>OY992537.1:99299433-100499433 GCA_963921195.1 Pegoplata infirma
CAGACAGACAGACAGACAGACAGACAGACAGACAGACAGACAGACAGACAGACAGACAGACAGACAGACAGACAGACAGACAGACAGACAGACAGACAGACAGACAGACAGACAGACAGACAGACAGACAGACAGACAGACAGACAGACAGACAGACAGACAGACAGACAGACAGACAGACAGACAGACAGACAGACAGACAGACAGACAGACAGACAGACAGACAGACAGACAGACAGACAGACAGACAGACAGACAGACAGACAGACAGACAGACAGACAGACAGACAGACAGACAGACAGACAGACAGACAGACAGACAGACAGACAGACAGACAGACAGACAGACAGACAGACAGACAGACAGACAGACAGACAGACAGACAGACAGACAGACAGACAGACAGACAGACAGACAGACAGACAGACAGACAGACAGACAGACAGACAGACAGACAGACAGACAGACAGACAGACAGACAGACAGACAGACAGACAGACAGACAGACAGACAGACAGACAGACAGACAGACAGACAGACAGACAGACAGACAGACAGACAGACAGACAGACAGACAGACAGACAGACAGACAGACAGACAGACAGACAGACAGACAGACAGACAGACAGACAGACAGACAGACAGACAGACAGACAGACAGACAGACAGACAGACAGACAGACAGACAGACAGACAGACAGACAGACAGACAGACAGACAGACAGACAGACAGACAGACAGACAGACAGACAGACAGACAGACAGACAGACAGACAGACAGACAGACAGACAGACAGACAGACAGACAGACAGACAGACAGACAGACAGACAGACAGACAGACAGACAGACAGACAGACAGACAGACAGACAGACAGACAGACAGACAGACAGACAGACAGACAGACAGACAGACAGACAGACAGACAGACAGACAGACAGACAGACAGACAGACAGACAGACAGACAGACAGACAGACAGACAGACAGACAGACAGACAGACAGACAGACAGACAGACAGACAGACAGACAGACAGACAGACAGACAGACAGACAGACAGACAGACAGACAGACAGACAGACAGACAGACAGACAGACAGACAGACAGACAGACAGACAGACAGACAGACAGACAGACAGACAGACAGACAGACAGACAGACAGACAGACAGACAGACAGACAGACAGACAGACAGACAGACAGACAGACAGACAGACAGACAGACAGACAGACAGACAGACAGACAGACAGACAGACAGACAGACAGACAGACAGACAGACAGACAGACAGACAGACAGACAGACAGACAGACAGACAGACAGACAGACAGACAGACAGACAGACAGACAGACAGACAGACAGACAGACAGACAGACAGACAGACAGACAGACAGACAGACAGACAGACAGACAGACAGACAGACAGACAGACAGACAGACAGACAGACAGACAGACAAACCAACAATCAGATTTATGATATTAATAGGGATGAATTTTCACATTTCATGCAATTCCCTTTTTTCTCCCATTTTAATATTCATATTCTTCAACAATACATGCTATCATATCTTTATATTTATAAAAAATTCATTTAAGAGTATTTGTTGCTTTGCCAACAGGCATCAAAGCCAACAGGCATTGTTGTTTGTTGCATACCAAAGAAGCCGCAACAGCAAGCGTAACTGCAGAAGGAAAAATCAAATTCAAGAAACCGAAACATTCATACATTAGACTGGTATTCTTTTTTATGTGGCAAACAATTTTTTTTTACGATTTTAAACGCCTGGGCAATTTTTTATTTTTCTTGGCCTAAAACTTATGTAGTGCACTTTTGAGGACAATCGAATTGAATTAACCCGTGGCGAAAGGTGATTAAAGTTTGGGGTTTTTGAAAATTTAAAAACAAAAAAAAAGAAAAACACGAGAGATCACCATTTTAAATTTGTCCAGAAATGTAGATTTAAGAATTTTTTTTAAAAAAATCTCAAAATTTTTTTCCACTGACTATTTCATAAAGCTTGAGATAAACTTTCATTTAAACTTAATTTCAGCCCAATTATAACATTTTTACTCATGGCGAGCTTTGATCCAAGTTTAGAGTTTTTTGAGAAAAATTTTCTAAAATACCAGAACTTTGACAGATGGGCGTCTCGAATTAAATAATCGGATGTGGCTCAAGATAATTTTAAATTAAAATTTGTCTCGAGCTCTATGAAAGGGTTAAGGGAAAGGCATTTAGAGTTTTTAAAAAAAAAAATTAATTTCATCAAATTTTTTTTTTTTCATTCATTTATTAATTTTAAATGAAAGTTTGTCTCAAGCTCTACGAAGGGTCAAGTAGTCATTTTGAAATTTTTTAAAAAAAAATCTTAAACGTAGGAAAACACTGCAATTTTTTGCAAATTTCAAATAGCGATATCGCGAAAACTGTTCTACCGATTAAATTTTTTTTGATATTCTTGGTCAGCGCAAAATAATTGGTATGATGTGCGCAAGAAACATTTTTTTAAAGTTTTTTCTCAACAATTTTCAAAAATGTAAAACATTGATCGTCGGGCGCTCGGGTTAATTTTAACCGATTATCCTCAGTAAAGCTAAAAGTTGGCAGTCACTTGACATACCCCCCTTCAATCAAGTTAAGGTTGTGTTAAAATAGTGACAAAATCGTGTAATGGCATTTCACTCCTCTTTATTGTGAATTTTAAAAATCATTAACACGAAAATCTTAGCTGATCCCGTTTTCGTGTTATTGCTACATAATTACACTTTTCCACAACAAAAACGTTCCGGTAAAATATTCAACTGATTCTTATAGATTTTACTCACCTGAATCAAAATCCATTTTTTTATTCTCTCCAACGTCCGTCCGTCCGTCTGTCTGTCCGTCCGTCTGTCTGTCCGTCCGTCCGTCTGTCCGTCTGTAGTTAACACTATGAAGTCCAAAATAAAAGAGCTAGACTCCCGACATTTGGCACGAATATGTCTTATGTTCCTAGGCAGGTTAAGTTCGTAAAGGAGCAAAATCGGACCAGCGGGAAAAAGTTCCCCCTTGAAGAACTAAACCAACCTCTGAAAAATACCATATTTTTACATGATTTTTTGTGTTTTTGTTTAATAAATGCAAAATTTTTATGCTACAAGAAGTTCAAGGTCATGCATTTGGACCCACAGAATTAGAAAATGTCGTTTTTTTTTGGTTCGCCCCTTTTATGGGCTTGGATAAAAAAGTTGTTTAAATATTGATAAAATTGTATTTCTTTAGCACAAAAAATAATTTTTAAACAAATATTACGAGAGGAAATTTTCCCCCCAAAATTACTACTACCGACCCCCCACCATAAAATTAAAACGCCCCTGCAAGTTTTTTTTTTTCATGTTGGAGGGTATAAAGTATTTAACACTCATACTTGTTCTAAAGTCAAAAACACAGATATTTTGGCACTTTTGGGGGTCCACTGTTATGTTTCTTCCAAAAAATCGGACCTGATTTCATAAAAATTGGACCTCCTAATTCCAAAACTGCAATCCAAATTTTTCTAGCATGTTCCGTTTTTGAGATATTCGCGTTCGAGATTTTTGCGCGGAAAAATTTTTAAACGTGAATATCTCGAAAATGAACATGCTAGAAAACTTAAATTGCAGTTTTGAAATCAGGAGGTCCATTTTATATAGAATCAAGTCCTATTTTTGGAAGAATCAATATCAGTGGCCCACCATTTGCTTTTAGTTCATTCATTTCCGATTTTGGTTGATGCACTGTGTAATCAAATGTAATTAAATCCGAAAATTGGGCACATTTTTACAAAGGAGGATACTTTTGAAGCAAACACCATTGCCCGAACAAAATGATTCGTTTTGATTTAATAAGCTTATCCAGCGCAATAATATTCAAATATAAAAAATTCCAAAACATTTTTTTTCAATGTATGAAAAAAAAAATAATTGCAGACTTACATGCCCATTTACGGATATGACTGGTTCATATTCCCTGCGTTTGTTGTAAACTCAATCATAATAAGTCTTAAAATTTAAATTTTTTGTCAATAAAAGGACCGTCTGGGTAGCATTTTTGAAATTTTCAGACGAAATTTGAATTTTTTATGATTGTTTACAACAACCATGAGTTATGACTATTTTCTATGAATCGACCTCGTTAAACATAAACAACGAAAACATTTACCGATTTTAAAAAGATTTGGCAGATATGTTTCGGGCCACTTTTTCCGGGTAGCCGCCTTCGACCAGAGAAA
The DNA here is from genome assembly GCA_963921195.1 of Pegoplata infirma. Classification (NCBI taxonomy): domain Eukaryota; kingdom Metazoa; phylum Arthropoda; class Insecta; order Diptera; family Anthomyiidae; genus Pegoplata; species Pegoplata infirma. Next base: position 99,303,690 of record OY992537.1, read on the forward strand.
AAGTGTGAAAATGGTCCACCCTAATGTGCACTTACACACGTTGAAATAAAATTTTTTTGGGCTTCAGCAATATGTACTGGCTGATATTGTATTGTGAATGTACCCAGCAAAAAAAAAAAAAAAAATAACTTTAAACAAATAAAAAAATAAATTATTTTCATCCAACTTAACACAGATAAAAATGAGTTGTTAGATCAAGCACGAAATACACCAGGTTGAGCATTATTTTAATTAAAAGTCATCTAATGAGGAAAATTGTTGGATCAAGCACGAAAATCTTAGGTCAGTCATTGACTGTTCCTTGATTAAACCAATGCTTGATTTGAGTAATTTGTTAATTGTTATTTTTCTGTAATTTTTGATTAAACCAATGCTTGATTTGAGTGAGCGGTTAATCAATAATTTTGTGTTATTTTTGAGTAATCCAATGCTTGATCTGACTGAATGGTTAATCATTATTTTACAGTTGTAGTGTTTTTTGCCAGTCTTTTCAAGTCTTTTGTTTAAATTGTTTTTTTTGTGCTTTATATTATTTTGTTTATTTTCATCTTATGTGCGTGAAAGTACTTTTCTATTTGACTACTAACTAAAACTAAAACAAAAAACGCAACAGCGTTCATCGCATTGTTACTCAAAGCCTACTATGATGAGTTTTTTTGTTTTTATGAATTTTTTTGTGAATTTTTCAGATTTGAGCAAATGGTTAATTGATTCAATTAAAATTTAATTAAATGTCAAATTTTAAGCTGAGCAAATATTTAATTGTTTTTTTCTATTGAATATTTGTTTCTGTGAAGTATGGGGCTATACTCACCTTGTTATTCCTTGTGTAATGCATCACAATATGTTTTATTGATTCTTGATCGAATCTTAAACATTCTTGGAATGTCGGTGTGTCCGTTCGTCTGTATAAGATACTATGTAATCAAAAATAAGAAAGCTAGGCCCCTGTAGCTTGGCACCAATATATCTATTGGTATAGGCTGTTAAGATATGTTAGCGGGTAAAATCGGGGCAGGGGAAGAACTAAACAAACCTTTGAAAGAAGTGTTTTTTTTTATAATTTTTGTTTGTATTTTTGTAAAACTTTGATTTATTTTTATTAAAAAATAAAAATTGGTTTTATTCGACCTTTAAAATATAATATTTTGAGTAGGTTTATTCTAGCTCGAGGTCAATATTTTTTTTACTAATTAAAACTATGATATTCTCATAGAATAATTTTCAAGAAAATAATTTTTCTGTTTTAAATTTATTTGTGTTGGTAATTTTTGCAAGACTTAATCGACACGTATTTCGGAATTTGTCAGATTCCATTGTCAAGATTATTTAGCAAATATAAATTCGATGGTACAATTTTCCTCTTCTAATTCCCAATGGGAGTTGAGTCGAATATTTATTAATAGTTTAGTTTGATCATTAACGATTTGTCATTAAAATCCCTTTGCTCCTTGTAGTATAGGGTTTTTATATTTGCTAAATAATTTTGGCAATGAAATCTGTTAAATTCCGAAATCTATTAAGTCTTGCAAAAATGACCAACACAAATAAATTTAAAACAGAAAAATAATTTTCTTGAAAGTTATTCTATGAGAATATCATAGTTTTTGTTTATAAAGAAAGTAATGACCTCGAGGTAGAATAAACCTACTTTAAATATTTTTGTAAAACAAATTAAAATTGTTTATACTTAAAGAAATTTCAAGTTCTATACTTGGATCTAGTGGACTGAAAAATTCTAGTTTTCGGGTCCACCCCTTTTTTGGGCGTAGGTATTAGCAAATTATTCAAAAATATTATGAAATAGTATTAGTATCCCAGCAAAACTTAGATTACCAAATAAGGTATAAAATAATGTATAGGATCTCTTATTTTATACATTGCAGCATTGATGATTTTAACAGGCGATGAGACTCAAAGTAATGCATCCACATTATCACAAAGAATACCAGTAAGGTATAAAATAAGTCATAAATTTATAACGAAGAATACGAGTAAGGTGTAAAATATATGATATTTTATAGGTTACGAGAAATGAAATAATATAGCATACCAGAAGGTGTTACGAGTAGTGAAAAAGTAATTTTGTATTAAATTTACTCACGTGATTGTAAGTGAGTGTAAGTAGATAAAATATGCTCGTGAGTGTGTGTCGTTAGAAATTTCCTGTCGTGAGCCCATCTCTAGTTTAAACTTATGCATTTTTTATAAAATAATTATTTTTTATGTTATTGTAATGCATTATGCATCCAATTATAAATAATGCATTATTTCAAACTTTCAAATAATACATAATGTAACCAAATATAAGTCATCCATGATTTAATGTTTAGAAATAATAAATATGAAATACATTTGTTCCAATAATCTTGCATTACGTAGCAAATTATTAGTAATGCATTATTTTTCACTTTTAAATAATACGTTGTTGAACAAATGTTTGGTAATACATCCTAAAATAATGCTACAAATAAGGTATATACATTACCTGGTAATGTGTTATATAATCACTACCCATTACCAAAGTTTTGCTGGGATACTGCAAAAAGCACAATAAATTAATTTGTAAAGCATGAATATCTTTTTTTGCTGGGTTGATGTGGTTTGTTGTATGTGTGGGTACTTTTTAATAAGTATGTATGCGTAACCATAAAATTTATTAAAGAAAACATAAAGGGTTTTCTTGGTTTTATGCCTTTTTGCATCTTTGCATGTCTTCTATTTACACCCTTCACTTAGTGGTAGAGAGTAGTTTGTTTGTCATTCCGTTTGTAACTAAACTCAAAAAAACCTTGTAAAATTACAAAAAAAAACTTGTAACTTTTTTTTGTTTGCTACCTCCTATTTGACAAAAATCCTAGTAATTTTACACGCTTTTTACCAATAATTTTGTAATTTTACAAAGTTTATACCAATTAAATTGTAAATTTACAAATTTTTTGACACGGTAAAATTTACAAGGAGGTTTTGTAATTTTACTATATTTTTTAATACCTTCAATTTTACGAGAATTCCTAGTAATTTTACAAGCTTTTTACCAATAATTTTGTAATTTTACAAGCTTTTTACCAATAAAATTGCAAATTTACAGTTTTTTTGGCGCAATTGAAATTACAAGGAATTTTCGTGAATTTACTAGATATTTTTTTGTAAAATTATCATGGAAATTTGTAGAATTACAGAAAAAAAAAATGTTTGTTAAAAAACAAGGAAAACTGTCAAATATTGGTAAAATGGGATAACGCCTAGTAATTTGGCAAAGTTTTTTTTTCTGTGTAAAAAATACACTTCATATTTTTTTTTTGTTAAAAAATCAATAATAAAAGATTTATTTTAATCAAAATAAAATTTTTCCAGCTAAAATTTTTTAAATTTTTGTTTGTTTGTAAAAATACAATCAATAAAAAGGTGTATTTCAACATTAATTCATTTGTGTTCAAAATTTTTAAATATTGTTTAGGGTGTTTATAATACGGCCAATTCGAATTGCACATTGTTTACTAGTTTCATATACAATTTTCTTTTTTTCTTTGATTCTTTTTTTTTGTTTAAGTTTTTTCATCTTGAGGTTCTTTTCTGTTATTTAATATAAAAATTAGTTTGTTTTATTTTTGTTTTGCAAATATTACAAAAATTATTAAACTTTTACATATAAATATCGCTCATTTACTTATAAAGTGTCATAACTCAAAAAAAAGGAATTTTTGAGTTAATAATACAGAATTATTAGTTATATCATGCTTTATATTGTGTCAAAAATTTGTTTTAATATCTTTTCAACTTACCGTTTGAAAACAGAACACGCCATAATTAGATTTTCTATGTGTCGGCCTTTTTCAATGGAAAACCGTTTCAATTGTAAACTTTAAATGCGTTTTCTGCAAAATCGAATATTTTGAGTTCTAACACTATACAAGCAAACGAGCGATATGTAGTGATGAGATTCTACCCGGTATTTACCCGATGCATGGGTAAATACCGGGTAAATAAAAGTACTTTTTTTTCTAAAAAAGTACTTTTTTCTAAAAAAAAACACAATAAAGTACTTTTTTTTAAAAAAGGACTTTTTTCTAAAATAAGTACTTTTTTCTAAAAAAGTACTTTTTTGGTATAAAAAAGTACTTTTTTGGTATAAAAAAGTACTTTTTTTTAGAAAAAAATACTTTTTTTTTAGAAAAAAATACTTTTTTTTAGAAAAAAATACTTTTTTTTTAGAAAAAATTCCTTTTTTTTAGAAAAAATTAGGTACTTTTTTTTTAGAAAAAAGTACTTTTTTTAGAGAAAAGTAATTTTTTTTTTAGAAAAAAAGTACTTTTTTTTAGAAAAAAGTACTTTTTTTAGGAAAAGTACCTTGTTTTAGAAAAAAAGTATTTTTTTAGAAAAATTATTTTTTTTTAGAAAAAAGAACATTTTTTAAAAAAGATACTTTTTTTAGAACGAAGTACTTTCTTCTAAAATAGGAGTGAAAAATTTAGTTTTTTAATAAGTATTTTTTATGTCTAAAAAGTAAATTTGTTTCTAAAAATTACTTAATTTTTTAAAAAAAGTACTATATTTTCTAAAATAATACTTTTTAGGAAAAAAAGTACCATTTTTCTAACTAACAAGGGAAGTCTCCCTAGTGTCACCCACGGATCTTTATGGAATTAATTTTATTTTGTAGAGCAGAAAAAATAAATGGACATGTATTTTTTTTGAACGTCCCAAATTCATATTTAGGGGGTAAAAAGGAGGGGGGGGGGGGGGAAGACAATCCCATTTTTCAGTTTTTTTAGTTTATCTCCTATATTATGCAAAGAAACCTAGTCATGTTACATACCAAATGAAAGGTCTTTGGAAAACCTATCTACGTGTGCTAAGAACGTGTCCAAACATGTACAACCTTTCGTCATATTGAGTAAAATACTAAAATTTTAGGACATTTTTGTTAATAAGTCGAAAAATATTAACTTCTTTGGCCCGTTGTTAGCACCACGAGATAGGTATTTTAAATATCTTTAATCTGATACCACACATGCCTATATTAATTTTGTTTTAATAGGCGTAAATCGTAAAAAAACTGAAAAAGGTCAATTTCCCCCCATACAAATCGACCACCCCTAAACATGAGTTTGGGCCGCTAAAAAAAATACGTGTCGAATTAATTTTCGTTCTTAACAACATATCCAAATTTCAAGAAGATCGGAGGGTTACACCAGGGAGACTTCCTTTGTAAGTACTTTTTTTCAGAAAAAGTACGTTTTATCTTAAAGGTGAGATACTTTTCTAAAATAGTACTTTTTTACAAAAACAGTGCTACTTTTTCTAAAAAAACACTTTCACTCTAAAAAGTACTTTTTTCTATTTTTCCTAAAAGAGCACTATTTTTATACCCTTCACTCTAGTGATAGAGGGTATATATAAGTTTGTCATTCCGTTTGTAACACCTCGAAATATTGGTCTAGGACCCCATAAAGTATATATATTCATGATCCTCGATCGATTTTAAGACGGTCTAGCGATGTCCGTCCGTCCGTCCGTCCGTCCGTCTGTCCGTCTGTCCGTCTGTCCGTCTGTCCGTCTGTCAGTCTGTCAGTCTGTTGAAAACACGCTAACTTTTGAAAGACTTTACGGAGGCTCCTGAAGTTTGGCATATATGTTGGGCATTTACCTGGTCAGGTTGGTATTGCAATCCAGCGAAATCGGTCCAGTGGTTCAAAAGTTATGAGCAAATGACTGAATTTCGGCAAGGGTTTTTCGTAAATTTACGACATAAAAAACAAGATAACTTTAAAAAGGCAATTCTGAGGATGCTGAAGCCCAACATATATACTTGACGTTCCCCTGGCCTGGTTCATTTTGAATTTCAGCTAAATCGGTCCAGTGGTTCAAAAGTTATTAGCAAATCCGTGAATTTCAGATTAGCTCACCTTAAATTCACGTGTTGAAAACCCGTTAAACATGTTTTAAAAACATTGTTAAGTCACAAAAATATTTTACAACGTATTTTTGTCACTCAAAAATATTTTTGCACTTAAAAAAAAATACACTGGAAAAAAATTTTACACTTAAAAAAAATTTTACACTCAAAAAAAATTTAGTCAATTTTTTTTTTTCAAAAATTTGTTAAAAAAAAGTGTTTTTTCACAAAAAAATATTTCTAATCAAAAATTTTATTTTTTTCACGTTAGAAAATTTACTATCACTTAAAAAGGGCATTGTGGAGGGTATTCATAGATTCTGCCAAGTCGAATTTAACTTTTCTACTTGTTTCTAAAAAAGTACTATTTTTTCTAAGAAAGTACTATTTTTCAGTAAAAAATTCATTAAATTTTGCTGCAAAATGTTTTTGTTCGCCAAATTTTCTACAATATAGTTTATACCCACCTTTTTGAAAAATACCGGGGGATTTACCAATTTCTACCCAATTTACCTATTTTACCGGGTATTTACCATTTGGGTATTTACCCTATGCCCATCTCTAGCGATATGTATAAATAATCAAAATTTGTATTTGAAAACTACTGCACAAATTTTAAATCAAAAAAAGTCTTAGATTTTGAGACATTTTTCCATTAAAAAATATTATATTCTGAAAATTTTTCACAGACGAATATATTTTCTATACAGAAAATGTCGCAGATTCTGAGGCATTTTTCCTGTACAGAATCTGATCCTATGCAGAAAATGTCTTAGATTTTAACAGAGAAAAAGACTCTGAATCTGAGACATTTTTCGTATACAAAAAAGTCTCAGATTCTTAGACATTTTTCCTACACCGAAAAAGTCTTAGATGCTGAGACATTTTTTCTATACAAAAAAAGTCTCAGATTCTAAGACATTTTTCCTTTACAGAAAAAGTCTCAGGCTCTGAGACATTTTTCCTATACTGAAAAAGTCTCAGATTCTGATATATTTTTCCTATGCAGAAAAAATCTCAAATTCTGAGACATTTTTCCTGTACAGGAAAAGTCTCTGATTCTAAGACATTTTTCCTATACAGAAAAAGTCTCAGATTCTGAGATATTTTTTCTATACAAAAAAGTCTTAGATTCTGAGACATTTTTCCTATACAGATTCTGAAACATTTTTCCAATACAAAAAAAGTTTCAGATTCTGAGACATTTTTCCTATAAAGAAAAACCTCAGATTTTAAAACATTTTTTCTATACAGAAAAAGTCTCAGATTCTAAGACATTTTTATATTCTTATACATATTTTATACAGAGAAAAATTCTGAGTATCAGGTTCAGAGATATTTTACTGACTCTGAGATATTTTTACTGTTCGGAAAAGTATCAGGTGCTGAGACATAAAAACTCTCAGATTCAGAAATAGTCTCAGATTCTGATCCATTTTGACAGAAAATGCATTAAATTCTGAGACAATTTTCCTATGAAGAAAAAGTCTCAGATTCTGATGGGAAGACATTTTTCTATACAGAAAAAGTTTTTGATTCTAACATTTTTTATGCAGAAGAACTATCAGATTCTGAGACATTTTTCCTATACAGAAAAAATCTCAGATTCTGAGACACTTTTCCCATGGAAAAAGTCTCATATTGTGAGACTTTTTCCTATAGAAAAAGTCTAAGGTTCTAAATAATTTTTTCCATAGCAAAATTTACTCTAAAATACTTCGGCCTAGTTAAAATAAAAACAAAAAAAAAACTATTGTTGCAAATTCCCCACCCCGTCAATATTGTTATTACAAAATATTTTTCTTTAATGGTTGAAATATTTTCGTTGTGCAGTTGCAGTTGTTATTGTTCTGATGATGCTTTTATAAAAATTGAAAAAAAATGAACGTTATTCATATTTTTCATAAACTCACATGGGTGCGTTTATAAATTTGTGAATACATATTTTATGACAGGGATTCTTAATTGGAGCTACCAAAGTACTAGCAGTATAAAAATCTTACTTATTTTTTTGTAAAATCTACATTCAAAAGAAAAACTCTGCTAAAAAAATCTGTAAAACAACTTTCAAGTCGATTTAGCAAACTTTCAGCAGATTTTTCTGCTAAAATGGATATTTTTACTAAAATCTCTGTTATTTAGTTAAAGAAAATAACAGAAATTTTACTGAATTTTTGCTGATTCTGTCTGCTGAATTTCAAAATATTTTTGAACAAATTTTTTTTAGCTGATTAATTTTTAATTATACAGAAATAGTTTGCTGTCATTTTTTCTTTCAAAGTGTTTTTTTTTCTTTTTGCAATCAAATCGACATTTTTAAAAATATTTTTCAACATATTCTGATTAATTTTTATTGAAAAATAAAAATTGTTTTATTCGACCTTTAAAATATTATATTTTGAGGATGTTTATTCTGGCTCGAGGTCAATGTTTTCTTTACTAATTAAAACCATGATATTCTCATAGCATAATTTTCAAGAAAATTATTCTTTTAATTTTAAATTTATTTATGTTGGTCATTTTTGCAAGACTTAATCGACACGTGTTTCGAAATTTGTCAAATTCCATTCATACATATTTTAGCAGATTATTTTGTAATTTAACAGAAATAGTTGACTGTCATCATTTTTTCAAGAAAACTTTTAAAGTTTTTTTCATAAAAAAAAATTCTAAAAACAAAAATATTCTAGAAAATGTCTTAGCAGATTTCTTTGCTGTTTTGACAGATTTCTCTGTTGATTTCACCTAGATAATCATGACAGATTTTCAGGAAACCGTGGCTGCTTAAATCAGCAGATTTCTGATATGGCTCAAAATGGATGTATTTTCCGCAGATTTTTCTGCTGATTGGACAGAGAATTTATTTTGAGTTTAGGCATTCGCTACAGCTACAATATAGTAATTTCTACTAATTGTAAGAAACTTTGTTGTAAATGAATAATAATTATAATAGTTTAAGAACCTCTGTACTAAGAACATGTTCCCGTTTCTGTTTTTCTTTTCATTTTTGTATGCATTTTTGTTTTATGAAAATATGTATTACACATAATGGAAAAATATTTTTATGTATTACAAAAATTTGTAAAATTATTTTTATGCTGTTTAAAAATTTAAAAAAAAAATTGAGCATATTGCATGAACCAATTTTTCAGCATGTATAAATTTATCTTTTTGTTTTAATACGAAAACAAATTTCTATAGTTAATAAATATTTTTCAATGCATTTGTAAAAAAAATTTTAATAATTTTCGTGATAAATTTTTGTTAGGGTGCCCAACACGGTGGTTCATAAAACAAACATTTAATTTTTGTATGGCCACCTGAAATATATTCCTGCAGAAATTTTGCTGAACTGACAGCAGCTTTTGGAAAGAAAACTCGAGTCAAGGAGCGCATCCAAACCTGCTGAATTCATTCATGATTCTCTAAGGGGATGTTACGCTTTAGAGCGCACATAAAAAGCGCTCTTAAGATGCACTGAAATCAGGATTCTTTAGAGCGCTGATTAAAGCACTGTAAGGATGCAGTGAATTCATGTATCTTTTCAGAGCTGATTTATTTAAGCAGAATAAAGATGAAATACATTTGACTATTTCTGAAATACAATTGGAAAATCTTAAATACAAATATTTTGTAGTATTGTTAAAAAAAAAATTAAAGATTTTTATATAAAACAAGTAGAAAAGTTAAATTCGACTATGCCGAATCTATGAATACCCTCCACAATGCCTTTTTTAAAGGATAGTACATTTTAATGTGAAAAAAATTAACAATTTTGATTAGAAATATTTTATTTTGAGTAAAAAACTCTTTTATTGTCATTTAAAAGAAAAATTACTAATTTTTTTTTGAGTGTAAAACTTTTTTTTCGAGTGTAATGTTTTTTTACTGTAAAAATATTTCTGAGTGAATGCACGTACGTATGTACACAAAATATTCACATTTTTGTAAAAAAAAACTAAATTTTTTTTTGAGTGTAAAATTTTTTTTGAGTGTAACATTTTTTTTGAGTGTAAAATTTTTTTCGAGTGTAATTTTTAAGTTACCAATGCTTTTAAAACTAAACAAGTTTAAAAAGAATTGCTTTAAAAATAAACAAGTTTGAAAAGCATTGCTTAGTTACACCAATGCTTTTAAAACTTATTTACCACGTGGCATTTAAGATGAAATTCAATACCAAACAGAATACCAAACAGAACCTGAACGGCAAAGACATATACCACGTTTCAGCAGTCTCATTATTGTTTTTCTAAAGTTATCGTGTTTTTTATCTCGTAAATTTGCGAAAACCCCTTGCCGAAATTTACTCTTTTGCTCATAACTTTTGAACCACTGGACCGATTTGGCTGGATTGCAATACCAACCTGACCAGGTAAATGGCCAACATATGTGCCAAACTTCAGTAGCCTCTGTGAAGTCTTTCAAAAGTTAGCGTGTTTTCTACGGACGGACAGACAGACACACAGACAGACGGACCGACGGACATCGCTAGATCGACTTAAAATCGATCGAGGATCATGAATAGATCGAGGATCATGAATAGACCAATATTTCGATGTGTTCCGTTTGTAGAATGACAAACTTATATATACCCTCTATCACTAGAGTGGAGGGTATAAAAAAGTTCAAAGGTCTGACTACGCCATTTTCACTATTATTTCAGAAAATACAAAATTTATTTCCGAAATTTCCATTTATATTTCAGAAATTTCTATTTTGATATCAGAAATTTCCATTTATATTTCAGAAACATCTATTTATGTTTCAAAAATTTTCAAAAATTTTCAACTGCATTTAAAAAATTTCCGTTTGTATTTCAAAATTTTTATAAATGATGGAAATATAAAAAGAAAATTTTGAAATACAAATAGAAATTTTTGAAATACAATTGGAAATTTCTAAAATATACGTGGATTTTTTTTTTTTTTTAATTTAAATAAAATTTTCTTACCCGTGTAAAAAAATAATTATATCAAAACATATCTCCTTTGATAAAAACATATATGGATCATATCAAAATGGATGTAATTAGATCTAGTCCATATATACTCATATCTGCTTCAGATATGTTTTGATCCGTAAATTGAGTCTATCTGGCATATATGGCATATATGATCAGCCATTTTGAGATATGTTCATATATGTAAAATTGTCAGATAGACTCAATTTACGGATCAAAACATATCTGAAGCAGATATGAGTATATATGGACTAGATCTAATTTCATCCATTTTGATATGATCCATATATGTTTTTATCAAAGGAGATATGTTTTGATATAATTATTTTTTTACACGGGTAATAGCAATTCTCAAAATTTTGAACACTCAAAATAATACATTAGTAGATTTACAAATTTTTTTTGCTAATGCTAGTAAGCTAACTTTTAACAAATTTTTAGTTGAGATAAGCATATTAGCAAAAATATCTTGTAAACTTCATTTAACGCATTAGCAATTTTAAACAAAATTTTAACCAAGTTTTTTTTGTTAAATTTAAAATTGAGTTGACCAAATTTTTACAAGCTTTTTTGCTAACATTAGCAAAAATAAATTGTAATTTTTCTTTTTTTTTTAGAAAACTTAAAATGGCGCTATCTCAGAAACTAAGCCAGATAGAGTAAAACGGAGGCCATTTTTGGTTCTCGATCGACGGTCCTCTTCACAAGTGTGGACCCTAATGGGTCCTAACTTTGGATCCAAAAAAGTTAGCATTTCCGAAAATTTTAAAATGCTCATATCTCGGTAAATATTGCCGACATGATAAAAAGTCCAAAAGCATTTTTGTAGCTCTTAACACGTAGAACGAGACCACAAAATAACCAAAAGCTCTCCGAGTAATATTTTTTAAGTTATCGAGTTTTTTAATTCTCAAAACCCCAGTGGTCTCCTAAAATCACATATCTCAAAAACTTACAAGGGAAGTCTCCCTATTGTCACCCGCCGATATTTATGGAATTGGTTTTATTTTGTAGAGCAGAAAAAATAAAGGGACACGTATTTTTTTTAACGGCCCAAATTCATATTTAGGGGGTAAAAGGGAGGGGGGATGATAAGGCCATTTTTCAGTTTTTTTTCGTTTATCTCCTACATTATGCATAGAAACCTAGTCATGTTACATACCAAATGAAAGGTCTTTGGAAACCTATCTACGTGTGCTAAGAACGTGTCCAAACATGCACAACTTTTCGCCATATTGAGTAAAATACCAAAATTTTAGGACATTTTTGTTAATCAGTCGAAAAATATTAACTTCTTTAGCCCGTTGTTAGCACCACGAGATAGGTATTTTTAATACCTTTAATCTGATACCACACATGCCTATATTAATTTTGTTTGAATAGGCGTAAATCGTAAAATCTGAAAAAGGTCAATTTCCCCCATAAAAAACGACCTCCCCTAAAAATAAGTTTGTGCCGCCTAAATAAAAATACGCGTCGAATTAATTTTCGTTCTTAACAACATATTCAAATTACATGAAGATCAGAGGGTGACACCAGGTAGACTTCCCTTGTTAGCAAGATAGAGGAAACGGACAAAAAATTTGGATCAAAAACTATGACGATTTTTAAGGAACCCAACTAGGTCTAGGCCCATCGGGGTCCTCAAATGCGTATGAACTAAGTCGAAATAAAAAAATTCAGTTAACTAATTTTTGGCAAAACATTTTTGCTAACTTACCAAAAAAATTGTGGGTTCAATATCAGCAAATTTTCTTGTAGGTTTACAAGCTTTTTTTGCTAACATTACAGTTTTTTTTTGAGTGAAATGCAAATGGATTTTTTTTGAAATACAAATGAAATTTTCTGAAAAGCATTTAGAAAATTTTGGAAATACAAATTTAAATTTCTTAAATACAATTGGAAATTTCTGAAACATAAATAGAAATTTCTGTAATATAAATGGAAATTTCTGATATATAAATAGAAATTTTTGAAATATAAATGGAAATTTATTTATTCTTTGAAATAACAAAAAAGCATTTCGAGGGCCTATATTCAAAACCCTCTATCTTAAAAAACAAAACTTTTCAGGAGAGCCAAAAAACTGTTTATTTCGCGTATTGTTAGAGTATTTAAAATTCGATATTCTACAATATTTTTTTAAATCAACTACTGAATCTCACATATAATTCCTTTTTAAAATTTTGCACTATTGGGGTTATTATGAAAGATAGAGGGTATTGTTTCTCAAAAATATTAAGTACATGAATGAAAATGATCAGATAGAGGGTTTTGCATTTTAATAAAAACGAATAATTATGATTTCATTTACTACATCGGTAAATTTTTGACGTGATTTATTAATGATAACGGCTTATAAAGAGTTCCGAAATCGCGGTTTTGGTCCACAGGTGCCGATTTTTGAGACAAAAAATATTTTTTTTACCGAATTCATCTTAAAAGATGACAAACTGTTGAGTATGTTATGTAAAAAAATAGTAAAAAATGAAAAACGCGATTTTGGTCCACAGATGCTGATCAGCATCCCAAATTTTTAAGATTAAAATTTTTATTTCATAATGTACACAAGCCGTCCAAATTTTGAGCCATATTTTTCAAAAAAAGTCAAACAAGAATTTTGAGAAAAATTAGCATCAGTGGACCAAATCGTTATTCTGGAATTTTGTTCACAAATTCTTGTTCAGCGTGCAAAAATTAGTATAAAAACATGTAATGCATGATGAAATTATTCAAAAAAAAAATATTTATAAATTAATTATTTGAAAAAAAAGAGGGTTTTGCATTCAGAAAAATAAAATAGCAAAAAAAAAAAATAAATTTGTTTTGAATTTTACACCATAGATGAGGGCCGTTTTACTGAACATTTTGCCATCAAAAAGTCATTTTCGTGAAAATGGAAGATAGAGGGTTTTGAATATAGGCCCTCGATTTGCTGTTTTTTGGTCGTCCTATTCGCCATCATTTAAAATGTGTTAAAGATGTTATGATTGAAGCACTCTTTGCAGCGCCGATTAATGCGCAATAATGATGCAGTTAAATAATGTGTCTTTGTCCAAAACTCAATATTTTTCATTCAAAAAGTGTTAAAAATTTTAAAAAGGAAAGCTAGTAAATAATTTTATGTTTAAGTTTTATACAAAAAATCTTAACAAAAAATTAAAATTTTTCCCCCTTACTTTTACTGCATCCTCAAGAGTGCTCTTTGGATGCACTTCGGTCTTCTATAAAAAGATGCTGTGCCGCCAAAATCTCGATTTATTTTTGCTGGGATATTAAGCACTTATAACACGAGATTTTTTTAAAAACTTTTTCACTGAGGTTTTGATAAAAAAGATCTCTTGATGAAAAAAATTTTTTGATAACATTTTTTTTTTATAAAAAAACAAAATTTTTGATGAATTTTTTTTCTTATGAAAATAAATGTTTTTTGATAAAATTTTTTTTTTTTTTTGAATAAAATATTTGTTAAAAAATGTTTAATATAAAAAAAATGTTTAAAAAAAATTTATGAAATTTTTTTTGTTAAAAATGTTTATGTCACGTTTATGATAAAAAAGAGCTTTTTATGAAAAAAAATGTTTTGATAAAGAAAATATTGAGGAAAAAAAGTTTTTTATCAAAAAAAAAATAATTTCTGATTCATTTTTTATACCCTCCACTCTAGTGATAGAGGGTATATATAAGTTTGTCATTCCGTTTGTAACACCTCGAAATATTGGTCTAGGGCCCCATAAAGTATATATATTTATGATCCTCGAACTATTTTAAGACGATCTAGCGATGTCCGTCCGTCTGTCTATCTGTTTGTCTGTCTGTTAAAAACACACTAACTTTTCAAAGAAGAAGTCCTGAAGTTTGGCATATATGTTGGGCATTTACCTGGTCAGGTTCGTATTGCAATCTAGCGAAATAGGTCTATTGGTTCACAAGTTATGAGGAAAAGACTGAATTTAGGCAAGTGTTTTCCGTGAATTTATGAGATAAAAAACACGCTAACTTTTGAAACGCAATTCAGATGCTGAAGCTTGGCATATATATTTGTCGTTCCCCTGGCCTAGTTCGTATTGAATTTCAGCCTAATCGGTTCAGTTGTTTAAAAGTTATTAGCAAAACCGTGAATTTCAGATTAGTTCACCTTAAATTCACGTGTTGAAAACCCGTTAAACATGTTTTAAAAACATTGGTAAGTCACAAAAATATTTTACAACGTATTTTTGTCACTCAAAAATATTTTTACACTAAAAAAAAAAAAAATACACTCGAAAAAAATTTTACACTCAAAAAAAAATTTTACACTCAAAAAAAAAATTTAGTAAATTATTTTTGTTTTTGTTCAAAAATGACTAAAAAAAGTTTTTTTTACACATTTCGAAACATTTATAATCAAAGTTTTTTACTATCACTTAAAAAGGGCATTGTGGAGGGTATTCACAGATTCGGTCAAGTCGAATTTGACTTTTCTACTTGTTTTAAATAAAAATTGTTTTATTCAACTTTTTAAAATATTATAATTTGAGTAGGTTTATTCTAGGTCGAGGTCATTTTTCCTTTACTAATTAAAACTATAATATTCTCATAGAATAATTTTCTAGAAATATATTTATCTGTTTCAAATTTATTTATGTTGGTTATTTTTGGAAGACTTAACCGACAAGTGTTTCGAAATTTGTCAGATTTCATTGTCAGGACTATTTAACAAATATAAAAACCTACTAC
Source organism: Pegoplata infirma (assembly GCA_963921195.1). NCBI lineage: Eukaryota > Metazoa > Arthropoda > Insecta > Diptera > Anthomyiidae > Pegoplata > Pegoplata infirma. The sequence continues at coordinate 99,319,268 of OY992537.1, forward strand.
AAGTAGCATAAGGAATTTAAATGACAAATGCCAATGTTCAAATAAAAATATTATTGCATATTCAATTCTACACTCATTGAGTATTAGAAGAAGAAATTGTGCATTCTCTTAGTTTGATCACAACTGTCAAACAACTAACAAAAAAGTAATAAAACAGATTTTTTTAATTTTTTATTAATTTTTTTTTTTTGTAAATAAATGATTTTACTTTACATTATACTATAACATTCATATTTAGTTAAATTTTCTTTTAAGCATCTCTAATTGGTTAACATATGTTTTAATAACATTTTCTATGTTTTTTATTTCTTTGCAGGTATACACTTAACAACGGTAAGTTTTAACAGCTTTTATGTCTACATAACATTACACTGTTAACAAAATGTTACATAGTATTTACGATATTCATAACTGTTATACTGTAGTTTACAGTTACATATAACGGCCCATTCAACATTTATGCATAAATGAGAATTATAAACGCATTCCTTCAACTGCGCATGTCTGGTTAGCGAATACTTAATGCACAAACTTTGCAGAGGGAACTCATAAAATGCAAATATGCATGTTAATAAATCAAATTATTCTAAAAATTAAATTTCCTTATGTAAAACATTAATGTTCATTTAATCTCCGACAACTTGTTTTGGAAATTTGTAAAGACACAAGTTAGAAAGGTCATGCAGACATGCTTATCTTTTTGTCTTCAATAACCGAATATCACTCTTGATTTAATTATTTTTTTAACTTTTGATTTTCCCAATGTGGTAAAATTGTTTACCAATCGAATTAAATAAACACGTGTCGCCCGTCGATCATAGTTTTGGATTTTATTAAACAATTAAAAAAAAATTCTGATTAATTTTTATTAAAAAATAAAAATTGTTTTATTGGACCTTTAAAATATTATATTTCAATAGGTTTATTCTAGCTCGAGATCATTATTTCCTTTACTAATTAAAACTATGATATTCTCATAGAATAATTTTCATGAAAATTATTTTTCTGTTTTAAATTTATTTATGTTGGACATTTTTGGCAAGACTTAATCTGACAAATTCCGAAACTCGTGTCGATTAAGTCTTGCAAAAAATGACCAACATAAATAAATTTAAGAACTTTTTTACAAAAAAAAATTTATCAGAATCTAAAATTCTTTTCTATAGAAAAAAATTATTCAGAATTTGCAAAATGTTTCAAAAAAATACTTTTTCCATAAGTACACAAAAAATAAAATCGTCAAATTTTAATCAACAAACATCAATTGTAAATCAACCAAACATGATATCTACCAAACATTTAGTCAAAAAGGCCGTCTGTTAGTTCATTATACAAAACTTCTATTTTGTTTATAACAAACTCAGTCAAGTAATTTTATTCCAAAATTCTTTTATCATGTCAACAACAACAGTGTTTGTGTTTGTTGAATTTGTTAGTTGAAAAAAAAAGTTTTATTTGTCGGATCAACAAATTGTGTTTGTGTTTGTTGAATTTCTTTGTTGAAAAAAAAAATACGATTTTTTTTGTCAGATCAACAAATTGTGTCTTTGTTTTTAAATTTCTTTGTTGAAAAAAACAAAATAATTTTTTCAACAATCAAAATTTACAAATGTTTGTTTATACAGTAGAATCTCACAAATTAGAACTCTCACAAATTAGAACTGTCCAGAAATTAGAACCGGTTATTTTAATGTATTGGACGCTCTGAAATTAGAACTTTTGGTTCTAATTTCTGGAAGTTTTTTTTTATTTCACTACAAAATGTTTTTTTTTTTTTAGTTTTTTTAAGCTAAATAGGGGAAAAACCGAATTATTATTAGTTAACGCTCTAAAATTTGAACCAGTGCACGGTGGTCAATTCCGGCCAAAAATCAATAACTTCTTTATTTCTGCATGTAAATAGCTCAAATTTAATATTCGAATTAAGAATAACATATCTGATACCTTGCCCAAATGTTGGACCTACAAATACAGTGGTTGGCCAAATAATCATGGACGTCCCAAATGTATCAAACATGTCTGCATATAAACAGCAATAATTTAATATCCGAATTAAGAATAATATATCTGATCTTTTTTCAAAACGTTGGACATACAAATATAGTGGTTGGCCAACTAAGCATGGACGTGTCAAATGTATCAAACTAATTAAGGTGGGGGTTGGAACTAAAAGAAACAGCCTTAGTGTTAGCAATTTTTTAAAAAAATAGATACGCAATACTTTTTAATTCTGTTTTTTTATTTGAAATATTAACAATCGTAATATTTTTAAAAGTTTAAAAGACAAAGAATTGCCAGGTTTCCAGTTAATTGTGGAATGCTATTTTTTTAAAAGACAAAATGGCCGCAGTTGTACAGCAAAAACAACTAACCGATTTTGATGATATTTTTTTTTTGATTTGTAGATTATTTAATTTTCTAATACTTATCGTGGCAATTTTTTAAAATTTGACCTAATTAATATTTGAATGAAAGAAGAAATTGAAGTTTTTCTATTTTTTGAGTTTACGTTAGCATATCTTCAACAAAAATCAATTTTTTTCCAAAAAAAATGGCCACGTTAAGTGCTTGAAAATTTAGTTATCTACAAATCAAAAAAAAAAATATCATCAAAATCGGTTTAGTAGTTTTTGCTGTAAAAATGCAGCCAATTTTTCCCTAAAAAAAAACAACACACGATTAACTGGCAACCCTGAAAATTCTAGTTGACCAAATTTTGTGCTATGAAATTTTTAAAAATGCTAAAATGTTCTTTCTTTTAAATGAAAAAACAGAATTAAATAATACTACTATTAAGTATTTATTTTTTTAACTGTTTAAAAATTTGGTAACATTAAGGCTGTTTTTTAGTTCCAACCCCCCTTAAATCACATTTTTTTTTATTTCGTCTCTTTTTAAGTTTTTTTAAACGCAAATCTATGGGTTTTAAGTTAGTATCTATTCACATTCCATATTTTGGTGGAGTTTGTAGGTTCAAAAAAGTCCACTATTTGTAAAAAATGAGTCCACTAAAAATGCTCTGGTTTAAAGAATCGGTAAAAGTAGGGGCTGAAATTTAAAATACTTACTTTTAATAGTTAAAAGTACAAACTGCTTTTTATAGCTAACCTCTAATAGCCTCTAATTGATTTTTATGGTCTTTCAAAATTTATTTTTTTTAGAGTTTTTTTTTTAATTTTTATCTAATTTTCATACACATCACTTTAAGACAAAAACGCACACAAAATCTGCAAAAACCACATGGAATGATTATTTACTATAGGAGTTAAAAATCCATGTCCGAACTTACAAAAATAATGTGAAGAAAAATGCATAGCCAACTTTTATTGAAAACTAAAATATACATTTTAAAAAAAGCTGAAATGAAAAGCAAAAAATACTCAACTTTGCACCACTATGGACAATAATATAGTGTTACAAGGCCCAAAAAAAGATTTAAGTTGTATGTTTTGAAGTATTAGCTATAATATAGCATCAAAAGTTCATCAAGATTTAATAAAAAAATAAAATGATTTTTGGCCGGTATTGACCACCGTGCAGTGGTACTAATTTCTGGACTTTTTATTTTGTTTTTTTTTTTCAAAATTCTATAAGCTTAAGAGAAATCGAAAAATGGAATGACGATGGTTTAATGACGGATCAGATAGCAGTAACGCCTGTTAATCGATGTAACGCCTGAATTTAATGTAATTAATTAATTAAATATTAACAAATAAAAATTGTTTTGTGTTAAAATAAAGCATTCGTAACTGTTTTTATTGTTACTTTGTTATTTTCTTTGAAAAAAAAAAATGTCCAGAAATTAGAACTTTTCAGAAATTAGAACTACCCGAGGAACAAAGTGGTTCTAATTTGTGAGATTCTACTGTATTACAAATTTCCGTATAGGAGCACTTTCAGTGAAAAAATTATTTGTATTCACAAATATTGGGGTCAATATAACAATTCGTTTTTTTCTGTGTAAGTCTTAGAATTTTTTTTATAGAAATAATCTGATAATTTTTCTATAGTAAAAATCCCAAAATTTTATTCAAAAACAAAATTTTAAAAATTTTTTATAGAAAAAAATTGTCAAAATCTGAGACTGTCTATAGAAATAATTTGTCAAAATCTGAGAATTTTTCTATATTAAAAATCACAACATACTTTTTCAAATGAAAAATATTTCAGAATCTTAGACTTTTGCTAAAGAAAAAATATTTTAGAATCTGAGACTTTTACTTAATGAAAAATGTTTCGGGATCTGAAACTTTTTCTATAGAAAAAATGTCTTAAAATCTCAGACTTTTTTTTATAGGAAAAATGCCTCAGAATCTGAAATTTCCTTATAGGAAAATGTTTCAGAGCTTAAGTATATTGCTATATGTAAAATCTTAGACATTTTCTTTGTAAAAAATGTTTTCGAAAATGTCTCAGAATTTAGGAAACTACCTTAAAAATGTTTAAAAGCATTAAGGTAGAGAATTTTAATAATATTAACAGGTAGAAATCTATAAAAAAGTGTTTCAGAATATATAGATCTCTATAGAAAAATGTTTTGGTGTAGGAAGAACGTTTCGGAATCTCAGACATATCAAGGTATTAGATTTTTATTATTTGATGATATTGAAAAACAAAAATCTGTGCATTTTCAATAACAAAATCAGTTGAAAAATCAAAACTTTAATCTTTTCCCCTCCCCTTTGACGTGCTAAATGTTTGATTGGGCAGCTAAGAAAAAACACGTTACTCTTATTTTCCTCCACTCTTCCCCATATGCAAGTTTAAGGACAATTGGTGTAAGACCTCCCTTGTAAGTAATTTTTCTACAGAAAAAGTCTTCTATTCTAAGACCTTTTTTCATAGAGGAAGAATCACATACTGAAACCTTTTACCTATTGGAAAATTCTTAGATTAAAAAAATATTTTTCCTATATGAGAAGTTTCAAATTTTGAGATATTTTTTCCTATGCGAAGAGTTTTTGGTTCTAAAATATTTTTTCCTATACAAAATGTCGGAGATTCTGAGAACTTTTCGTGTGCCCAAAGGCCCCGCCATACCTAAAGACGGCCCTGCAGATAACACTATTTGAATATAACTCCTTGATATATTATTGATCAGTTGTAGATTCTAAAGCATTCTACTATAGAGATGCTCTGCCGTCTATGAGCTACATAAATAGTTTGTAGTGTTTTTATAACTCAAAAAATTTTTTCCACTCAAAAATTTTTTGTCCTATCAAAAAAACTTTGCACTCAATTTTTTTTTAGAAAAAAATTGCAAAACAATTTTTTTACTCAAAATTAATTTAATAAATTTGAGACATTTTATGATTGTGTTTACAACAAACGCAGGGAATATGAAGTTTGAAAATAATAATATTAGTCACAACCAGTCATAACTGTGAATAGGCCTGTAAAATTACTAAAAAAAATTTTTGTACTTGAATTCATTTGCATTCAATATAATTTGGGCATTACTGAGGATATTCATAGATTTGGCCATGTTCAACTTAAGTTTCTTTGTTTGTTATACCATCCACTCTAGTGATAGAGGGCTCAACCCCTTTTTATACCTTCCAGCGTAGATACAAGTTTGTGATTCCGTTTGTAACACCTCGAAATATTAGTCGAGGACCCCATAAATTATATATATTCATGATCCTCGATCGATTTTAAGACGATCTAGCGATGTCCGTCTGTCCGTCTGTCTGTTGACTTACCGAGGCTCCTGAAGTTTGGCATATATGTTGGTCATTTACCTGGTCAGGTTGGTATTGCAAATCAGCGAAATCGGTTAAAAAATTATAAGCAAAAGAATAAATTTAGGCAAGGGTTTTTCGCAAAGTTATGAGATAACGCTTACTTCCAAGGGAATTGTGAGGATGCTGAAGCTTGGCATATATATTTGTCGTTCTCCAGGTCTTGTCCAGTTGTTCAAAAGTTATTAGCGAAACCGTGAATTTCAGATTAGGTTCACCTTAAATTAACGTGTTGAAAAAACCGAGTTTAAAAAAAAAAAACATTTTCAAAAACGATGGTAATCCACAAAATAACAATGTATTTTTATCACTCAAAAATATTTTTACACTAAAAAAAATTAAAACTTGAAAAAAATTTTACACTAAAAAAAAAATAGTAATTGTTAATTTTTTTACAAAAATGACAAAAAAAATAAGTTTTTAACTCAAAAAAAATATTTCTGATCAAAATTATTAATTTTTTTACGTTAGAACAGTTACTATCTTTTAAAAATTGCATTGTGGAGGGTATTCATAGATTCGGCTAACAAGGGAAGTCTCCCTGGTGTCACCCTCCGATCTTCATGAAATTGGGATATCTTGTTAAGAACGAAAATTAATTCGACACATATTTTTTTTAGCGGCCCAAACTCATTTTTAGGGGGGGTCGATTTGTATGGGGGGAAATTGACCTTTTTCAGTTTTTTACGATTTACGCCTATTTAAACAAAATTAATATAGGCATGTGTGGTATCAGATTAAAGGTATTAAAAATACCTATCTCGTGGTGCTAACAACGGGCCAAAGAAGTTAATATTTTTCGACTTAAGGGGGTAGGGAAAGAAATTTTGATTAAAAAAAAAATCTTGATCGTGTTAAAGACCTCTATTTTTTCCAAATTTCAAATAGCGATAACTCGAAAACCATTCGACCGATTTTAGAAATTTCTTGATATTTGTGTTCAGTTTAAAAAAAAAAAATTCAAAATTAATGTCTTAAAAGTTGAAAAACGTTAAGTATGTTATCTAAAAAAATATTTAAAAATTATGAAAGCAAGATTTTGTTCCAAAAATGCTGATCAGCGATTAATATTTTTATTTTCGTTTTTTTTTTCAAATTCTTGTTTTCAAAATTGATCTTTCCCCCACAAAATGTCTAAAATTTACTGTGCTATGTTCCATTAAAATATGTAATTCTAATTAACTTTTATTATCACTTGCTTACAGTGCCCTCCCAATGGTTGTTTAATGTACTTTATTATAAAACGTTATTTTTTTTATGTACCAACAGCAACAATGTTTATTTAAAATAATTTGCAAATTAAAAACAATGTATTGAAATTGTTTAACAATAGAAAGTTATGTAAAATGTTGTTTATTTGGAATTTTGCAAAAATAATAATAACAATAATTATTTTAATTTTTTTTTTCATTTGTTATTTGTAGGGTAAGGAAGTTATTTTTAATCAGCAAATATGGCTTTTATTTGTTAGTGCATAAGTAAAAAATAAATGTTGATGTTTATTAAAACAAGTGAATAATTCCTGGGATGGTTTTTAATTGTTTTATCACATGTTTTGAATGTATTTTTCATTTGTTTTTGCCTACAAAATATTTTGAGTGTGTAAGAACAGGCCAAAGCTGTTCTGTAAATCTGTAATTCGATATTTGATCACAATTCGTTCTTTTTTTCAAATTTTGAAAATTGTATCTTTTTTTGACTCATATTTATTAAATCAGCAAAATATAAGGAGAACAATTTTGTCTTTCTACTAAAAGAGCAAGCTTTTGGTATATTTTCGAAAATATTTAAATAACAATTGTAGCAAAACCCTTCAATATAGTATTTCATGAGATTTTTATGCTTTTCACATTAAAATGTTTACTATTTTATAAAAATATTTGAATATTTTTATAAAATAGTACTACAAAATATATTCATACGTAACAGTGATATTATTTTAACGTGATATTTAATATTATTTTATTAATAATTTCTTTTGTGTATGTGATACAAACATTTTTTTACAAATAATATGTGAAATAATATTTTTTGTTATTATATTAAAAAAAATATATTAAAAATTGTATTACAGTAAAATATGTCTATAACAAATTGGGTTTATCGCATAAAACTCAGATTAGGTTGCTTAAATAAATCATTTGGCGCTTTGTTTTCTATTAACAAAAATAAGTAGATCTTGAAAAGTTCCAATCATTTAAACTAAATTCAGTTTAAGTTAAAAACATTAAAATACTTTTTAACTTTCGTTTTAAAAAATTGAATAAGATTAACTTGCAAATTCGTATTAAACATATTCGACTATAATTTTTACTGAGGTTTGAACAAAAAAATATGTGTGGTAAATATATATTTTTTGTGTTTACTATTCACTCATATTGTAATTGAATTAAGGTTTTATAAAATTTTAATTTAAAAAATCACGTTGTTTTTTTTATTAGACACTCAATGCGTATGAATAATATTAAATTCATACAAATAAATAAATTTGTTACATAACTATGTATGTATGGCACGCATTCCGGATATCTCAGATTCCGAGATATTTTTTCTATTTAAAAAGTCTAAGATTCTGAGACATTTTTTTCTATATAGAAAAAGTCTCAGATTCTAAGACATTTTTTCTATATAGAAAAAGTCTCAGACCCTGAGACATTTTTTCTATATGGAAAAAGTCTCAGATTCTTAGACAGAAAAAGTCTCAGATTTTGAGACATTTTTTATAGAAAATTCAAAATATGCACTAAAAAACCTCAAAATATGCACTAAAAAATAATATGTGTGCAATAAAAATCTTGTTTTCATACACAGAAAAAAATATTCAATGGAAAAAAACAATTAAATATTTGCTCAGCTTAAAATTTAACATTTAATTAAATTTTACTTGAATCAATTAACCATTTGCTCAAATCTGAAAAATTCACAAAAATATTCATAAAAACAAAAAAACTCATCATAGTAGGCTTTGAGTAACAATGCGATGAACGCTGTTGCGTTTTTTGTTTTAGTTCACGCACACTAGACAAAAAAAAAAAACAAAATAATATAAAGCACAAAAAAAAAACAATTTAAACAAAAGACTTGAAAAGACTGACAAAAAACACTACAACTGTAAAATAATGATTAACCATTCACTCAGATCAAGCATTGGATTACTCAAAAATAACACAAAATTATTGATTAACCGCTCGCTCAAATCAAGCATTGGTTTAATCAAAGAACAGTGAATGACTGACCTACAATTTTCGTACTTGGTCCAACAATTTTTCTCATTAGATGACTTTTAATTAAAATAATGCTCAACCTGGTGTATTTCGTGCTTGATCTAACAACTCATTTTTATCTGTGTACGAAAACTTCTTAAAAAGCAAAAATTTTCTTAGAAAATAAACAACCTATAAAAAAATTTAAAAAAAAAAAAATTTTCTTATTTGCAAAATAAATTTTTAAAAATTTGGAAATAGTTTCTGAAGCGCAAATAAATTTGGCGCTATGAAAAAACCCCCAATGAAATAACCCCCAAACAGAAAAATTAAAAAATCCCCAAAAAAATGCTAAAATTTAATTTGGGGATTTTTTCATTTATTTTGGCGGTTGTTTCATTATTTATTTTGGGGTTTTCTTCATTATGAAATAAGCCCTAAATGAAAAAAGAAATAAAAAAAAATATTTGGGGATATTTTCATTTGTTTTGATTTTGGAAGGTAATTTAATTTTTTTGAGAGTTCTGCATTACCGGAAAATCTTATCTTTGTTGTAGAATTAAACCGAGTTAAAACAACAAATTCAAATTCTGATTAAATTTATTTTTTTTAGCTAAACTCTTGGACTAAGGTACAGAAACGTAAACTAAAACCGATAATTTTCAAATATACTCGTTAGTGTTGGCAGGATTTGGTATTTTATTGGTAAAAATTAGCAATGGTGGCAACTTTTCTAATTGGAAATGCGATATTCAGTATGGTGGCAACACCACGTTAATGCCATTTGCTAAACTTTAACTAAAAACAGAATGTTTAGTAAAGGTTGGTTCTAATTTAATAAAGTTTAATTAAACGAAGTTTGAAACAAAGTTGAAGTGATATGTCAAAAACTCAGCGCAAAACATTTGAATGCATATGGGAATGTGTAAAGCGCCGCAGGCGAAAAATTTTTAGAAGAAATTTTAACAAAAAATAAAAAAAAAATCGCGCGATTTTTTTTTTTTTTTTTTGTTAAAATTTCTTCTAAAAATTTTTCACCTGCGGCGCTTTACACATTCCCATATGCATTCAAATCTTTTAAAGGTAAGCATTTGATTTTTATAAATGCTAGAATGTAATAATGTATACATTCCTCGCTTTTAAAAACATAAATTACATGTGGGCCTCTTAAGTTTTGAGACGTCACAATAGACTCTAGAAAATGTTATTGAAGCTTTGCGCAAACCTTAGGTTTACATAAAAAATGTGCAAAAATTTTCGGATCAAATAACATCTAATAATAAGCAATTTCTATATAACTTTATCAAATAATACATAAAAAAGTCTAATTTTATTTGAAAATTGGTTACTTTTTATAACGGTTAATTAAAAAATTCTGTCTTAGTCTCCCACTTTTAAAGTTTGCCTCAACGAAAACGGATTTTCCGTATTGCGTTTCCATTTTGATCGAAATTAAAAATAGAAAAATATTAATGATGAAACATTTTCAATTGTAAAAAGTGATTTAAATTATTTTGAGCTTAATTTAATTTTTTGGATGTTTTTTCATATTTTTATTTGGGAAATATTGCATTATGAAATAAACCCCAAATTTGGGGTTAATTTCATTTTTATTTGGGGGTAATTTCATTTGTTTTGGGTGTAATTTCATTATTTTTCTTTGGGGCTTATTTCATTTTATTTGGGGGTAAATTCATTGGGGTTTTTTTCGTTTTCCTATTTGGGGGTAATTTCATTGGGAGTTTTTTCATAGCGCCATAAATTTTAATTTGTGTTACTGATAACTTATGCATTTAAAAGTTGAAAATATGCACAAAACATACATTTAAAACCAAAATATGCAAAAATATGCATTTTTACAAAAATATGCAAAAAAACCGATGCCATTTTAACGCAAATTTCTTGATTCGGAAAGATAATTGGTCGATATCGTTTTTAGACTAGTGACAAAAAAAATGCATTTGCATGGAAATCACATCCCTAATTTTTATTATTTTTTTAATATTAATATTATTTTTTTTTTGGCAAATAATTTTTCGGAACATATGCATTGCAAATTGTGTCGTCTACACTAATTTGAATCTACTTTTGTAATTTCAAGTTGAACCAAATTTAACAATTTTTACACCGAAAAATCTTCTTTGAGTCTTAAACTTTTTAACACAAAAAATTTACATTCCCTTACAAAAATGTCTCAGAATCTGTAAATTTTCTCATTTAAAAAATGGACAAGAGAATTTTTAAGATCATGATCATTTTTTTCAGACTTTTTAAATACGAAAAATATTTTAAAATCAAAGAATTTATCTATACAAAAAACATCTTTATAATCTGATTATTTTCTTCACGAAAAATGCTACAGAATCGGAAAAATCAATACGAAAAATATATCAGAATTTGAGGATTTTTTGTACCAATTTGAGACATTTTTCTTACAAGAAATTATTCTGTACGAAAAATTTGTTAGAATCTGAAAATTCTTCTATACCGAAAATGTCTCAGGACCTTAGAATTGTTCTACACAAATCTGAGATTTTTCGTATAAAAAAATTCACTATACGAAAAATGTCTCAGAATCTGAGAATCTCGGACTTTTTCAAAAATATCTGAAATTTTTCTTTAAACGAATAGTGTCTCAAAAGCTGAGAACATTTTCTGTATTATAAATGTCTTAGAATCTGAGAATTTTTCTGTACGAAAAATGACTCAGAATCTAAGAATTTTTCTGTACAAAAAATGTTTCAGAAATGTAGAATTTTTCTATAAGCAAAATGTCTCAAAATCAAAAAAAAATTTTTCTTTGAAAAATGTATTATAATCTGAGAATTTTTCTACACAAAAAATTTCACAGAGTTTTTCTGTACAAAAAATGTCTCAAAATTTTAGAATATTCTATACGAAAAATGTTTTAAATAATAAGTAAAAATCTTTCTTTGGTTTTAAAATGTCTCAAAATCTTTGATTTTATTAAGATAATATGTATCTTAAGTAGAATCGGAGAATTTTCGATACCAAAAAATGCTCTTAGAAGTTTTATGCAAAAATATGGTTTATAATACAAAAAAAAATATATGAACAAATCAAAAAGCTGTCCCAGAGTCTGATTAATTGGATTAAGTAATTGCGAGAATCATTATAAAACCATTTTATAAAACCTACGGCAAGGGGGAAGGTGTTCCCCAACGTCTCCCACCAAACGCCACTTAATTTTTTTTTACTGTTTTTTTTTTAAATTTTTTTTTACGTTTTGGAGGGTATACAAGATTTGGCCCAGCCGAATTTAACACTCTCACTGGTTTTTTTAATTTTTTTAATAGGCAATCTTGAATTTGACTGTTTTATAATGTTTGTGTTAACTTTTGGGCTTTGATGTGTTCTGACATAAATAGTAAAATTGTATGACTAACATTTTTGTAGAACATTTTATTCCCGCCCTCCCTCTTTTCGGGGTGTTATTGACGATTTGTTAGAATAGAGCCAAAAAATACCCTTGTGAAGGGGAGTTAGAGGGTTAAAACAATCTACAAAAATATTTGCCTTAATATACTCTACAAAGTTTTATATACCGATATGCTGCAAGAACAGCCCGAAGCTGGGAAACTTTAACTATCTCCAAAATAAAATTTTGATGTGATCTTTCAAAAAGCTGACTCACGTATATTTTTTTTTATCTCCTCTTCTTAAATCATTGATTTTCTTAATTTTGGTTTTGATCCTTACACTCAAAATATTTTGTAGGCAAAAACAAATGAAAAACACATTGAAAACCAGTGAATTAACAATTGAAAACCATCCCAGTAATTATTTATTTGTTTTAACAAACTTCAACATTTATTTTTTACTGTTGACAAAATTTTCTAAAACAAATAACATTTAACATTAAAAAATTACTGGTTTTTCATTCTTTTTTACCAACAAATTCGAAAAAAATATCCTACGAAAACATTAAAAATTAATGATAGTTCTGTTATTTTTACCAACAAATTTAAAAAAAAAATAACCTACGAAAACATTAAAAATAAATGATTTCGTAGGTTATTTTTTTACAATTTTCTATTGAAATATTTTTTAAAAAATGTTAATAATAATGTTGGGAAATCGATACCCATCGTGCCAAAGTCACTTGATACAAACATGTTTTTATATTTCTATAAATAATTTTTTGAATTTTTTTTTCTACAAAAAAATAACCTACTTGTGTAGGTAAAAACTAATGATATCTCATTAAAAAATACCAACAATTTAAAAAAAATGACTTACACAAATCATTTAAAATTTAAAGAATAATCAGTAGTTTTTACTTACAGAATAAAAATATATGAGTTTAAAGATTAAATGTTAATGAAAGTCTTTATTTTTTAGTGTGTTATTTTTGAAACAAAGGACAGAAGTAGTCATTAATAAAAACTGAACATCAAACAAATGTTTTTTCTTTTAAAAACGACTAAACGGAAAACTTTTTAAATAAACTACAAACAGTTAATGACATAATTTTTTGAGTGTAGGCAATCTTGAATTTGACTGTTTTATAATGTTTGTGTTAACTTTTGGGCTTTGATGTGTTCTGACATAAATAGTAAAATTGTATGACTAACATTTTTGTAGAACATTTTATTCCCGCCCTCCCTCTTTTCTGGGTGTTATTGACGATTTGTTAGAATAGAGCCAAAAAATACCCTTGTGAAGGGGAGTTAGAGGGTTAAAACAATCTACAAAAATATTTGCATTAATTAATATACTCTACAAAGTTGCTGAACATAGGTAAAGAAAACATAGTTTTAAATACCGATATACTGCAAGAACAGACCGAAGCTGGGAAACTTTAACTATCTTCAAGATTAAATTTTGATGTGATCTTTCAAAAAGCTGACACACGTATATTTTTTTGGTTTCCTCTACCAAAATCAATCGCCGGAACCCCGTAATTTTGGAACAAGTTTAAAATTGTTGTACAGTGTAATCAGATTGAAAAATGTTTTTTGCAGAATTGACAATTTTGTGGATCGCATTTTTTTCTAACTTGTAAAATAGTTTTATTTCAAAGGGGTTTTTAAAGCTATTTTAAACCCCTTTCCTTGTCCCTATCGAACAAGACACACCAAAAAAATGCTTTTTGTGAAATTTAGCCTCAATTTTTCTCAAAAACTCCACGCAATGGAAAAAATTGGAAACCAGAGTTGGATTCGAAGGTTAAATCGAAAATGAGTGGTAAGATTCCAGATGCATTTTTGATGTAAAAAAAAAAAACATTTATTATTGCGTATACGCAATATTTAATTAACAGTTTTGTAAATGAGCACTTATACGCTCCGTATTCCATATTAAAATATAATTTTAACCAGAAATTATCGTATGTAATTCACAAATTTAACTTCCTTTAGAAGTAATAACTTAAAATGTTAATAATAAATTTATTAAATTATTATTTAATATTTAATTTATCACCTCCCACATAAATTTCAAGTACATTCGTTAAAATGTTTGCAACTCCTTTTACAAGAACAAAAAAGGTGAACATGTTCCTAATCTAAGAAGGTAGACACCTTTCTTGTTGTTTAGTTTTAACACTAAAAGGTACTTAAAAGTTAAGCGTTCTTTATGTTTCACCTTTATTTGGTTATATGTCGCTTAGTTACTACATTAGTGACATAACTCAAAAAACCGATTTTGTGGAAAGCGTGTTTAAAAAAGACGGCACATTTAATTTGTAATAACCCGAGTAAAAAAGTTTTGATATAGTCATATATAATTTTATAAACATCATATATTATTATATAGAATTTGATGCGAAAAATGAGTCGATAAAACCATATAAAATTCTATCAATGTTGATTAAATTTTAATAAAATTTGATATAATTTTATGCGAAAATTGACCCCCTATTTTTTATATAAATTTAGAAAAATTAGCGAATAGATATTATTATATATAATTATATAAAATAACATAAAATGATATCAAATTATATAAAAATATATAGAATTACATATAATTATATCAAGTTATATATAATTATATCAAAAATATATATAATTTTATATAATTTTATGGAATTCTATATAATTATATAAATTTTTATATAATTTTATATAATTACATATGATTAAACAATTCTGTTGTTTTATATCAAATATAGGGGGCCAATTTTCGCATAAAATTATATCAAATTTTATTAAAATTTAATCAACATTGATAGAATTTTATATGGTCAGGCGCGGATCCAGGGGGGGGGGGGAGAATGGGATTTCTACCCCCCCCCCCCCCAAAATGATTTCGAAAGAAAAAAAGGAAAGGAAAAAAAGAAAAAAAAAAAGAAAGGAAAGGAAAGGAAAGGGGAAAAAGAAAAAAAAAAGAAAAGGAAAAAAGGAAGGAAAAAGACTAGAATGTAAAAAACCCTTAGGGGATTTTGATGTGTGCTGATCATTGACGTCAGCACACGTAGCCTAAGAATAAAATGTTTCAGAATTAAGGAATGTGCATATGAAAAACTTAAATGGCAATATAGTCGTGGATATTTTCTAACCGAATAACTTTCCTTATTATTTTCTATGGAAAAAGTATAATTTTTTATAGAAAAATGTTTAAAAATTTCAAACTTTACCTTAAAAAATTTTTTTGATACTTATTTGACTTAGAATGTAATTTTTTTTTTTTAATTACATAATTATCTCAAATTTTATAAAAAATATATTCCCGAGTAAAAATAAACATATATAACAATATATAACTTGATGCAAACATAATAAATCATATATGATTATATATCGCGTGAGATATTTTCAAAATTTGTTAAATGCAGTCATATTTAGTTATATATAATTGAATCCTGATTCGGATTAAAAGGAGCACGGTTGATATAATTATATAAAATTATATGAGGGTCAATACAAAATTTGTTTTTCTGTATAATTTAATATAAAATTATATATATCCTATTCTGTTCCATATATAACACTATATGTTTCCATTTAACCAACAATTTTGTAAGTTTTTAAGGCAAAGTATGAGAAACTTTTTAGAATGTTCCTAAACATTTCCTTGTTAGGGTTATGTATATCACCTATCTGGTTCGAAGCGTACCCGAACATTTTTTTGTTTAAGAAAATTATATGTTTGGTGAATGTATCGTTGACCTGTGGTGTGTCTCAGCCCAAACCAAAAAACACCAGGATTTTACATGTTTTTATGCAATTAGATCTAATTAGATCCACTAATATATGGCAATGTCTGGTCAAAACTCGGATGAAATCAAATCATATTTTATACAAGTTGATCTTTTTTAATGCAAAAAGATCCACCATTATTCGGATCAAATTGCGTATAAATATATATTGTGTTACATATCATTATATATTGTATCATATAAAAATTTTTACTCGGGTTATTACATTTCTATAGAAAAAATCCCTCAGCATCTGAGAATTTTTCAAAAAAAAAATGTTTCAGAATCTGCCACAAAATTTATGCAAAAAAAAAAAACTCAGAATCAGATAACATTTCTACAAGAAAAACGTCTCAGAATTTGAGTTTTCTATATGGAAATATATTTCCACGGTTAGTTTTTTTATAGAAACTTCTTGAGAATGAGAATTTCTCTATTTAAGAAATCTTTTAATTTTTTTTATAGAAAACATGTTTAATAACTTTTCTATACAAAACTATAGAATATTCTGAGAATTTGTGTATAAGGAATGTGTCTCTGAATATGGAAATATTTTAATAATAATTTTTCTATATGAAAAATGTTTCAAAATCTAAGAAATTTAAAACATTAGATGCCATTAAAATCGTAAAATTTTTCATAAAAAAATGCTAAAAAATTTAAGTTTTAGAAAAGTGTATCAAAATTTCTTCATAAAATGTTTTTGAACTGATAATTTTTTAGTATCTGATTTTACGAAATATTTCTTTTACGAAATATGATCTAAGAATATTTTTATACGAAAAAGTTCTTAAAGTCTGAGAATTACTTTAAAATATGAGCATTATTTCAGAGATTTTTTATAAGAAAGATACATTAGAATTTGAAAATTTTTTATAAAAATTATATCTCAGAATCTCATATTATAGAAAAAAGTATAAAAATCGGAGACATTTTCTATAAGAAAATGTTGACTCTGAGAGTTTTTCTTAAGAAAATACGATCTGAGAATTAAAGAACTTTTTTATATCAAAGTTTTAGAATCTGAACATTTTTCTAAACACGAGTAAAAAAGTTCCTATATAGTTTTATATAATTTTATAAACATCATATATGATTAAATAGAATTATATAGAATTTGATGCGAAAAATGAGTCGATAAAACTATATAAAATTTGATCAATGTTTTTTATATTTTGATAAATTTTTTATATAATTTTATGCGAAATTTGGACCCCTATTTTTATATAATAATAGCAAAATTATATAATCAGATGTATTTGTATAAAAATATATAAAATTGTATAAAACTGCATAAAACTATATAAAGTTACATAAAACTATATATAATTTTATGTAACTAAAACTAAATTTTACGATTTATATAAAACTTGATATAATTTTATATAACTTTATAAACTTATATATTGTTTTATATAATTTGATATAGTTGTATATTATTATATCTGATTATATAAATTTGCTGTTGTTATATAAAAATAGGGGTCCAAATTTCGCATAAAATTATATAAAAAATTTATCAAAATATAAGAAACATTGATCAAATTTTATATAGTTTTATCGACTCATTTTTCGCATCAAATTCTATATAATTCTATTTAATCATATATGATGTTTATAAAATTATATAAAACTATATAGGAACTTTTTTACTCGGGAAGGCAAAAATCTCAGAAAAATGGGTTATTTTTCTATATGAAAACTATTTTAGAATCTAAAAGATTTTCTGTAGAAAAAATGACTCAACATCTGAGACATTTTGTAAAGGAAACATTTATAAAATACTAATAATGTGGTTAATTTTTTTTTATTCGAAATATATCAGTTTTTTATATAGAATTTTTTATATAAAAATTACGGGTCTTTCCAAATTTGTGACTAGCTATGACTGAGTATGGGTTCGTTTTTTTGACTATAAAAGGTTTTGCTAAGGAAGTAAATCGGTCCGTCAGGATTCCCTCGTGAAAATGATTCTTGAGTAAAAAAAGTTCCCCCAAATCCAAATCAAAAGGTTGAATCCACGCCTGATTTAAATACTATAGCTTTAAGTTGATTTTTTTTTTGGTTTTTCATGTGTTACTCAATATTAAAAATATTTACGAAAATTCATACAACACCCCCCCCCCCCCCACACCAACCAAACTTTTTTGCATTCCGATTGCATAAAATTTTTTTGGTAAAAAAAATCTCCCCCCCAAATGAAATTCCTGGATCCGCGCCTGTATATGGTTTTATCGACTCATTTTTCGCATAAAATTTCACATAATTATATATGGTGTTTATAAAATTATATATGACTTTATCAAAACTTTTTTTCTTGGGAATGGCTTATTCTCATCTCAAGTGGTGAGCTGAAAAAATACTACTGTTCCGAATTTTATACACCATATAAATAAGAAGATATAACGAAGAATTCTGCATCATTTACTTAAAGATCGCGTTTTTTTAGTTATGCTACTATTGTAAACAGCTCCACTTCTCAATGCTGTTAATATGTAAAAAAAAAAAACATCATCAGCAGCAATGAAAAAACTCGCTAAATAGAAAATAGTGCAAAACAATTTTATCACTTTAAGCTAAATTTCCACACTATACATTATTAAGTTTCTTCAGTTTATAACGCCAGCGGTGGGTTTTCCAATATACGGTGGCTCGCAGCTTATTTCGTGTGAAAGATATTAGTTAGCAATCCATTCAAGACAAAGTTAAACAAAATAGACTTAATAATTATCAAGTAAGTATTTTTGTAAAAAGTCCTGTGTATGTAATTAATCAAGCTTTAATTAAAGCTTAATGGCGTTCAGATTATGAAAATATTAAATGTGCTACGAGGGTCGAAATGCAAATTGAAATTATTGAAAGACCTTTTTTAGAAAATTTCTTAAAAATATTTCTAGGTCGGTTTTATCCAAGCCCAAACATCAATAGTTAATATTCATTTATTAAATAATTTTTCCAAAGATCCAAACAAAAACCAAAACTTTTAAAACACAGTAGAAGAAATCCGATTTATTTGACCTTCAATTATTTTGACCACCAATTTTTAGTAAACAAGGAAAAGATTTAATTGTTTAATAATTTTAGTACACCTAAGTGTATAGTAATGAAATATAAAAATAATTGAACATTTCCTTTGTTTACAAAAAATTGGTGGTCAAAAGAATTGAAGGTCAAAAAATTCGGATTTTTTCGACTGAATTTTAAAAATTTTGCTTTTTGTTTGGGTCTTTGGAAAAATTATTTAATAAATGAAGATTAATTACTGAACTATTTTTTAAATTCTTAATGTTTGAGCTTGGAAAGAATCGACCTAAAAATATTTTTAAGAAATTTTCTAAAAAAGGTCTTTCAATAATTTCAATTTGCATTTCGACCCTCGTAGCATATTTAATATTTATTCAATCTGGACGCCATTACGCTTAAATTTAAGCTCGATAAACTACCTACACCGCACTTTCAACAAAAATACTCGTGTAATAATAATTAGGTGTTTTATTGGAAACTTTGTCTTGAATGGATTGCTAACTGATATCTAACACACGAAATAAGCTGCGAGTCACTGTAGATATTTTTGCATATGAACTGCACCTTAAGTCATTCGTAGTAAGAATATATGTATTGTTTCGCTGATTAAAAGTTTCCTGTGTATTGTAATCATGTCGGTGTAATTTTTTTTGTCACGCTTATGTATTAGTAACAGAAGTATCACTATTAGGGTGTTCAATTATTCAGGTTTTATTATTGTTCGATTAAACGATTAATCGACATTTGCCATTTTTGAATTATTCAATTAAACTAATACATTTTAATATTGATCGACTAATCGAATAATTCCAAATTCAGAAATTTTCTAAATTATAAGATTTTTTTTTCAAAAATTAAAAAAAAAAAAAATTGGTTGAGTTGAGTTGAGTTGCAAAAAAAATTAGTAGAATTCAAAAATAATTTTTGTTGCCAAATTTATCTGAATTACCAATATCACAAAAACTGTATACCCACCCAACAAACTTCGGAGCACTCCTAATTTAGGACTCTTAAATTAATCTAAAAAATTATTATTTTCGGAACCCTCATTTTTTGGAGTCAAAAAAGATTTAAAAATAACACTTTTTATTTGAGTTTTTAAATATTTTTGTTTTTCATTTTTATACCCTCCAACTACAGTATGGGGGTATACTCACTTTGTCATTCCGTGTGTAACGCATTGAAATATCGGTCTAGGACCCCATAAAGTATATATATTATACTTTATAGTGATCGATTCTAAGACATTCTAGCGATATCCGTCTGTCCGTCCGTCCGTCTGTGGAAGACACGATACAGTCCAAAATAAAAGTGCTAGACTCCTGAAATTTGGCACATATATGTCTTATGTTCATAGGCTGGTTAAGTTCGGAGATGGGCAAAATCGGACCAGGGGGGAAAAAGTTCCCCCTTGACGAAGTAAACCAACCCATGAAAAAATGTAACTTTTTATAGGTTTTTTTGTATTTTTGTTAAACAAATGAAACATTTTTATGCCTGAAAAATTTCAAAGTCTTGGACTTGGACCTAGGGGATTTGAAAATGACTTTTTTTTGGTCCGCCCCCTTTTGTGGGCGTGGATATTAGCAAATAATTTATATAATGATGAAATTGTATATCTTTTGTACAAAAAGCATAGTAACTAAATTTGTAAACATTTTTGACCGGAGAGAAGGTGTCCCCAAGGACCCCCGCCAAGCCCCCCCCCAAAAAAAAACGCCTGTGCATTTTTTTTTAAACGTTGGAGGGTATACAAGATTCGGCACAGCCGAATTTAACACTCTCTTGTTGGATTTAATATTGAACCTACCGATTTGAGTCCAAAAGAACCCTAAAACATTTTGAAAATTGCTTCGTCAAAAAAATCAGTCCAAAGTGAATCATAAGCGTCCAAACTGAATCAAATTACATCGCGTAAGGTGTAACGCCCAATAATTTTTCGTTTCTAATATTTAAATGTGAGCTACCTAAATCAAACGGACGTAAATATTTCAAATTTGATGTGTTTGTTTTTGTTTTTTTTACGTCTTGCGCTACGCATTTGATTCTGGTTCGACCCGAAAAGTTAAAAAATTATAACACTTTTTAAGCCATCCAAAAAAGTTCAAAAAAATTGTTTCTTTTGGAGCCTACAAATACTTTTTCTTTCAAAATAAATCATAAGTCAGAAATTAAATTTTTTAAAATGTATTTTTGAGCAAATTCCATTAAAAACGAGAATTATCGTACGTTTAACGCAAGAATGGAGAATGAGGGAACACCCAATTTGATGTTTAAGAAGATCTGTGAAAAAATATTAGTGGTATTAGTAGTAGTTGTGTTTTAGTTTTTAATTAGAAGTGATGTGAATTTAGAACAGTGGTCGGCATCAATTGCACATGTATCCCGAACACATTCGGCTATTTACATGTATTCAACACGAATGCCATTAAAACTCAAAACTAAAGGGGGCCATACACGATACTGCATGCTGTACAATTGGCTTGATGAAAACGTGATTTTGATCGTGTATGGGCTGGTTGGACGACCATTACAAAAACAAAATGCACATGTCTATCCAGCAAGCTGTACAACGAGACTGCAAGTGTATGGGCACCTTAAGAGCATAAAAATACAACAACATGCAGGTTGATGTCGCTTTGTTTGAGAAATACACCAACACATGCTTGTTTATTTTTATATCCCAATGCATTCATATTCTGTCTTTCTGCCGACCACTGATTTTAGAAGTGATGTGAAATAAATACAAAAGATTTTCAAAATAAACAAACATTTTCGCATTTTTTATTTTATTTCTTAATTAAAACAACCAACAAAAAAACATGTTCACTTTTTTAATGGCCTCCAAATTGAGTCCAAAAAGACTCCAAAGTATGGAAAAAATGTCCCCTTTTTGATTAATTTTTTGGAGTCTAAAATTAGGGCTCTTTTGGATGAACCACTTTCATACAACAAATTGAAATTTCTGTTATATTTTTGGAGCCCATTTTTTCACCAACTGGTGAGCTTTTTTATTCACCAGTAGGTGAATTGTTATCCAGTTACAAATCAAATTTACAAATCTTTCTGGTTTTAAGAAAATAAAAACAGTAATTCTAACTTTCTTTTTTTTAATCGTTATGTTATATTATTATTATTATTTTTATTATTCAAGGGGTGATCTAGCCCTAACGGCCGGCACTGCGACCCTTATGGGTCTTTTGTGCCAAGATCCATTAATCTAATTCAAACTCTGTTCAATGTTCCTAATGAACATTATAACAGAGGATGGAGAAGCTAGCTTTATATCCGCAGAATTAAGCAATTCTTTGTCTAAAAACCGTTTTCTGATCCTACATATTGCGACGCACTCACATAATATGTGTTGCGTTGTTTCTACTTCCTCAAGACAAAGTCGACACAAAGACGATGCACAAAGGTTTAAATTATGCAAGTGATAATTTACCTTATAATGCCCGGTGAGAAAACCTGTCAGTAACCTAATGTCACCTTTGGTGTGATTAAGTATACTTCCATATGATAATGGCGCGATTAGTGCTTTGGATTGGCGTAGACCTCCTGAATTTTCCCACAAGTTTAAGAAGTCGGTTCTTTCCAAACCCTTAATCATGTTCGAGAAGGTGGACCAGTTTACCCCACAATAGGGTTCGGGTCCGGTCATAGGAGTAGCGGAGGCATTTCTAGCAAGCTCATCCGCTATCTCATTACCCTCAAAACCACTATGACCAGGGATCCAAAATAGAGTAATTTTGTTTCTCCCGGCCAGCTGTTGAAGGGTATCAAAACATTCCAGTGTCAATTTGGATTTAAATTCCCAAGAAGACAACGCCTGAAGTGCTGCCTGGCTATCAGAGAAGATTGAAATATGAGTACCCTTCATACCCTTTGCAATATTAACTCTAGCGCATATTGCAATAGCCTGAATTTCAGCCTGAAAAACTGTAGGCCACCTACCCATTGGTTCGGAGATCCGCGTGTTTGGACCGTAGACACCAGCGCCAACTCCAGAGGACATTTTGGATCCGTCAGTATACCAGTTTAGGCTTCTAGTATCCACATATGGACCACCTTCATCCCACTCTGGTCTACTCGGTATCACGATCTCAAATTTCCTTCCAAAGCGAAGCACAGTGTTTATTCTATCCGTCGGCATATCCAGATTTTCCCTAATTCCTATTGAAGAAAGAATATTGGAGTGGCCGTTCGAGTTGCGAGGGTCAGAGTAATCGATATTCATCGTTATGTTATATAGTCCTGTGTTTCATTTAAAATAAGACATCAGTCTAAAAACTATATCAGTTTTAAAACTTTTTAAATAAAGAGAAAATTAAATTTGACCATATTTATGGCGAGGAGGAAGGTGTCCCCAACGAAGCCAGCCAACATCTCCTCCCCTTTTTCATAAAAATGTTGTTGCTTCGTAATTTTTTCATCAATTTTTTTTTTTTTTCAGCATAGCTTTTTCATCAAAATTTTTTTTATCAAATTTTTTTTCATTCAAATTTTTTTTTTCATCAAATTTTTTTTTTTACCAAAATTACTTTTTCCTAAAAAAACTAAATATTTTGGTTCTCCATGGACTTCAACAAACCAAAATTTTTATTTAGGAGTCCCCAAATATTTGCTTAACTTTTGTATATCTGTGTTTTTTTTTTGATTTTTTTAAATCGGTCAAACGGTTTTTAGCCCAGGAAAATAATGGGTCATCTGCGGAAAATCGGATAGGTTCTCTGAAAATTTGCACAGATCTTAGTTTTGGCAATCTAAATAAGGGACAAAAAGTCCCAAGAAATCACCCGTGTCCTTGCTGAGATATTGATGTCAAAGGTCACAAAAACCGGGTTTTTTACAGTTGTTTGCTAATATCTCACTCGATATGCGTCGTACGCTTTAAGAGTCTATTACAAAACTTGTAGAATATAAAATTATCTACAATATGTTTCTTAATACTTTTTTCGTATCTCTCACCGTTTCGGAGATATTAAGGTCAAAACACACAAAAACCAGATTTTTTTATAGTTTTTTGCTAATATCTCGCTTGATATGAGTGATACACTTTAAAAGTCTAATAAGGGAATTATAGAATATAAAATAATGTACAAATTTTTCTTTATAATTTTTTTCGTATCCCTCACCGTTTTCGAGATATGGGTGAATTTATCTATAATTAATGAATATAAAAGGGACACGAAATAATGACACCAAACATGAAAACTGAAAAGGGCATATCTTTAAAACAAAATCGTGTATTACTAAAAAAGATAATTAATCTAGCTTTTATTTGAGTCTGATCTAGAAGAGATTGTGTAATTAATGAAAATGCTACGAATGACGAATTGTAAAATTAAGTTATTTTAAAATATTTTTTAGATACAGGTCTCCCAATATGTATAGCTATTTTTTTTTTTCAAGTTCACAGGGTAGTGTTTTTAGTAATAATTCGTTTGTTCATCTTCCGGTATCATATAACTTTTTTACCGACCAACAAAAAAGTTACAGATTAGGATGGTGTTGTTAGGGCCACTTTTTTAGACCTTTTAATTTATTACTTTTAACTTATTTGTTAAGACAGGAAGTATTTTATTGTGTCTTTTTGATATAACTTAGTGTAGAGTAATTAAAAAAGCAACAAAAAATATTTCCTGTGTTAAAAAAAAAGTTGGAGGTCATAAATTAAATGGCCTGAGAAACGTGTGCCTCTTACAAAACAATCCTAGTCTGAAACTTTTTGTTGATCAGCAATTATTATGATACCTGAAGATAAACAAAAAGATTATTACTAAAAATACAACATTTTGAACTTAGAAAAAATCGACCTTTTGTTGGGAAACATATTGGGAAACCTGTATCAAAAAATATTTTTTTATAATTTTATTTTCCACCTCGACTCTAGTAGCATACTCCTAAAATAAAACCTATGTCAAAGCTGCAGAAGAATCTGCCCATTTTGAGCAAAATAAAAAAATCTGTCGAGACAGCAGCCAAATCTGCTGATTTCAGCAGATTTACTGATTTCAGATGATAATTTAATTTGAGAAAAGCAGTGAAGCTTTTTTGTTTAAGTGCCAATTTTTTTAGTTTATCTTTGAAAAAAAAAACTTTTTTTAAACCTAGTTGCTTAATATTTCTGTAAAATTAGAAAAATAATCTGCTGATTTCTGCTATTTTCTAGTAAAAATATCCATTTCAGCAGAAAAATCTGCTTAAAGTTTAGATTTTTGTTAGATTTTTTGACAGAGTTTTTTTTCTGAGTGTATTCATAAATTACACAATCTGCTCTAGATCAGACTCAAATAAAAGCTAGACTAATTATCTACGTAACATTTTTTATTTTTTAGTATACACGATTTCGTTGTAAAGATATGCCCTTTTTAGTTTTCATGTTTGGTGTCATTATTTCGTGTCCCTTTAATATTCATTAATTAAAGATAAATTCTCCTATATCTCAAAAACGGTAAGGGATACGAAAAAAAATATAAAGAGAAATTTTTACATAATTTTATATTCTATAAGTTCTTTATTAGACTTTTAAAGCAAATCACTCATATCAAGCGAGATATTAGCAAAAACTATAAAAAATATGTTTTTTGTGAATTTTGGCCTTAATATCTCAGAAACGGTGAGAGATACGAAAAAAGTATTAAGAAACATATTGAAGATAATTTTATATTCTACAAGTTTTGTAATAGACTCTTAAAGCGTACGACGGATATCGAGCGAGATATTAGCAAATAACTCGAAAAAACCCGCTTTTTGTGACCTTTGACCTCAATATCTCAGCAAGGACACGGGTGATTTCTTGGGACTTTTTTTTCCTTATTTAGATTGACAAAACTAAGATCTGTCCAAATTTTCAGAGAACCTATCCGATTTTCCGCAGATTGCCCTTTTTTCCTCCTTATTTTCCTGGGCTATTTTGATATATCTTCATTTGTAATTTTCAAAAAATGCCGGTTTTCCAACGTTAAAATTTCAAATTGGTTGAAAATATTGTAAACTAAAATTTTGTGTAAATGTTTGAGGGTGAGTGCATAAATATATTTTAGTTAGTTTTATTATAAAATCACAAATGTTTATAAGTATTGTGAAACGATGTTTATTTAATGTAGTGGTGTTGGTTTGTAAATTACACCAACACATAAAGTTGTAATTTTTAACTACCAAAACTAACAAGCCAGCCGGCATGCATGTATTCATGCCTCAATAAAATAAAAAAATATTAGTGAAATGCCTTAATGTACCATTCCTTACGATATCGTTTTTCCATAAAGTTATGATATCGTTTTCGCTATCGTTAACTTCGGTTATAACGATATTAAAATCTCCATTTTCCAAAATTTATCGAAAAACTATCGTTATTACAGTCGATAACGATACACTCAAAATAATAACTCTGTTAAATTACAGAAAAACTCTGCTAATATAACAGAGTATACCATACTTTTCCAGCTAGCAACATTTCTTGGTAATTTTACTATAAAATTCTGTAAAATGATTTTGACAAAAAAAAACTAAATTTACAGAGTTTTTAGTAAAATATTTACAGAAAAAACTGCGTAAATTTACTGAGTTTAGTAAAATACATGATTTTTTTTTGTAAAATTTTTATAAGATTTTTAAAAAGATTTTTTTTTAGCATTTTCTCAAAAAAAAAAAAAAAATACAGATAAAATTTTGGTGTTTTTACAGAAAACTCTGTTTTTAACTATGAAATTAAGATTACATAGAAATAAGTAAAAATATAAATAAAACTTAGTTTTTTTGTTATAAAAAATACAGAGTATTTCCCATAAATCTGTATTTTAGCAGAAAAGTCTGTTAATTATCTGTAGAATTAAGATTACAAAGTTAAATGTAATTTAAAATAAATTTAAAATAATAAAACTTTGTTTTTTTGTCACAACAAAATACAAAGTATTTTCTTTAAATCTGTTTTTTGACAGAAAACTCTGTCAAATATCTGTTGAATTAAGATTACAGTCATTTTACAGAGTAATTTACAGAGTTATTATTTTGAGTGTATGGTTTCCATAAGAAAATGTGATATCGTTTTCGCTATCGAAATTTACAGGAATAACGATTCCAAAATTGCGAAGAATTCAAAAATGGTATCATAATTTTAATTTAAGGTGATACCGTAGTCGGTATCATGCAGGTGATACTATTTTAGCTATCACTTATGGTTTATTGGGTTACAGTTCTATTAGTTGTACACTTCCCTGGAAAGTTGTTGTTTATTAAAAGGGGAAAATTAAAAGAACAGGAAAAGAAAGGCTTTTAAATGTCAAATAAAGGACCAAATAAAAATCATGAGATTTGTATAAAAAAAAATCGTTTACTCTTCTAATTTATCATAAATTGGTTGACAAACCACAACCATACAACTTTTTTCACAGATTACAACCACAAACTTCTGGAAACTTTCTAGAATTAATTTAAAAAAAAAAATGTCTTTTAGGTCAGAAAAACTTAACTGTCTTAACTGTTCACAAATATCATAGTTTTCATATAATTTGCTTAAATGTAAAAAATTGCCGTAATGACATTTTTGGTTGTACTAAAATTGCAGATTTAAGAACCCCTGATATTGACTATTTACAAAAACCTTATGAGATTTTTATGTTTATGGCGCCAGGGTAACGCATATTAAGAACCTCTGGTATTTACTATTTACAAAAACCTGATGCATTTGTATACATATATAGTGCTGTATAAGAACACTCAAAAGGTAACGCATATTAAGAACCTCTGGTATTTACTATTTACAAAAACCTGATGCATTTGTATACATATATAGTGCTGTATAAGAACACTCAAAAGAAAAACTTTGTAGAAAAATCTGTCAAACAACTTTCAGTTTAAATTAACTAACTTTTAGCAGATTTTTCTGCAAAATGGATATTTTAACTAAGCTCTCTATCATTTAGTTTAAGAAAATAATAGATTTTTTCAATAACTTTACATATTCTGTTTGCTGAAATTAATCAATATTTTTTGTGAAAATTTTAACAAACTACACCGCTCTACAAATCTGAAGTTTGTCGCTGCGTTTTGGATGAAACCAAAAAAGTTGATAGATCTTGGTGCCCCGATTCCAAAACGGTCACTCAAATTTTTCTATCACGTCACAATTTAGAGAAAATCGCTGTTACAGTGTCAAAAAAGGATAATTTTTACCATTTTTTAACGCCTATAAAATAAGATTCTAACATGCAAATGACTTGGTATCAAGCTTATTCGAAAGTGTGTAATTTTCTCTTTCAGACAATATCAAATTTTCTTGGAATTTAATTTTCTAAAATGGTAAAAAAAACATTAGCAACAAGTAATTTAAATCTGAAATTTACGTATAAATTTGTATGGAAATATGTTAAAAAACACTGTGTAAATAAACTAAATATTTAAAAAATGGAAGGTTTTTTGCTAATAATTGTTTAAACCATTTTAGACAAATTTCGTCTCAGGATGTGGAATCAGCGCAACAAACACTATCTAAATCACTAACCGGAATCCAATACGCATTTTCTTGTTGAGCTGTGTTATTTAGTAATTTTACAAACATTTTATTACACGACTTTTTGCCTTATTTACCGAGCTGTACGAGTCCGCTCAAAAAATGTGTTTAAAAAAAAAAAACGATTTTAATCTAAACTTTTAAAAAACTGGTTTAGAAGAAGATGAGGTTCGAATTGATTTAAGTCTAATTTACTAAAAAAATACATCTTAAGAGATTTCTTTTTGCTAAAATCAACAAATTTTTTATCTGAAATTAGCAGACCTATTTTATCTAGATCAATATTTAGCAACCGCGTTTGCTTATATGCGTATGCAGCTATGTATGGATGCCAGAAAATGATTGGGAACACATGGGGTCTTAAACCGAAGCTCATTCACTGGATTTTCACGGCAATTGTAAGACCAACGCTGGCACATGGTGCACTAGTGTGGTGGCCTATTGTAAAAACGGCCACACACGCTGCGTATCTGAACAAGGTGAATAGAGTAGCTACCTTGAGTATTACTGGTGCACGCAGGACGACATCTACACATGCGCTGTGTAGGATTCTGGATTTACCATCTTTGGACCTATACATCCAGGAATACGCTCTTAGGACACAGCTAAGGCTGGCACAGAATCGTGTGCTAAGGGTGCGGGATTATGGCCACACAAAACTTATTCGAAATCATCGATATGAGAACTGTGTGACTGACTATATGACTCCCCATACTGTATGGGATGAGAGCGTACAAATTGAAATACCATCTAGGGAATACTGGGAAAATCCACTTTGCGGGGAACATCAAATTGAGGTCTACACTGATGGATCAAAAATGCAACAGGGAACAGGTAGTGGAGTCTACTGCGAAAAACTGGGAATTGAATATAGCTTACGGATACAGGACGGCTGTAATATTTTTCAGGTTATCGTTCAACTGTTGACGAGTGTGGACGTGTTTTATTTTAACTCCGTGCTATAAATTGAATTACTAAAATTGTTCGTAATAGGTTTGTTCGTAATAGGTATTTTTGTGATATTTTCATTACCACATCAAGGAAAATGAAAATATGGACACAAATGATACCGATTTAGTTCGAGGCTCTGCCTCACCGACTGGTGCTGGTCCTAGCACTGGTCTTAGGGTTGCGACCTTGAAGTCCGGCCTTGATTCTGGTAGGGGTGCTCAGCCTAATATTGGTGGTAAAAAGAAAAAGAAACTTAAGCCATCAAAGGTCAGGCACAACCAGAGAAGGCTTTGTTTGAAAATAATTAACAGACTAAGCCAACTCGATGGAACGAAGCTCTCCGAACGTGAGAGGGCGTCGCTATCATGGGCGAAAGGAGTCATTGAAGAACAGGACAAACTTTCGGCAATGCGCGCATCTGACAAACAGAGCGCTGTTTCGGCCTCGTCATCGAAGTCTGGTAAAAGGTTGCGCTCGCCCGACGAGAAACCTTTACCTAAAAGATCTAAGGTGACCGGCAACGTCTGGACTCAGTCTTTTAGTGAAGTAGTGAAAGGTAACTTCGTTAGGGCTGTGATAAACAGGCAAAATGGGGATTGTAGTATTCCAAGGGACAAGTGGAGTTTAGTTGAAACTAAACTAAATGAAATCTACTATAGGCTTCTTGAGAGTATGCCTGATTTTCTCCCTACTACTGTCAACGCAGGTTGGTATCAGGGGCGAGTAAAACTCGTTGCTTTTGGAAACGAAAGATCCGCAGCCGTGTTTAAGGTTGCCATTAGCCAAGTGGGAGAGTTATGGCCTGGAGCCAGACTGGACGTTGTGGAAAAACATGATATCCCCTCGCAACCCAGAGCTCATGCATGGATCCCAATGGCTACAAGTGACACTGCGGTGATTCTAAAGATGATAAAAGTCTGCAATCCTGACCTTCCAACTCAGAATTGGCAAATTGCCAGATTGGGTGAGATGGAGGGCGCTCGTCGTCAAGCAGTGGTCTTGGTTAATGAGGAATCGCTTCCGCTTTTAGCCAGGACTGACGGCATTATTAGATTTGGCTTTTTTCATATAAGAGTCAATGTCTACAAGGGCGACCAGAAGCCTATTTTGGAAGCAGACAAGCCAGTGGCAGAGTCGGCTGGGGAGGAGAATCTGGAAAAGCTGACCGATTCTAGGCTGATGGGAGAAGCATCTGGCATTTTCGAAACCGAATCTGGTAACGAATGCGACCTCTGTGATGGCACGGAGGATAAAGCTGATGCCACTATGGGTGACATTCAGGACGAGGCCCATGCAGTGAGGAATTCGGAGAGTTCTGTTGCCTCCGATTCAGAACAGATGGGACACATATCTGGCTTATTCGAAACCGAATCTGGGGACGAATGCGACCTCTATGATAACACGGAGGATGAAGCCAATAACACGGTGGTGGAAAGGATGGTGGAAAAAAAGCAAGATGTTGCGGTTCCTACAAATAAACCTCCATCACTGTAAGGCAGCCTCAGCTGCACTATTGCTGCGCCTGACGACAGGAGCAGTTGACTTGGTTTTTATCCAAGAGCCCTGGGTGCGGGGTGGCAGGGTTTGCGGATTGAAGACCCCTGGGTTTAAGTTGATGGTTGCCAAAGGTGAGGGCTCACCAAGAGCCTGCATCTTGGCGAAAAATGGCTT
This sequence comes from Pegoplata infirma, assembly GCA_963921195.1. NCBI lineage: Eukaryota > Metazoa > Arthropoda > Insecta > Diptera > Anthomyiidae > Pegoplata > Pegoplata infirma. Next base: position 99,350,534 of record OY992537.1, read on the forward strand.
AAATATATTCTTTTTATCAACTTTTAGTGATATGGATGTTACAGCGGCTAGCTTAGAGCTTCATGGGAAATCTATTTGGCTCGCCTCTGCGTATTTTCCTAATCCGGGGCCAATACCCCCGGAGCAGGTTGGCGGTCTGATTCGGGAGTCTGAATCTAGGGGACACCAGTTACTAGTGAGCTGTGATGCTAATGCACATCATTCGATATGGGGTAGTACAGACACAAATGATAGAGGCGAATCACTTTTGGAGTTTTTGTTAAGCACTAACCTGTATATTTGTAACAAGGGTAGTGAACCAACTTTCGTTACAAGTACGCGGCAAGAGGTTCTTGACGTAACACTTGTATCAGATACATTGTCTGACAGAATTGATGACTGGAGAGTTTTGGAAGAGCATTCTTTCTCAGATCATCGCTACATTGAGTTTTTACTCAGGGAGCGTGCCCCGGTTGAGACAGTCTCTAGAAATCTGAGAAGAACAAACTGGGTGAAATATAGGGAGACTTTTTCTTTGCTTTTGGATGAAGTACCCCTATCTGAACCGCATAGTTTAGCGGAAATTGACTGTCTGGTTGACCATATAACAAATGTTTGTAATAGGTGCCTGGATGCGTCTTGCCCTTCTGCAAAGCCTAGAGGGAAAAAAAAGCCACCTTGGTGGTCAAATGAGTTGCAGACGAGCAGAGATTCCTGCAGAAAGCTCTTTAATAAGGCTAAATTTTCAAGAGCGGACGAGGACTGGTCTGCATACAGGCTGCAACTTAAGAGTTATAAAAAGATGATCAGAAATGCAAAATGTGATTCTTGGAAAAACTTCTGTGGAAACATAGAAGACGTTTCTGAGGCATCCAGGCTGCGCAAGGTTCTGGCTTCTTCTCCTTGCACCCTAGGATACCTGAAAGATCCAAATGGGGTGTGGTCTTCCTCCAGTGGAGAGTCGCTGGATCTCCTTTTAAACACGCATTTTCCGGGCAATTCCATGACGCCGTTTCAAGCTTTGGAACGTTCTGACGCCCAAGCATCTGAAATTGCTTCGGAAATAATAAATATGCCAACATTAATCTGGGCGATAAAAAGCTTCAGGCCCTATAAATCCCCGGGACCTGATGGTATAATCCCGGCTGAGTTGCAGCAAGTGTTGGACTATATAGCCCCGTTGCTGTATAATCTATACACAGCATGCATCAACTGGTCGTATATTCCTTTAAAATGGAGGGATACCAGAGTCGTATTTATCCCGAAGGCTGGGAAAAGTTCCCACACAGCTCCGAAGGATTTCAGACCAATTAGTCTGTCTTCTTTTTTGTTAAAGACAATGGAACGAATGATAGACTCATATTTGCGTAGAGTGATTGACCCGAGGTTGCTTTCGACAAAGCAACATGCATACAGCAAGGGACGATCAACGGAAACAGCTCTTCATGAGCTTGTTGGTACCATCGAGAGATCGCTTTCGGTAAAGGAGTACACTATGGTGGCCTTTCTTGATATTGAGGGGGCTTTTAATAATGTCATTCCAGAATCGATAATATTGGCATTGTCTGGTCTGGGAGTAAAGCGTGAAATCGTTTTAATGGTGGAAAACCTACTTGCCAATAGACGTATAACGTCTGAATTGGGAGCGTCCGTCATATCTCGATTTGTCAATAGGGGCACACCACAAGGAGGTGTTCTTTCGCCGCTTCTTTGGAACCTGGCACTGAATTCAATGCTACTATCTCTAGAAGCACGTGGTTGTCATGTTATCGCATATGCTGACGATGTCGCGATAGCGGTAAAGGGGAAGCATCTGCCAACATTGCGGGACATTCTTCAGGGTTCTCTGAAAGATCTGTCTAAATGGGCAAGAGACTGTGGTCTAGGAGTTAATCCCAGTAAAACAGAGCTTGTTTTGTTTACAAGGAAAAATAAGATTCCTGCTTTTGATCCTATTTCTCTGGACGGTACTGAAATCACCTTCTCAGATGGAGCCAAGTATCTTGGAGTATTTCTAGATAGGAAGCTGAATTTCAGGCGTAATATTGAGGAACGGGTGAGAAAAGCAACGATTGCTTTGTATTCCTGTAAAAGGGCCATTGGAAAACGATGGGGTTTTAGCCCTCAAGTCGTTCATTGGATCTATACAGCAGTGGTGCGTCCAATTTTGCTGTATGGAATCATTGTCTGGTGGCCTGCTTTGGAAACAAAAGCGAACTTTGTCTTTATCACGAAGGTACAGAGAATGGCGTCAATGTGCATCACTGGTGCTCTTCGTACTACACCTACGGCTGCATTAGAAATCCTCCTTCACCTGATACCCTTAGACATATTGGGTAGGCAGTATGCGGCTGCGTCGGCAATTCGACTTAATAGCACGCTGCAATGGAGGAGCAGTGATTGTGGCCATAGCGCGATCTTGAAAAAGATAACAATACCACAAAATGTGGACTGTGCTCCCTCTTTGAGCCTCTTTGAGCGCCACTTTACCACTATGATACCATCCAGGGAGTCTTGGATGGGGGATACTCCGGGTAGTGGAGCTACCATAAATTTTTACACAGATGGATCGAGGCTGCACGAACAAGTGGGCTTTGGGGTCTATTCGGAAGAGCTTGGATTGAGCCTGGCTCGTAGATTGCCAGATCATTGCAGTGTTTACCAGGCAGAGATGCTGGCAATAAAGGAAGTGGCTGACTGGTTGAGCTGCAATGTCTTGTCTACAACCGCAGTCAACATCTATACTGACAGTCAAGCCGCGGTCAAGTCCCTGGATTCAATGTTTCTGAAAACAAGATCTGCCCTTAACTGCCGCACGTCTTTAAATGAGATGGCCAAGCAGTTTAACATACGACTCATATGGGTCCCAGGGCACAGAGACATTCCAGGGAATTGCAAAGCCGATGAGCTTGCAAGACTAGGAACTACCTTACAGGTTCCAACAGAATTGGAATGTGTTGGTATGCCTCTAGAAACTTGCAAGCAAAACCTACGGCTTTGTTCTGCGACGGAGACTAATCAAAGATGGGCAAATGGATGGACGTGTGAGACAACACGACTGATTTGGCCTTCTCTTAATCAGGGGCGCACAAGTGAGCTGATATCGCTTCCAAGAGGAGATATTTCGACGGTGGTTTCTATAATTACCGGACACTGTCTTATAGGGAAGCACGCAGAGCGGTTAAATGTGCCGTCGAATGACTTTTGCCGAAGTTGCATGGATGAAGAGGAGTTGGAAACTATCGAACACTTTATTTGCCATTGCCCGGCACTTTCTGGTCAGCGACTTGCTTCACTGGGATCTAGGGAGCTGTACGATCTTTCTGATTTGTCGGATGTCAAAATTCAACATCTAAGGAGTTTCATAAGAAGCTCAAACTGGTTTAACGACAGGGACTAGTAGGGAAACCTATTACGATCCCGTGGTATCACAATGGACCTCAGAGTCTACGTGTGTTGACGTAAAACGTCAGCAGCCACTTACAACCTAACCTAACCTAACCTAACCTAAATATTTTTCAGGCGGAACTGTATGCAGTGTCGGAGGCTGCTAGACTCATTTCAATGAGACCGATCTACTCTAGTGAGATCATTATATACATTGATAGTCAAGCGGCTTTAAAGGCATTAGGAAATAGGAATATACGATCTAGGGTAGTCAGCCTTTGTCGCCAAAAGCTTCAGGCTCTTATCGAACAACACTCTTTAAGACTGTGCTGGGTTCCAGGTCATAAAAATATTCTAGGGAATGAAAAAGCGGACGAGCTAGCTCGTATGGGCGCCATTCTACCATCCAACGCAATTAGGACCGATATACATCTGGGCCTGGATGCTATTTACATGGAGATCAGGCAGAACTTTGAACGCCAAGAGGATTCAGGATGGGAATGCAGACATGACTGTATCCAAACAAAGGCTCTATGGACTCGCGGCGAAAAGCGTGTTCAAAAAACGCTTTTACATATGGAAAAGGCAGATCTAAGGAAGTATGTAGGTATAATAACAGGCCACACCGGCTTGAAAAGTTATTTGAAAATGTTACACTCAAAAAATTATGTAGGTAAATTCCAGTGAATATTCACTTAAAACAAATGAACTTTTATTTAAAAACCATTCCAGTGTTTTTTCTTTTAAAATAAAAACACAATACAGTCAATTTTAAATGTTAATTTAATGACTAACCAAAACATTTAAAAACTAGTGAATATTCAGTTATTTTGTATTGAAAAACAGTAAAACTATAGAAGAAATTTCTTACTGCCGAAATTAAATGTAACCGAAAATTCGTTTTTAATACAGTAAATTATTTTTTTTAAACTACAGAAACAGTAGAAAATAAGAAGTCCATAATAAAGTTAATGATTTTTCTTTTAAAATAACTTTACTGATTACTTTTTAAAATAACCTACAAACAGTTAATGACATAATTTTCTTAGTGTAAGATTAATTGAGGATGACTTGTGCAGATGGTGCGGGGACGAAGAGACAGTGGAAGATTCACTCCATTATCTTTGTCAGTGCCCTGCACTATCTCGCACTCGATTTAATTGTTTTGGCTCTTATTTCTTTCAGAATGTGGAGGAACTAAGAGGGATCAGCCCGTGGAAGATGTTAAAATATATCAAGATGAGTAAATTTGATGAGAGGCATGTGTGGACTTAAATAGTCATGCTATGGGACAGGAAGACGGAAGAACGTGAATTAATGTGTAGAGAAGCCCAACACCACACCACAATAACATTTTTGATTAGAAATATTTTATTTAGTGTAAAAAAACTTTTTTTTTAATAATTTTTGAAAAAAAAAAAAAAAATAATTTACTAAATTTTTTTTTGAGTGTAAAATTTTGTTCAAGTTTAGTTTTTTTTTTATTGTAAAAATATTTTTGAGTGACAAAAATAAGTTGTAAAATATTTTTGTGTTTTTAAAACATGTTTAACGAGTTTTCAACACTTGAATTTAAGGTGAAACTAATCTGAAATTCACGGTTTTGCTAATAATTTTTGAACCACTGGACCGATTTGGCTGAAATTCAAGTTGAACCAGACCAGGAGAACGACAAATATATATGCCAAAATTCAGCATCCTAAGAATTGTCTTTCTTAAGTTAGTGTGTTTTTTATCTCATAAATTCATGAAAAACCCTTGCCGACATTCAGTCTTTTGCTCATAACTTTTGAACCACTGGACCGATTTTGCTGCGTTGCAATACCAACCTGACCAGGTAAATTCCCAACATATACGTAAAGTCTTTCAAAAGTTAGCGTGTTTTCAACAGACAGACAGACGGACATCGCTAGGATCATAAATATATACATATACTTTCGAGGTGTTACAAACGGAATGACAAACTTATATATACCCTCTATCACTAGAGTGGAGGATAAAAAAAAAAAATTGGATGTCATCAGGGCGCAATCAGTTTTTAAAGTTTGCATTCGTAGAGCATGTGTCAAAAAAAATATTTTTTTTTGTTTTATTTTTAAACGTCGAAACCTTTTTCACCAATTTTAAAAAAATAGAAAAAAAAAATTGTTTTTCAAACTGCACTACAGATGCAAACTTTAAGCTTGGTTGCACCCTGAAGATGGCCAAATTTGTTTTTAAATTTTTCCCCTGTAATAAGCTCTTCAGTAAGCATCTAGAGGTATGCCCTAAGGAAATTCGAAAATTTCCTGATTTCGGGACAAGCTAACGTAAATGTATAGTAGCATTGCATTGTTCGCTTTGCTTGTATTTGTTTACATTTACATATAAATGTGTACATTGTGCGAGTGTGTGTCATGAATTGATAACAAATAAATTTGTTGTTATCGTTGCAGTTGTTACAACATTTCAATGTTGCTATTTTATTTATTTGTTTGCCGTTTGGCTTTCTATATTGACTAATTTATTTTTGTCAAAAATCATGCAGATTCAAAACATAAAAAAATGTACACAATGCATGTTTAAAAACAACATACACCATTTCCAATTGTTATTTAGAAAAAATATTTTAAAGTAAAAAATTTTTGCCAAATCAAGGCTTAGGGACCTATCCTTAGACCTGTCCCAAAGGACTTATCCTAGGACCTGTCCCCAGAGACCTATCCTAGGACCTGTCCCCAAGGACCTATCCTAGGACCTGTCCCCAGGGACCTATCTTAAGACCGGTCATTAGGGATCTATCGTACAATCAAAAAAATACGTTAGTAGATTTACTAATTTTTTTTTGCTAACGCTAGTTAGCTAACTTTTAGCAAATTTTTAGTTATGATTAGCATGTTAGCAAAAAATTCTTGTAAACCTCATTTAGCACATTAGAAATTTTAAACAAACTTTGAACTAATTTCTTTTGCTAAATTTGAAATTGAGTTGACAACATTTTTACAAGATTTTTTGCTAATATTAGCAAAAATAAATGGTAAATTTTTTTTTATTTTATTTTTAGAAAACTTAAAATGGCGCTATCTCGGAAACTAAGCCAGATAGAGCAAAATGGAGGCCATTTTTGGTTCTCGGACTCTCCATAGTATCGCCGGTCCTCTTCACATGTGTGGACGCTAATGGGTCCTAACTTTGGATCCAAAAAAGTTAGCATTCCCGAAAATTTTTAAATGCTCATATCTCGGTAAATATTGCCGACACAACAAAAAGTCCGCAAAATATTCAAAAGCTCTCCGAGTAATATTTTTGAAGTTATCGAGTTTTGTAATTCTCAAAACCCCGGTGGTCCCCTAAAATCACGTATCTCAAAAACTAAGCAAGGTAGAGCGAAACGGACACTAATTTTGGATCAAAAACTATGACAATTTTTAAGGAACCCAAGTAGGTCTAGGCCCATCGGGGTCTGGACCTATCGGGTCCGAACCCAATGGGGTCCTCAAATGTGTATGAACTAAGTTGAAATAAAAAAAAATTCAGTTAACTAATTTTTAGCAAAACGTTTTTGCTAACTTTACCAAAAAAATTGTGGGTTCAAAATCAGCAAATTTTCTTGTAGGTTTACAAGCTTTTTTTGCTAACTTTACAGTTTTTTTTTTTTGAGTGTAGGTCCTGTCCCCAAGGACATATCCTAGGACTGGTCACCAGGGACCTATCCTAGGATCGGTCACCAGGGACCTATCCTAGGACCGGTCACAAGGGACCTATCACTGTACCTGTCCCCAGGGACATGTCCTGGTATTCAGAGTCTTGCTGCCAGCCCTGGCAATGTAGCAAAAGAGTACATCTTTCAAAAATACATCTATTTTGAAATGTAATTTTAAAAAGTGCTCTTTTACCAATAGTACCAGGGCTAGCAAGTAAGACTCTGAATACCACACTAAGAAAAAATATTAAAAAAAAACAGAAACAACTTTAAATTAAATATAAAACAGTGACGAAATAGAACAAAGTTTGTTTTTATTTAATTTAAATATGTTTCTAGTTGTTTTTAACATGACACGATTAGTAGACAACATTTTAAAATTAAGATTTAACAATATTGTTTTAAAATTGGCCAAGCTAAATTTAAATATGCAACAAATTTTAATTTAAAATTGACCAATATTAATTTAAATATGGGACATTTTTTTCTTTTGCAGCTTTTTACTTACCTAAAAACCATGAAATTAAAAAAAAAAAAAAAAAACAATACCCACACAAAAAAAAATATTTTACCAAGCGCTTGGGAGGAATCACATTAAAAAAGATTTTTGCGTATATTATGCGAGAACTAATATTTTACCAAGCGCTTGCATAATTATACCTAACTTTGCAAACGTTTCAAGAAATTTCCCATGAGCTTGCATAATTTTACTAACTTTAAGATTAAACAAGCAAACGCTTGGTAAAATGTTATAAGTTTTTGCATAATATACGAAAAAATATAGTTTAACGTGATTCCTCCCAAGCGCTTGGTAAAATATTTTTTTGCGTTCATTTTTGTTTTAGCTTTTTTTATACCCTCCACTCTAGTGATAGAGGGTATATATAAGTTTTTCATTCCGTTTGTAACACATCGAAATATTGGTCTAGGACCCCATAAACTATATATATTCATGATCCTCGATCGATTTTAAGTCGAAAACACGCTAACTTTTGAAAGACTTTACAGAGGTTACTGAAGTTTTGCATAAATGTTGGTCATTTACCTGGTCAGGTTGGTATTGAAATCCAGCAAAATTGGTCCAGTGGTTCAAAAGTTATGAGCAAAAGAGTAAATTTCGGCAAGGGTGTTTCGCGAATTTACGAGATAAAAAACACGATAACTTCCGAAAGACAATAATTAGCAGTTCCCCAGATCTGTTTGGTATTAAATTACAGCTCAATCGGTCCAGTGGTTCAAAAGTTATAAGCAAAACCCTGAATTTCAGATTAGTTTCATCTTAAATGCCACGTGTTTAACAAGTTTTAAAAGCATTGCACAGTGGCCGAAACACCCAATCTAGCGGCGCTTAATTCGGAAATGTAAAATAATAAAGCCCAATGCATATTTGTGATTATAAAACTTATAAAGAATTGATTTTTAACCATATTTATTTATTTCAGTGTTTTTATGTATTTTGGGTAATTTATGTGAATATCCGAAGGGTGGTCTGTATGAGGACTAGAAGTTAAAATGTTTCGATTCCGTTAAAATTTAAAATGATTATTGATGGCTACAAAAAACACTTAACAATCGAATTTCAAGAGGATATTTGTTAAAATACTATTGTTAGGGCTTTTTAAGTAAAACTGGAAGGGGAAATTAACATGGGGGCTATGAGATAACATGGACCGAATTTGTCAAAAATTTAATAGGTTTTGTTTTTTCGATTAAAAATCTTAAATTTCAAATTTTAGCCAAATCGAAAATTGTGGTCTGTATCACGTCTATACTGTTTATTTGGAACGCAGATGGACCCTAAAAAACCGAACAACTTGCGCGAACTAGCACGCCATACTGAAACGTCACAACAAAAATAACCCAAAATAATAAACAAAACAGGAATTGGACCGAATATGATCGAATTTCAAAAGTTGCAGTCCATGAAACTTTAGTTTATATCACAAATGTAAACTTCTATAATGAACTAATAATAAACTAGATTCACACAGGCCACAAACATTTATTTTTTAGTTAAAACATACCTTTTACTTTCAATTAAAACTTTTTTGCTCAAAATGTATAAACAATTGACTTAAAAGTGTCAATAAAAACTCACTGAATAATTAGGCCCCAAATTCCTTTAATACACTTGCTGCAGAAAATGTATATTTGATAGCTTACAGGTGTGCGAATATTGAAAGCAAAACAAAAGTAAAAACGTAAATTTGTTCTGTAAAGTATAGGTAAACGATGCAGTGCAAAAGCATTTATCGATCTTAATTTTTAAATTTTGACGTAAGCGCCGCTAGATCAGTGATTTCGGCCACAGTGCATTGGTGGTAACTTAACAATGCTTTTCAAACTAGTTAGTTTTAAAGCAATGCTTTTTAAATTTGTTTAGTTTTAAAAGCATTGGTAACTAAAAAATTACACTCGAAAAAAATTTTACACTCAAGAAAATTTTACACTCAAAAAAAATTTTACACTCAAAAAAAATTTAGTTTTTTTTACAAAACTGACAATATTTTGTGTACATCCGAACGTGCATTCAATCAGAAATATTTTTACAGTAAAAAAAACATAACACTCGAAAAAAATTTTGCACTAAAAAAAAAATTAGTAATTTTTTTTTTTTAATGACAAAAAAAGAGTTTTTTACTCAAAATAAAATATTTCTAATCAAAATTGTTAATTTTTCACGTTAAAAAATGTACTATTCTTTAAAAAATACATTGTGGAGGGTATTCATAGATTCGGCAAAGTCGAATATAACTTTTCTACTTGTTTTATTTTTAAATTATTTTTTAATAACAAAAAAATTTACACTACTCTAATTGTACCTCTAAGGGTAGAATTACATCCAAGGCTTTGGAAAATGGACGTATTTTTCTCCCACCATTGTAGCAGTAGACCTGATTTGAAGATTAGAAAACTGCAATAATTTTTTTTAAAAAATCGAACTGGTCAAAAAAAAAATTTGTAAAATCGATAGAAATTTTTGACAAACAAATATAGAGAAAAATTCAAGAAAATAAAAAAAATCCACATCGCATTTTTGTTTCACAAACTTTTTTTTTTAATTTTCCTGATTTTTACAGAATTTTTCCAATTTTTTTTTTAGAATTTGGAAAGGATGTATTGTGTGTAATATCTGTTTGTGTACGTGATTTTTTGGTCCCTGCGAGTAGTTAAAGGAACATCAACATTGTAACATAGCATTATTTACATATTGTTGTATCTATCATTGTCGTGCTGCTTTGTTTTGTTATAAATATTAAGCCTGTTTTATTGCATCATTGCCAGTGCATATTTGTTTATATCATATGTGAAAAAAAACACAAAACAACAAAATAATAAAGGGATCCCTGCAAACATTTGGAAGAAATATCGCCTAAGAGAAATTGCGGGGATATCTTCTTTTTATCGTATTTACAAATCATCAAAGTAGTATATTTTTAAAATCTTCCTTTTATCATTTTGAGGATATTTTAGCAATATTTAAAAAAAAATATTTTTTTTGTCAATTATAAAGTAGATAAAATCGCTAAATTATCGAAAATGTATCTTCCAGGCGATTTTTCACCTGCGCGATTCATATACGATATCTTCCTTTTATCATACGGATGAAAAAAAAAACGAAATCAAAATATTTTATTTGTTGTCAAAAATAAATTTCCATATTATAATATGGGTTTTCTTCGTTTTTTCGCAATAAATGTGAAATAAATCAAACAAAAATTCCTGAAAAGTTGTTTTGAGAGGTAAGTAATGCATTTGCAACAAATAGATATAAATCTGCACTATTATTAACTTAATTTCGTTTCTCCATTAGGTCCAGCAAATTTGTGACCAATTTTTGACGCACAACATTTATTAAGATCATGGAACCAATCAAGAAGTCATCATTCAAGACAATTTTTTGTATTGTGGTATCTTTTAAATTATATCTAACAATAAAAATCATAAAACAAGAACAACATTGCGGATATCATTTAGGGGATTATCTGGCAATATTTTCTAGGTAAAATTTGAGTAAAATCATAAATTTATCTTCCAAACGATTATCTGGCAATATTGCCCATTTATCTTCCAGAGGAATTGCTTTCGTATCTCCTGGACGTATCGCTTTCGGGACACGATTTCTACCAAAAGGTGTTTCTTCCGCAATACGAAGAAGATATCCCCCGCAATACAATTTATCTTCCAGGCGATACGCTAGCGTATCTTCTTCGTATCGAAATGCTTGCAGGGATTTCTATTTGGCAGCATTGAAGGCATACGTATGAAAACAGTATTATGATCTGTTTAAAAAAAATCATTTTTTAAACATGTCTCTATTGGAAGATCCTAGAACAAGGGGGTTATTATGAAATATGAGTCCACTTTACGTCGTAGCGTTTCTTTACACAACTGTTGATCTTCTTGACTGGTTTTAAAAGAAATGATATTGTTCCAATGGCATGTAACTGATCTGTACATTTCAACATCAAAATGGGTAACAAATAATATATAGAGTGTAGTATTATTATATAAATACCTAGAGCAAACATGGGACACTATTGTTGGATTTTTTTATGTAGATATCACAGTACATAAGTAGTAGTATAACAGGGATGTATTTTCTGTGAGTATGTATTAGTGACAGCAGTGCTGTTACATCACACCGGTGTAACTTTTGACGTTTCATACAAAACGTAAACAAACAACAGAAATACATACACAAAAGCTCACACGTACAGGTACACGTACACTAGGCAGCGATGATTATTTTATACTAATAACCAGGGAAACCAAAAATATGCAGTATCATGTTTTTTCCTGTGCATTTTATTGATAAATGGGTAAGGTATTTATCCGCTTCAGAAGGTTTTAAGAAATCTGGCATCGATTTGTTAGAGCATATTTTTGCATATTTTAGCCTTAAGAGCATTTTTTTTGCATATTTTAGGTTTAAGAGCATATTTTAGCATAAGAGCATATTTTTAGAGCATATTTTCAATTTTTAGAGCATTTTTCCACTTTTTAGAGCATATTTTTACATTTTTAGAGCATTTTTTTTCAATTTTTAGAGCTTCTTTTCCAATTTTTTTATGACAACATTTATTTTTATATTTTTTATCCAATAAGGATGTTTCTTTTCAACAATTACGGAATTATGACGATTGATTCCCCTTTGGCCTGTTCTTGCTTCATATCGGTATATGAAACTATGTTTTCATTAGATTCAGCAACTTGGTAGAAAATATTAAGGCAAATATTTTTGTAGAACATATTTAACCCTCTAACTATCACACATAACAGTATTTGGAGGGTCTATTCTCTAACAAATTGTAGAAAACACAGCAAAAAAGGGGACATAATTTTTTAAGAGCATATTTTTATTGTTTTTAGAGCATATTTACCGTTTTTAAGGGCATTTTTTAAGCGCATAAAACGTGTTTTTTAGAGCATATTTTTGGTTTCCCTGCTAATAACCATATCAACATATTGAAAAGTACGCAACTAGCATCATTGTTTGCATACTACTCTTGTACTGAGGTAGATATGTGCAAAAGTACACTCAAAATAATCACTCTGTTAAATTACAGAGATACTCTGCTGAGCCAGCAGAAAATACCATAGATTTCCAACCAGCAAGATTTTTTGTTATTTTACGAAGAAAACTCTGTAATATGATTTCGATAATTAAAACTGTAAATTTACATAATTATCTGTAAAATATTGATAAAACCAAAAAGAATTTTACCAAAAAAACTCTGTAAATTTACAAAGTTTTAGTTAAATGCATTTTATGAGTTCAAAATTTTACAAAAAAAAACTCTGTAAATTTACAAAGTTTTAGTTAAATCCATTTTATGTGTAAAACTTCTCTGCATCAAAAACATTAATTAAAATTAAAAAGAAAAATTATTTAAAATTAAAATTTTAATGCTTCCAAATTGTAAATTTACTTTTTTATTTTTGTGAATATTACGAGTTTTTAACGAGTAACTCCAATTTTACACGTCATCTTCGTAAAATTTACCAGTTTTTATTGTGATTTAAGACACTTTTTAAAGAGCGGTTTATCGGTCATATTTGGAAGTTTTTTGAAGTGATTTTTATTTGAAAACTGTATTACAGAGCAATAAGTAAAATTACAAATGAAATTTAGTATTTTGGTTACGAGAAAAAAACAAAGTATTTTTCTAAAATCCGTATTTTAACAAAAAAAACTCTGCTTATTATTTATAAAATAAAGATTACAAAGTAAAAAGTAAAATTACAGATAAAATTTTGTTTTTCGGCCACAAGAAAACAAAGTATTTTCTTAAAATCTGTATTTCGACAGATAACTTTGTAAAATATTTGTCGAATTGAGATTACAGTCATTTTACAGAGTATTTAACAGAGTAATTATTTTGAGTGTATTTTAGTACACTAATATGTATTCAGTTTTTTTTTTTTGCATATTTTATAAAAATTTTTTTTTTTGTCGGGAGTATATCTCAAAATGTATTTCTTAATTTATAGTGTTGCCTTCCTTTGAAATAGAAAGTTGTGATAATGATTTCAGAAATGCTCCTGAATGACTTAATACATATTTGACATCTTTTGGCTAAGACATCAGAAATTACAAGAAGAAAATTCAGCTGTGCCAAAAAAAAAAAAAAAATGTCCGTCTGTCCTTCCAAACCAAAAGAGGCATTCATATCAAACATGACATTGTTTGTCCGGCTTAAAATTGTTATTCCACTTGACCTAAAAATTTTGTAATACAAATTTGGAGCCAATCAAATTAAAGTAGCCCGTGGCTACTGACAATTAACGTTTTGGATTTTTAAAAATTTAAAACATAAATACATATATGTCTTTCGATACATCATATTTAATAACCTTGATGCGCTATACTCGAATATCTAAAATATAAAAATCGATTAAACGGTTTTCAAGATATTTGTTTTTGAATTTTGCAAAAAATTTCGCTTTTTTCCTACGTTCAAGAAATTAAAACCCGTGGCGCCCTTCGATAAAAGTTTCGGTTCTTAAAAAAAACTCTTTGATCGAAGGCATCCATGGGTTAAAATGGTTTCATTTAGCTCAAATGAACATTAAATTCAAGTATGTATCAAGTTGAAAGTTGTATGAAAATGGTGACCAAATAGGTAATGGCTTTCACTCCTCTTTACTTAGAAATTTTAAATCGTTTACACGAAAATCCTATCTGATCCTGTTTTCGAGTTATTTCTAAAAACTCATAATGTTTGACAACAAAAACCTCCCAGTGAAATATCCAACTGGGTCTTTTAGATTTTGCTCTCCTCTTAAATCTACCATTCAGGTTTTTCTGGAACGTACCGTTTTGCAGATATTCGCTGTTAAAAAGTCAAAAAAATCATGATTTCGCCCTTTTGGGGGTCCACTGTTATGTTGCTTCCAACAAATAGGACTTGATTTCATATTTCCAAATTTTTCTAGCATGTTCAGTTGTCGATAAATTCGCGTTCGAGGTCTTCGATTGGAAACATTTTTAAACGCGAATAACTCAAAAATGGAACAACAAAAAAAAAAAAAATTCATTTGATTTTTTCTATAAGTACAGATCGAGCACGGGCTCTAATTTTATTTGTTATAAGGGTTCAAGTTGAAAAAATGCAGAAGAAAAATTAAATTTCTAAAAATTAGAGACATTTCTGGTATTTCCTATACCGGTTTCAAACACCCCAGTTAGCGTCATCATCAGTAGGATTTTAAATGTCGGTTTGTCTTGTTAATGAAAACTGTTTTTTATATATGTGAATATTTATAGTTTCTACAGAATAAATTTTGACAGTTTCCAACACTACAATTCTATTTCTAGCAATCTCAACCTTCTTCTGCATTTTTTCAACTTGAACCCTTATAAAAAATAAAATTAGAGCCCGTGCTCGAACTGTACTTATAGAAAAAACAAGTGAGAGTGTTAAATTCGGCTGTGCCGAATCTTTTATACCCTCCAAAATGTAAAAAAAAAAAAAAAATTGACAGAGGCGTTTCTTTTTTTTTTTTTTGGGGGGAGTTGATAGGGTCAGTGGGGCACGTTGAGAGCACCTTCTCATCGCGATAAATATACCAAATGTTTCATTTATTTAACAAAAATACAAAAAGAAACATGTAAAAACGTGTTTTTTGTAGAGGTTGGTTTAGTTCTTCAGGGTGGAACTTTTTTCCCCCTGGTCCGATTTGGCCAATTTCCGAACTTAACCTGCCTAGGAACATAAGACATATTTATGCCAAACTTGAGGTTCCTAGCTCTTTTATTTTGGACTGCATCGTGTTAACTACAGACGGACGGACGGACGGACGGACATCGCTAGAATGTCTTAGAATCGATCACTGATCAATAATATATATACTTTATGGGGTCCCCGACCGATATTTCGATGCGTTAAACACGGAATGACAAAGTGAGTATACCCCCATACTGTAGTTGGAGGGTATAAAAAATCAAATGAAATTACTGACAAAATATGTCGCCATTAGGCACGTCTCCGAAACAGAATATGCAAATTCCTTCATTTGAGTCTGAAATTTCAGATCATGTTGGTAACCCTTGCGAAATAATGTAAGAGACAAAAAATTGAAGGAAAGTATGAAGTGAGATTGAGATTGCTAAAAATAGAATTGTAGTGTTGAAAACTGTCAAAATTTATTCTGTAGAAACTTTTCATTAACAAGACAAACCGACATTTAAAATCCTACTGATGATGACGCTAACTGGGGTGTTTGAAACCGGTATAGTCAATTTTTCTTCTGCATTTTTTCAACTTGAACCCTTATAAAAAATTGGATTGCAGTTTTGGAATCAGGAGGTCCATTTTGTACGAAATCAAGTCCTATTTTTGGAAGAACCTGTAAAAGTGGACCACCAAAAGTGCGAAGTTATTGCTTTTTTTGACTTTTCAACAGCGATATCTCAAAAACGGTATGTGTTAGAAAAAATTGGATGGCAGATTTGGATTCAGGAGAGAAAAAGCTATAAGAATCAGTTGGATATTTCCTCGAAAAGTATTCGTTGTCGACAAGTGTAATTCTTTAGCAATTACTCGAAAACAGGATCAGCTAGGATTTTCGTGTTAACTAAATTTAAAGTTCAAAATAAAGAGTAGTGAAATGTCATTGCCCCATTTTGTCAATATTTCAACCCAACATAAACTTTTTTAAAAAGGGGTGTGTCAAAGAAAAGAAAATGATTAGACTTTTTTTTAAATTTCTTCAACGTTGGAAAAACCTCAATTTTTGGAAATTTTTTGACAAATATCATTTTGAATAACTCTTGACCGATTTGAGAAATGTTTTGATATTCGTGTTCAGCATGCTTAAATTAACAAAAATGTTTATGTTTCGCAAGATATTTTTTTCACTTCCCAAAATTTTGTTGGAAATTTTTTAAAAATTCCAAAACTTAAATCAACGAGAGCAACGGGTAAAAAAGATCTAATATGGTTCACATTAAATTTAAATAAAAGATTGACTCAAGTTTTTTTGTAAGAGTGAAGGAAAAGAAATTTTAATATTTTTTTAAAAAATTTCTTGAACGTAGGAAAAAAACACAATTTTATGCAAATTTCAAACAGCGATACCTCGAAAACCGTTCTACCGATTTTACAATTTTTTTGTTGGTATATGTGTTTAAATCATTTGTTGATATTTGTGTGTAGATCATCAAAATGAAGTGTGTTTTTATTTTTTTTTATTAGTTTTGAAAAATTAAAAATTTTGATTTACTTTGATCGGATTGTCCTCAAATTTGCACCACATAAATTTGTTGCTTAGTAGAATACAAATTTCCCATACATTCAAAATCGGATTACAAAATTACAAAAAAAATCTCCCGCTCTAATGTACTTCTTGCATTAAAACCTTAAAACACAATAAATTAAATAAAAGTTGTAAATTTAGTAAAAACAGTGCTGCCGCAGCACTGAGGGACATCTACTGACACATCGCTGCGAATACAAAAAATAATTGTTAAGGCAGTGCTATATTTTTGGAACCGTCGCACTGTGGGCCAGGATTTCCATTTTTTGGCCAATAAGGTCTGTAAGGCAACACATATTTAAAAATATTTTTTCGGAATGTCAACATCTTGAATTTTGTCCACCTTTAATATCTTTTTATTATAGCTTAAAGTTTTTTTTTTTGCATTAGGTTAAAGTCAATGTTTGAGATTTTTTTTATATTTTTTATTTATGAAACAAAAATTTTTTTTTGTACTTCGACACAATATTTTTCCAAATTTTCGGTGAAGTTCTCCTAAAGACATACCTTTTTGTTCTTCGAACTACGATCTGTCTCTGACAATGTATTCTATTCACATTTTTGCGACCCTGTGCGACCGTTCATAAACTTTTGATCTAGAGGCAATAAACCAAAATATGACGTTTATAAATGCCCTAAAAATGAACTTCAACAATTTTCGATATTTTTGTTTCTATTGATTTCTAATAAAAAATGCCTCACTTTGACAACATTGGCGTGATAACTGCTGATGGGCACGTGAGTGACTCACGTTGACTCACGCTCACGAAAAAAAAACATAATAACTCAACCGTTTTTTTTCTCACACTTACTCGCTATTCACGTGAGTAAACAAAACACCACTCACGTGTGACTCACGCTCACTCGTAACTTACGCTAAACATTTAAAACACGAAAAAATTTTTTAAAACTGCATCAATACAATTAAATAGTTTTGACTAACGCACTATGGTTCCAAATCCATTTTTTTTGGCAGAAATTAAAAAAAAAAATTTAACAAATTTTCAAAAGCTTATACATTTCCTTAATGTCAACACTATAAGCTATCAAGAAAGTATAACGAAAAAAATTTGGTGCCAATACTTTCAGTTTGCTAGGCTTTCAAAGTTGAAAGTTTTAAGACGTATAATAAAACCGGAGTGAAATCAATATTACACTTATACAAACGGCAAATGGGAAAAACTAAAATTATAAAGAGGCTAAAGGGACAAATTGAAACCTAAGGATACTAGTTCTTATTTAAAATTCCTATTTTACAGTTAATGCATTCTTGGCGTTATCCTTGGATGTTTTTATTATGAGGATTTTGGAGCCAAAATAGCCTATATCTTTCGTGGACAAAAAGTTGTGTTTGGGCACGAACTTGCATGAGTCTTTAAACGTGAAAGTGTTTTTAATATAGTATATTTAATATTAAAATTTACATCTTGCCAGCATTTTTTGGCAAACTCCCACAATTTCCATTTTAGTTTAGCACAAATTTCGGCTAAATTTGCTGTTTTTTGCGTGACACGGTTTCAAATTATTTTATTTTATAACTGTTTTGCCTTCCGTAAAGCTAATTAATTAAGAAAAATATATTTAAAAAAAAAAAAAAATTTTTCCAAAAAAAAAAAAAAAAAATTTAAAAAAAAAAATTAAAAAAAAAAAAAATTTCCAAAAAATTTTTTTTTTTTTGACAATCGATTTTTGATTGCGCTAAGAGATAAAAATCATCCCAGAATTAATCCAAGTGGCCTTGCTTCATTTTTTGAATTTATGCCAAAAAAAATCCATTTGGGACCATAGTGTAACGCAAAAAAATTGCACTCACTAAGAATCACTCACGCAAAAAATTGTCTCACTCACTTATCACTCACGAACAAAAAATTTTAATCACGCTCACTTTCGATCACGAGTAATTCACGTGACCAGCGTCCATCTCCAGTGCTAAACATTAAAGCTGGTAACGCATTTAAGCGGGCATATTTTGGCAATAGCATTTTTAATATTTTTTACGAAATTGTAAGCTTGTAGCATTATTTGTACATTTAGGATGGCAAATGCTTATTGGAAATAAAAAAGTTCTCTCTTAAATGAGCCACTGAATATATGAACTTTTTGACGCATTTAAAAGAGAAATATTTTATTAAAATCTTCTGATAAAAGCAAAAAGAGGGATTTATAAAAACTTAGAATTTAAACATTGCACATTTTTTTAAAAAGCTATGTCCTAAATTTTGGATCCGCCATTTTGATTTCAAAAAGTCTGAGTTCGTATTCGTGTTGTGCAATCATTTCCTAGTGATATTTTGAAACATTAATCAATAATTTAAATATCTTGTCCGCCATATTGGATCCGCTATTTTGAATATTTGATTCTTAAATCAGATTTGGCATTCCAAAAACCATCAAAATCAGACAACATAGAAAAAAACTTAATATTTTATTTTACGCCATATTGGATCCGCCATATTGGATCCGCCATTTTGAATTTAAAAAATCGGAGCTCATATTCGTAATTACTGACCCTAAATACATCAAAAGTTACTAATTTTAGTACAATTAGCTAAGAATTACAAAAGCATATTCGCTATATTGGATCCGCCATTTTGAATTTCAAATCTTTAATTTCCAAATCAGTTTTAACATCCGAAAAACCATTAAAATCTAAGTTTTTGGCCAAAAGAGACAACATATAAAACATTTTAAATTTAAATTTGTCGCCATATTAGATCCGCCATTTTGAATTTTAAAAGTCTGAGCTCATATTCGTTATTAACGACCATAAATACATCGATAATGATTATATTAAGCACAATAAACAAAGAATTAAAAAATCATGTCCGCCATTTTTGATCCGCCATTTTGAATTTTGAAATTTTTTTTCCAGAATCGTGATCAGCGATCCTTTAACACCCATATGCAATACTTTTTTGACATATAGGTTAAGCGGTTTATTTATGGCCAAAATTCAGGGATGCTGGCCCACAGTGCGTCGGTAAGTTCTGCTTGGGGACAACTTCATAATAACTTTTTTCAACGTAGGGAGGTCAGTGTAGAACTTGCTAATCCTCCGCTTTACTAACATCAGAAAGCAGCTTAAGCAGAACCTAAGCTATATAGCCAAAGTTATGCCAGCACTATCTATTCTGGCGACAGCGCTTTGCAACTGCTCACCAGATACCATTTTTCTGCCAAGGTACATATATTTACAAAACACAACTTAAATGATTTTTTTCCAGTCCAACGCCTTTTAAAGTTGGTTTTTAAATTTATTTATTTAAATAAAAATAACAATAATAAAAAAATTAAATTATGGAAATAAAAAATTATCTCATTTATATAAATTGCATTTTTCACAATTTTGTGTACCCTACACCAGGCATTGGTATAGCGTAGCATGCAAGAAACAAGAATATTGAGGAAAATAGATGGAGGAGCTAATGCACTAGCGATAGCTGCTCTTGGGTGTGGGGGAGCAAATTTTTTTTTACTGAAAATGTTTTTGTTAAAATGAAACTCAGGACAGGCGGATAAGCACAACACAGTGCTACAGTGGAAAAATTATTTTGATTTGGCATAGTATAAGTTGTTGGTTTTGTCGAGTAGATCACAAAAATGCCCATTAAACTGGCCAGACACCCTAAACTTTTAGAGTTATTGTCAAAAAACGTTTTTTTGGGACTTTTCTCACTAAACCTCGTGTAATTCAGAAACTTTTCAATCGATTTTAAATTTTTTAACTTAAGGATAAAGCTTTTTATGTGGGTTAATTGGTCTGTACACATAAGAAAGATATCTTGATTTTTTAAATAATATTGCAAATTTTTGGAGTTTATTGATTTTTTTCTGCTATAGTTCATTCAATAACCTTTTTATTTATAAAAATGTTCTTAACGAAAATTTAGTTCAGAATACGATGAGCTTTATCCTGAAAAAATCGAATAAGAATTTACAGAGCTGTGATAATTTTTCTAAAAAGAAAATGAAAATTTTGCTGAAAATCAATGTTCGGATTAAAAAAATAATCCGGATAAGAGGTCGTGTATATAATTTTAAAAGGTTTTTGACGCGCTAAATCCCAGTCTGTCCTTAAAATTATTCTTTCGCGTCAGGTTTTTGAGATAATTATTTGTATGCATTGCAGGGTCATATCCAATCTACTCCATTTATAATTTTTCCAGCTTATTTGAATATTGTAAAATAAATGAAAGTATCATGTAAATTTGTTTGTTAAAAGTATTAATTTAAAAATAAACAATATTATATTTTTTTTATATTGTAATTTATTCATTAAGTTCATTGAACCGTTAACATGTAATTTCCCTTTATTAAATTCAACAATTACAATATTTAAACACATTCATACACACTTTTACATAAATATTTTATAATTTCAACACTTGAAATTAGTTTTATTGCAATTATAAGTGCACTTTACTGGTTTTGAAAACAGTTCAATGAGCTTTTACTTGTGTAGATTAGTACAATTTTTTGTTTTATTTTAAAAGTCGTTAAAGATGGTAATCAATTTAGATTAGAATGTGTTTTACATAAAAAATGTTTATGTTTATATATAAAAATTACTCAAATAGCTTCTTAAAAGTAATGAGCAGACCTGTATTCATTAAAAAACTATGTTTTCAAATGTGGAATGTAGGGTCATTCACATGTGTGGACCCTAATGGGCCCTAACTTTGGATCCAAAAAAGTTAGCATTCCCGAAAATTTTAAAATGCTCATATCTCGGTAAATATTGCCGACACGACAAGACCGCAAAATAGTCAAAAGCTCTCCGAGTAATATTTTTGAAGTTATCGAGTTTTTTAATTCTCAAGACCCCAGTGGTCCCCTATAATCACGTATCTCAAAAACTAAGCAAGGTAGAGCGAAACGGACACAAATTTTTAATCAAAAACTATGACGATTTTTAAGGAACCCAACTAGGTCTAGGCCCATCGGGGTCTGGACCTATCGGGTCCGAACCCAATGGGGTCCTCAGATGTGTATAAACTAAGTTCAAAAAAAAAAATATTTAGTTAACTAATTATTGGCAAAACATTTTTGCTAACTTTAGCAAAAAAATTGTGGGTTCAAAATCAGCAAATTTTCTTGTAGGTTTACAAGCTTTTTTTGCTAACATTACAGTTTTTTTTTTTTGAGTGTAGGATCCTTCGGTGCAATAATCTGAATTCTGAAAAATACACTTTTTTGGAAATTCAGTTTCTAACAGATTTACGAAGGATTTTCCTATTCTTAGGGGAGTAAAAGTGTGTTCATTTGGTACCTTTTATATGTCCTGAAATAATGACAATGTTGATTCCATGGGGGTAAAAGGGGTAAAAAATTTTACTTTGGTATTTTTTTTAATTTCCTAAAATAATGGCAATAGAAACTTAAAATTTGATATGAAAAAGGTTTTAAAAAAATTTCTGGAAAAAGTACTTTTTGAAAATTTCATTTCTAAGGGGTAAAACAATATACTTTTGGTACTTTTCATAATACCTGAAATAATTTTCGTAGAAATTTGGAATGTAAGATCGTTCGGTGGAAAAAAACATTGTGGAAAAAGAACTTAGGGGGGGTAAAAGAGGTAAAAACAAGTAAGAAAATTATGGTCGGTCAAGACCGACCATAAATTACCCTACACCAGAGTTTTTCGGAAAATGGGTCCCAAACATGGACTGATGTGATCTATATTTTGTCAAATCTTTAATAAGTGAAAAAAAACAATCTAAAATCAATATGGTTTTGAATTGAGAAAAGTGTGAAAGAAAAATTTTTTAATTTTTCTAAAAATTTAGACATCCTGGTTTGTTTCTTACTAGTTTCATATTATCCAGTTATAATAATCTTCAGAAAAACTTTTAATGTCAAATTTATTTAGTTAATAGTCAATAAAACTCTATATGTGAAAATTATTTACAGATCGCAGCCGACAAGAATTGAACTCATCATCATCTGTAATACTTTGCTATTAACTGCTTGTAACGTACAATCACTCTAGACCGATACGCCAAGTAGGCTGTTAAGCAAGTATCAACTAAATCTGATTTTTTCAATTCGAGTGTAGTTGTTGCTGTTGTTTTTTTTCTTCCAGAAGACTTGTTATTGTAATGCGTAAACAAATTTTTATTTTTAGTAATCATTATTCTTCTTCCTCTCCTTCATCAATTCTGATCTAAGTACTTATTTGAGTGAAATAGTCTTCTTTTTGTTGACAATAAACCGCTTTAACTGAATATCTGGCGAAATTTTCACATGGGGCGAGACTAAGTCTAAAAATGGTGCGATGATAATCAGATTTGATAAGGTTATTTAAGTACGCGTTTAATATACACTAACAGAATTTTAATTAAATATTTTCTATTTTCAAGAAATTTGAGAGATTTATGTGAAAATCGGAAAGGTAGTTGGTATGGGGGCTACAAGAAGAACTGGTCCGATTTCTTTAAAATAAGGAATGGTGATTTTTGTAGATAAAACATGATTACATGCGAAACTACGGAATATACCTATTATTATAAAGCGGTTATTAGAGTCATTTGGGTGGGGGGTGGGGGGTCAAATGTTGTAAATAATTATACGTTTGGTACTTTTTATATTACCTGAAATAATGGTTCTAACAAAAATTAAGTTTGGAATGTAGGATCCTTTAGAGAGAAAAAGAGTCTGGTAAAAGTACTTTTTGAGAATTCCATTTCTTAGGTTGTAAAAGAGGTAAGAAAAAGTGTGCTTTTGCTTCTTTTTATATATCTTGAAATAATGATCGTAGACACTTGACCAATGGAATGTACGATCCTTCAGCGAAAAAAAATCTGGGGAAAGTACTTTTTGAAAATTGCATTTCTAATCGTCGTGGTAAAAAGTGTACTTTTGGCACTTTTTATATTTAATGAAATAATGGTTATAAGTAGAAACTCAATATTTAAAATGTAGAATCCTTCGGTGAAAAAAGTATTCTGGAAAAATTACTTTTTTTGGAAATTCCTTTCCTTAGTGGATGAAAAAGTGTACTTTTGGTACTTTTGGAAATTTGCAATGTAGGATAAAAAATAAACATTCTGGAAAAAATACTTTTCCAAAATTCCATTCCTAAGGGAGGTAAAATGCCTCAAAAAGTGTATTTTTGGTTCTTTTTATATATCCTGAAATAATGATCCTAGTAAATAAAAGTGCATTAGGAATATTGCTTTACTTCCCGAAAATATATCCGCTTAGGATTGGGTTTTGCCAATGTTGATTCTAAGGGATAAAAAGAAAAGTGTAGGTACTATTGGTATCTTTTTTTGTTTCCTAAAACGATGATCCTAAAACCTTTAAATGATCCTTCAGTGAGATAAAAACATCCTGGAATGATCCCTTATCAGAAATAACAGCCAGGAGAAGGATATATTAGGAGCTTGAAAATTTTTGGGTAAAAAGGGGTACCTAAATTTGTAAAAGCGGGCTAAAATGGTACTTTTTATCAATAGTATAAAAACTTAAGAATTTTGTATTTATATTTATAAATAAAATGTAACAGAACAGGGAACGAAAAAGAATGGATCAGGGAACGATATGGAATGATAATTTTTTTTTAATTTTTTGTTCACATTTTTTTACTCAATATTTTTTTTCACTCAAAATTATTTTTTATACAAATTTCTTTTGTCCCAAATTTTTTTCACTCAAAATATTTTCCAAAAATTGTGTTTAGTTTTTTAAAAAGGACCAAACCGACCCCTTCAAAAGGGGTTGTAATCCTCAGTTAGAGGGTTAATATGTTTTAAGAAAAGAACCGCATAAAATTTCACTAAAGACATCAAACCATATTTTGAAGCTCAGATGTGGTTTTATTATAGATTTTTTTTGACGTTTTCCAAACGCCTTTGACAAAAAAAATTAAAAACTTCAGTGGGCCATAAAAAAAATCCGAATTGACTTCGCCCTTTGGTGATTTTGTCTCTCTGATGGTCTACTTTCAAATAACGTTGAAGCCATTGAGGCTCATTTTCTTGTTGCACAGCGTTATTCAGTATTTATAAATTTTCCAACAATTATTAAAATTTTTAGTAAATTTTTTATACTTTGGAAAATATATTTTTTCAAAAAACTTAAAACGGCGATGTCTTGAAAATTAGGACAAATAGAACAAAATTGAGAATATTCTTAGAGCGAAACGAATAAAAAGTTGGGATCCACAACTATGACGATCCTAACGGGACCCAACTGGATCAGTGTCCATTAGGATGGATCGTCAAAAAAAGTTTTGCTAGTTTTTGCTAGAATTAAAGATTAGGTGAAGACGATTTCAAAAAAAAAAATATTTTTTTTTGGTGCCCTTTTAGTTTTTAACATGATAATGTTTGTAGGCTGGTGTCTAATTTTAAAAAAGTTGCAGGACGCCACCTCAGTTTGGCTATATGTATAAGCTAACAATTAACGAAAAAGAAAACAAGAATTACAATTTACATTTTCTTAAAACCAAAAATTTTAATAACTTGGGTTTGTAACTTGGATAATAATTCACCTCGTGGTGAATAAAACCGTTTTTCACCAGCTGGTGAATAAAAAGCAACATAATTATTTTTCACCAAAAAAACATTTTTATTTTCATCAATTATTTTTTTTTTTTCATCAAACTTTTTTTTTCATCACTTTTTTTTTCATCAATTTTTTTTTTTTCATTGATTTTCTTTTTCATCAATTTTTTTTTTTCATCAAAAAATTTTTTTTCATCAAAAATTTTTTTTTTTCATCAAAAATTTTTTTTTCATCACTTTTTTTTGTTTTTTTATCAATTTTTTTTTCATTAATTTTTTTTCATCAAATTTTTTTTCGTAAATTTTTGTTTTATCATATTTTTTTTATGATATTTTTTTTCATAAAATTTTTTTATCTAATTTTTTGTTATCAATTTTTTTCTCAACAAAAATTTTTTTTTTTCATATTTTTTTTACATCAAAAAAATTTTCTTTTCATCAAAAAAATTCTTCAAAAACTTTTTTCCATTAAAATTTTTGTTCACCAAAAATTATGGGTTCATTAAATTTTTTTTTAACATAATTTTGTTTTTCGTGATAGAAAAAAAACATTTTTTTTTACAAAA
This sequence comes from Pegoplata infirma, assembly GCA_963921195.1. Taxonomy (NCBI): domain Eukaryota; kingdom Metazoa; phylum Arthropoda; class Insecta; order Diptera; family Anthomyiidae; genus Pegoplata; species Pegoplata infirma. Next base: position 99,376,417 of record OY992537.1, read on the forward strand.
ACTACTTTTTCACCAAGTCTAAGCTTTTCGCATAAAAATTTTCCATTTGTTTATCAAATGTACATAAAACAAGTGAGAGTGTTATATTCTTGGGTGACGAATCTATTATACTCTACAAAATATAAAAACACTTTTTTGCACTTATTTTTGCACTCATGTACATCTCTTTTGGTTTTTTAATGGGGTCCTCGACTGATATTTCAATTCGTTTTGCATGGAATAGCAAAGTAATATAACATTATTTTTTCTAAAAAAACTTTGCTTTGGCAAGTACACCCAAATCTTCCGCAAAATACACTGTGCAACACCCAAAATCGGAATGGGATGAAACCAAAAGCAAACGAAAGATGACATATTCCATAACAAACCCCTCAAGGCTTTTTTCCAGTTCAGAGCTAGATTTTTTTTTACACGCATTTAAAATTAGTGCACTTTTATTATAATTATAATAATAAATGCTTGAAAATTGTATTAGTGGCGAATGATTAATATTGTAATTGCCTTTAAATAACAATCATACGCAACGGTGTCCAGTGTTTTATGTTAATAATTGCCTTTAAATAACAATCATACGCAACGGTGTTTTGTGGTTTATTTGAATAATTTGGCTATTTAGTAAATAGGTACTGGACCGATTGCAGCAAAATTCATACCAGTCATAGCTAAAGTAATTTTTAGCTTAAGTTTGGAAACTGGACCCTACATGTTCAATAAGGGCACAACCAGGGGCCTTTAAAGTAGGATATGTTTAGTACGCACAAACTTTAAATGCTTTAAAATCACCAACTTTAAATGCGTGTAAAATAAAATCTAGCTCTGACCTAAAAAAAAGGCCTAGTGGGTTTCGTTATGGAAAATGTCAGCTTTCATTTGCTTTTGGTTTCATCCCATTCCGATTCCAAAAGTTCGATTTTGTACCACTGTGATATTATCATGACTTAATGTTTTCGGCAAGAGTACAAAATTCGCAGACATTTTTATTCACAGCGTCGCCATTTTATGTCCGATCTTTACATCATGCATATCTTTGTTCATGGTGTGACAACAGAAATTTGTATTGTGACTTTCGGTATCTCGGTTTCTACCACAGTACAGACTAGTATGCAAACAATGGTGCTAATTGCGTACTTTCCAATATGGTGGTATGGTTTTTAGTACAGAATTATCATCGGTGCCTACTGTATGTGTGCCTGTACGTGTGAGCTTTTGTGCATGTATTTATGTTGTTTGTATGCAACGTCAAAAGTTACACCGTGTGCTGTCACTAATACTTTAACACATCAAATGCAACTCTGTGAACCTTATACTCATGTACTGTGGTTTCTACCCACCCAAAAACAAAGAAAGACGATAAAATTTCATTAAACTCTTGCTTTTAAGGTATTAACTTTCATTTTTTAAACAAAAAATTTAATGGGGGTTTAAAAAATTCAAAAATTTGTGAGATCGGATTTAAAATGGCGTCACTGAAGGACGAAGAAAAACAAAAGGGCGATAGCAAGGCTAGCAATAGCAAGCAAAAAAAAAATTGGAATCGTCTTTAACAAACATTAAATTCTAGGGGGTGACCAGTTAAATTTTTTGTTTTTGTGTGTAGGGTATTAACGAATTTTGGTATAATTAGTCAAATTTGATGCAAGAACATATTTTTGGGCTTTTTAAACCTTTATTACTTTTTTGTTTATAAAAGAAAGTTATTACATTTACAGCAGAAATTTAATGAAATTTGATCGTATTTCTTTGTGTTTGAAAATACGTGGGCGTTAGGTTGGTAGAACTCGAGTTACCGAAAACCAGATTAAAAATTTGATGTCGGAGTCAAAAATGTTCAAGGTCCATGCGCGGGTACAGGGGGGGAAAGAGGAAATTTCCACCCCAGACCAAATTTTAAAAAGAAAAAAAAAAAGAAAAAAAAAGAAAAAAAAGAAAGAAAGAAAAAGGAAAGGAAAGAAGAAAAGAAGAAAGATCAAAATTTTTATCAAAAATTGAGAAAAATTTGAAAATTTTTAAAGGAAAAAATCTCAAAATTTTTATAGGAAAAATCTAGAAATTTTTCTAGAAGTTCTTGTTATGAAGAGAAATTTTCTTTGGGAAAAATTTTGACTTTTTCTATATGGAAAATGCATCAGAATCTGAGTCTTTCTATAGAAAAAAAATCATCAGAATCAGCGACTATTTCTATAGAAAAAATCTCATGCTCTGAGACATTTTTCGTTAAAAAAAGTATCAGATTCTAAGTTTTTTTTCCTATAGAAAAAGCATTTTTTTTACTAAAAATGTCTCAGAGTCTGATATTTTCTATGTAGGAAAAATGTATTCTATTAAAATACTCTCAGATTTAGACTTTTTCATACGATTAATGTGTTAGAATCTGCGACTTTCGTTTACAAAGAAAATGTAAAATTTTATAGCTTTCCCTTCACTTTTGTTTCAAAAAAACGTATCCCTTTTTTTGCTCGTCCGACAAAGGTGAATTTATGATTTTTTACATTCGAAGTAAAAAAAAATCCCCTCCCCCCCAAACCCAAAAGCTGTACCCGCCACTGTCAAGGTCAAATATGTAGCTGTTATCAAACCATGAACAACGATATGCATAGGGTTAAGATCGGACTTAAAATAGCGACGCAGGGAATTGAAAACTAAAAGGGCGAAGGACAGGGGCGTGGCAAAAAAAAAAAATATTTTTTTTGGAATCGTTTTCCCCTAATCTTTTATTATAGGTGGTGAGTCACCACTTGTGACTGGCAAAACTTTTTTTGACGACCCACCTTAGTGTCCATCTGGCCATCCATTCAGGCCATTCATCGGGCCATCGTTCCTGATCCAATGGATTTTTCATCCAATCGAGTGCTCAAATGTGTATGAACCAAACTGAATTAAAAATGTTCAAGTTCAAATTAGCATAATATTAAAAAAAAATTTCTCATCCATATTTTTAAGAAAATTAATAACTTAAAAGAAGTAAAACATGGCAATGAAATTTTCCTTGAATTGTTTAATTTTTCCGTATTTTAAATAATTTTTTATTTTTTTTACTTGTGGTCTCTAATTACAAATATTAAATTAAAAACAAAATACAGTATTTTACATTTCTAAAAGAAGAGAAAAGAGATAAAAGCAGCATTTAATTTATTTTCATTTAAATTTAAACAACATTAAAAATTCATAACAGGAGGTGTCAATTGAAAACATTAATGCATTAACGCCTTCACATATTTATTTAAATTTTTTATTGTTTAATTAAAAAAAAAAAAAAAATACAAATTTACTCGTAAGTGTGTTTAAGTAAATAAAAATGTAATCAACGTAGTTTATGCATGAATTTATTTATATTTATCTTGACAAAATATAATATTTTTTTTTTATATGAAATGAGAAAACCAATGGACCGAAAGAAAATATAAATATTTTTTTTTTTTTAACAAAATAAATATACTTTTTAATGGTTGATTAAATAAACCATAAAATTGAATAGAGCCGAGCAACATATTATTCAAAATATTTAAAACTTGCTAACTGCATAATGAAAATTTTTTTAGGATATCAAAAAGAAATGTTATTTTTAGGTAATTCTAAGAGTTATTAATAATTTGTTTTCTATAATATAATTTAAAACAATTGTTTTTGAATTAATTTTTAGTTAAAAATTATTTTAATAGATGACAACTAATTCAGTAAACATATTTCTATCAAAAACTCTCTTTGGAAAATATTTCAGATAGCTAGTTTTGAATATTCGCCCCCAATATCTTGATTTAGGTTATCCAAATCCCTTATCTAATTTAATACCAGTTTACATAAATTTTAAATTTTCAGTTTTGTCCCCTATGATGGACAAATTTTAAATGCGTTTTTAAAACTCTACCCTGTCATTTGTCAATTTAATTAATTTTAGTCAAATTTCAAATTTTGTAAAATTTAAATGTCAGTTTAAATGATATTATGTTAAATGACTGTTAGAGAGACTCTTGTTTTTACCATATTAGTTATGTATGTTGGTTGTTTCCTCATACATGCACATCAGTTCTAATTTAATATTCCTATTGCAAGTCCTTATGGAATAAATTTATATACAGCTTGGCATCCTTTCATTGTACATATGTTTGTTTATTCGCATGTTTAAACAATTCCTACACCCAATACCGAATGAAAATGTCAACACAATAGGGTAGCAACTAATTTATAAAAAAAGCTATAAAAATTGCAATAGACATTCTTTGTTATCAATAAATCAATAACATTATAATTTTCTATAGAAAATTGTTAATAATTTCTGTAACTATAAAATTATTTATCGGATATTCCATGTCAAATCGGTCACTTTGAACATTTTTTTTTAGATTTTCTCAATTTTTTTAGAGTTTCTATCTAGTATCCTTTGAAAACTCCTTCGTGATAATTTTTCAGATTTTTTTTGATGACCCGTTCAGTACCAAATTTCAGAAACCGGTAGTTCGTTCATTTACTACAACTTCTTTTACTCGTAACTTCTTCAAAAAGGTCCAAATTCTATTTTTTTTATACACTCAAAAAAACACTGCAATGGTAGCAAAAAAAGCTTGTAAACCTACAAGAAAATTTGCTGATTTTGAACCCAAATTTTTTTTTGGTAAAGTTAGCAAAAATGCTTTGCCAAAAATTAGTTAACTGGTACTTATGGGAAATACCAGAAATGTCTATAATTTTTAGAAATTCAATTTTTCTTCTGCATTTTTTCAACTTGAACCCTTATATGAAATTTTTTTTATTTCAACTTAGTTCATACACATTTTGGGTTCGGACCCGATAGGTCCATTGGGTTCGGACCCGATAGGTCCAGACCCCGATGGGCCTAGACCTAGTTGGGTTCCTTAAAAATCGTTATAGTTTTTGAGATACGTGATTTTAGGGGACTACCGGGGTTTTGAGAATTACAAAACTCGATAACTTCAAAAATATTACTCGGAGAGCTTCTAATTATTTTGCGGTCTTGTTCTACATATTGAGAGCTACAAAAATGCTTTTGAACTTTTTGTTTTGTCGTCAATATTTACCAAGATATGATAATTTTAAAATTTTCGAGAATTCTAACTTTTTTGGATCCAAAGTTAGGACCCATTACGGTCCACACATGTGAAGGGGACCGGCGATACTATGGCGAGCCCGAAATTTTGCTCTGTCTGGCTTAGTTTCCGCGATATCGCCATTTTATGTTTTCTGAAAATAAAAAAAAAATTACCATTTATTTTTGCTAATATTAGCAAAAAATCTTGTAAAAATTTGGTCAACTCAATTTTAAATTTAGCAAAAAAAATTAGTTCAAATTTTGTTTAAAATTGCTAATGCGCTAAATGAAGTTTACAAGATATTTTTGCTAACATGCTAATCTCAACTAAAAATTTGCTAAAAGTTAGCTAACCAGCATAAGCAAAAAAAAAATAGTAAATCTACCAATGTATTATTTTGAGTGTACCCTCCACTCTAGTGATAGAGGGTATAAATAAGTTTGTCATTCCGTTTGTAACACCTCTAAATATTGGTCTAGGACCCTATAAAGTATATATATTCATGATCCTCGATCGATTTTAAGACAATCTAGCGATGTCCGTCCGTCTGTCTGTTGAAAACACGTTAACTTTTGAAAGACTTTACGGAGGCTCCTGAAGTTTGGCATATATGTATGTTGGGAATTTACCTGGTCAGGTCTGTATTGCAATCCAGCGAAATCGGTCCAGTCGTTCAAATGTTATAAGCAAATAAGTGAATTTCGGCAAGGGTTTTTCTGGAATTTACGAGATAAAACACACGGTAACTTTCGAACGGCAATTCTGAGGGTACTGAAGTATGGCATATATATTTCCCGTTCCTCTGGTTTGGTTCGTTTTAAATTTCAGCCAAATCGGTCAAGTGGTTCAAAAGTTATTAGCAAACCTGTAAAATTCAGATTATTTTCACCTCTAATTCACGTGTTGAAAACCCGTTAAACATGTTTTAAAAACATTTGTAAGCCACAAAAATATTTTAAAAGGTATTTTTGTCACACAAAAATATTTTTACACGAAAACAAAAAAAAAATACACTCAAAAAAAAGTTTACACTCAAAAAAAATTTTACACTCAAAAAAATTGGTAAATTTTTTTTTTTTTTTAAATTAATAAAAAAAAGTTTTTTTGCACTAAAACAAAAAAAAAATACACTCAAAAAAAATTTTACACTTATTTTTTTCACGTTAGAAAATTTACTATCACTTAAAAAGGGCATTGTGGAGGGCATTCATAGATTCGGCCAAGTCGAATTTAACTACTTGTTCGATTTTCCCATTTTTTTTACAGTTTTTAGTATATTTTGAAAACTCATTCGTGGTAAATTTTCAGATTTTTTTGATGTTTTTTTGCAAATTTTTCAATACCGAATTTTCAAAAACTGGTAACTTCTTCAAAAATAGTCCAAATTCCAATTATTTTAAATTTTGTTTTTTTAAGTACTTTGAAAAAAATTCCTAAAAAGATTCATAAAAGTGTTCTAGTATGCGATTTTTAAATTTTAGAGTTTTAATCTCCTTTTAAAAAATGTATGTCGAGGGTTAATATTCGAAAGTTGCTATCTGTTATGTTATTACACTGCAGATAGCAAATTTTGAATATTCGCCCTCGATGTACTCTTTGATTTTTTGAATTTTTTTCGTGGAAAATTTCTAAAAATTCTACAAATTTTTTGCCTGGTAGGATCGTGGGATAAAGAAAATCAAAATTTTTTTAATTAAAAAAAAAAAAAAAATTATAATTGAATGTGGGTGTGGAACAAGGTGCTATAATCCAAAAACCAAATTGTTCAGGAGAAGCAAAAAACTACATAAGTCGCGAAAAAAAATAATTTTTGGAAATTTCTTTTTGCACATCGACGAAGATGGACCATATGCATCTATTTACAAAATTTCATTAAAAACAAATGAGCGGAAGTAGCAAAAAAATGCATGTGAAATTTTGTTCTAGTGGAATAAGGTGCTATGTTACAATTTCTACTAGGAATTTCAATACATTAGCCAAGTAGTTTTAAGTTTTTTGTGTTATTTTTTAAAAATTAAAATTTAGCATGATGAATTCTGCAAAATTTAGACGGGGTCCAGCAGTAATCATTTTTATATAAAAATAATAAAAAGCAGTCAATTTAACAAAAAAAAATAACTGTTATATGGGTTATTTCAAACAACTTTTCCCATAATGGGTTAAAAAAATTTGCACAATTTATGATATAAGTTACTAACCATTAAATTTAAAAGTTTGAACTTTAAAATTTTATAGATTATCAAAATCCACCCTTAGTATTACGTAAAACAATATTATGTTTTTATTTAAAATAATAGTCTTTGTCGGGGTAGTCCTCAGCCAGATCCAGGATAATAAAGAAAACGCAAAATGATTCAAATTTTACTTATTTTATTATACAATTTTATACTCTAATAATACTTATATTTATTATTAGAGAACCAACTAGTTGTCAGGACGATTTACTAAAAAAAATGCAAGAACACGGAGAAACGCAGAGTACCCGTACGCGTGACTTTAACTTTTTGTGGTCCAAGACCGAATGCCCAAACCATGGCAAGCAATGTTCTTTGAATGTTTATTTTGTGGTGGTTAGTGTGTTTAGTTACCAATACCAATGAGATATATGGCCGTTAAGACCAGTATATTCCTTGGGTACTACTACTAACGACCTGGGATCTATGGCAATTATACCAGTAGACTCCCTGGCTACTACTACATATACTCGCCTGGAAACTATGGTCATCTAGAGCCAGTAGTTTTCCTCTGCACTACTACATTGAGTTTGGCTTGGCTGCCATTAAGACATGCGGTGTCATCCACACACTTGAACAGTCCAAGCCAAACTAAAGTAGTAGTGATGACCACACTAACCACCCTAGTACAATATTTACGTAGTGAGAGAAGATAAGAAGATATTCAAGTTTTACTCACACATACATTGTACAAAACAATGAGTGACTGAGTATCGCCTGTTTAGTTGGTTCTCTTATACTCTTATATACAAAACATAGCAATGTTAAAAAAATATTCTTTCTCTTAAAATATTAACATATTCAATGAATTCATGCTCTTAGTATATGAATTACACAATTAATAAAATAATATGGTAATAATAATATCAAAATAATAACTTCATTTATAAAATAATTAATTCATATTTACGAGTAAATATGATGTAATGAAAAACTTCATTACAATGGATATAGCACCTTTTTCCAGTTTACACTTTAACTGTCGATAGATTAGATAATATAGCGTTTTTTGCCAAACCAATGGGCACATGTTAAAGCCTAGGATGTTTTCTACACGTTACCCATCTCACATGTAAGAATTTAAATAAATAACCTTTAGTTTAACTGCAAAACACATGTTAGTATAAGGCAAAAAGTATAAAATATTCCCAAAAATAGTTAAAATTGAACTTTTAAGGTCACTTTTACGACAGAAAACGATTAAGTTTTTAGCAAATTTGTTTAGAAATAGGTCGAACTATTGTAGGAAGGCACGATTTTGCAAAAAAACGCGATTTCCAAAAATTGGATTTTAGCACCTTGTTCCACACATACATTCAATTGTCTAATCCTTAAATCAGGTCTACTGCTCCAATGGTACGTCGCACAGTGGATTGAAACATATGAAAACTGGGAATTAATTCAGAAAAGCCCTTTATTAATATTTATATTTTTTAAGACTAACTATACATTATTTATTAAAAAAAAATGTACAGTAAATATTTTTTATTAAAAAAAAATATTTTTTTATTAAACAAAAATTGGCTCCTACCGCTCTAACTTCTCTCCAAAGGTTCCCCAACAGGTATCAAATGTGTGTCCGACCCAAATTATTTTTCCAATCCCAACATTTTCTTAGAATATACCTACCCTCTATCTTTAACCCTTAAGGTGGTCGCCATATAATTGTCTTTTATTTTTTTTTTTAATTTTTTTTAATTTTTTTTTTATGAAATCAGCTCCTACCGCTCCCATGGTGCGTCTTAGAGTATTAATCGATAAGGCCGACCCTTATTAATTTGTACCCCCAACATTTTTTTCGGAACATACTTATACCGTATCTCCACTCGATAATGGGGCTCCCATACAAAATGTAGTTTTTATAAAATCTGCTTCTACAGCTCTAACTGCTTCAAGGGTGCCCCTAGAGATGCGAAAGCGAGACCAACCCACAACACTTTTTCAACCCCAAAATTTTCTTAGAATATACCTACCCTCTATCTTTAACCCTTAAGGTGGTCCTCATACAATTTATTTTTTGCCCCCAACTTTTTTTCAACATACACACCCCGTATCTCCTCTAACTAAAGGGGCTCCCATAGTGCCCTTGTTCAAATCTTTCCCAAAAAAACATTTATCTAAATAAATTCATGTAATTATGTAGTCAAATACCAGAAGTTGATGGTTCCATTTTAATATATATTTGCTTTTAGAACGCTTAATAAGAATTATCAGCACTCGAAATATCTCAATATTCACTTTTGGGCACGACACGCTAAATTTTGAAAAATTATTTGACTTTGACCGCTCACAGTCAATAGAGTAATTCACTCAAAACAAAAGTTTTTGACAAATAGTGATGTAGAATTTGATTACCTTTTACCCAGTACCAAACACAAATGTATAGGATAAAGTTAAGCTTTTGAAATAATCCTCACTTTTTGTACATTTCAACCCCTCTGTACGTTGTAGAGGGTTCAATAGCAAGACCGACTGCCATTATTTTTTCCTTCCTCCTATTTTGCGAGTATTCCTAGCTTTTTGCCAATAGTTTTGTAATTTTACAATCTTTTTACCAATAAAATTGTAAACTTACAGTTTTTTTGCCGCAATTAAAATTACAAGGAAATCTCGTAAATTTACTAGATTTTTTTGTAAAATTATCTTGGAAATTTGAAAAATTACACAAAAAAAAAAAAATTGTAAAATTACAAAGAAAAATGTAAATTTCGATCCAAATTTGTTTTTTAAAAAACAAGGAAATCTGTCAAATATTGGTTAAATTGGATTACAAGACTTTTCCTAGTAATTTGACAAAGTTTTTTTTTGTGCGTACACTCAAAATAATAACTCTGTTAAATTACAGAAAAACTCTGCTAATTGAACAGAGTACAGCATACTTTTCCAGCTAACAACATTTCTTGGTAATTTTACTAAAAACCTCTGTAAAATGATTTTGACAAAAGAAAAAAACTGTTAATTTACAGAGTTTATAGTAAAATATTGGTTAAATAAACCACCATTTAGCGAAGAAATCTACGTAAATTTACATATATTTGTAAAATGCATTTGATTCAAAAAAAAAATTACAGAAAAAACTCTGTAAATTTAGTTTAGTTAAATGCATGTTATTTTGTAAAATTTCTATAAGATTTCTGAAAAGATTTTTTTCATAATTTTTTTGCTACTTTTTCAACTTTTTCTCAACAATTTTGATGTTTGGTAACAAAAACTTTTCAAAACAGAAAGCTTTTTTGGTTATAAAAAAATACGAAGTATTTTGCTTAAATCTGAATTTTAGCAGAAAACTTTGTTAATTATCAGTAAAATTAAGAATACAAAGTAAAAAGTAATATAACAGAGGAAACTTTGTTTTCTTGTCACAACAAAATACAAAGTATTTTCTTTAAATCTGTATTTTAGCAGAAAACTCTGTCAAATATCTGTTGAATTAAGATTACAGTCATTTTACAGAGTATTTTACAGAGTTATTATTTTGAGTGTAACTTTTTAGTACCACCCCTATGTTCCTATGAAACAATCGTTAATGTATAGTTTTTTAAACACGATGACAATATTTTACTTAGTGTAATTAACTTAACTAAATGTTTCAAACAATGTTTAATTTACAAAATTTAACATCATTTTAATGATATCAATGTATAATATTTTCCAAACTAATTGTCATTGATATATTGCCACCATAATGAGTACATATTAAAATTCAGTTCATAACACCGTTTGACAAAAATGAAAAAAATCGTTAAATACGAAATGGATAATTTACGTTTAAAACTAGACACTAAGGCTGGATTACTCAATGCTCCGTTATAAAATAACTCTCCGTTAAATTTAACTTTTTCATACAAATTTTGACATATGGCTCCGTTAAATCGGCAGTTAGCAGCTAACTTTTCAGTGAGTAATCCGCCCTAAATGTAGTAAAACTGCATTTACAGTTGTTTCATTTCGTGATCCTGTTTCCTTTTAAAAAGACTTAAAAGTTTTAGAAGAATAAATTTTATGAAATATTTTTTTTTTTTTTAATATTTATACTTGTCCCAGGATGCCACTAGTGAAAATGTAAGAGGTGGATCTCCAATAATTTTCATATTTTATTATTTTTACAAATCAGAAAAAAGGAGGTATGTTACAACTTTTCAAAACTTTATCCTTCAATATCATTCAAAATTTTCAAAAAATACTAAAGTTTTCAAAGTACTTTATTGACATTGCTTTATCCTGATAAAGCAAAGTAAAACAATGGGAAAATAAGGGAAGATCCTCCTCTTTCTTTTGCCATCACTTGTAACATCCTAGGACAAGTACAAATATTTCAGAAATATTTTACAAAATGTATCCTTTAAAACTTTAAAGTTATTTTAAAAGAAAACAGGATCACGAAACGAATAACTATAAATGCAGTTTTAATCCATTTCATCTCTACTTTCAGCGTATATCATCCGTTTCATGTTTAATATTGGCTGTCGGACGGTGCAATATGAACTTCACAGTAGTGTGGAGAGAATTTCCAATATATTTTTTTTAAACTGTGTGACACCAAATACACAGGCAAAATTTTAAACGAATTTCAATCAACAAAAACGCGGATTCAATAAATTTTTTGATTGAAATTCCTCCAATTAAAAAAATTATTATACTAATCATCAAATTGTAGGTGATTGATTGAAAATTTTTTCAATCTAACATTTTTTCGATTTTGATCAAACATTTGAGAAATTTTATATTTATAGTCAATCAAAATAATAATTGATTTAACAAATGAATTGTAAGCTTATGACAAAATTACCAAAAAAAAAATCATCTTTTTTGCTTTCAAATATATTTTTGAATTAATAATAACAAACATTTTAATCAAAACAATAATTGACTCATTTAAATTTTGTTGATCAATAGATTTATTTGAAAATTTTTAGACAATAATTTTTTGTGTGTAGTAGAGAATATAAATTGTTATGAACAATATTTTGCATCTTTTTTAAATCAGTGTATGAAAAATAGATGTCCTTTTTGAAATGTTGTCCAAGGTACTCATACATTTTATTTTTCTGAAACAAATTTACCACCATCACACACAATTTGATGATTAAGTTCTATTCAGAAACTTTTAACGCATCTCAATCATGAAAAAAATATTTTTGTAACTATAAAAAAAACACACACACTTGTCATTGTCCTAAAAAAATCACATAAACTAAACTTACAGAAAATGGAACATTTATTATTCATTTTTTCTTCTGACATACAATGTAAAATGAGCACATATACACAAACAAACATGCAGTGCATTTAGTGAATGCAATAACAAAAATGTCAAAAGCTTTTTTATTGTACAAATGAATTGTATACACATTCTCATACTCACACACACACACAGATAACTTTAACAAAACTATTGTTGCCTCAATAACATGATTTTTCTTAGTTTTTTTTTTTTATTGTATAAATAAATGTGTAGAAGAGAAAAAAAAACAAATGGTACACCTCTTTTAAAAAATGGCTAACTTCCGGTATATATTCATTCATTCATATACTACTACACATCAACTGTCGCTTGAATACATATCAAAACTTTGAACGTGTGCATTAGCAACAAAACCAACAGCAATGGCATGAACAACAACAATAAATAAAGCAACTATGTCAACTTATAAAAACATATTCAGTACCGTTTTAACCATTACGGGCATACGGTACACGTGCCTTCGACCACACGGCACCACTAAAGATATCTTTTTAAATTTCTTCTTGAAAACGCGTAAAACGTTTTTAGAGAAAAAAAATTTAAGAAAATTTCCGAAATTCTGAAATTTTTCGTGTAGAAAAAATCTCAGATTTTAAAAAATATTTCATATAGAAAAAGCTACGTTCTGAGAAATTTTTCGTACAGAAAAAGTCTCTATTCATTTTGTATAGAAAATTTTCAGATTCTAAAACATTTTTCGTATAGAAAAATTCCAAGATTCTGATGCATCATTCGTATAGAAAAATCTCAGATTCTTAGATATTTTTTTTTTTACCGAAATTAATAGATTCTGATCACTGTTGCCAGATTTGACGATTTCTCTGCATTTTGACGATTTTTACTCCCCAAAATAGCAAAATGACGATTTGACGATTTTTGCCCAAAAAATTACGATTTTTAAAAATAACAAAAAACGGTAAATTTTGACTACTTTTTAAATTTTTTTTAATCAAACTTTAGTATTTAATGAATATTTTTTGCTTATTGTTAGTTAAAAAAAAAACCATCTACCAATATATTTGTAAAAAAAGGGACAAAGGGAACAAGTGAGAGTCGCATTCTTTTTTTCCCTCCAAAAGGTTAAAAAATTATAGGGGGTTTTTTGGAGGAGGGCACCTTTCTTTTCGTGATAAATGTTAAAAAATTGATTTATTATGATATTTACGCAATTTTATCATTATTATTGTTTTATGGAAGTGTCCACAGAAAAGGGAGGACGGAAAAAATACATCTTCTAATTAACTTGACCCAACTGCATGATCTTTTCTTTCATAAAAATATTTTATATGTTTAAGAAGGTGAACAAAGAAGATAAAGAGGAAATTTCGGAGGTAGGTTCAGTTTTACCGAGGGGAACTTTGGTCCCTGGTCTGGTTTTGTCAATTTTCAAACCATCCAATGGCGATAAGATATATTTGAGCCAAACTGCATGGATTTAGCTCTTTTGGTTTTGACTGCCTCATGTCTTCAACAGACGGGCGGACATCGCTTGAATGAATCTTTAATCAACGATAAACATACGTTTTATATTTTGACGATTTCTGGAAAAGGGATGACGATTTTGACGATTTTTTATATAAAAATCGTACTTTTTTTTGACGATTTTGTACCCAACAATTCTGGCAACCCTGATTCTGATTCAAAAATATTTTTCCCATAGAAAAAGTCTCAGATTCTTGAAAATTATTCTATGGTTTGTATTACACTTAAAAAATTATGTCATTAACTGTATGTAGTTGATTTAAAAAGATTTAAGTTTTGTTGTTTTTTTAAAGAAAAATCATTTGTTTAATATTATTTTTTTAATATTCTTTGTTTCAAAAATAACAACATAAAAAATAAAGACTCATTAGCATTGAAGTTTTAAAGTCATATATTTTTGTTCTGTAAGTAAAAATAAGGCATTCTTCTTTAATTTTTAATGATTTGTGTACGTTATTTTTTTTTAAATTGTTGGCATTTTTTAAAGAGAAATCATTAGCTTTTACCTACTTGTGTGGGTTATGTTTTGGTAGAAAAAAAATTCTAAAAATTATTTATAGAAATATAAAAATATGTTTGTATCAAGGGACTTTGGCACGATGCACAGTGGGTTCGATGGTACCCAAAATGGCGATTAATTCAGATAAGCAGTAGTTTTAGAATATTATATTTTTTTATTGATGACATAATATAAACACGTAAAAATACACATTTTGGAAAAATAAAATTGGAAAAAAAAATTTTTTTTAACCTGTTAGGCGTTTTTTTGTTTTTCGGAAAAAAGGGTTATAGTTCACAATTTTTGCTGTAACTTTGGAATGAAAAGCGAGAAATTAATAAAAAAAAAAATGTAAATTAAAGTGCACATAATGTGCTGTCAAAGTAATTCAAGAAAGAACGCATAATATGTATTTATATTATTATATTTTTTTTTTTAAATCCAATTTTTGTTTTTCACAAAATCTCATAAATGTACAAATTTATCTGAAAAAAGTGATTTATGGGAATATTATAGTTTTTTATTAAAGAATTATCATAAATACATAAAAACACAGCATTTTAGAAAAAAAAATTTAACAAAAATATTTTTTTTTTTAATCTTTTAGTCGTTTTTAATGTTTTTGGAAAAAAGCACGAAACCCTTGAACATGTAATAAAGCTACAAAAAACAAATGGAGGGGACGTTTTTTTCGCGTAGGGGGGAGGGTTTACCGGGAGACTATGGGGGACACCTTCCCCTCGCGATAAACGTTGCCAAAAAAATAGATGTCAATTTTTGCACCTAATTAATACAAATTTATCATTATTTAAATTATTTTTTCTATACACGCCCCCAAAAAGGGGCGGACCGAAAAAATTGGCATTCCTGATCCCCCTTGGTTCAAATTCAGGTCGATGAACTTTATATGGCATTAAAATGTTTCAATTATTGAACAAATATACAAATAAAACTTGTAAAAAAAATATTTTTCTGGGGTAGTTTTAGTTCTTCAAGAGGGAACTTTCTCCCCCCTGGTCCGATTTTGCTCGTTCAAGAACTTAACCAGCCTATTATCATAATACATATTTGTGACAAACTTCAGGATTCTAGCTCTTGTTTTATGTACTTTATGGTGTGCTAAACAACAGACGGACGGACGGACACACGGTTAGTCACAGAATGTCTTAGAATCGATCAGTGATCAATAATATACACTTTATTGGGTCCCAGACCCATATTTCGATGCGTTACATATGGAATTACAAAGTGAGTGTAAGCCCATACTGTAGTTGAAGGGTATAAACACACATATAATGGATTTGTTTAATAAATGATACCCAGACTTTTTTCACAAAAATGGGAATAAAAAAAAAGGGCCGGGCATTGTCCGTACTTTTTTTTCTTTTAAATAAAAGCTGATATCCTATACTTTTTTAAAATCCACAAAACTAAATCCAACTATTACTAACTTAATATGTGTGGCCCATTAAATATGGAAAATATCCCAATTTTGGACCCTTTTTAAAAAAATTATTAAAAACGTTGAGACACAATTTTTATAAACAAAAAAAATTTAAAAATTTAGCTTAATCCCTGGTGTTTAAGGTTCCATTTTAAAACATTTTCTTTTAAAAGACTTAATACCACTAATAATCGCTTGAATTGTAAAAAATTTCAATTTTTTTTACTTTTTTTAAAAACTGCAATAATTTGTTAACTTTGACAGCTCACCGAAAAAAAAAGTAAACAACTTAATTGATTGATTTTGATAACTAGTATTGCAGAATTTTATCTACTTTTACCCCATACCAAATTTTATAACAAAAACTTCATTTATAAATTTCAATTAATCGCCACTTTGGCACCATTTGAACCCAATGTGCGATGGGTAGAGTGTCTCGCCATAATGTAGTTGATTGCGGGATTGATTCCACAAAATTTTATTAAATTTTTTTTAAAATATAATTCAATAGAAAAATTTTAAAAATAACCTACGAAATCATTAATTTTTCATGTTTTCGTAGGTAATTTTTTTTAATTTGTTAGTAAAAATAACACCCTAATCATTAATTTTTAATGTTTTCGTAGCTTATTTTTTTTTCAAATTTCTTGGTAAAAAAATTAAAGTGATGTTATTTTTTAATGTTCAATGTTATTTTTTTTAGAAAATTTTATTAACAGTAAAAAATAAATGTTGATGTTTGTTAAAACAAACGAATAATTACTGGGATGGTTTTCAAATGTCTTATCACTTGTTTTAAATATGTTTTTCATATGTTTTTGCCTGCAACATATTTTGAGTGTAGTAAAATTATGACGTCGTAATATAATAATCCTGTTCAACAAATATTTTTTTGCTTACGTATATTAATACACCAATACATTTATATGCACTCAAAAAATTATGTAGGTAAATTCCCGTGAATATTTACTTAAAATAAATGAACTTTTATTTAAAAACCATTCCAGTGTTTTTTCTTTTAAAATAAAAACACAATACAGTCAATTTTAAATGTTAATTTAATGACTAACCAAAACATTAAAAAACTAGTGAATATTCAGTTATTTTGTATTGAAAAACAGTAAAACTATAGAAGAAATTTTTTACTGCCGAAATTAAATGTAACAGAAAATTCGTTTTTAATACAGTAAATTATTTTTTTTTTAAACTACAGAAACAGTAGAAAATAAGAAGTCCATAATAAAATTAATCAGCCTTACCACAAGAAAATAAAATAAATTTAAAATGAGCTTTTAATTTTATTTCCATACAAATTGTTTTTGTTTTTAAAATCGACTTTCAAAAAATGTATTGAAAATAAAACTTTTGTTAAAATATACTTTTTGTTTTCTTGTGGAAAGGGCCAATGATTTTTCTTTTAAAATAACTTTACTGATTACTTTTTAAAATAACCTACAAACAGTTAATGACATAATTTTCTTAGTGTGCCTCTTTCTGCCGACGCACAGTGGCGCCTTTTGACTTTTTTCGTTGCAAAAATCATAACTTTTGAACTAATGAAGATATTTTAAAAATTTAAAGAGCATTCGAAAGAAGACTCCCCTAGCTTCAAAATATATGAGCCGCAAGGTAATAGGCCAGCCGCGGCACTGTGCACAGTGTCGTATTTTGACTTTTTTCGTTGTAAGCATTATAAATTTTAAAGTAATAAAGATATTATCAAGATTTATAAAGCATTTGAAAGATACCCCTTCAGCTTTAAAATAAGAAGCCCACATAGCCATTGGCCCACTGCAGCACAGTGCCTCGTTTTGACTTTTTTTCGTTGCAAAAATCACAAGTTTTGAAGTTTTCAAGGCATTTTTAATGTTTAAAACGCACTTGAATTTTATCTCCTTTAGCTTCAAGAAAAGCGCATCCACATTGTAATAGGCCCGCTTCGGCACTGTGACCAGTGACACCTTTTGACCTATTTTGTTGCAAAAATCCTATCTTTTAAAGTAATGATATTTCTAAATCTAAAAATCATTTAAAATATAACTTCTTTAAAAGTCTCGAAAAAATACCACTCTTATATGACAGAGAAAAATAATAAAAAAATTAGGAAATTTTTACGGTATTGAGTAAAATATTACTCAATTTTGAACCAGAAAACCATTTGATATTTAAAATTTAATAAATGTTTACCAACAAATTTGAGTAAATTTTCAATTTATAAAACTAAAATTTTACTTGATTTCTTTTTTTTTTTTTGTTTTTTTTAAAGTAATTTTTTAATTGTGTCAAGTAAAAGTTTGCTTAAAACTTATATATCGTCGAACTATATTCAATAAATGCCAACTCGAAAAAGCTTACTGTTCAGGAGAGCTAAAAAACTAGTTATTTCGCTAATTATTGTAAAAATTAACAATGTACCTTCCATAACATGGTTTAAATATTCAAAACAATTTTTACCTTTGCAAAAATTTTCATATTTTGCACTTGTTTGCGTATTTTTCAGAGATGGCATTTATTACTATATCAAAAAACAAATATTTTTTTAGAGTTGGCATATTTTGTCGGAAAATAAAAATATGTACATTTTTTTTGGAAACATTTTTAAAAAATTTTTTTTTGGTTTTTGTTATCCTTAGTACGGTAATTGCAAAAAAAATTGCTCCGAAAGCCTTTTAATCTCAGGGTGGTCAACTTTGGCACTCTGTAACTCACGCTGTATTGCAATAGGGTCACTCCAAACTAGCTATTTTGAAAGCTGTTATCATTGACTTTATTTGCCCCATTCATAATGTTTCAATCTGATAAATAGTTTGAAAGTTACATAAATATAAGCAATTTTTTTTTTTTGCAAACACTATTTACCGATATTTTCAAAATGGCAATATCTCGAGAACCAGTCATTAGATATCAAAATCTTTACAAGATTCGTGTTTAGCATGGCAAATGCAATAAGATATGTGGTCTAATTTTTTTTAAAAAATTTTTTGAAAAATTTTTGGAAATTTACAATGGGAGTTGGCATTTATTTCCACCAAAAAAATATGTACTTTGAGTTAGCAGACCCAGCAAAAAAAAATCGAAGTAGTTCAAAAGGAAGTAGACTTAAACTAAATAAAAAGAAGCAATTAGTGAATATTTTTTGTTGCAAAAAAAGTAGTTTAAAATAACATCCAAATATGTCAATAAGAAGGACAATAATATGGATTCCACTACTTTAGAACACTATAGTCGGAATGAGTTTTTTTTTTAAATATTTTTAAACGTAATGAAAAGAACATATTAATTTAAATTTATTTAATAGAGTTTTAGTCTAAACTATAGTTTTATATATAATTGAAAGGCAAAAAGTTAATATTTGATAGGTTATAATCAAACCTGTAAAATACTTAAGTATTTATTTACTTATATTAATTTTTTTCAAGTATTTTTGTATTTATACTTGAACATTTCAAGTATAAGTATTTTTAACTTACTTGAAAATTTATTTAAGTAAGTAAAAAAATACTTGTACTTGAAATGTTCAAGTACAAATATTTTATATTTACTTGACGAAAAGTTCAAGTAAGTAAGTATATTTTTACTTCCAACAATATTTGTTGAAATAAAATACTTAAACAAAAATTTGTTTAAGTAAAATAAAAAGAAAATTTTCTTAAAGTGAAAAATAACTACAAAATGTTTTTAAATTAATTTTGCAAACAAAAATGTTTCCAAATTAAATATTTAAGCAACATGTTTACAAACAAAACTTTTTTGAAATTTAGAAATATGTTTCGTTTGTTTATCAACCACTAGTTAGGCGGGAATAAAATGACACTATAACCAAAGGATTTTTCATTAAAGGATCTCATGAAAAGTCATTTTGTACAAACAGAAAACGAAAGATTCCGCAGCAGAATTAACATCCCCGCTAACCCCATCCAAAATTGACCCATTTTCGGGCCAACCATCAACTTAATCCCACTGGGAAAAAAAGCACTCCCCGATAAGCCTATAAAAGCTGATGTAGATGATCAATCATTTTAGTAGTTAGACCATGCGTATTTTTTTATTAACGCTCTTTTTTAGACGTGGCAGTAAAAATTGTAAAAAATCATATTAGTGGAAATTTTTTAGCAAGGAATTGGGGTGGGTATGCTTTAGAAAAAAGTTGGTGGTAAAAATTAATGAAGGTATTACATTTTACCTCTCTAAAAGGCAGCATGGAAGCGGTAGGAGCAAATCTAATAAGTTTACAAAAAACCAAAAAATTGACCGCCTTAAGTATTGAAGATAGAGGGTTGGTTTGTTGTGACCAACCCTCTAGAAATTGGGGATCGGTCATACAATCGTTTCGTCTGGGGCATCCTTGAGACAGAGCGATGAAAGTAAATTTCATATTTTTTTTTGTTTTGGGAAACCTCTTAGGGAGTGGATATAGGGAGTAGGTTTGTTTAGTAAAAATGCTTTGATGTAACAAATAATGGAGATTGGTCTTGCATTTCTCCCCTCTAGGAGCCACTCTGTGACAATTGAGGGATACATATTCGTGTTTTTTCCTTCTCCTTATTCTCCAATTAGATGTCATATGCATAATATATGCAGTAGTTGCAGGCTCTTTTAAAAACGCGATCGGAAATTAAAAAAATTAAGAAAAACACACAGAAAACTAATATTATGTAAAAAATTGAATTTAAAATTATTTTTTTTTTGACAATTTCATAAAAGCAATATTTATGTTTATTATTTCCAAAAATTGTTGCTCAATTTTTTTATTTGAACAAAATGTTTATCAAGTATTTTACTTGATGAAATTTTGTTTCAAATAAAAAATACTTGAAAATACTTGTACTTGAAAATTTCAAGTACAAGTATATTTTTACTTACTTGAAAAATTATTCAAGTAAGTAAAAAATATTTATACTTGAATATTTCAAGTACAAGTATTTGCGTACTTACTTGAAAATACTTTTATTTAAGTTTTTTACAGCTTTTGTTATAATTCCAGGAATAAAAACATTTTTTTATTTTTAATTTGTTTAATCTTAAATTTGGTGTAAACTGATTTTCTTTTTATACCTATTAACTACAGTATAGGGGGTACACTCACTTTGTCATTCCCCATAAAGACAATCGTTGCCTAAAAGGCAAAACAAAGTGACAACACATTTTTTAAAATCAAGTTATTGATTGTGATGCATTGTCCCCCTATAAAATTATCAAAATGTGATTTGCTAGTTGTGATACAATTCATTAACTGAAACCATTTCCAAAAATTCAGACCTATCCGATAAAAAACGACGGACTTATGAACAAAATTAAAAAAATGTTTCACAACGTTTTTCGCTGCTACTTTAAAAAAGCAAAATGTGTTGGATTTTTGGTCACGATATATTATATTGATCAGTGATCGATTCTGAGAAGTTCTATGAACATCCCTCCGTCTGTCTGTATGTAACACGATGCAGTCCAAAATAAAACAGCTATCCACCTGACGTTTGGTACAAATATTTTTTATAGTCCTAGGTAGGTTAAAATCGGACCGGACGGGAAAAGTTTCACCTTGGAGAAGCGAACCAACATCTAAAACGCAATTTTTTAGCAATCATTGTTTTTTTGTCAAGCAAACGAAACAATTTTATGTGGGATGAAGTATAAAGTCCTGAACTTGGACCCAATTTTTTGAGGTACGAACACTTTTATGGGCGTAAATATGTATAATAGGGTTATAACTTTTTTATGTCAAAAAAAAAGCTCATCCAACCACGCGATGGGCAATGTTGTACAGATAATAAAAATCTTTTCTTTAGTTCATTTTGATGAAAAAAAGTTCACGCACCAAATGCAATTTCTAAAACTTTCCCAGGAATATTTTTTTTTTAACTTTTATATTATACCCTCAAATGATAATTATTTAAAAAAATACACTACTGAACATTTTGAAAAAATATTGATGCGAGTGGGCCGCGACCTTACACAGTTAATTGCAATTTCCATCACATCAAGTTTTTGGGAAATGTTAATTTTTGCCAAATCATAGCGGATGTACCCGATATGATAGCGACTTAAAAATAAGTCGAGGCTAAAGCTTAAACATTGCTCTTAAGGATTCTGAACTCTTTTGGTCAGTCGCCTTAGCCCCTAGGGCACCAATTGTCTCTCAATGATGTCTTGTTCCCAAAAAAACGATTTTTGCCGCTACAAATCATATGAAAAAAAAACCTTAAGGCTTATAAACATGATTACAATTATTCTCCGGTCACAAATCCGGTCTCCATACTTTTTAAGGGCAAAGCTCAAACATTGCTCTTAAAGACGTATAACTCAATTCATCAGTAGCTTCAACCTTTGGAGCACCAATTGTCTTTTAATAAAGTGTTTCCCCCAAAAACTTTTTTTGATATGACAGCATTGAAATAAAATTGGTGCCCAAAAAGTTAAGGCGACTGACCAAATGAGTTCTGCATCTTAAAGAAAAAAGTTTTAGCTTAACCATCGACTTAGTTTGAAGTCGCCATTACATCGGGTTCATCCGCTATGAGTTTCCAAAAATTAACAAAACGGCGATTTTTTTAACTTTGACCACAATTTTCTCAAAAACCAGATGTGATGGAAAAGTGTGGAGACCGGATTTTTGACCAGCAGAACTAATGTAATCAAGTGTATAAGGTCGCGTCCCAGTCGCATTTTCGATGTTTAGTAATGTTAGAACATTGGCATCGTCAGAATCGCTTACTAAATCTACTTCCTAATGAATTCTAAAAATACACTTTTTAAGTAGTGCAAAAACGCTCTTAAATAGTGATCTTAAAGATGTAATTAAACTTAACATACAAAAACTTAAACTATGACAACAGTACGAGTACTACTTTATATGTACTTAAAAAATGTAAAAAAAACTACTTATTTTGCGCGACACCGCCATATTAAATTCACTAGAGTTTCAGCAAAGTTAGAACTACTTTAGCAGCAGTTGAACTACTTTTTATTAACATTTTAGTATGTTCTTTTTTTGCTGGGGAATAACAAAAATGGATGTAAAACGACAACAAATTGTTTTTTTGCTCTGAAATTTTTATGGCAGATAGGTATTACATAGGGGAGCTATTTGCCATCGGAAACTCATTTCCGTCAAATTTGAGTTGGCATATTTTGAATATAGGTTTACGATATTTAAAAAAATTTTCACCTTTTAAACTAACCAAGTATATTTATGTCTTAAAGACATAGGCAAATTTTAAAAATATGATTGGAAACTTTCAAATATATAAAAAAAGAACTATTAACTCAATGAGAATTCAGAACACTAATTTTATTTTTTTTTTAATTAGCTATAGGTTCAATTTTAACAGATCATTCACTAGGCTTAAAAAAATGTAAGACTTTTTTAATTAAAAACTTATTAAAAATCTTGTTAGATAACATTTGTTTCTTTCTTTGTACACAAACCTTTGTCTTTTTAAAAAATTCTTAAAAATTCCGAGATGAAACATAAGTTTTTCGCAATTTTTATGTTTGACTTTGTTTTATTAAAAATACAAAATTTTAACTTTTAAAATATCTTAATTCGTTCAGGAGTAACAGCTCGTCAAAGTGGTTACTTATTGAAAAAAATTTCCGCTAGGGAGCGTTATAAGCAAATAAAAATGCAAAAAAAAATTAAATAATAAATTAAAGACCATGACATCTACTACGCTTGGTAAAAAATTCCAGTGCATCTCAAAATTGCCCAAAATCTGTTAGGATATTTTAAAAATATCTCCTTTTCGTAAAATTTGTTACAGTTTCTTTGTTTTTTCATGTACACGGGCAAGTACGGACACCCAATTTTTATTGAATAAGTTAGAGTATTAAATACTAAACATCCTCTGTTTAATAGTTCCCGTCACAAACCGTCACTTTTTTAGTTCTATTCTATCAAATATGAAAAAAGACCGAAATATGGTGTGTTTGCAAAACTGCGCCTAAAAACAAAGTATTCGACCAAATTACCCGTTTCTTATATCGTTTCATTTTAATTAATATACCTTTCAAACGACACCAAAACAATAATGATCGGTTGCATAGTTTGCCTGAAATTTAATTTAAAAGATGATATATTTTTTTTAAGTTTTAACTTTTTTCGGCAGACTGAAAAATTGCCAACTTTGGGTGGCTCTATAAATCATAATTTTCATCCGATTTCAAAAATGTTTTTGGATTCTTAATCAGTAAGGAGTTTTCAATCAGATGTAATCATTAATTTTATCAAATTCTTCTGTCAATTTTTGGATTTTTGCAACGCTTTAAGGGAAAAGGCGCCACAGTGCGACGACTGCTCAAATGGTAAAAGTATTTTAAATTAAGAGACATTTGAAGAGAAATATGAAGGCGTATGAGTGATATTAAATTTCTTCATTAAAAATTAATGTTAATCATACGCATACTTAATAATTACACACTCAAAAAATTTTGTAGGCAAAAACAAATGAAAAACACTTTTAAAACCAGTGAATAAACAATTGAAAACCATCCCAGTAATTATTCATTTGTTTTAACAAATATCAACATTTATTTTTTACTGTTGACAAAATTTTCTACCAACACTACTGGTTGGTTAGGTACTGTTGTTATTGTAAAATAACAGCAACACATATATTAATAATTACCGATGGTGATTTAATATATACAATTTTTCTTTAAAAGAGTTATTTTTGTTGGAAATATTTTTGGGCTTCTAACTAGAATAAAACTATTTTTTACAATTTTCTATTGAAATATATTTTTTTTTAATTTTTTAATAAAATTTTGGCGAATCGATCCCGCAATCAACTGCATTCTGGCCAGACACACTACCCATCGTGCCAAAGTCACTTGATACAAACATGTTTTAATATTTCTATAAATGATTTTTTGAATTTTTTTTTCTACAAAAAAAATAAAAAATTACTTACACAAATCATTAACAATTCAAAGAATATCAGTAGTTTTTACTTACAGAACAAAAATAATTGACTTAAAGAATTTAATGTTAATGAAAGTCTTTATTTTTTAGTGTGTTAATTTTGAAACAAAGGACAGAGAAGTAGTCATTAATAAAAACTGAACATCAAACAAATGTTTTTTCTTTTAAAAACGACTAAACGTAAATTTTTTTAAATACTTAAACTACAAACAGTTAATGACATAATTTTTGGAGTGCAGTAGCCTATCCCAAAAATGACCTCTTTTTAGAGTTTCGCTTGGTAATAGCAAAAATGATGCGTATTACAGAGCTGATAATGGGAAAAATAGAAAAAAAAAATTGGAGTCTGTCTTTGCCTCCCTACAACCGGTTGAAGTTTGCAATCGTAGTGTATTTTGTCAAAAAAAAAATAAAAAATAAAAATGTTATTTGTTTTGACCGCTATTAGTGTCAAAACTCGCGGAATATTTAGTAAATTAAGGGGAAAATATTTAAAAAGTTTTCAAGGAATAATATTGGTACACCAGAGCATTTTAAGAAAAAAATCTAAGTTTTTGGCAATATTGAACTTAAAATTTTCATATTGACGCGGATGTTACTCAATTAAGTTCAAAACGGTACTTTAAACCCTCCATGTTGTTTTAGTACCATTTTAAGCCACTTAATAAAAAGTAAAAATAAAATATAAAAAATATATTTTTTTACTAGTTTTTGCAACAAAAGGGGTGCTGTGGCTTAGTGGTAAGAGCGTTGGACTACTAGCCAGCAATCCTGGGTTCGATTTCCGGCTCAGGCAGTACAACATTTTTTCAGATATTTATTAGTTTCTATTTATAACTGATATCTATCGCAGCACCCTCCTTCGTTGATAAATAGCACTAAAACGTCAACGAAGTAAAATAATAAAATAATGGCTTCAAAAATAATTCGCCAGATCAATAACAGTTGGCGATGCAATAACTGTACTCAAAATTATCAACACGCGCAATTACAGTGTTGCCATACTGAAGCCCTTCTATCTTTCAAATCTTTCATCTCTCTTCTATCCCCTTTCCGAAAGAAACATCACGGTTACGTTAGTAATTGATAGGCAGCATTGCCTGAGTGTTGCTTCTTTAAAAAAAAAAATATATGTTTTTTTGACAAAATGCATTATGATTGCGAACTTCAACCGGCTTTAGGTGGGCAAAGACAGACTCCAATTTTTTTGGACTTTTTTCCCCCAATTTCAGCTCACGAAAGAGCATCGTTTTTTTGCTATTACCTTAAATTTTATTTTTCGGGACAGGCTAGTACACAGTGCAACAATCAAAATCGGAATGGGATGAAACAAAAAGCAAATGAATGTTGACATAATCCATAACAAACCCCTCAAGGCTTTTTTTTTGTTAATCGCTAGATTTTTATTACACGGATTGAAAGTCTGCACTCGAAATAATCACTCTGTTAAATTATAGAGATACTCTGCTGAGCCAGCAGAAAATACCATAAATTTCCAACCAGCAAGATTTTTTGTTATTTTACGAAGAAAACTCTGTAAAATGATTTTGATAAAAAAAAACCTGTAAATTTACAGAATTAGCTGTAAAATATTGATAAAAGCGATCAGAATTTTACTATTTTATTTACTATTTAATTTCTGATCCATTTCTCTTTCCTTAATGTGCAAGTAGTGTTGACAATTGGAAAATGCCACCGCGTAAATTTGCCCGCTTTAATGCTTCCAAATTGTAAATTTACTTTTTTTATTTTTGTGAAAATTACGATGTATTTTATGAGTACCTCCAATTTTACCCGACATCATCGTAAAATTTACCAGGTTTTATTGTAATTTAAGACGCTTTTTAAAGAGCGGTTGAAATATTTGGGAGAGTTTTTTATTTAAAAACTGTATTACAGAGCAATAAATAAAATTACGTTGAAATTTAGCATTTTGGTTACGAGAAAATGTATAAAATCTGTATTTTAACAAAAAAAACTCTGTTTATTATCTGAAAAATAGAGATTACAAAGTAAAAAGTAAAATTACAGATAAAATTTTGTTTTTCGGTTACAAAAAAATACAAAGTATATTCTTAAAATCTGTATTTCGACAGATAACTTTGTCAAATGTCTGTCGAATTGAGATTACAGTCATTTTACAGAGTTTTTAACAGAGTAATTATTTTGAGTGTGTGATCTTTTATTAAATTTTTAAATAATAATTGCTTGAAAACGGTATTTATGATTAATATTGTAATTGCCTTTTAGTAACAATTAAACGCAACGGTGCAAAGTGTTTTTTTAACCCTTTCAGACATTTTGTCCAATATATTGGGCATTTGGTTTTCTCTTTTTAAAGTCTTGTAGATTTAACAAAAATGAACCGATTTTACCACCAGGAACCCCTAAAGTAGGACATGTGTAGTACACAAAATCTTTAAATGCTTTAAAATCACACTGTTAAAATACGTGAATAAAAAAATCTAGCGCTGAACTAAAAACAAGCATTGAGGGTTTTGTTATGTAAAATGTCAACTTTCATTTGCTTTTGGTTTCATCCCATTCCGATTTGGAAAGTTCGATTTTGTATCACTGTGTTATTGAATACCAATCACGTCTAGATGTTTGTTTTGGCGATCTATGCGGAAACCTTGCATTGAAGGATTAAGATCTCAAAATCTGATTTTCAATCAAATCAGTATTACTTGATGTCCTTTTGTTATTTTGTTTATTTTATCACTACATTAATTTGAAGATTAATTGGAAATTTATTTTTTGATGCAAAAATATTAACCAATTCATCAACTTTACAGCAATAAGAAAACCTCTAAACAGCACAAACATATATAAGGTTTTGCATTGATTTTATTTTGTGTAGCAGCAGCAAAGAACTCAAAAGCTGCAGTAGAAAAACAAAACACTAACTTCATTAGTTGCTTGAGTTGGTGTAAACTTAATTAAAAAGTTTATTTTCATTTCCGATGGCCGCATTAACAAAGACCTCTAAAACGGATGTGGTTATTGTTAAAGAGTGTGTGTTAGGATGTGTAAGTACTTGCTAATGTTTGTATAGGTTTGTGTTAGGTTACTGTATACTGCACTGATCGGTTAGTAAGATTATTATTTTAGACATACAAACACTTAAAAACAAACTACTGTGTGGACAGAGCGGGTATGTAGATGTTCGTGTAACAAGTTTTACTATTAAATGGCTGGCAATGCAAAAGTGTGTGTTTTAAAACACACACTCTAACTTAACGCTGTTCTAATACAAAATCATTAAATCTACAAATCCAACACCAAACCAAAAAATTCACCAATTACTTTACGACTCGATTCGCTCCCTTTTACAAAAACTCTAAAAATTTTATGAAATGACCAAAAAGTCTACATTAGTTTGGTTTGTTTTAGCTGGCTTAAAACAAACATTTTTTTAAGGGAGTAGGTCATACTTAAATATTTTCAAAATATGACGGTTAAAGAAATTATTAAAAAAATCCTCTGTTAAAAAAAAAAACATTTTTATCAATTTTAAGAATTTTCTTCATTGTAAAACTACTTCTTAGAAAAAGTCTCATTGTCAGATTCTGAGGCATTTTTCTTATAGAAAAAGTCTCAGATTCTGAAACATTTTTCTTATAGAAAAAGTCTCAAATTCTGAGGCATTTTTCTTATAGAAAAAGTCTCAGATTCTGAGACATTTTTCTTATAGAAAAAGTCTCAGATTCTGACACATTTTTCTTATAGAAAAAGTCTCAGATTCTGAGACATTTTTCTTATAGAAAAAGTCTCAGATTCTGAGACATTTTTCTTATAGAAAAAGTCTCAGATTCTGAGACATTTTTCTTATAGAAAAAGTCTCAGATTCTGAGACATTTTTCTTATAGAAAAAGTCTCAGATTCTGAGACATTTTTCTTATAGAAAAAGTCTCAGATTCTGAGACATTTTTCTTATAGAAAAAGTCTCAGATTCTGAGACATTTTTCTTATAGAAAAAGTCTCAGATTCTGAGACATTTTTCTTATAGAAAAAGTCTCAGATTCTGAGACATTTTTCTTATAGAAAAAGTCTCAGATTCTGAGACATTTTTCTTAGAAAAAGTCTCAGATTCTAAGACATTTTTCTTATAGAAAAAGTCTCTGATTCTGAGACATTTTTGTTATAGAAAAAGTCTCAGATCCTGAGACATTTTTCTTATAGAAAAACTCTCAGATCCTGAGGCATTTTTCTTATAGAAAAACTCTTAGATTCTGAGACATTTTTCTTATAGAAAAAGTCTCAGATTCTGAGACATTTTTCTTATAGAAAAAGTCTCAGATTCTGAGACATTTTTCTTATAGAAAAAGTCTCAGATTCTGAGACATTTTTCTTATAGAAAAAGTCTCAGATTCTGAGACATTTTTCTTACAGAAAAAGTCTCAGATTCTGAGACATTTTTCTTATGGAAAAAGTCTCAGATTCTGAGACATTTTTTTTATGGAAAAAGTCTCAGATTCTGAGACATTTTTCTTATGGAAAAAGTCTCAGATTCAGAGACATTTTTCTTATAGAAAAGATCTCAGATTCTGAGACATTTTTCTTATGGAAAAAGTCTCAGATTCTGAGACATTTTTCTTATAGAAAAAGTCTCAGATTCTGAGACATTTTTCTTATAGAAAAGTCTCAGATTCTGAGACATTTTTCTTATAGAAAAGTCTCAGATTCTGAGACATTTTTCTTATAGAAAAAGTCTCAGATTCTGAGACATTTTTCTTATAGAAAAAGTCTCAGATTCTGAGACATTTTTCTTATAGAAAAAGTCTCAGATTCTGAGACATTTTTCTTACACAAAAAGTCTCAGATTCTGAGACAGTTTTCTTATAGAAAAAGTCTCAGATTCTGAGACCGTTTTCTTATAGAAAAAGTCTCAGATTCTGAGACCGTTTTCTTATAGAAATAGTCTCAGATTCTGAGACATTTTTCTTATAGAAAAAAGTCTCAGATTCTGAGACATTTTTCTTATAGAAAAAAGTCTCAGATTCTGAGACATTTTTCTTATAGAAAAAAGTCTCAGATTCTGAGACATTTTTCTTATAGAAAAAGTCTCAGATTCTGAGACATTTTTCTTATAGAAAAATTCTCAGATTCTGAGACATTTTTCTTATAGAAAAAGTCTCAGATTCTGAGACATTTTTCTTATAGAAAAAGTCTCAGATTCCGAGACATTTTTCTTATAGAAAAAGTCTCAGATTCTGAGACATTTTTCTTATAGAAAAAGTCTCAGATTCTGAGACATTTTTCTTATAGAAAAAGTTTCAGATTCTGAGACATTTTTCTTATAGAAAAAGTCTCAGATTCTGAGACATTTTTCTTATAGAAAAAGTCTCAGATTCTGAGACATTTTTCTTATAGAAAAAGTCTCAGATTCTGAGACATTTTTCTTATAGAAAAAATCTTAGACTCTGACACATTTTTCTTATAGAAAAAGTTTTAGATTCTGAGAAATTTTTCTTATAGAAAAAGTCTTAGATTCTGAGACATTTTTCTTTTAGAAAAAGTCTCAGATTTTGAGACATTTTTCTTTTAGAAAAAGTCTCAGATTCTGAGACATTTTTCTTATAGAAAAAGTCTCATGTTCTGAGACATTTTTCTAATAGAAAAACTCTTAGATTCTGAGACATTTTTCTTATAGAAAAACTCTTAGATTCTGAGACATTTTTCTTATAGAAAAAGTCTCAGATTCTGAGAAATTTTTCGTATAGAAAAAGTCTCAGATTTTGCGAAATTTTTCCTATATAGAAAAATCTCAGATAGTGGGACTCCCCTTAATTCTAACCACAGATTTTTGTAACAATGTTGTATTTTAACTGCATTGGCCAAATGTTATTTTGAAGGTTTTATTTGGATTTTCGTATTTATTTTCCTTTTAAAGTTTTTTTTTTTTTTGCACACTACTCGAGTAGGATTTCGCTGTTGTTGTAGGTTTTTGAACAAAAACAGAAGTAAGCCAAAAAGCAGTTTTACTATGTTAATGAGATTTTCATTAATCTTTTTATACTTAAAGTTTTTCTCTGTGTGTGTGTGTGTTTGTGTTTGGTTGGAGTCTTAAAAAGGACGTGTTTATCGAAATGCATGTTTGTATATTTTGATGTTGACTTTTGCGATGAAAAAAAAAAAAAATAATAATACTCTTGCCACTGTTTGACTAAATGAGCAGAAAAAATTGCGCGAAAACGTGCTCAAGTAGACATTTTGTGTTGAAATGTTTTCGTTAATTTTTGAGAAAATGTAATGAAAAAGTGTTTACAAAAAAAAAAAATGCATTGCGGTCAAGAAGTTTTTGTAGTAAACATTTGAATATGCATTACATTTTTTGTGTACCCTACTTTAAGCATAAGCTGTGATTATGAGTTTTTTGTAATTTTTGAGGTAGGGCACTTTCCTCCTTTCTTTAAATGTTTGAGAATTGATTTATTATGATTTTTGCACTTAAGTAATCCAATTTAGAAACTATTAAAACATTTTTTTATATAAACGTCCACAAAAAGGGGCAGAATTTTTTATATCACCTGGTTCCAAGTGTAGAACTTTGAATTACTTCTGAATAAAAATGTTAGATTTGTTTACCAAAAATACAAAAAAAAAAACAACTTAAAAAAATTGCGATCTTTAGAGGTGGGTTTAATTCTTCAAGGGTGAACTTTTTCTCCCTGGACCGATTTTGTACATTTCCGAATTTAACCAGCCTATTACCATAAGACATATTCATGACAATCTTCAGAAGGGAAACTTCTAACTTTTGGTTTACATCGTGCTTTCCACAGACAGAATGGACATTCATAGAATGAATCAATAACACAGCTTAACAAGAAAATGCGTATTGGATTCTGGATAGTGTCTGTTGCGCTGATTCCAAATCCGGAGCCCAAATTTGTCTATCACGTCAGAATTTTGAGTAATTCGCGGTTAAAGTGCCGAAAAAGCACATTTTTGACCCTTTTTAAAAGCTTATAAAATAAGATCCTGACATGCAAATGACTTGGTATCAAGCTCATCCGAAAGCCTGTAATTTTCTCTTAAAGATAAGATAAAATGTTCTAAAAATTTAATTTTCTAAAATGGTAAATGTCAGGATCTTATTTTATAGGCGTTCAAAAATGTTCAAAATGGGTATTTTTGAACACTATAACCGCGATTTTCTCAAAATTGTGACGTGATAGAAAAATTTGAGTGACCGTTTTGGAATCGGGGCATCAAACCCTATCAACTTTTTTTGGTTTCATCCAAAACGCAGCGACAAACCTCAGATTTGTAGATCGGTGTAATATATACAATTAATGCGGATGTGTTGGACACGGAATAACAAAGTGAGTATGCCCCAATTCTGTAGTTGGAGGGTATAAAAAAACGTTTTAAGGACGTTATTTGCTACCGATTAGTTTATCATCCCAGCAAAATTTTCGGTTGCAAAGAACCGATTGTGGAACAATTTATACTTCCCTATAACCTGTTCTAATTCTTGTGCAACACCGATTCTTTTTACAAAGAGATTGTCCCAAAAGCAACAGGTGTTTGTAAGCAAAATTAGAACATATTTTTGTGCCTCGGAATCGGTTCTAGAAGTAAAATTTGGAACAGAAATGAGAATTTAAGAAATATTTTGAATTGCATTTATTTATTTATTAAACAAAGATAAAGACAATTATCTATATCACTGAATATTTACATTTTTAAACACACATTTATCCTTTTTCGCCTCCAAAGTTGCATTTTGGGCCTTCACTAAGAAAATTATGTCATTAACTGTTTGTAGGTTATTTTAAAAAGTAATCAGTAAAGTTATTTTAAAAGAAAAATCACTTATTTTATAAAGGATTTAATTTTTTTGCTATTTCTGTAGTTTAAAAAATATAATTTATTGTCTTAAAAATGAATTTTCTGTTACATTTATTTTCGGCAGTAAAAAATTTCTTCTATAGTTTTACTGTTTTTCAATACAAAATAAGTGAATATTCAGTAGTTTTTTAATGTTTTGGTTAGTCATTAAATTAACATTTAAAATTGACTGTATTGTGTTTTTATTTTAAATGAAAAAACAGTGGAATGGTTTTTAAATAAAATTTCATTTGTTTTAAGTGAATATTCACTGGAATTTACCTACATAATTTTTTGAGTGTTACAATAATGACATACCAAAACATGGATTTTCTGCAAACAGAAATAAAAAACATAATATTGTTAATATTTTACCCTACCCAGACAATGAAAATTTTATTTAGTCACCTTTGTTTCAACAATTTTCACGATTACATCCTGCTATTTTAGAAGAATTTCGTGTTTTTTCTTGGTTAACAAAAACAAATTGATATTTATCTTTTAATTTTTTTGACACATATTTTTTTTTTTTTAATTCCTGAGAACCAAAATGTTATGAAACTTTGATTGCAGAGAACAAGCTTCACAATAATTTTCACTTAACTTGTTCTAAATAATTAAAGTGTAATAGTGAATGGTTTCCGAAGAACCTGTTCTAGAACAAGTGTTGCCAGAATCGGTTCTGAAAAATTTTCCTGGGATATTACTTTCTCATTTTTGAGGAATTTTTTTTCACTTTTTTGTAAATTTTTTAAAACTTGAGAAAAATATTTTTTCAAAAAACTTAAATTGGCGATATCTCGAAAACTGAGTCAGACAGAGAATAACAGTGGCCATCTTCATAGTATCGACGGTCGTCTTCACATGTGTGGACCCAAATTGGTCCTAACTTTGAATCTAAAAACGCTAGCATATATACCGAAATTAAAAAATCGAATATCTCGATAAATATGGATGACACAACAAAAATTCCAAAGGCATTTTGAGTAGTTCTTAACACGTACAACTAAGCAAGGTAGAGCGTAAGTGACACAAATTTTAGATCAATAATAATGAAGATCCTTAAGAGACCAACTATATTGAAATAAAATTTTTCACACTGATGTTTTATTTATTTCGGTTTGAGTTCATATTAATTATTTCTGAGAAATAATAACACTGTGCACGAATTTGACACTTTTTTTAACAAGCTGGGCACCCTACTGGTAAAGTTTATTCGAGTACGCTGATTTAAATGGTGCCAGCCATTTTTCGAAGTAAGCGCTTGTATTCGCGATTTAAAATTTTGATGCTCAAGTACTTTTGCAATGATTTTTAAATTTAAATTCATTCAATTCTTGTAAATTAACACAACAAACCATAATACTGTGAATATTTTCGCGAAAAATATTTGTTGTTCGCGAAAAATCTTGTGCTTTAGTGAAAAAATTGTTTCAATACAATTATTTTTAGTTTAATTTGAATTGAGGAAACCCATTTGTTAAAGCTAGTTCGTGTACACTAAATCCCATTGGAATATATATTTTTTTTCAAAGTTAGCGTATGTATTAGCGATATTCACGATTTTTTTTTTTTAAGTAAAATAATAATTTTTTTATGTTATTTAGACAATTGCTGAATTTCTATCATCTAAACACCATTGAAGATTAAAAAAAAATATTACACTGTAAAGTTTATTCGCGGAACTTTTTTTTCCGGAATTTTTTTATTTTGATATTAATTTATGAAAATATGTAGAATACTATACATTACAGACACAAAATTTTTCGAAAAATTTTTTTTCGCGGAATTTATTTTTTTTTTCGCGAAAAAAACAATGCATTTTGTAAATTTATATTTAAAAGCATTAAAATTTCAATTTTGTAGTACTTTAGCTTTGCAATTTTTAATCGCGAATACGAGCGCTAACTTCGAAAGGCGGCTACACACAAAAATTTTTTTTGTCAAATTACTAGGAAAAGTCTCATAATCCCATTTTACCAATATTTGACAGTTTTCCTTGTTTTTAACAAATCGAAATTTACATTTTTTTTTTAATTTTACAATTTTTTTTGTAATTTTACAAATTTCCAAGATAATTTTACAAAAAAAATCTTTTAATCTCTTTTAATTGCGCCAAAAAACTGTAAATTTACAATTTTATTGTTTATTTACAATAAGTCTTGTAAAATTACAAAATTATTGGTAAACAGCTTGTAAAATTACTAGGAATTCTCATAAAATAGGAGGTAGCACAAAATCTAGTAAAATTACGAAATATCTTCGTAAATTTTTTCGTGTCAAAAAATTTTTAAATTTACAATTTTATTGGTAAAAACCTTGCAAAATTACAAAATTTTTGGTAAAAATCTTGTAAAATTACTATTGTACGAAACATCTTCGTAAATTTTTTCGTGTCAATAAATTTGTAAATTTACAATTTTATTGGTAAAAACCTTGTAAAATTAAAAAATTTTTGGTAAAAATCTTGTAAAATTACTACACCGATAGAAAAACGCTTCATATCGCTAATGAATGGAATTTATTAACGTTGTTTCATTACAGCAATGAAATATTTCATATGCTGAATGAAATTTCATACATATAATGCAAGATTTTCATTAAGTTTGATTCATTAGATTTCGTAGTTTCATTAAAAACATTCATTAAGTTTTATTTACACTTTGTCATTCCGTGTGTAACGCATCAAAATATATATATTTATGATCAGTGATCGATTCTAAGACATTCTAGCGATGTCCGTCCGTCCGTCTGTAGTTAACACGATGCAGTCCAAAATAAAAGAGCTAGACTTCCGACATTAGGCACGAATATGTCTTATGTTCCTAGGCAGGTTAAGTTCGTAAATGAGCAAAATCGGACCAGGGGGAAAAAGTTCTCCCCTGAAGAACTAAACCAACCTCTGAAAAATTCCATTTTTTTACATGATTTTTTTGTGTTTTTGTTTAACAAATGCAACCTTTTAATGCTACATGAAGTTCAAAGTCCTGCATTTTGACCCAAAGAATTAGACAATGTCGTTTTTTCGGTCCACCCCCCTTTTATGGACGTGGAATATTTTTTTTTAAATATTGATAAACTTGTATTTCTTTAGCGCAAAAAGCATAAGAATGAATTTTTAAACACATATTCGAGAGGAAATTTACCCCCCCCCCCCCCCCAATTACTACTACCGACCCCCACCCCCCAAAAAAAAGGAAACGCCCCTGCAATTTTTTTTTATTTTTTGCATGTTGGAGGGTATAAAAGATTCGGCACAGCCGAATTTAACACTCTTGTTTTTTTTTCATTTAAAAAAAATTTACAGAATCTGGCACCTTTTCAATAAAGAAAAAATATATTCGTATTTCTTGTAATCCATTTTTTTACAGGAAAACTCTTTAGTTGCACTGTGCAACAAATTTGGGGTCATCGCTTTCATCCTCAATGGCTTAAACATAATACGAAAGTACACCACCAATTGGTCAATTTCCAAAGTCAGCTCGGATTACTTTTTAATGGCCCACTGAAGTTTTTATTTTTTTTTTAAAGGGGTTTTGAAAACTTTAAGAAAAATGATAATAATAATCACATCTGAGCTTTTAAAAAAAGGTTTGATGTTTTCAGTCAAATTGTATGGCAACTCTTTTCATAGAACATGTTAATCCTCTAACTGCTGTTTTAAGGGATCATTTTAGTCCTTTTTCAAAAGCTAAACGCAGAATATAATATATAAATGTTTTTTTAAATTTTTTTTTACCAAAGCAGTGTTAAAAACTCGACAAAAAACAGTGCAAAATTTACTTCTGAGCTAAAAACTATATTCTGATGTGTTTCATAAAATTTTATGATTATTATCTCTTTGACCAAATTAACCACGTAGCTCTAGTTTTAAGGGTTAATTTTTAAGGGTCATCATTATACATAATAGTCTATAAAAAAGGCAGTTAGAGGGTTAAAATTTTCTACCCCTAGTGAAATTTAATGCACAAAATGTTAGTAGAACTCTTTAACCCTCTAACTGCTTTACACTATTTACTATTTACATTACTTCACTATTTTTTTACTACTTACACTAGAACGATTGACGATCTCCAAACGCCTTTGATAATAAATTAAATAAATTCAGTGGGCCATAAAAAAGAAATCCGAACTGACTTTGCAAAACCCTTTGGTGATTTTGCCTACTTGATGGTCTACTTTCATATGGCGTTTTTTTAATAAAAACCCAAAGGCTAATTTTTCTTGTTGCACAGTGTTGTCTCTTTTAATGTGTAAAGCACATTTGAAGTCCTTATGACCTATTCTTAATTTATTACAATAATAGTAAAACATTTTTTTAAGTTATTTTTATACCCTCCACTTAGTGATAGAGGGTATATATAAGTTTGTCATTCCGTTTGTAACTCATCGAAATATCGGTCTGGGACCCCATAAAGTATATATATTTATGATGCCCGATCGATTTTAAGACATTCTAGCGATGTCCGTCTGTCCGTCTGTCCGTCTGTCCGTCTGTCCGTCTGTCCGTCTGTCCGTCTGTCCGTCTGTCCGTCTGTCCGTCTGTCCGTCTGTCCGTCTGTCTGTGGAAAATGCTCTCGCCGACAAAATATTGCACAGAGATGACTGAAACTTAACATATATGTTGGAAGTTCCCCCGAGAAGTTTGGTATTGCATTTGAGCGATATCGGTTCAGCGGTTCAAAAGTTATGAACGAAAATGTAAGCACACCTCAAAAATTTCAGTACATTCAACATAACCTAAAAATACAAAATGCTTTAATTCGGCTTCTGGTTGACATATGTGAACATAATTGAACACCAAATGGTATTTAAACAAGTACGAACATATTTTTTGACAAAAAAAGAAAAAAATTGCGGATTTTTTTTTTTACCAAAATTTTTTTTCGCGGAATTTTTTTTCAAATTTTTTTTTTTTCAAAAGTAATTTCCTTTTAAATAAAGTTGTTTGCAATAATCTTTTTGAACTTGTGGAGGGTATCACTACATAACTTTTTTACTTGTTTGATCTCTAATTCTTTTGACCACCAATTTTTTGTAAACAAATTATGGTCATAGGCTGGTTAAGTTTGGAAATTGAATAACTAAACCTACCACTATAAAAACTAATTTTTTACAGTTTTTTGTAAATTTTTTAAACAATTTAACCATTTTTGTGACAGAACCACCAAAAAAAACGCCCCTGACAACTTTTTTTAAAATTTTTTAGGGTATAAAACATTCGGCACAGCCGAATTTAACACTCTCACTTGTTTTAAATAATTTTTATACCCTACACCACTCTGTGGTACAGGGTATAATTAGTTTGTGCTGATGTTTGTAACTTACCGAAATATTGGTCCTAAACCTATCTTCAAGTATACCGATCGACTCAGAATTACTTTTTGAGTTGATTTAGCGATGTCCGTCCGTCCATCTATCGGTTTAAGCACGATACAGGTCGCAATTTTCAATCAATTGACTTGAAATTTGAAACTTAAGCTTTTTTGGCTCAAGGACGAAGCCTATTGAAATTGGAAAAAATCGGTCCATGTTAAGACCTAGCCCCCATACAAACGACACCATTCAATTTCGCTTAAATGCCTCTAATAACCGTGTAATATAATATATAATAATATATATATTGTTTTGAAATTTTACAGATAATAACACTTTGTGTGCACAAACCATCATACCAAATTTCGAAGGAATCGGGTCTGACCTTCAGGTAGACCCCATACAAACCACCCTCCCGATATTCACATAATTTCCTTAAAATTCATAAAAATGGAAATACTTGATAAAAATTTTATTTGTAGGTGTTAAACGTTTACTTTTAACCTAATCAAATGGAAAACATTTGGACCATTTTTGGACTTAGTCCCCCATATAAAATTTTCGACCGATATTCAGTTAAATCGGTCTATTGGCAAAAAAAAAAATAAACCAATTCCACTAAAATTTGATCGGTGTGTGTTTTCTACACTTAATAAAGATCTAACAAAAGATAGGTACAATCGGTTCATGTTTGAACTTGGGACATATTTTCCGAAAAACACTGGTGTAGGGTATCATATGGTCGGTCTTGACCGACTATAACTTTTTTACTTGTTTTTTATATTTTTGTAGTAAAGACCACAATCACATTATGCATGTAATTACATTTTATTTTGTTGCAATTGATGTTAATTGCAATTATTTCGTAATAGAGAGGGAGAAATAAAATAATAATAAAAAAATAGAAATTCTTGAAAATGTTTTCATAATGCAATATAGTTTTTGTTTCTTCTACTGTTTTAATAATCCTTTTAAAAGCAATTAATTTAAATATTTTTTTTTTTTTTAATGTTTTTATTGTTAAACTATTCGTTGTTTTTTGCTGCTGTTTTTCTGCTGTTGCTGCTGCTGGTGCTGGTGGTAGTTAAAGAGGAAAAAATAAAGTTATTTACTATGGTATCATATTGCAACATTTATAATATGCCCTGCACTCTGTGGCATGAATAAGTATTTTCTATGTTGGAGTAAAATTTTTATTAAAAAAAAAAATAATAAATAAAATATGGTTTCTAATGATATCAACCTTTTGCTTGTCTTCTACTATGTGTTTCTAGATTTTTTTTGAAACTTGAACATTTTATTAGTTTTGGAATTTTATACAGTTTAAACAAATGCGGTCGTTAACATTTTATTTCTCATATTGCAAATTTTCTTTTAACAACACTACGCTACCAACGTCATTACCAACAATAACAACAACAACAGCAACACTAACAACAGCAACCAAATGAAGCAAGGACCTTAAAAAGCCTTTTCTGGTTGCTAGCCTGTATGCCAGCCTGCCTGCTGTTATGTTGCCTGTCAAGGTTTCAACAGTGATATTACATTCCTTATTTTCTACTCCTTCTTATACAGCTTTAGATTTTGGTACAAATATTATTAAGTTGATACACTATTTCAATTTGAAAATTTTAATTTTTATTCAATTCAAAATATCTGAGACATTTTCATAGAAATGTTCCCTATAGAAAAAGTTTTAGATTCTGAGACATTTTGCTTATAGAAAAATTTCTCAGAATTTGAGACTTTTTCTTTATGAAAAATGCCTCAGATTTTGGGAAATTTGTATTATAGAAAAATTCTCAGATTCTGAGACATTTTTCTTATAGAAAAAGTCTCAGATTCTGAGACATTTTTCTTATAGAAAAAGTCTCAGATTCTGAGACATTTTTCTTATAGAAAAAGTCTCAGATTCTGAGACATTTTTCTTATAGAAAAAGTCTCAGATTCTGAGACATTTTTCTTATAGAAAAAGTCTCAGATTCTGAGACATTTTTCTTATAGAAAAAGTCTCAGATTCTGAGACATTTTTCTTATAGAAAAAGTCTCAGATTCTGAGACATTTTTCTTATAGAAAAAGTCTCAGATTCTGAGACATTTTTCTTATAGAAAAAGTCTCAGATTCTGAGACATTTTTCTTATACAAAAAGTCTCAGATTCTGAGACATTTTTCTTATACAAAAAGTCTCAGATTCTGAGACATTTTTCTTATAGAAAAAGTCTCAGATTCTGAGACATTTTTCTTATAGAAAAAGTCTCAGATTCTGAGACATTTTTCTTATAGAAAAAGTCTCAGATTCTGAGACATTTTTCTTATAGAAAAAGTCTCAGATTCTGAGACATTTTTCTTATAGAAAAAGTCTCAGATTCTGAGACATTTTTCTTATAGAAAAAGTCTCAGATTCTGAGACATTTTTCTTATAGAAAAAGTCTCAGATTCTGAGACATTTTTCTTATAGAAAAAGTCTCAGATTCTGAGACATTTTTCTTATAGAAAAAGTCTCAGATTCTGAGACATTTTTCTTATAGAAAAAGTCTCAGATTCTGAGACATTTTTCTTATAGAAAAAGTCTCAGATTCTGAGACATTTTTCTTATAGAAAAAGTCTCAGATTCTGAGACATTTTTCTTATAGAAAAAGTCTCAGATTCTGAGACATTTTTCTTATAGAAAAATTCTCAGATTCTGAGACATTTTTCTTATAGAAAAAGTCTCAGATTCTGAGACATTTTTCTTATAGAAAAAGTCTCAGATTCTGAGACATTTTTCTTATAGAAAAAGTCTCAGATTCTGAGACATTTTTCTTATAAAAAAAGTCTCAGATTCTGAGACATTTTTCTTATAAAAAAAGTCTCAGATTCTGAGACATTTTTCTTATAAAAAAAGTCTCAGATTCTGAGACATTTTTCTTATAAAAAAAGTCTCAGATTCTGAGACATTTTTCTTATAGAAAAAGTCTCAGATTCTGAGACATTTTTCTTATAGAAAAAGTCTCAGATTCTGAGACATTTTTCTTATAGAAAAAGTCTCAGATTCTGGAACATTTTTCTTATAGAAAAAGTCTCAGATTCTGAGACATTTTTCTTATAGAAAAAGTCTCAGATTCTGAGATATTTTTCTTATAGAAAAAGTCTCAGATTCTGAGACATTTTTCTTATAGAAAAAGTCTCAGATTCTGAGACATTTTTCTTATAGAAAAAGTCTCAGATTCTGAGACATTTTTCTTATAGAAAAAGTCTCAGATTCTGAGACATTTTTCTTATAGAAAAAGTCTCAGATTCTGAGACATTTTTCTTATAGAAAAAGTCTCAGATTCTGAGACATTTTTCTTATAGAAAAAGTCTCAGATTCTGAGACATTTTTCTTATAGAAAAAGTCTCAGATTCTGAGACATTTTTCTTATAGAAAAAGTCTCAGATTCTGAGACATTTTTCTTATAGAAAAAGTCTCAGATTCTGAGACATTTTTCTTATAGAAAAAGTCTCAGATTCTGAGACATTTTTCTTATAGAAAAAGTCTCAGATTCTGAGACATTTTTCTTATAGAAAAAGTCTCAGATTCTGAGACATTTTTCTTATAGAAAAAGTCTCAGATTCTGAGACATTTTTCTTATAGAAAAAGTCTCAGATTCTGAGACATTTTTCTTATAGAAAAAATCTCAGATTCTGAGACATTTTTCTTATAGAAAAAGTCTCAGATTCTGAGACATTTTTCTTATAGAAAAAGTCTCAGATTCTGAGACATTTTTCTTATAGAAAAAGTCTCAGATTCTGAGACATTTTTCTTATAGAAAAAGTCTCAGATTCTGAGACATTTTTCTTATAGAAAAAGTCTCAGATTCTGAGACATTTTTCTTATAGAAAAAGTCTCAGATTCTGAGACATTTTTCTTATAGAAAAAGTCTCAGATTCTGAGACATTTTTCTTATAGAAAAAGTCTCAGATTCTGAGACATTTTTCTTATAGAAAAAGTCTCAGATTCTGAGACATTTTTCTTATAGAAAAAGTCTCAGATTCTGAGACATTTTTCTTATAGAAAAAGTCTCAGATTCTGAGACATTTTTCTTATAGAAAAAGTCTCAGATTCTGAGACATTTTTCTTATAGAAAAAGTTTCAGATTCTGAGACATTTTTCTTATAGAAAAAGTCTCAGATTCTGAGACATTTTTCTTATAGAAAAAGTCTCAGATTCTGAGACATTTTTCTTATAGAAAAAGTCTCAGATTCTGAGACATTTTTCTTATAGAAAAAGTCTCAGATTCTGAGACATTTTTCTTATAGAAAAAGTCTCAGATTCTGAGACATTTTTCTTATAGAAAAAGTCTCAGATTCTGAGACATTTTTCTTATAGAAAAAGTCTCAGATTCTGAGACATTTTTCTTATAGAAAAAGTCTCAGATTCTGAGACATTTTTCTTATAGAAAAAGTCTCAGATTCTGAGACATTTTTCTTATAGAAAAAGTCTCAGATTCTGAGACATTTTTCTTATAGAAAAAGTCTCAGATTCTGAGACATTTTTCTTATAGAAAAAGTCTCAGATTCTGAGACATTTTTCTTATAGAAAAAGTCTCAGATTCTGAGACATTTTTCTTATAGAAAAAGTCTCAGATTCTGAGACATTTTTCTTATAGAAAAAGTCTCAGAATCTGAGACATTTTTCTTATAGAAAAAGCCTCAGATTCTGAGACATTTTTCTTATAGAAAAAGTCTCAGATTCTGAGACATTTTTCTTATAGAAAAAGTCTCAGATTCTGAGAAATTTTTCTTATAGAAAAAGTCTCGGATTCTGAGACATTTTTCTTATAGAAAAAGTCTCAGATTCTGAGACATTTTTCTTATAGAAAAAGTCTCAGATTCTAAGACATTTTTCTTATAGAAAAAGTCTCAGATTCTGAGACATTTTTCTTATAGAAAAAGTCTCAGATTCTGAGACATTTTTCTTATAGAAAAAGTCTCAGATTCTGAGACACTTTTTTTATAGAAAAAGTCTCAGATTCTGAGACATTTTTGTTATAGAAAGTCTCAAATTATTAAATTTTATAAAATAAAAAGATATTTTAAAATTTATATTAAATTTTTGACATGGTGTAAAAACCAATATAAACTCACAGTTAGTTAGTAGTTATACTAACAATATATGTACATTGACTTAAATATGCGAATATTATCGTTGCACCTACTTTAACAAACCAGCCAAAACAGCCAGCCCGTCAGCCAACCAGACTGGCATCTGACTACAAAATCTAAAAGAAGAAGAATGATGCAACATCTGCCACGGTGTTGTTGTTGCAAGATGGCATTATTAAGTGGCATCATTAGTTAAAATGTATTAAGGAAAACTTATGAGTTTTAATTTTGTTATAGAAAATTTTGTTAAACAAAAAATAATTGCATCTGCCTGGTTTATATGTGTTATTTATATTAATGAGTTTTTAATTGAACTGTAATGTCCTTTTTTTCGGAATGAAATATTAAAGTGGAAGTTAGAATTTAACATTTTAGGAAGAAGCAAAAGCAAATATTAATTTCAATGTGATTTTAAACAATTGAGAGTATTAAATTCGGTTGGGCCGAATCTTTTATACACTTCAACCTAGTTAGAAATGTCCTTTAGCCATCCTTAGTGATGACGCACTGACGTATCAGAGTCAGTGCGGAGTTCCCCAAGACATCTCCAGACACTTGAAAAAAAGTTAACTAAAAAATGGTAAAAATTTACTCAATTTAAGAAAAAACAAGTAAGAAAGATAAGTTGGTCAAGACCGACCATATAACACCCTACACCAGTGTTTTCCGAAAAATGGGTCCCAAGTCCAAACATGGACCGATTGGATCTGTCTTTTGTTAGATCTTTAATTAGTGTAGAAAACACACACAGACA
The DNA here is from genome assembly GCA_963921195.1 of Pegoplata infirma. NCBI lineage: Eukaryota > Metazoa > Arthropoda > Insecta > Diptera > Anthomyiidae > Pegoplata > Pegoplata infirma. The sequence continues at coordinate 99,420,317 of OY992537.1, forward strand.
AAATTTTAGTGGAATTGGCTTATTTTTGTTTCCAATAGACCGATTTAACTTAATATCGGTCGAAATTTTTATAAAGGGGACCAAGTCCAAAAATGATCTGAATATATTCAGATAAAAGTAAACTACCAAAGTACACCTTAGGCACCTAAAAACAAAATTTTAATCAAATATTTAAAATTTTATTGAATTTTGAGAGATTTATGTGAATATCGGAAGGGTGGTTTGTATGGGGACTACAAGAGGAACTGGTCTGATTCCTTTGAAATTTAGAATGATAATTTGTGAATACAAAAAACGATTACCTACCAAATCGTTTTTTATCGAAAGGATACCTGTTATAATACGCTAATAAGAGTCACTTGAGTCAAATCAAAGGGGACGTTTGTATTGGGGCTAGGTCTAAACATGGACCGACATTTCCCAATTTCAATAGGCTTTGTCATTGGGCAAAAGAAGCTTAAGTTTTAAATTTCATCCAAATCGGTTGATAATTGCGACCTGTATCGTGTTTGCAACGTTTACAAGGACGGACGGATAGATAGATAGACGGACGGACAGACGGACGGACGGATGGACGGATGGACGGACAGACGGACGGACGGACGGACGGACGGACGGACGGACGGACGGACGGACAGACGGACGTACATTCGGACATCGCTAAATCGACTCAAAAAGTTATTCTGAGTCGATCGGTATACTTAAAGGTGGGTCTAGGACCAATATTTCGAGTAGTTACAAACATCAGCACAAACTCATTATACCCTGTACCACAGAGTGGTGTAGGGCAGCGGTTACCAACCTATGGCACGCGTACCACTAGGGGGTACGCGAAACTGTCCGCGGGGGTACGCAAAATTTTAGTAATTTGGACATTCGTTTAAGATTAACCTTTCAATGCTGGTTCCGTATCTGGCTTCCAAAGTTTTCCATAAAGTCAAGTTTTTAAGAAAGTTGAGGTCAAAGTTCACAAAAAACGTATTTTTGTGCAATTTAGAGAGCATTTTTTTGCGATATTTTGAGATCTGACCACTTGTTTTCGATTAACCTTTCGATGCTGGTTCCGAATATGGTTCCCAAATTTTTCTATGATGTCAGGTTTTTGAGAAAATGTATGTCAAAGTTCTCAAAAAACGTGTTTTTGGGCATTTTTGAGAAGGGCTGTGATATAGTGGAAATTTTGGTACCATTTTGTTAAGCTCAAAATGCCCTTTCATTGTATATACGAGGGTGTTTCATTCGAAAAGTCACGGAATTGTTGATCTACCCTTGCATTAAAAAAAAAAAAATTTAAAAATTAAAAAAAATATTTTATATTCGCCCTTTGTGATGTGTTTTTGGAACTTTTTTAAAGAGTTAAAAAAACGTCCATTGTTTAAATTTTAAATGTAGAAACGACTGGTGAAATCAGATTTGAAATATTTTCAGATGTTTTTGCTCTGCAGAAAAATCAGCTCAAAATCCGCGTTTCAGATGCATTGAACCACCCCAAGGAGCGAACATTTTTCCAAAAAAATACCACCATTTTGATCTCCCATAAATTCTTCAAAAAATGATAATAGCCGCAGATAAAAATTTCAAAATTAACTCTAATATTTATATGAGAAGTTTTCTAACGAAAACAAAAAACTCGTTAGGGGGTACGCGGCTGACAAAATTTCAAATTAGGGGTACGCGAGCCAAAAAGGTTGGTAACCGCTGGTGTAGGGTATAAAAACGCAATCTTGGCTCAAAAATGTTGATCTACGATGTTGGTTCACAGATTCTGATCAGCATTTTCGGACCAAAATTGTGTTTTTATATTTATTTTAATATTTTTTTGTTATCACACTTAACATTTTCCAACTTTTGAGACCGCCTCTGTGGACCAAAATCTCGGTTTTGGAATTTTTAAATAGTTTTTCAATGATGTGCGCCAAATTTCCGAACTTTTGAGCCGGATTTGGTCAAAAAATTCGGACAACATTTTTTGTCGAAATACGTCATTTTATCAACTTTGACCAATGGTTGCCGACTGTAGATGTCCTTGCACAATTTTTTCATAAATTTTCCCACAATCAGCTCTAAATTTTCCAACAATCCGCAGGTATTACGACATGAGATTCAAAAATTTAAATTCGACGGGACGCCCTACTGTACACTTTCTTTTCAAGCTCACTGTACATATCGTGGCTCTGCCTAAAAATAGTCATGAGTTTTTTTAATTTTTTGGAAGAAGCCCAAAAAACAGCCTTATTTGGTACTTTTGCAGTACTTCTTAGAAGTCAACTTTTAATCAACATAAATTTAGTAATATTGGTTGAATATTTATGGGAAGTTTTTTTTCATAAAAGTACCATGAAAAAAACAAATTTGGCTGTATATTGGGCCTCTTCAAAAAAACTTTTTAGCACATTTTTAGGCGCAGCGACGATATGCAAATATTATACTATCACCGTTTATCAATGTGTGTGTAACTATATAAAATTGAGAACATTTTGTAACTTATTTTTATTCAATTTTACGCTTTTTAAACAATTTGTTGCTGTTGTTGTTATAAAATATTTATTATATTTACCACATGCTGGACAGATGAGCATGTATAACGAAGTACTTTTTTTATTATTATTAATTTTATATTCATTTTATTTACAAAATGCTGAAGCATATTTAAAAATTGACCTTTGTTTGATAACAAATGCAAAAAGTGCATTGATAAAAACTATAAACCGATGCAGGGGATTTTCTAGGGTTTAAAAACCGCATGCGGTATATATGGTATCAACCAATAAACATATACATAAACACACACACACATACACAGACATATTGGCATAAATGTAGACATACATATCGTCGAACTATATTCAATAAATGCCAACTCGAAAAAGCTTACTTTTCAGGAGAACTAAAAAACTAGTTATTTTGCATATTATTGTAAAAATAAACAATGTACCTTCCATAAGATGGTTTAAATATTCTAAACAATTTTTACCTATGCCAAAAATTTCATATTTTGCACTGGTTTGCGTATTTTTTTGAGATGGCATTTATTACTATATCAAAAAACAAATATTTTTTTAGAGTTGGCATATTTTGTCGGAAACTAAAAATAAATTTTTTTGTGAAAAATTTTTATAAATTTTTTTTTTTTTTGATTTTGTTTTCCTTAGTGCGGTAATTGCAAAAACTAAAAAAAATTAAAAATCTTTGCATATTTTAAAAGTGGTCAACTTTGGCACTCTGTAACTCACGCTTTATTGTAGAAGGCTCACTCCAAACTAGCTATTTTAAAAGCTTATATCATTGACTTTATTTGCCCCACTCATAATGTTTCAATCTGATAAATAGTTTGAAAGTTACATATATATAAGCAATTTTTTTTTTGCAAACACTATTTACCGATATTTTCAAAATGACAATATCTTGAAAACTAGGCATTAGATATCAAAATCTTTACCAGATTCGTGATCAGAAAGGCAAATGCAATAAGATATGTGGTCTAATTTTTTTAAAAAAAAAATTTGAAAAATTTTTGGAAATTTACAATGGGAGTTGGCATTTATTTTCACCAAAAAAATATGTACTTTGAGTTAGCAGAATAACAAAAATGGATGTAAAACGACAAAAAAATATTTTTTTGCTCTGAAATTTTTACCACAGATGGGTATTGCATAGGGGAGCTATTTTCCATCAGAAACTCATTTCGGTCAAATTTGAGTTGGCATATTTTGAATATACACGCAAAAAAAAATCTGTGTCAGATTGAGCAATCCTACTTGGTAAAACTTTTTTCATACCAAAAAAAAAATTTTTACCAAATTTTTGCTAAAATTATGCTTGTCGATGTTAAAGTAACATAATTAGTTTTTTATGTAAAATAACCAAGTAGCTTGCACAATAACGCAAATTGCTTGCACAAAAATTTATCGAAAGAAAACAACAAAAAAAAAGAAACAAATACAGACCGCCATATTCATTTTGTATTTTTGTGGGCGTGCTTCGTTTATTTCTTGTGTTATAAAAACGTAAAAAGGAAATTGATAAATAAAATTAAAATAAATTAATAAATAAAAACAAATAATTAGTGTTTTAAAAGATAAATAAATGTAAGATAAAAAAATGCTAAAGTTAATTTTGCTGTCATAACTTAAAACACCATTCATTTAGCAAAACCAATGGAGTCCCAGACGTTTGTTTCAATGAATTACAAATGGAATGATAAAGTGAGTATACTCCTATTCCGAAGACACCAATAAGGTTTAATAGATTTTTTAGGTAAAAATTAGTGTTTGGTAATAATTTTCTAATTTTACAGGGTACTGCTAAATAAATTTTTGAAGCTATGGCGAATCCTTCACTACAATAAAGAGAGTGGGCACCAGTCCTCCCTTTAGTTATAAAATTAAAACCTAAAAACTCATTTATATAGCAAAGCCAATGGAGTCCAGATCTGTTTTGATGAGTTACAAATGGAATCACAAAGTAAGTGTTCCTCCAAACCAAAAGACCAATGGGGTTTACTAGTTTTTTAAATTAAAAATTTATGTTTTGTAATAATTTTCTATTTTTACAGGATGCTTTTAAATAAATTCGTGAAGCTATAGCGGATCCTTCACTTTAAGAGAAAGCGTAGGCAGCAGTCACTGGAGAAAATTGTACATAAAGGGTCAGTTGGTTGGTGGTAAATAAAATCCTACACAACATTTGTAATATTAATATGGATTTATTCTGTGAAAATTTTAAATTCAACAAATATACAAATTTTTACAAAAAATTTATAGAAAATTTATTTAAGCATAAATGGGGTAATTTTTAGCATTATTTTTAGTTAACTTTTTCTAATAATTTTGGTATATTTCATCATATTTCTTTTGGTATATTTTACCAAGTTTTTGCTTAAATATCATTAGCATTTTCTTCAAAATTTTTTACATAAGTGTTTTGGCTAAATTACGAAAACTACTTCGTCGGTTGTAGTTTTAGCATATTTTTGGTAAAATTATGCCAGATTTTTGCTCACTCCGACACAGATTTTTTTTTGCGTGTAGGTTCACGATATATTCATACATAAACAAAAAGGCCGGCTGCCAAGCTACTGTGCCTAGCAGGCTTTTGGTCGCTCTCTGTTTTTATTTTTTTTTAATTTTTGCCACATGTCAAATTCATTTTATCTGTGGGAATATTTTATTTAATACCCAATATACCAGTGTTGCCAGGTACTTTTTTCTTTTCTCTTAAAAAAATCTTAAAAAAGCAAAAAAATTTAAATATTTTTTTTTCATATTTGAATCATACTTTACTCTTAAAAAAGTGATCTCAAAATGTTGGCTTTTTATGAGTCGGATTTTAGAGTTCTCCAAAGAGTTTTAGCTGAAATAAAAATTATTAAAAAATAGGAGTAATATTTTTAACACATATTTTTTTTTTAATTTACAACCCCCAAAAAATAAACCAAATTCAACCCCCCAAAAATGTTCCTAAACAGAGAAAATCCCGCTAAAACTGGTAACACTGCAACACATACACAAGAATATATAACAGTTGAGAAGGTATTTATGTATGTGTATGTTTATGTTGCCCCATCAACTGCCACTGTTAAGAATTAATCGGCAGCATCAAAATATAAATTGCAACACATTGCGGTCAGACACAGTAAACGCCCAATTATCATTCTCATCATTAGGGCAAGTACTTTCATGAAAATTAATGTTTTTACTCCGTTATGTTTACAAATAACATAAATTAAATATCTATCTGAATAAATAAATTTGCAATAAAATGGCATCGATTTGTATATGCATATTTTTGCATATTTTGGCATAAATGCATATTTTCATATAAGTTGGACGTTTTTTTAATTTTCATCAATATTTTTTCTAAACTTTGTTAGGAAAATTCAGAGCCTATCCCCTATTTCTTACAGAAAAAAAAAATTATTAATAAAAATCATATTCTGAGGCATTTTTAGATTCTAAGAAATGTTATCTGTTTAAACAATGTTTTCAAATTATGATTTTCTACGAAAAAATTGCATTTTATTTCGCTTAGAGTCAGGGTGGCGTCTTTGCTTTGGAGTTCATTTTTTGAATTAAAAATAGGAAAATTACGAAAAAAAATTAAAAACTATTTTAAAAATAAATATTTTTTTTAGAGAAAAAAATATTTAAAAATTACTTAATCTAAAAAAATATTGTACTTTAAAATTTTTTATAACATTTTTTACTTCAGAAAAATTAAAACAAAATTTAATTATATTCGATTAGAGTTTTATTCTAGTTCGAGGCCCAAAAATATTTCTATTTATGATATTGTCATAATAGAGTATTTTTAATTTATTGCTTTAAAAAAGTTACTCATCTCATAGTATGTCTGTACTGATCAGTTTCATCCCCACTAAGGAATCTTCAGCAGACTTTAGAGAATCATCGTTGGTCAATCAAACATCAAACCAGACATAATATTTGATATATTTCACAAGTTATACGAGAAATACTATTATGAAGGTCCGAAATCTGTTTTCCAACAAAAATAACTCTTTTAAAGCAAAAATTGTATAAACTAAATCACCATCGGTAATTATGAGTAACTTTTTTAAAGCAATAAATTAAAAATACTCTATTATGACAATATCATAAATAGAAATATTTTTGGGCCTCGAACTAGAATAAAACTCTAATCGAATATATATAAATATATAAAGGCCGAATAAATACATTTTATTTTTATGTACCTTTTAGTACTAAAAATAAAAAAACAACAAAAAAATTTAATTTCAAAAAAAATTTACAAAAAAAAACTTCTCAAGTAAATTTGTCCACTTAAAAACAGAAAATGCAAACTCCTTCATTTGTGTATGCAATTCCAGATCATGTTGGTAACCCTTGCAAAATAATGTAAGAGACAAAAAAGTTAAAAGAAAGTATGAAGTGAGGTTGAAATTATTAGAAATAGAATTGTAGTGTTGGAAACTGTCAAAACTTATTCTGTAGAAACTATAAATATTCATATATCGTCACCAAAAATGCAAAAGACCCTAACTAACAAAAAATTCAAAATCAGTTTTTTTATTGGTTCTGGATTACTTTATCAAAATAAACGTCTCCACAAAAAATTAGGGCTGCATAATTAAAATTAGCGATTTTGTAGCCAAAATTAAAAAACATTTAATTTGGGCAATAGCCAATGGACTAACTAAACAAAAAACATTTTTACAATTTTTTGATTTATTTTGTTTCATATTTATTAAAAGAACGTCCTCATCAAGTTTTAGCCAAATTCATTAAAAAACAACAAAGTTATTAACAAATTTTAAATATCATGCAATTCTGTATTTTGCTTCTCCTGTAAAATTAATAAAATGTTAGTTAGGGCCTTTTGCATTTTAGGTGACGATATATAAAAAGCAGTTTTCATTAACAAGACAAACCGACATTTAAAATCCTACTGATGATATATTAAAATATTTATGTTGGTAAACCTATTGTTAGTAAAAACAATAATTTCGGGCCTTCATAATATTACTTCTCATATAACTTGGGAAATATATCAAATATTATGTCTGGTTTGATGTTTGATTGACCAACGATGATTCTCTAAAGTCTGCTGAAGATTCCTTTAGTGGGGATGAAACTGATCAGTACAGACATACTATGAGATAGTAACTTTTTTAAAGCAATAAATTAAAAATACTCTATTATGACAATATCATGGCGTACGGACATAACGCCCAAGGTCTTATCGCCCAAAACGGTAAATGTCACATCGCCCAAGCTGTGATATATAGCCCAAAATGATAGGTCTAAAAATGTTATTTCTCCCAAAACAATATTGTCAAAAAATCCAAAATATTTTTTTTGGGCGAAATGACGAAATTACGACTTCTATGATTTGTTTTTTTTCTTGTAAGAAAGGTTTTCTGCGTAGCCGGCCTTCGGCCGGGCTTAGAGATTACATACTCCATGCACTAAACCCACCCTCTCTGCAAAACAAAGCTATTTTGGTTATCAGGCCTTTTTGAGTCATAACAAATCTGATAGCGTAAAGGCCTGCTAACCTAGAAAACTTTATTTTGCGGAGAGGGTGGGTTTGATGCATGGATTTTCTAATCCCTAAGCCCGGCCGAAGGCCGGCTACGCATAAAAACTTTAAAATATTGTGTTGAAAAAAAAAATATTGGTGAGTTTTATGATTATTTTTTTGGGTGCTATGACATTTTATAAATTCAACATTTTGATATTTGGGTAATATGACATTTTTGATAATTTATATTAATTTAAAGAAAATTGTTAAAATACCCAAAAATAATGGCCATATCGTCCAAAAAATTTTGCAACAACAACTAACACACATTTTTTTTGGGTGGAATGACTTTTTTAAATTGGGCGATATGCACTTGGGCGCTATGTCCGTACGCCCAATATCATAAATAGAAATATTTTTGGGCCTCGAACTAGAATAAAACTCTAATCGAATATATATACATATATAAAGGCCGAATAAATACATTTTATTTTTATGTACCTTTTGGTACTAAAAATAAAAAACAACATTTAAAAACAATAATTTTTAAATGCATATTTTTGAAGTTTGTAGTGCATATTTTGTATTTTTAGACGCGTATTATAGGCACATATTTTCGATTTTTGGATGCATGAAAGTACTTGCCCTACTCATCATTATCATGAATATGACTATCGCTGTACAATGGGGTGTATCAAATTTTCCTTATCGTCGGGTCGGAATAGTTGCCTTTAAATGACCAACATAAATAAATTTAAAACAAAAAAAAAATTTTTTTTCTTGATAATTATGCTATGAGAATATCATGGTTTTAATTAGTAAAGATTATAATGACCTCGAGTCAGAAAAAACATCCTAAAAATATAATATTTTAAAGGTCGAATAAAACAATTTTTATTGTTTTATAAAAATTAATTAGAATTTGAACATAATTGTTGGCACGCCATAGTGATGAATAACCCTAATGTGGTATTATTACACTCACAACAACAAATAACATATTGTTGTAGTCCAATGGACTATCATATGTAAAAATGTTTTAAATATTTTTTGTTGGTTATTGACAATCGTTGCCTTACTAGTATAGTACAATTTCTTCGTCTTTCTAATTCCCATTGTGGATAGAGTCGAATATGTATTTATATTTTAGTTTGTACACAAACGATTTGTCATTAGACTCGTTTGCTACTTTGTAGTACATCGTTTCTATTTTTGCTAAATAATCTTGACAATGGAATCTGACAAATTTCGAAACACGTGTCGATTAAGTCTTTTAAAAATGACCAACATAAATAAATTTAAAACAAAAAAAAAAAATTTTTTCTTAAAAATTATTCTATGAGAATATCATGATTTTAATTAGTAAAGAAAATAATGACCTCGAGCCAGAATAAACATCCAAAAATATAATTTTTTAAAGGTCGAATAAAACAATTTTTATTGTTTAATAAAAATTAATCAGAATTTGGATATAAAAAAAAATCTTAAACATAGTGCTTCTTCTTCTTCTTAACTCCAGTTAAGGAAGTACTTTATGTGGTCCTACGCCAGTACCCCATACTGTGGTTAGAGGTTATAACCAAATATTTTTTTTAATTCTTCTTTATACACCAAGTAGATTAAGTTAGTGATTTATTTAAAACAAACAACAGATGTGACCAAAAAAATTTTCTCAAAACTTACCAACAACTTTAACATTTAACTTTCAACAGGAAAGACATTTTAACAAACTATAAACATAGTTTATGGCAGCAAATGCAACAAACAGCAACAAATTTCAAATAAATAGTAAAGTTTTTTCTTTACCAAAAGCCTACCAATAATAACTGAAACTTATGTATAGAACAGACTTCATTGTTTAAGCCAAAAACTAACTGGGGAACAACAAAACATTGTTTGTGGCAACATATTGCAGCCACCACAAATGTTGCAAAAGTTTAAGATAAGATTATTTAATTTAACTTAATATTAATAAATATGATATAAACTTATTAAAACTAAAAATTTTAATTTTAAACTATAAATTTTGATTCGGGTATTATTTATTATTTTAAACTTAAAAAATTTTAATTAAACCGAAACACTGCAGGTCTAAGCCAGCACTTTTTGCAAATATCGTGTTTAAATTGCAAAAAATAAAAATTATTGCATGGACTAAGTAGATGTTGGTCTTTTGGAGAAGACATTTGATTTGGCATGATTTTACATAAATTGGACCTCGTGATTCCAAATCCAACCGCCCCCCCCCCCCCCCCCCCCCCCAGTTGGTCTAGAGCTTTTTGTTTTCGAGATATTAACGTTCCAAATTTAGGAAATGCGATTTGTTAGCATTTTTGTGGCTCTACTGTCATATATTATTGGGTTAATGCTTGGAATTTGAGGTTGGATTTTATATAAAATGGACCTGTAGAATCCATATCTGTCATCTAAAATGATGTAACTAGTTTCATTTTTGTGCTTTTCATGTTTGAATATGTATCGAATTTTGTACCACATAAAATATGTACACTAGGGCGGGTCGATTTTTTTTGTCAAAAATCGTATAGCAAAAACATAATCTACAAGAAATTCTAAGAACATTTCCCAAAGAAACCATGTTTCTAAAATCAAACCCTATACCGCGCCTAACGGCATGAAGATTTGTCCGTCCGTCCTATTTTTCATAAGCAAAACATAGAACTTGACTCTTTTTTGGTGTTTGTGTTAATTTTTTAGCTTTGGTGGGCTCTGACGTATATAATAAAATTTCATTGGCAACATTTTTGTAGCACATTTCATCCCCACCCTCCCCCTCTTTCGGGGTGTTTTTTGCAATTTGTTAGAATAATGTCAAAAAATACCGTTATGAGAGGGAGTTAGAGGGTTAATATGTTTTACAAAAATATTTGCCATAATATTTTCTACAAAGTTGCTGAACCTACCCTACACCTCAGATGTAAAGAAAACATAGTTTTATATACCGATATGCTGCAAGAACATATCCAGCGGGAATGTTTTACTAATTGCCGCTGGATATAATTTGAACAATTTTTGGGGTTATGACCGGCAAATATATTAGACATAATCCCTAAAATGGAGAAATAAGTAATTAGATTGATTTGTAATGAAAACGGCACAGAAGAAAAATTATATTAAGGAATTTTAACAATTAATCGCTGTTGTTATAGTTAATCCATGATAATTTTACTCCTTTATTTATTTTATATTGGGCTGCAGTATATTAATATGTAGCGTGATACTCTGAAAGTAAGTGCAGGGGTTGTGGGTTCGATTCCCTCCAAAGCCTTTGTATTCTAATTACAAAGTTAAGCTGGTACAGCGGATTTTTCTTAGTAAATAAAAGTATGTAATTGGGGATCATAATGATATTTCGTCAAAAAAAAAAACACAAATACTTTTGTGAGATGAAATTGGAGAGTTGCATATCGAAGGGGAAAAAAGCTGTGTTCGATAAAAATTTTTGATAACTAATTATTTTTTTTTTTACATTAGTATTTGATTTATTTTGAGTAAAAATTTTTTTTAATCATTTTTGTAAAAAAAAAAAAAATTCGAGTGTAATTTTTTTTTTTGAGTGTAATATTTTTTTTTTTAGTTTTTTTGAGTGACAAAAATAGTTTCTAAAATATTTTTTTTGGCTTACCATTCCTTTTCAAAGCGTGTTTAGCGTTTTGTTCAACACGGGAGTTCGGGTTAAACCCCATCTGAAATTCCCCATTTTGCTAATAACTTATGAACCACTGGACAGATGTCGCTAAAATTTAGTATTAATTTGACTGGAAGTATAACAAATATATACGCAACGCTTCAGCAGCTTGCCGTATATATTTTTCATTCTTCTGCTAACATTTGAAAGTTAGCGTGTTTCACACAGACAGAAAGACAGACTGACGGACGGATTTTCATGTCGTTAGGCGCGGTATAGGGTTTGATTTTAGACCAATGGTTTCTTTGGAAAAGTTTCTTAGAATTTCTTGTAGATTTTGTTTTTGCTATACGATTTTTCAGTTTTTTTTCGATCCATACAAATCGACCCGCCCTAATGTACACAGAAAAAAAACGAATTGTTATATTGACCCCCATATTTGTGAATACAATAAATTTGTTCACTGAAAGTGCTCCTATACTGAAATTTGTAATATCAACAAACGTTTGTAAATTTTGATTGTTGAAAAAAGAATTTTATTTTTTTTAACAAAGAAATTCAACAAACACAATTTGTTGATCTGACAAAAGTAAAAAATCTAAAAATTTTTTTTCAACAAAGAAATTCAACAAACACAAACACAATTTGTTGATCTGACAAATGAATCTTTTTTTCAACAAAGAATTTTAACAAACACAAACACAAAGAATTTTAACAAACACAAACACAATTTATTGACGTGATAAAAGAATTTTGAAATAAAATTACTTGACTGAGTTTGTTGAAAACAAAATCAAAGTTTTGTATTATGGGCTAATAGGCGGCCGATTTTACTAAATGTTTGGTTGATATCATGTTTGGTTGATTTACAATTGACGTTTGTTGATTTAAATTTGACGATTTTATTTTCTGTGTACATTCGAAATTATTTTGCACTTTTATACAAATGCACATTTTTCCCCGTAAGTCTAAGAACAGCATAAACCAAATGTATTTGCACATCAAAGAATTTCCTTTAAAATGTCATCGATTCTTTAGTGCACATTTTTTTTGAAAATACATATTTTGCATATTTTGCTTTTATTTTTCATATTTTCGGTTTTTCGATAATATTTGGTATAAAATTTTAGTTTTAGCTTTTTTTATGACTTTTTTTGAATTTTTGTTGGGCATCGTTAATATTTTTCGAGATCAATTTTGGAACCGAAGTACTTGTTCGACCGAAATGATTTTTTTCGTTAACAGGCTAACAAAGTTCGTTAACAGCTAACAAAGTCATAAGCAATTTTTTCATGTCTCTCATAGTTTTCGAGGAAATTCGAAAATACGACCATAAAATAAATATCTTTGCAAATCAAAGAATTTGCTTCAAAATTGTCTTTGCATATATTGTTGAAAATGTATATTTTTGCATATTTTGTTATTATTTGTCTATAAATGCATATTTTTGGGTCATATTTTGTTTAGTTTTAGCTTTTTGGATTTTTTATGAATTTTTTTGGATATCGTTGATATTTTTCGAGATCAATTTTGGAACCGAAATACTTGTCCGGCCGAAATGATTTTTTTTTTCGTTAATAAGCTAACAAAGTTAAACATTATTACAAAAAAAAAAGAATAAAAATCGAAATAAAATTTGGGGATAATGTGGATATTTTTGCTCATAAAATTAAAAGTTCACTATTCTTATAATTTTTAGTGCATATTTTTATAATTTTTAGTGCATAGTTTAAGGTAAATGCATATTTTAGTTTTTTAGTGCATTAAGGTCCTGTCACTGCTCATAAGTAATTTTTTCATGTCTCAATTTTCGAGAAAATTCAAAAATACGAGCATAAAATAAATATCTTTGCAAATCAAAGAATTTGCTTCAAAATGGCATCGATTTGTCAGTGCATATTTTTGCATATTTTGTTGAAAATGCACATTTTTGCATATTTTGTTATTATTTGGCTATAAATGCATATTTTTGGGTCATATTATGTACAAAATTTTAATTTTAGTTTTTTGATTTTTTATGAATTTTTTTGGATATTGTTAATATTTTTCGAGATCAATTTTGGAACGAAATACTTGGACGACCAAAATGATTTTTTTTTTCGTTAATAACCTAACAAAGTAAAAAATGATTACAAAAAAAAATAAAATCGAAATAAAAATTTGGCATAATGTGGTCATAAGTAATTTTTTCATATCTCTCTTAGTTTTCGAGGAAATTTGAAAATACGATCATAAAATAAATATCTTTGTAAATCAAAGAATTTGCTTCAAAATGGCATCGATTTGTCAGTGCATATTTTTGCATATTTTGTTGAAAATGCACATTTTTGCATATTTTGATATTTTTTGGCTATAAATGCATATTTTTGGGTCATATTTTGTACAAAATTTTAGTTTTAGCTTTTTAGATTTTTTATGAATTTTTTTGGATATCGTTAATATTTTTCGAGATCAATCTTAGAACCGAAATACTTGTCCGACCGAAATGATTTTTTTCGTTAATAAGCTAACAAAGTAAAACATGATTACAAAAAAAAAAAATAAAAATCGAAATAAAATTTTGGGGTAATGTGGATATTTTTGCTCATAAAATTAAAAGTTCACTATTTTTATAATTTTTAGTGCATAGTTTAAGGTTAATGCATATTTTAGTTTTTTAGTGCATGAAGGCCCTGTCCCTGGTCATAAGTAATTTCTTAGATTTCTTATATTTTTTGAGAAAATTCGAAAATTTTAATATAAAATAAATATCTTTGCAAATCAAAGAATTTGCTTCAAAATAGCATCGACGTGATTGGCGTGATAATAAAAACGCTAATACTGATATGCTACGCAAACAGGCAAGATCTGAGTGTGCTAGAGTACTTAGTCGTGAAAAGCTTCATTACGAACAACGACTTCGTGCTAAAGTTCTTTCGGCTCCTCGGGGCAGTAAGAGCTTTTGGTCGTTTGTTAAAAGAGTCAAGGAAAATGCTAGTTCTTCTATCCCGACTCTTTTAAAAGATGACCAAGTGTTCACAGAACCGGTTGATAAAGCTAACCTGTTGGCTGGCCTTTTTGCAAGAAATTCTTTCTTGCCGGAAAGCAATCAACCACTGCCCGAAATCGAAAGGGTATCTCATACTATGCCCAAGATATTTTTCCGAGCTCGTGCAGTTAAAAGGGTTCTTGCGGATCTTAACGTAAATAAGTCACCGGGACCGGATGGTATACCAGCACTGGTGCTGAAGCAGTGTGCTTCGACGTTAGCACGTCCACTGGCTAACCTTTTTATCTTGTCCTTCCGTAAGGGAATCTTTCCATCATGTTGGAAGGTTGCCAATGTGCAGCCAATCCCTAAAAAGGGTGCGGCTAATAACCCTGATAATTACCGCCCAATCGCAATATGCTCAGCGCTCTCGAAGGTAATGGAGAGTATGGTAAATTGCCATCTTGTTAGGTATCTGGAGGCTAACTTACTTTTAAACGATCGACAGTATGGTTTTCGGAGAACTCGTTCTACTGGGGATCTGTTGGCGTTCCTTTCCGAACGTTGGAGTCGTTCGATCCACCATTTTGGTGAGAGTAAGGTGGTTGCTCTGGATATTTCCAAGGCTTTTGATTGTGTGTGGCACGGTGCGCTCATATCCAAGCTTAATGCCTTTGGTGTCGGTAATGAATTCTCTCGATTTATTTCGAGTTTCCTCAGAGATCGTTCTATACGTGTTGTTATAGATGGGTTCTCCTCTGATGAGTTTCGGCTTCAATCAGGGGTACCGCAAGGTTCTGTTCTTTCTCCTACCCTTTTTCTTATTTTTCTTAACGACCTTCTGAGTCAAACTTCAAATCCTATCTACTCTTTTGCAGATGACAGCAACATTTGTCATTCATTTTCGTTTGATCGTAGGCCAAGCCTTGTTGAGGTTGAGGGCAAAAGGCAGATTATGAATGACACACTTAATCAAGACCTGTTGACAATCTCTGAGTGGGGTCTTGCGAATAGGGTCAAATTTAATGCACGCAAGACTCAATGTTGTATGTTGACCCACAGGAATGTGGAATCAACAGTGTCATCTGTACATATGGGTGGAATAAGTATCGAGGAATCTGACACTCTTGATGTTCTGGGCATGAAAATTCAGTGTGATGTCCGTTGGAATAAGCACGTTTTTCAAGTGTCGAAAGAAGCATTCAAGTGTCTCGGTTTTTTAAACCGGTGTAAGAAGTACTTCACCTCATCAGATCTCCTCACTATTTATACCACCTACATCCGACCGAAGATGGAATACAACTCCCATATATGGGCAGGGGCTTCAAAGTCTATTTTGGAGCTCTTGGACCGTGTGCAAAGGAGGGCGTTGATGCTAATCAATGACAATAGTGTGTCCAACTCTATTGACTCATTGGAGCATCGTCGGAATGTGGGTTGTGTGACTCTGTTCTATCGATATTACCATGGAAAGTGTTCTGCTGAGATAAGTGAACTTATCCCTAGAGCCCGAGTTTTTGTTCGCAATACTCGGTTGTCTAGTAGATCACATCCGTTTGTTGTCGATTGTCCAGTGGATCGCACAGCGCATTACAGAGAAGGTTCGTTCATCAGTCGAACTAGCCGTATGTGGAATAATCTTCCCGTAGAGGTCTTCCCAGTTTCTTTCAATGTAGATAAATTCAAGTCAAATATCCACAAACACTACTCCCTCTTTCCTCCTCCTCATAACCTATTTTCCTGATATCAACACAATGCACTGCATTAATAGGGGCATCCCCTGAGTGTTGGTTCAACGTAAAAAAAAAAAAAAAAAAAAAAAAAAATATTTTGCTTTTATTTCGCTATTTATGCATATTTTTCGGTAATTTTTTTTGTATAAAATTTTAGTTTTAGTTTTTTTTTTGATTTTTTTGAATTTTTGTTGGGCATCGTTAATATTTTTCTATATCAATTTTGGAACCGAAGTACTTGTCCGACCAAAATGATTTTTTTCGTTAATAGGCTAACAAAGTAAAAAACTATTAAAAAAAAAATCGAAATGATATTTTCGGATAATGTGAAGATTTTTGTTCATAAAATTAAAAATTCGGTATTTTTATAATTTTTAGTGCATATTTTTTAGTTTTTAGTTCATATTTAAGGGTTTTTAATGCATATTTTAGGTCCTGTCCATAGTCATAAGTAATTTTTTCATGTATCTCATAGTTTTCGACGAAATTCGAAAATACGAGCATAAAATAAAAATCATTTCAAATCAAAGAATTTGCTTTAAAATGGCATCGATTTGTCAGTGCATTTTTTTGCATATTTTTGGGTCGTATTTTGTACAAAATTTTAGTTTTAGCTTTTTTGATTTATTATAAGTTTTTTTTTTTGGATATCGTTAAGATTTTTCGAGATAAATTTTGGAACCGAAATACTTGTCCGACCAAAATGATTTTTTTTTTTCGTTTATAAGCTAACAAAGTAAAACATGATTACAAAAAAAAAAAAGAATAAAAATCGACATAAAATTTTGGGATAATGTGGATATTTTTGCTATAAAATTAAAAGTTCACTATTTTTATAATGTTTAGTGCATAGTTTAAGGTTAATGCATATTTTAGTTTTTTAGTGCATGAAGGTCCTGTTCATCGTCATAAGTAATTTTGTCATGTCCCTCATTGTTTTCAAGGAAATTCGAAAATACGAGCATAAAATAAAAAACTTTGCAAATCAAAGAATTTGCTTCAAAATGGCATCGATTTGTCAGTGCATATTTTGTAGAAAATTCAAATTTTTACATAGTTTGTTATTATTTGGCTATAAATGCATATTTTTGGGTCATATTTTGTACAAAATTTTAGTTTTAGCTTTTTTGATTTTTTATGAATTTTTTTGGGTATCGAGATCAATTTTGGAACGAAATACTTGTCCGTTCAAATTGATATTTTTTTCGTTAATAAGCTAACAAAGAACAAAATTATTACAAAAAAAAAATAAAATTCGGAATAAAATGTTGGGATAATGTGGATATTTTTGCTCATAAAATTAAAAGTTCACTATTTTTATAATTTTTAGTGCATATTTTTATAATTTTTAGTGCATAGTTTAAGGTTAATGCATATTTTAGGCGACTAAAACCTAGTTCTTTAGTGCATGAAGTTCCTGTCCCTGGTCATAAGTTATTTTTTTATATATCTCATAGTTTTCGAGAAAATTCGTAAATTTTATTTTTTCGCAATTCAATCGCGATTTTTGCAAAAAGTGTGCGATCAAAGATTTTAAGTTTTGTTGCTAAATTATACTTAGATATCTCAAATACACATTCAAGAAAATAATTTGTGGTTGTCGCAATTTTAGGTCACAGCTGGTTTAGATTAGCTGTGGACATTTATTTTTACAATTGGTTTATTATTTAAGGTTTGACCTTATTTTCGGTTTTTGATAAACAAATTAATATTTATTAAATTTGTTTATGAAAACTATATTCGTATTTTTATTTCAAAATTAATAAAACATGTTCTGACATCAGACAGTGGTTTTTCTAGTTTAATACGAATTTGTTAATTTTGCTTTGAAAAATATTTGAGAATGCGTAAATTTTTGAAACGAAAAACCGTAAAAATAGAATTTTCTATACGAAAAATGTCTCAGAATATGAGAATTTTTCTATGCAAAAAATTTCTCAGAATTTTTTAGCATGATAATGTTTTTAGCATGATAATGTTTTTAGGCTGGAGTCTAATTTTAAAAAAGTTGCAGGACGCCACCTCAGTTTGACTATATAAGCTAACAATTAACGAAAAGAAAACAAGAATTACTATTTTCATATATATTCGATTTAGAGTTTTATTCTAGTTCGAGGCCCAAAAATATTTCTATTTATGATATTGTCATAATAGAGTATTTTTAATTTATTGCTTTAAAAAAGTTACTCATCTCATAGTATGTCTGTACTGATCAGTTTCATCCCCACTAAGGAATCTTCAGCAGACTTTAGAGAATCATCGTTGGTCAATCAAACATCAAACCAGACATAATATTTGATATATTTCACAAGTTATTTGAGAAATACTATTATGAAGGTCCGAAATTTGTCTCTCTCATATTAAAATTTTTACTCGGGTAATTTTATTATTTTCAAACTTCATATTCCCTATGTTTGTGTAAACACAATCATACACAGAAAAAAATAAAAAAAATATTTAATTAAAAAATTCGTAGATTTAATTAAGAAATTAATTAAATCCGGACCAATCACTAAAATGCGCAAATAAATTAAAAATATTTGTATGTCGTTAATTAAAAATAAATGGATATTTATTTAATTAAAAACGTAATACTATAAATTAAAAAATTTAATTAAAATTTAAAAAAGAAAATAATTAAAATTTTAATTGTATAAATTAAAAAAAATGAATTAGAAATATTATATTAAAAAAAAAATAATTTGTAAAAACATTCTTTTTGAATAAAATAGTTTAAAAAAAAATATTTCTTCAAACTTTACCAAATTTATTTATGCCGTAAAGACATAGTCAGTGAGATGATTTTATAAAGTTGATTATAAACCTTTCATATACATACACATAAAGCTATAAACAAAATGAGAATTCAAAAACCTATGCGAAAAATAAAAAAAAACTTTCAACAAACTTTTTATACTTATGTATTTTTTTTTGTATGTAATACAATGCAAGAGAAAAACATACACTCGCACACACACGGAAAACAAAACAAAAAAAAAATAAGTAAACCTAGAAATTTAATTAAACATTTAATTATATAAATTAAATATTTAATTAATATTAAATATGAAAACAATTAAAATATTAATTAAAATAAAGTTAAAAATTTAATTATATTAATTAAAAGTTTAATTAATATTAAATTAAAAAACAATTAAAATTTTAATTAAAATAAAATATACGATATTATTTTCTGTGTAAAAAGTCTCAAAATTTAAAATTATTTCTCAATTTTGAGACGACGTGTAGCAGAGAGACGATGGTAGCAGGTCATTATTTTTTTGAAATTTTCAAAGAACAACCACAGGGAAAAAATTGAGCTATGATTGAGTTATAACTCTTTTTGTGAATAGGCCCCTAAATCTAAAAAAAATTAAAATTAATCAAAAAAAATTAAAAGCCGAAAATCAAAAAATGCTAAATTTTCGTTTTTGCTTGAAACAATTTCTGTGCTTATTTGCATTGCATTTCATGGACATATAAATTGCGGTGGTCAAGGGGGGATATTTTTTTTAATTCCAAAAAGATGAGACTTAACATTCGGAACCATATTTACCCGAAATTTAACCTCTTTCATACATTAATATTTTTTTGAAAAAGGTGTTCTTTACTGTTCGAAAAATCGAACAGAGGATCGAAATGGGTTAATGGGGTCCTCGACTGATATTTCTATTCGTTTTGCATGAAATAGCAAAGTAATATAACATTATTTTTTCTAAAAAAACTTTGCTTTGGCAAGTACACCCAAATCTTCCGCAAAACATTATCATGATTTAATGTTTTGGGCAAGAGTACAAAATTTGCAGGCATTTTTGTAGAACAAATTTCTCAAAACCTGAAAATTTTATATAGGACAAGTAAACAGTATTTGTATACAAATACTGTTTTGACATATTCTGAAAACTTTTCTACGAGAAAAATTTCTTAGAATTCAAAATAAAATTATTATGAAATTATAGAAATTGAAGAGTAAAATTTATGAGCTACCCCCAATGTTTTTTTAATCTCAACATTTTTTCAAAACATATCTACTCTCTATCTTCAATCCTTACACAGAAAAAAACGAATTGTTATATTGACCCCCATATTTGTGAATACAATTAACATTTTCACTGAAAGTGCTCCTATACGGAAATTTGTGATATCAAGTAACGTTTGTAAATATTGATTGTTGAAAAAAAATATAAAAGAAATTTATAAACGAGTTTGTAATAGTTCTCTAAAATTATTATTTGTATTGACATACGTACAAAATCTTAAATTTTTTTTCAACAAAGAATTTCAACAAACACAAACACAATTTGTTGATCTGACAAAGAAAAAATTTTTATTTTTTTTTAACAAAGAAATTCAACAAACACAAAAATCATATATAACAAATCAAAAAATTATAATACATAATTATAATTAGAGCCTGAGCTCGACTGTCTTTACAGAAAACAATAATTTAAAAATAACGACTATAAGTCGCCCTAAGTGGCAATCAGTATCTTTGGAAAAATGGCAACACCTAACATTTGTGTCTAAAATATAGACCATGTCTGGCAATGTTTGCAAAAATAAGTACTTAGATCAGAATTGATGAAGGAGAGGAAGAAGAATAATGATTGCTAAAAATAAGTTTGTTTACACTAATTACAATAACAAACTCTTCTGTAGGAAAAAAACAACAGCAAACAACCGCACTCGAATTGAAAAAATCAGATTTAGTTGATACTTGCTTAACAGCCTACTTGGCGTATCGGTCTAGAGTGATTGTACGTTACAAGCAGTTAATAGCAAAGTATTACAGATGATGATGAGTTCAATCCTTGTCGGCTGCGATCTGTAAATAATTTTCACATATAGAGTTTTATTGACTATTAACTAAATAAATTTGACATTAAAAGTTTTTCTGAAGATTATTATAACTGGATAATATGAAACTAGTAAGAAACAAACCAGGATGTCTAAATTTTTAGAAAAATTAAAATTTTTCTTTCACACTTTTCTCAATTCAAAACCATATATAACAAATCAAAAAATTATAATACATAATTATAATTAGAGCCTGAGCTCGACTGTCTTTACAGAAAACAATAATACAAAAATTATTTTGTTGACATGATAAAATAATTTTGAAATAAAATTACTTGACTAAGTTTGTTGAAAACTAAATTGAAATTTTGTATTATGGACTAACAGTCGGCCGTTTTTACTAAATGTTTGGTTGATTTACAATTGATGTTTGTTGCTTTAAATTTGACGATTTTATTTTCTGTGTTAAGGTTGTCCCCATACAATATTTTTATTTTTTATAAAATTGTTTTTTAAAATCATCTCCTAACGCTTTCATGGTGGCTTCTAGAGGGGTAAAATGTAAAACCGACCTCTATTAATTTTTGCCTCCAACATTTTTCTAGAACAAACCTACCCCCTATCACCACTCTCTAAGATAGCTTCCATTCAAAAGTTCCATTTTTAAAAAAATCGATCGAAATTTTAAGAGCTCAAATTTTCATTATGCAACAAAATGTTTGTTTTTAGGTACAACGTTATGAAATTTTGTAGTTAAATAATTCTTACTTATACAAATGCGATTACAAAAAGAAATTTGATGCAAAAAGATTTGATGCATTAAATCCCCCAATTCCTTATTTCCTTTCTAAAAACTTTCAAAAATATGATTTTTTGCAGTTTTTGCTGGTTTTAATGAAAGATGAGGGTAAATAGAAAGAATCAAAATGTATAAAATAGTTTTTTTTTGCAAAAGTATTTAACAAAGTATTTTTGGTACTCCAAAAAATTTTACACTAAAAAAATTACACTCAAATTTTTTTTTTTTACAAATGAAAAAACTAAATTACTAAATATAAAATATTTTTACTCAACATTTCTAAATAATCTCTTTTTGCGTATACTTAATTGTGGAGGGTATTCATGTTTTTAAATTTAATTTTTCTACTTTTTTTATAATTGAACTTCAATTTGAACCACAATAATACTCATTATTCACAAATTTCCTAATAATTCTCAAATTAATAAACATGCATAAACAAGAGGCCAAATGTTAGTGTTTATTAAAATTGTTATTTTTAAAATATTTTAGCCATTAAAATAGACTTTTCCCGCGGTTCATGTAATTTGGTTAGTGATGAAGTGTTTTGTTTTGCATTTAATTATTATTATTCAATTATTATCATTACAATATTTTATTTAATTATATCTAGTTTTTTTTTGGTGTTTACAACAGAAACCAACATAAAAAAATACAAAATTTTATATTTTGCAAATTTATGCACATTGAAATATAATATGTGGTTTTTATTACTCACCAACAAAGATGATTACTAATTTATAAAATTTAATTTAATTGTGTTTTATGGCGCCAACTAATAAATGCAACTGAAATTGTGAATAATATGTGAAAATTAAGATTTATTCTAATTAAAGTCTTTACAAAATTAACACCCAAAAAGTACCAACACTCTTTTGCTTCCATCTTAAAAGCTTTGTTTAGAACATGTCAAGGACATAACTATTATAAGTTTTATGGTGAATTACTTATGTCATAACTATTATAGGTCAATTTTTATTTTATTTCTTATGGATAACTATTAATTCCTAATTAATATTTTTTTTATTGTAAAATAATAGTTATGGACCTAAGTAATTTTTATAAATCGGGCCATGGTCACTTTATTATTTGCAAAAAAGTAATTTTTTTAACGAATTATTTAGTTTCAGAAAATATCCTTCCGAAAAAGGATATCACTTCATTTGCACCTACAAAGAATACAAAATAACTATTATAAAATAATAGTTATTTAATAGTTATTTTGTTGATAATTATTATTTTCAATTTTTATAAATAACTATTAAAAATGCGCAATTTTTTGGAAATCAAAAATGTCCATAATAGTTATTTTGGGTCCTTGGAACATGTCAATTTTTTCGATTGATCTGAAAGACAATACCACGTAGATGATTTAAAAAAAAAAACAAGTAAGAAAGTTATAGTCGGTCAAGACCGACCATATAATACCCTAAACCAGTGTTTTCCGAAAAATGGGTCCCAGGTCCAAACATGGACCGATTGGATCTGTCTTTTGTTAGATCTTTATTTAGTGTAGAAAACACACACAGATCAAATTTTAGTGGAATTAGTTTATTTTTTTGTCAATAAACCAATTTAACTGAATATCGGTCGAAATTTTTATATGGACTAAGTCCAAAAATGGTCCAATAATATTAGGTTACTAAAGTACACGTTTAACACCTAAAAATAAAATTGTTATCTAATATTTCCATTTTTATGAATTTTGAGGGAAATATGTGAATATCGGGAGGGCCGTTTGTATGGGGACTACCAGAAGGACTGACCCGATTCCTTTGAAATTTGGAATGGTGATACATAAAAATTATTACCTGCTAAATTTTAAAGCGATATATCGTCGGTGCGCCGACCAGAACACCTATGTGTAATTTTTTTATTTTTTTTTTATTGGCCCATTAGGAAGCCTATCAGGAAGCCTATTTATCCCCCAAAGCGTTTCCCGTTATCTCAAATGGTTTCAAAGTTAGCTTAAACTCCTATGTGTTACCTATAATAGAAATTCTCCGGCAAAAACACTTATGTGTTATTAGTACACATAACTGTTTTTGATTTAAACGTAAAAACATTGCGTCTGCCTTTGGTTTTTTTATAAATTGATATTTTAAAAGTTTTCTGAACATTTTTTTTTATAATATTCCGAAACTTTATTGCGTAACACTGTGCAACACGATTTTTTTCAATTTTTTTTTAAATGCGTTTTGAATTAGCTAAAAAAAGTATAAAGTATAATTCTGAGGTAAATAATATCAAAAGATGTCTTTAGTGAAATTTTAAGGCGTTTTTTTTCTAAGAACATACATATAAATTACACATGTGTAAATTATCACAAACTGTTAAATTGTTTTTCACCAAAGTCGTGTAAAATAAGTCAAAAAAAAATATAAATCTTCTGAGCTAAATGATGATGTCTTCAGTGAAATTTGATGGCGGTTCTTTTCTTGGAACACATTATCTTCTATTTTTGGGGGTAACCTTGATCCTTTTGCCAAATACCCTCATAGAACTTTACTTAAACGTGCGTTAAAAGGGTTAAAATGTTCTACAAAAAAGTGCGAAAAGTGCTTAAAAAAGTAAAATTGTAAAGTATCTTGGTAAGACACAATTTAACAAATTA
This sequence comes from Pegoplata infirma, assembly GCA_963921195.1. Lineage (NCBI taxonomy): Eukaryota > Metazoa > Arthropoda > Insecta > Diptera > Anthomyiidae > Pegoplata > Pegoplata infirma. The sequence continues at coordinate 99,444,875 of OY992537.1, forward strand.
TGATAATTTAAAATTTTCCTTTTTTAAACTCCTAGTAAAATTTGATGCAGAAAATGTTTGTAAAATTGTTTAACCCTTTAAACGTATGCCTTAGTAGTGGTCTATGATTGTATTTAAAAAAAGCACCAAAATAATTCAATTTTCACTGAATTATCTCTTAACTTCATTTAGCTCAGAAGCAGATTTATATTTTTTTCGACTTATTTCACTCGACTTTTGCCAAAAAAAATTTAACAGTATTTGATAATTTACAATTTTACTTTTTTAACCATTTTGCACTTTGCAGGAACTTTTGGACTTTGACAACCCCTAGTTAAATTTGATGCAGAAAATCTTTGTAGAAGATTTTAACCCGTTAATGTACGTTTTTGTGGTGTAGGTGGTGTTGTATAAGGTTATTTAAAAAAGGACAAAAATTACCCCTAAAAATGGGAGATAGAGGGTTAATATGTTCTACGAAAAGTTTCGCCATTACATTTCACTGAAGATACATTTTGCCATTTTTTGCATCAGAATTATATTTAATACTTTTTTTGACTTATTACTTATTATTATTTTGGTTTTTCTGATAATCACTTTCTGCATTGGTAAAGTTTTTTCGCCTCTTTGTGACAATAAAATTCACGTCAGAAGTTTTCAGCCTTCCAAAGTACGCAATGAAAAACTTTTTACAACAAATACATGGGATGAAAAAAAACACCAAAATAATTTTACGTGTGTTTGTTGTAGTAAATGTGGCATTTCGCACATTGCAAGGATAAAAATTCTGACGTGAATACCATCAATATTTCGCTACAAGTCCTTGCGGATATATAACTTGCAAAATTTTTACTTTTGAACAACAAAAAAAAATTTATTTAAAATAAATTTAAGAACAAAAACACCTATGTGTATTATATTTTTTTTATAAACATGTAAAAAGTCCGAAACAAAATCACCTATGTGTAGTTTTTTGTTAAAATCTTGTACCACTTCAGAAAAAAAAAAGATTTTGTATGTTTTCCAACGCGTAATATTTTTAAATGGGTTTAGGAAAAATAAAAAAAATTTACTTTAAAAAAATGTTGCGAATTGGCAAAATAAAACGGTTTTTTTGCTCTCCTGAACAATTCATAAAAAACACATAGGTGTTCTGGTTGGCGCACCGACGATATATTATAATACGGGTTTTAGAGTCATTTAAGCCGAATCCAAAGGGGGCGTTTATATGGGGGCTAGGTATTATCATGGACCGATTTTCTCCAATTTCAATAGGCTTGGTCCAAAAGATTCTTAAGTTTCAAATTTTAAGTTAATTTATTGAAAATTGCGACCTGTATCGTGCTAAAACCGATAGATGGGCAGACGGACGGACGGACGAACAGACGGACGGACATCGTAAATCGATTCAAAAAGTAATTCTGAGTCGATCGGTATACTTTAGGGTAGGTCTAGGACCAATATTTCGGGTAGTTACAAATATCAGCACAAACTCATTATACCCTGTACCACAGAGTGGGGTAGGGTATAAATAGCGTGTCAAAATTTATAATTTTAGGCTTCCTAGCCTCATCTAAAGTTTACCCATTTTAACACAAATTTCAACTTTACCCCCCTGGGAAAAAAGTGCACGCCTTTGTTGGGCCTACCAAACATAGTTTCTTTGATATGTAAGTTGCTTACAACATGAACAGCTAATAATCCCCGCCATTAATATAGGCGTGGCCGCAAAAAATGCAAAAAATTAGGTTTTTTGGAAATTGTTAACAAACGAATTAGGAATTGGGGGATTCTTTTCATCAAATCATTATATTTTGTTTTGTGTTTACATTTGCTATAGTAAGACCTATATAAATTTAAAATTTCATTACAATATGCTCAAAAACAAAAATTTTATTGCATATTGAAAATTTACTTGGTAAAATTTCGCCCAATATTTTGAAAAAATTTAATTTTGTATGGAGACCCCCTTAGGAAGTGGAGTAAGGGGTAGGTATGTTCTGAAAAAATGTTGGGGGGGGTAATAGGGGTCGGCCATACATTTACCCCTCTAGGGCGAAATGAGCTGATGTCTTAAAAAAAAATTTAAAAACCAAAAATGTATGGGGACCACCTTAAGGGTTGAAGATTGAGGGTAGGAAGATTGAGGAAAATGTTGGTACTAAAAAAGTATTTGATATATATTAAATTCGTCTAGGGGCAACACTGGTAGAGTTAGAGCGGTGGGAGCAAATTTCAAAAAAATGAATTTTTTTTTTAGATTTTTTTTTTTTTTCAAAGTTAACAAGTAAGAAAATTATAGTCGGTCAAGACCGACCATATAATACCCTACACCAAGGTTTCCCGGAAAATGGGTCCCATGGATCGATTAGATCTATATGTTGTAAAACCTTTAATAAGTGAAGAAAACACTCACAAATCAAATTTGAGTGAAATAGTAGGGTGTTCAATTAATCGGGTTTTTTTATTGTTCGATTAAACGATTAATCGAAATTTGGCATTTTTGACTTGTTCGATTAATCGAAAAGAATTTTAAAATTGATCGATTAATCGAATAATTCCAAATTCAGAAATTTTCTAATTTACAAGATTTTTTTCGACAATTTTAGAAAAAATTGGTAATTAACAGTATTTATTACAAGTATTTTAACATTTTATTAACATAAAAAACAAAACAAACGTGATAGTATTACAAAATGTATCAAAATGTAAGTTTTCTGCAATTTTGTTTGAGAAAATTAAAAAAAAAATTTTAGAGATTTGGAAAAATTTTTAGAATAACAAAATTATTTTTGTTGCCAAATTTATATGAAATACCAATATCACAAAAATTTTATATTTATTATCTTAATACATTTTAGATAATTTTATATTTATTATCTAAATACATTTAGATAAAATGTTAGTACAGATCGAGCACGGGCTCTAATTCTATTTGTTATAAGGGTTTGAGTTGAAAAATGTAGAAGAAAAATTTGTAATTTCTAAAAGCTATAGACATTTCTGGTATTCCTATACCGGTTTCGGACAGTTCCAGTTAACTGTCGTCATTAGTAGGATTTAAATGCCAGTTTGTTTTTGTTAATGGTAATTGTTTTTCTAATATGTGAATTTTATTAATATCAATGCCCAGTCCAGAATCGATCCAAGTAACTCGAAACTTTGACAGATCTTAGCGCGGTCACATAGTTAACCGATTTGGTCCAAAATTTTATCAGGTACTAACTTTATGTCGTTTAACAAATTCAATACTTCAGGAGCAGCAAAAATCCGAAAAAATAAAATAAGAACCACTCTAGTAACATGACTGGCATGAATTATACAAATTTACAGAAAAACCTTATGTTATTATTAATCGATTAATCTGCATATATTCTTCGATTAGCCCTTTAATCGAAAATAGCAATTTTAAATTAATCGAACAATTATTCGTCTAAATTTGTTCGATTAATCGAACAAAAATTAATCGGCTGAACACCCTATGAAATAGGCTTCTATTTGTTGACAATAAACCGCTTTAACTGAATATCGGGCGAAATTTTCACAAGGGGCCTGAGTCCAAAACTGGTCCGATGATTATCAGGTTTGATAAGGTTATTTAAGTACGCGTTTAACATACACAAACAAAATTTTAATTAAATATTTTCTATTTTCATGAAATTTGAGACATTTATGTGAAAATCGGGCAGGTGGTTTGTATGGGGGCTACAAGAAGAACTGGTCCGATTTCTTTGAAATTCGGAATGATGATATGTGAAGACAAAACATGTTTACCATCCAAATTTCAAAGCGATACCTTCTATAATACGGTTATTAGAGTCATTTGAGCCAAAACTAAAGAGGACCTTTGTATGGGGGCTAGGTCTAAATATGGACCGATTTTTTCCAATTTCAATAGGCTTCGTCCTTGGGCCAAGAGAGACTTAAGTTTCAAATTTCAAGTCAATTGATTAAAAATTGCGACCTGTATCGTGTTTACACCGTTTACATGGACAGACAGACAGACGGACGGACAGACGGACGGACGGACGGACATCGGTAAATCGACTCAAAAAGTGATTCTGAGTCGATCGGTATACTTAAAGGTGGGTCCAGGACCAATATTTCGGGTAGTTACAAACATCAGCACAAACTCATTATACCCTGTACCACAGTGTGGTGTAGGGTATAAAAATGGTGTAACTTTTTAACAAAAAAATATATTTTATTCGTTATGGTCTTAAGATATCACAAATTTATCTAGCTAACTAAAAATTCAAGCTTGAAAAAAATCGGACGTCAGGGGACCAACCTATTCCCGAAAAACTGGACCAGGATCGAAAAAAAAAATAAAATTTTCTCCATTCAAATGGCAATAAATCAGAAAGTAAAAGAGATAACGACCACTTCAAGCATATTTTTTTCGGTATTTACTAGCGCTTTAAAAAAAATCCAAATTTAATAAAAATCGGATAATAAACAACAAATTGGTAAGCACTTAAAGCCTTTGTATGCAAAGGTGTCCCACTTTAGGGACCCCTGGAGGCGCCCTTATTGGACATGTGGGGTCCCCCGTCCAAACTTAAGCTTAAGCTTACGTTACCTATAACCGGTATAAATTTCACTGCAATCGGTCCAGTACTTACTGAATGGCCGAATTATTTCCAAAAAAAAAAATATAATAAACCACTGTGCAGTGTTATCATAATCCCACACAGAAAAAAATATGGAGGAAACTAATTTGAGTAATCACTTGTTTAAATTTAAAAACAAAAATTGAGTAATTTTTTAATTGACGCAATTAAAAATTTACTCAAAAATTTTAAAAACAATTTAAGAAAATGCAAATTCCTTCATTTGTGTCTGCAATTCCAGATCATGTTGGTAACCCTTGCGAAATAATGTAAGAGACAAAAAAGTTGAAAGAAAGTATGAAGTGAGGTTGAGATTGCTAGAAATAGAATTGTAGTGTTGGAAACTGTCAAAATTTATTCTGTAGAAACTATAAATATTCACATATATAAAAATCAGTTTTCATTAACAAGACAAACCGACATTTAAAATCCTACTGAAGATAACACTGGGGTGTTTGAAACCGGTATGGGAAATACCAGAAATGTCTATAATTTTTAGAAATTCAATTTTTCTTCTGCATTTTTTCAGCTTGAACCCTTATATTTAAGTAAATAATTTAATAACAATTTAATAGTTTTTTTAATTTTTTTTAAACTCTCATAGTTTTTTGAATTCTCGTTTAGTTTATAGTTTTTTGTGTATGTATATGAAAGTTTGTAATCGTCTTTATAAAATTTTCCTATGTTTTTGAGACATAAATATGTTTGGTAAAGTTTGAAAAAAACAAGTTTTTAGTTTTTTTTTTGTAAAAAAATTTAAAACTTTTTTTAAACTTTAAAAAAAATAAATAGATAAATTTTGAGTAAATGTTTAATTGTGTCCATTAATAATTTACTCAAATTTTTTTCAAACTTTTAATAAATTTTTATTAAAAATATTCTCAATACTATTAAATCGTTTACTGCTGCAAAATTGAGTAATTTTTTACTCAATAGTATTAAAAATTTACTCAAATATTTTTTTTATTTTTTTCTGTGCACGGTCTTACTTGGACAAACATTTTTAGAATATATATTGAAGTTTTCCAAAAGTCCATAAAAAACTAAAATAATAAAAAAAATGGAATTTCGACCATTATTGAAGAAGTTACAAGTAACAGAAGTTTGAGTAAAGGAAGAATTTCCGTGTTTTTGAAAACTCGATATTTCTGAAGGAGTTTTTAAAGATTACTTAAAACTGTAAAAAAATTGGGAACATCTAAAAAAACTATTTTTAAAGTGTCCGACTTAGCAGACCCCTAGAGCTTGTATGCGCATTGTAAATATAGAGGGCGTATGATTATTTTTTCAAGTAAATTCCGGAAACGGAAAAGAAGAAAAAAATAATTATTATTAGAAAAATAAACAAATAAAAACCAAAGAAGGGCAAAAACGATTTGTTTTTATTTGCTTTATTGATTTTTATGTGGTAATCAAGATTTCAGTCATTAACAAATGGAATTAAGAACTTTTAATAAACTGCCGGAAACAGTTATAAAAAACGCCATCTAGTGAACAGTAAAAAGAAGAAGCATATGATGTGTCTTTATTATATATGTCTTTGGAGTTAGCATGGAATATACATATATAAAAAACTAGCGTCTAATATAGGCAACACTTGTATTTGGTTGTAATATGTGCAAAGGTGGCGAATATGAGTGTTTAATACAGGCACTAATTTTGTAAAACGCAATGCGACGCTTTATTGAAATTTTAATTCAATTTATTATTGTAACAAAAACAATTCACACAAAAATTTTGACAACGCGGGCGTTGCATTTTACAAAATTAGGGGTTAACTCATTGAAACTTTCAACAGCGTTAAATTTTTCGAGGTGTTTGATTTGTCATGGAATGACCCATATATTAAAAACCTAGCGGATAATATATACAACCCTTGGTTTGGTTGTTATATGTGCTAAGGTGGTGAATATGAGTATTTAGTCCAGACATTGGAACTTAAATCAGTGTTACCAGCAGTGTTGCCAAATTAGGTGTTGCCAGACAAATGGGGATGCTAACTTTGGTATGTGGACAGCTATTCGTGGAGGATAGATTTGGGAATTTTACAAAATTTTGGGAATATTTCCGAATTTTTTTGTGTTTGGTGTTACTTTTTGAAAGCAATTTTAAAATTTTTAAAAATCATATCATAAAGCCCTAGATGTATGGGGAAAAACAATCACAAATTGAAGATTTCTATTTGGGAGTATGGTGTTACTTTTTCAGCTCAATTTTCAAAATTTTCAAAGAAAACTTAGGTAATTTATAAAAAAAAACACTTTGTTGTTACAAATTTTTGCAGAATTAACTAATCTCCTAAGACAGTCGAAAATGGCATAAAGTTTGATTCATATGAAAAATTAGCTGATTTTAAAAACGCCGTTTGGATAATATTTCGAATTTAAAAATATCTAACGAATCCACCGGAAAATTTTTAAAGACATCTGTCAAGAATTTGAACTTGTTTCATTAGACATTTGTTTACTACACACAAAAAATTTTAGGGGAAAACATTTCAATTAAAAATTTTAAAAAGTTTAATTTTGTTTTTAATCATTTTTTTAATTGATACAATTAAATTTTTTGATTGATTTTGAAATTTTTCGTGAATACTGTCGACAATATATAAAAACAAAAAAAACGTCAAACATATTTTACGTTTATTATTAATTTTTGCTTAAATATACTTAAAACGTAATTCTAGAACTCAAAATACATAAAGCGAGTAACAAAATTTGTTCACAACAAAAAAAAATAAAAGATAAAAGTGGTGTAATATTACTTAATTTATTAAATTTTTTAAACGTTTTTATTAAAGTCAAATCACGATTTTTTTAATCGCATTTAAACACCACTGACGCTTGTTGAAATTAACACAAGCAAAAGATTAAAAAATAATAAAAATACAAAGAAAATAGTGAATTTTGTGACATTCTGATATTCCGGTAAAAAGCTTTTATTACCAAGTAATAAGGATTTCGCTTTAAAATAGATGGTGGTAGATAGTTACACATTTAATAAGCTACCAGCCCTAAAGTGACTTGTTACCCACTCGCTTACAAAAATGCCACCAAACACAAAAGATCCAACGTGGAAATGTCAATGGAACCAATGTTTACGTTTGTATTTATCCCTACAAATGTTGGATTATAAAATTCCAATAAGATAAGGACCGCAAAGATTTCTTGGAACGTGGAAGAGAGGGACGGTTGGCTGCTTAGTGTAAGGACAATAGCAAATATTCCGAACAGACTCCTGCTCAGCTCATGGAAACCGCATCAAAACACCATCTTAAGTTCAGTCTATATAAATACTGTTGTTTCTTCTATAAGCGTGAGTTTGGTTTTAATGGGAATACTGTCTGTGATGGCTGTTTGCCATTTAGCCGGCTTTTATATAATTTAAACAATTAATTGAAGAGGCTAACTTATTGTGTCAAAGTTTCGAGTTCAGTGCCATTTTATTTTATATGTTCTGATTTTATTTTGTTAATAATAAACAATCAATTGCTATTTTTATCCATATTTGTTTTTATTTAGAAAGTGGGACATTTTTAAGCTATAAATTGTATTATTTTATGTAATTGATACAATCATTTTTTTAATTATTTTTTGGAAAATTTTCAATCACTTTTTTTAATTGAAAATAAATGCACTTTTTCCTTATTAAACTTTTACAAATTTTAGTAATTCATACTATCATTTTCGTGATAGGTGCAAAATCAATTAAAATAGTAATTGATATCATCATTTTAGTGATTGAAACCCATTTTCATTTTTTTATGTGTATACTGAAAAAAAGTTTCGTGATAGCAATGAAAATTGACATAAGCTTAACTTTCTTGAAACTCGAAAAATTAAATCGCTACATGTGCTAAATAGAAACAATAACATATATTGAAACAATAACATACAATATAATTACAGAATTTTTATCAAATTCAATATTCAAATAAGATTTTCTCGAAAAATACTAAAATGCCTTCCAGATTTTTTTTAGTGGGGATAGAAAAACATATAAACTTAAAAAAAAAAAATAGAAATAAAAAAATTTGGCCGGATTTTTGATACATTGACTTTTTAAAAAATTAAAAATTTCAGTACGGGTTCTGAAAATTTTCTAAAATGAAAAATTGTAATCGATAGCCCATAACAAAATATACAAGAATGAAGATTTTTGACATTGTGGTGCATTCCGTTATAATTTGATTAATTATTTATAAAGGCAACTCGACACAAATTTTACCATTTCTCCAATATTCTCCAGTTTTTAAAAAATTAAAAAACCAAAAAAGCAATTTTCTTATTTCCATGTATAGCTATCCATACCACCTATTAAGACATTATTGGCATTAATGTTTTTCTGTAGCGGTTCAATATTTTATAATCAATTTTTCATATAATCAATGAATACTTTCATTGATTTCATGAAAAACTTCATAAAAGGCTTCCAATAAGTTCTATGAATAATTTGATTATTTCCATGTAAGATTTCATTGAAACGAACTTTAAGCGACCAGTTTTATTGATCAAGTGAAACCTGTCTTCGGTTGAAAACGTGAGTAATTAATTTACATTCATAAAGTATTAAAGTTGTGAAAGACAGAACAGAGGCCTACACTCAAAAAAAAAAGTTTGTAAATTTACAAGTAAAAGGTCTTGTAATTCTATTTTACTAATATTTTTTCTATTTACAAAAATTCTTGTATATTTAATAAAATGAAAACTACAGTTTGCTTTGTAATTTTACTATTATATGTTGGTAAATTTATTTTACATTTTTTTTTTGGTAAATTTACTAAAAAGTGAATTATTTTACCAATTAAAAAAATATTACAAGGTGTTTAGTTTTTTTACACAAGAAAACTGTAATTGTACAACAAAATTTTACTTGAAGTTATTTAGTCTTTCTACCAAAAAAATGTTTTTTTTTTTTTTTAAGATTTTTTAAATCGTTTTCAAGGTTTTCAGTTTTTTAACACAAAAAATGTAATTAAACAAAAAATATGTATTGAAAAGTACAAAACTCCAATGTAATTTTACAAAACTAATTTTATTACTAGAATTAATGTTGTTTTACAAAAAAAAAATAATTATTCAACAATAGAACTCGCAAAAATTTTCTAAGTTTAGATTTGTTTTTTGCGTTTTGGAGTAAAAAATTTTGTTAAAAATCATTTTTTATAAATAAAAAATTTCATGAAAAATAAAAATTAAAATTTTTTAAGTTCCAGATACAACCATTTTTCAACTAGTTCTAAGCTTTACCAAAAAATAATAATTTTTACACGATTTTTTGGTAATTTTCCTTAACTTACTGTTCTTGTTTTTTTTTTGTATTTTTACCATTTTTTGGTAATTTTACCATATTTTTTTTGGTAATTTTTTTTTTTTAAATTCGGCAACTAAAATGTCAATAAAAAGCTCCCAATTATGAAAACTTAAGATTTTCTTATATTAACAGGTACTTAAACATCCAATCTACAATACCCAAAATTTTTTTTTCCCGATTTTTTAAAAATACTTGTGAAAATAATTAAAATTTCAAAAAAAAATTGTTATTTTTTGACTAATTTTTCCTGAAAATATACGAAATTTCTTGTGTAGCCTCCTTCGCAATTCTCATACATTCTACTTAAGAAAAACGAAATGTCGAAAAAAATAAAAAAGTGCAGTGTTTTACATTAAAAAGTTTGTTAAAAGTGAAGTGAAAAAAAAAAAATCATTTTAGGTTGTTGAAGTGCTACTCCAGCTGCCGAAGAAGGAAAAATAAGATGCAACAATGGAAAAAAAACCTTTAAATTAACAAAACAAATATGTAAATAAACCAATTTTTTTGTAAATTTACAAAACAAATATGAAAATTTAAAAAACAAAATTGTATACTTACGAAAAAAGTTGTAATCTTACAAAAATGAAGTAGAGAATACAAAAATAATATTGTAAATTTTAAAATTTTTTGGTTAAACTACTGTTTTTACGGCAAAAAAATAGAAAAAATGGTATATATACAATAAAAATGGTAAATTTACCACTTTTTATTGTAAATATACAAGTTTTTTGCCATAAAAAACAGTAGTTTAACCAAACAATTTGTAAATTTACAATTTTGGTTTTTGATTTTCTACTTTATTTTATAAATTTACAACTTTTTTTGTAAGTTTACAATTTTTTTTGTAAATTTTATTTTTTTTTTTTTTGCAAATTTACAATTTTTATTGTAAATATATGTGTTTTTCAATAATTTTTTGCGGTAAAAACAGTAGTTTAACCAAATAATTTGTTAATCTACAATTTATTTTTTTCGTTTTCTATTTTTTCTTTGTAAAATAACAACCTTTTTCTGTAAGTTTACAATTTTGTTTTGTAAATTTACCAAATTTTTTGTAAATTTACAAAAAAAAATGTTCACATCGAAGTTAATATTTTACAAAAAAAAATGTAAATTTACATTTTCTTTTGTTAAATCAATTTACAAATTATCCCCGTAACATTACGGGGATTCTTGCTAGTACATATTTTACAAAACCTGCCCCGTAAAATCACGGGGATTTTATGTCATTTTACAAACTTTTTTTTTTAAGTGTTTTTTGTGTCGCGAGGTCTGACCATAATTTCAATATAATTTAGGCATGCTGATTTCAATGGTGAAGTCTGTTGTTGAATCAATGGAACAGTTTTCTTACAAATCTTTTTCAAAGTTTTGCTGATTTTTTGGCGGTTTTTTATTTAAAAAAAACAGCTGTCACAAATTTAAATTTGTTTGATTTGAAAAATGTGGATTAGACCCATAGCAATATACTAAGTACGAATCTGGATTAAATTGTTTTCGTTTTAGTAGTCAACATCGCGAGTTTTCTCATAATTTTTTAATTTTGCGCTATTTTTTGCAACTCCGTTAATAATTTCATGACCTGTTCTAATTATTTAAAAAGACTAATTTGAGTTATTAATTTATGGAGAAAAAAATTAAGATACCTGCTACTTTTTTTTTGGAAATCGCGAGAAAACATTTTTTTATAAAGACAGCATCCTTTTAAAATGGGATGTACTTAGGGTTACCAGACGGCCTGGAATGGCCTGGATTTTCCAGTTACTTGAGAACTAGTCCAGTTTCCAGTTAAAACATAATTTATCCAGTTGAAAAAGGATTTCTGTCATTTTAACAATTATTTTTTTTTTTTATTAAATATTTTTTACAATTTTTTGGGACTTTTTTAAATACAACATAAATGCCTCTTTTGTATACGAAAAATGTGCTCTTTTTGCTGCATTTCACAAATTTTTTACAACTTTTTCGAGCATTTCGGCCAGTCTAGCGTTGATTTCGGCACGAATGTTTTTCTTGAGCTCGTCGATGATTTAAGGATTCTTGGCGTACATTTTGCTTTTAAAATAACCACACAAAAATATGTCTGGATGGGTCAAATCTGCAATTGATGGTCAGTTGTTGTCGCTTTTTTTGACTTCGCACGTCCCGGAAATTTTAACTGTCCTCCTAGATTTCCAGATTTGACCACTTTGGACTTAGTTTTGTGGGGTTATTTAAAAAGAAAAATATACTCTAACAATCCTTAGGCCAATGACGAAAAAGTAATATAAATTCTTAAAAAAGGCCGTGGCAAATAGAGACGGCTATTTAATCAAAAATAAAATATGTGTCTCACATATGAAAATCGGTTGATTTTTTTTTCAAATTATTAAAAAAAAAAATTATGTTTGGGTCCAGTTACTTTTTCAAAATCCAGCTGAAAATTTTCCATTATCCAGTTATTTGACTTTTAGTATCTGGCAACCCTAGATGTACTGCTCCATCTTTTAGTATAATATGTACGCATGCTTAAAAACCTTATGTTTAAAATTTCAAGCAAAAAAGTTTATTTTTGCAAAAGTGTTCTTAACAAAAACTGGTTTTAAAGTACCTTTTTTAAAATCCCTAAAATGATGTTATATTTTTTTGTTTTGTTAGCCATAAATATACAAATTTTGTTTAATAAGGTATTTTAAACCAGTTTTTGTTAAGAAAACTTTTGCAAAAATAAACTTTTTTGCTTGAAATTTTAAACATAAGGTTTTTAGGCATACTTTCATATTATACTAAAAGACGAAGCAGTACATCCCATTTTAAAGGGATGCTGTCATTATAAAAAAATGTTTTCTCGCGATTTGCAAAACAGGTGTCTAGATATTTTTTTCTCCATAAATTAATAACTCAAATTAGTCTTTTTATATAAATGCGATAAGGTCATAAAATTATTTACGGAGTTGCAAAATTAAAAAAATATGAGAAAAATCGCGAGTTTAACCACTAAAACGAAAACAAAGTAATCCAAATTCGTTCTTAGTATATTGCTTTGGGTCTAATCCACATTTCCCAAATAAAAAAAATTTAAATTTGTGAAACCAGATGTTTTTTTAAATTAAAAACCGCCAAAAATGGGCAAATCTTTGAAGAAGATTTGCAAGAAAACTGTTCCATTGATTCAAAAACGGACTTCACCATGGAAATCAACATGCCTTAACTATATAGAAATGATAATCAGACCTCGTGTCACAAATTTGATGTTACGCATTGTTATCAGTGTCTTGAAAACTGTTATTTTTTTAACTTCATTTTTGGATTCAGCTCTCAAATTGACATGGCAAATAATGCCAAATATCGTCGATCAAATTCTCTTGAAACTTGTGTTATTAAACTTACCTCGTAAATTAAAAAATCAGTCAAATAAAATACTAACAACTTTTTTCAATTTTATTAAAACTTTTTTCATCTTTATTTACCTGTTTTCAAACTTTTCTTAGTAAAACTTATATATTTTTTTTTTAACCAAAATTATGTTTTTTTTTTGTTTTTATTTAATTTTTTACAATTAAAATATTTATAATATATTTTATTTTAAGTTATACTTGGCTTCATAAAAAATTACACTGTACAAAATTTCACGCAATGCTTTACAATGAATAATCGACTTTATTTAAAAATTATTTTATTTTCATGTTTATTTAATTTTTTTTTAATGTTGCATTAACTTTTTTTTAAAAAAACTTTAATTTTTAGCAATTTATTTAAGACCATCAAAATTATTAAAAAGATCATAATTTGTAAATCATAAAGAATTAAAGTAAAGATTTTCAGAAAAAATTTTAAATTTTATTTTTTAAATTTGTTTTAAATTTGTGGGAATTTTTTTATGTAATAGAAATGATTTACAAATTATGGACTTTAATAATATTAATTTAGATTTTATGTTTTTTTATGCTATTAAATGTTTTTTTTTTGTTTTTATTTTTTTAACAATAATAATATTAATGGCTTTATTAACAGTTTTTTTTTTTATTTTTCTTTTTAGGAATAATATTTTTTTAGCAGTAAGTACATTATTTTTTTTATAATTCAGCTGTTTTGTTTCCAATTTTTTTTTATTTTTTGTTAATTTTTTTTTTAATTATTTATTTTCTTCAATTGTTTAAGCTAGTTAATCTTTGTTTATCTATATTAAAGGCTATATAAAATTCAACTCAGTTTTTATATAAACTACCATGATTATGTTTTTTTTAAACATATACAGTGGGATGGAACAAATTTTTCTTTTTTCGAACCTCGAAATCGTTGGGGTCGGGAATGTGACCTTTTAGAGTCAGTTTTAACACAAAAAATATATTGGACCTGTAGGGCAATTTCATTGGGTTCATTTTTTTACTTCAAAATTGGAAATTTTTAAACAAAGTGAAATTTTTTTTATTTTTTTATTTTTTTTTTTCTTCTTAAAATATTATTTTATATTTGGACATTACTGGAAAAGTGTTTTTATGGTATTTTTTTTTTGTAAATTTTATTTGTTTCTGTTTTTGAAAAAAAAAAAAATATTTTTAATTAGTTTTGTTTTGAAAATATAACGTAATATTAGCAAAGTATAGAAAATATGTATATTTTAAATTATCGTATTATTTTTATTTTTTACATTTAATGCAATTTAAAATAAATTAAAAAAAAGTAAAAAAGTTATATTCGGCCTTTATTTAAAAAAATTTCCGCGGAAAAAAAATTTTTTTTGGTAAAAAAAATCTGAGATTTTTTTCTTTTTTGGTCAAAAATATGTTCGTTCTTGTTTAAATACCATTCGGTGATCAATTATGTTCGCATATGTCAACCTGCAGCCGAATTAAAGCATTTTGTATTTTTAGGTTATGTTGAATGTACCAATTTTTTTGAGGTGTACTTACATTTTCGTTCATAACTTTTGAACCGCTGAACCGATATCGCTCAAATGCAATACCAAACTGCTTAGGAGAACTTCCAATAAATGTGTTAAGTTTCAGTCATCTCCGTGTAATAGTTTAGCCGTGATCACCATTTCCACAGACTGACGGACAGACGGACAGACGGACATCGCTAGAATGTCTTAAAATCGATCACTGATCAATTATATATATACTTTATGGGGTGCTAAACCGATATTTCGATGAGTTACAAACAGAATGACAAACTTATATCGTGAACCTATATTCAAAATATGCCAACTCAAATTTGACGGAAATGAGTTTCCGATGGAAAATAGCTCCCCTATGTAATACCTATCTGCCATAAAAATTTCAGAGCAAAAAAATAATTTGTTGTCGTTTTACATCCATTTTTGTTATTCTGCTAACTCAAAGTACATATTTTTTTGGTGGAAATAAATGCCAACTCCCATTGTAAATTTCCAAAAATTTTTCAAAAATTTTTTTAAAAAAAATTAGACCACATATCTTATTGCATTTGCCATGCTAAACACGAATCTTGTAAAGATTTTGATATCTAATGACTGGTTCTCGAGATATTGCCATTTTGAAAATATCGGTAAATAGTGTTTGCAAAAAAAAAATTGCTTATATTTATGTAACTTTCAAACTATTTATCAGATTGAAACATTATGAATGGGGCAAATAAAGTCAATGATATACGCTTTCAAAATAGCTGGTTTGGAGTGACCCTATTGCAATACAGCGTGAGTTACAGAGTGCCAAAGTTGACCACCCTGAGATTAAAAGGCTTTCGGAGCTAGTAACTTTTAAAAATATGCAAAGATTTTTAATTTTTTGTTCAGTTTTTGCAATTACCGTACTAAGGATAACAAAAACCAAAAAAAAAAAAAATTTTTTAAATTTTTCCAAAAAAAATGTATTTTTATTTTCCGACAAAATATGCCAACTCTAAAAAAATATTTGTTTTTTGATATAGTAATAAATGCCATCTCTGAAAAATATGCAAACCAGTGCAAAATATGAAAATTTTTGCATAGGTAAAAATTGTTTAGAGTATTTAAACCATCTTGTGGAAGGTACATTGTTTATTTTTGCAATAATACGCGAAATAACTAGTTTTTTAGCTCTCCTGAACAGTAAGCTTTTTCGAGTTGGCATTTATTGAATATAGTTCGACGATATATACCCTCTATCACTAAGTGGAGGGTATAAAAAAAAATTATTTTTAAAAAAAAAGTTATTTTTGAAAAAAAAAAAAAAAAAAAATTTTGTAAGACCAAAAAAAATCATCATAAAAACACTTTTTCAGTAATTTTCAAACATTAACTAAAATTTTAAGCTTAATTCTTAAATTTTTAGAAAAAAATAAAATTTTTCTTTCACACTTTTCTCAATTCAAAACCATATATGAGGCATTCCACACCAAATGTCCAGCGAAAAAAACATGTGTACCGTAAACTTCTGAATTGGTTGTATGGATAGCCCTATATGGAACTTAAAAAAATTGCGTTTTTGGTTTTTCAATTTTTCAAAAACTGGGCTTAGGAGGCGTGGTCAAATATTGGAAAAATGGTAAAATTTGTGGCGAGTTGCCTTGATTAAATATTTATCACATTAAAACGGAATGCACCACAATCTCAAAAATCTACACTCTTATATAGTTTTGTATGGGCTATTGATTAAATTTTTTTTTTTTGGAAAATTTTCAGAACCCGTTCTGAAATTTTCCGTTTTTTAAAAAAGTCAATTTATCAAAAATCCGGCCACTTTTTCTTTAATTTTTTTTTTTTTAAGTTTAGATGTTTGTCCATCCACACAAAAAAATTCAGAAACACGTTCGTCGTTTTTTTCGAGAAAATCGCATTTGAATTTTAAATTTCATAACAATTTTGTAATTTGCTTGTATTTTCTTGTAGGGCTGCCAATCCCGAAATCCCGAATCCCGAAATCCCGGGATTTTTGACATAAAATGAATCCCGAATCCCGGGATTTTTAAGCTCAAATCCCGGGATTTTTGAAATATTAAAAATGTATGAGAATTTATTTTTAAAAATACAACTTTGTTCAATTATTGTTGTTACATTTCCATAAACACATTAAAACTGAAACTTTTTTTAATTTTCAACGTAGCTGGCCACGAATTTGGCTGAGCCACAGTCACGGAGCCTTTTGACCAAAGTTTGATGGTTTTGTCGAAAATTTTCTAAAAAATCGAAAATTTGATCGAAGGGCGCCACGGGTAAATTTAATTTGATTGGCCTCAAATTTGTACCACATAAGTTTTAGGCGTAGGAGAATAAAAATTTTCCCGGACGTTCAAAATTGAAAGAAAAACTTTTTTTATACAAAAAAAAAAGCAAGTCTAATGTATTATATTATTACTTTTCTCCGTTAAATAACTTTATTATTTTAGATTTTCTTTAAATTAGTTTTAAAATTATACAGTGCAACAACCAAAATCGGAATGGGATGAAACCAAGAAAATAAGAGTTGTCATTTTCCATAACAAACCCCTCAAGGCTTTTTTAGTTCATTGCTAAATACTAAATAATAATAATTACTTAAAAACTGCATAAGTGGCATATACTTAATTTTTAATTTCCTTTAAATAGCAATCAGAATAATTAGAAATCATTTTTTAATAAATTCGTTGTAGCGAAATTGACCCAAGGAGTTTCGTGGGAATCAAACCCCACGACTCCCTGCTTAATAGGCTAGCACGCTACCAACTAAACCACAGTAGCCCCCTTAATATGCACAATAAAATTGAAACACAAAGAGTCTACTATTTTTTTTACTTTTGTAATCAAAGAAATTTAATCCCAAAAAATCCAGGAATCCCGGGATCCCGAAAAATCGATCCCGTTTGACAGCCCTATTTTCTTGTTTCAACAGATCGTATGAGTAATATTTATGCAATTGATAATACTCATTCGCAACGTTAAAACAAGAAAATACAAGCAAATTACAAAATTGTTATGAAATTTAAAATTCAAATGCGATTTTCTCGAAAAAAACGACGAACGTGTTTCTGAATTTTTTTGTGTGGATGGACAAACATCTAAACTTAAAAAAAAAAAAAGAAAGTGGCCGGATTTTTGATAAATTGACTTTTTTAAAAAATGGAAAATTTCAGAACTGGTTCTGAAAATTATTAAAAAAAATTTTTTTTTGATCGATGGCCCATACAAAACTATAAAAGAATGTAAATTTTTGAGATTGTGGTGCATTCCGTTTTAATGTGATAAATATTTAATCAAGGCAACTCGCCACACATTTTACCATTTTTCCAATATCTGACTACGCCTCATAAGCCCAGTTTTTGAAAATTTGAAAAGCCAAAAACGCAATTTTCTTAGTTCCATATAGGGCTATCCAAACAACCTATTCAGAAATTTACGGGACACATGTTTTTCTGTAGCGGGACATTTGGTGTGGAATGCCTCATATACGAATTTTTTTTTTTGTCTCTTTGTTGGAAACTTTCAGATTTTCAAGTCCTAAAACACGATTCCAAAGGCATTGCCCCACAGGTCCAATATTTTTTGTGTTACTATTAACCCTAAAAGGCAACTATTCCGACTCCGAAGATTTTAAAATTCTAAAAAAGCTAAATTTGCTCCACCCTACTGTATAGTGTTTTTAATGAAATTTTTTTGTTTTTTTTTTTTAACCAAATTTTAAAATATTTGTTTGTATTAAATAATTTGTATAATTTTAATAAATGGAACACATATCGATTAGGTATAATAATTGCAACTAATAATGTTATTAAAAAACATTATAAACAATATTTCTAATGATTATATTTTTGAAATTATGTTAAGGGAGGTTTAAACAAAACAACAGCCTTTATGTGAGCAATTTTTGAACAGCTATAAAAAAAACACGCAATATTTTTTAATTATGTTTGTTTAAATTGAAAGATAAACTATTTAAATATTTTTAAAATTAATTAAAGTTGTTATTATTCGACCTTTCCAATTTAAATAAATACAAATTCTTCGAGCTCGAGGCCAGTTTTTCCTTGTAAATAAATATTCTTTTATTCCATTCCAATATTTCGATTCTCTTTGAGAATCATCATCAGGGGATTTAGTGAATTTTTATGCACATGAAAACTGTTGTGGATGTTTCAACGAGTGCAGTTTTAGATGTTGAAACATCCACAACATATTTTTAAGTTTTCATGTGCATAAAAATTCACTAAATCTCCTGATGATGATTCTCAAAGAGAATCGAAATATTGGAATGGAATAAAAGAATATTTATTAACAAGGAAAAACTGGCCTCGAGCTCGAAGAATTTTTATTTATTTATTTTTAAAATTTTATAATACAAAATTTTTTTCAACTAGTATTTTCAGGGTTGCCACTAAATTGATGAAATGTTTTTTTACAGCACAAAATCGACTGCAGTTGAACAGCAAAAACTACTGAACCGATTTTGATGAATTTTTTTATTTAATTTGTAGATTATTAAATTCTCTAGTACTTACCGTGGCAATTTTTTGAAAAATATTGATTTTTGTTGAAGTTATGCTAATGTAAACTTTAAAAATGGAAAAATTTACTTTTCATCTTTTATTAAAAACATAACTTGGTAAAAATTTCAAAAAATGGCCATGGTTGGTACTAGAGAATTTAATAATCTACAAATTAAATACAAAAATCATCAAAATCGATAGAGAATTTAATAGTCTACAAATAAAAAAAAAACTGCAGCCGATTTTGTCTTAAAAAAAAAAACATTCTACAACTGACTGGCAATATCAGTTGACCAAATTTTGTGTTACAAAATTTTAAAAATTTTACAATAATTTATCTTTTAAATAAAAAAAACAGAATTAAAAAATATATAGCGTATATATTTTTTTACAGCTGTTTAAAAATGGCCTACATAACGGCAGTTTTTTTTTTTTTTTTAAACCCCTTAACCCTTTGACGACCATACATTTTCTTCTGAAGCGATTTTGATTTTTTGTTCATTGTCTTGATCTGTGACCTCATTATAGTTACGAAACAAAAAATTGGATCCCTAACCCCTCTCCTTCCCCTTTATTTTTCTTGGTGAAAAAATTTGTCCTTTAGCGATGGCGCAGCTATTTACTAATCGCTATGATTTTTAAAATCTGCAACTCAATAATAGTTTTTCTACAAGAATTTGGCCTACTTGTAAATACCTTTTTGCCACAAAATAGACATTATCATTTTACAAAATTTGAGGGCTTACAGTGAGTATTTGGATCTAATTAGAGACTTACTGAAAACTAAACTTTTGTTGTCCTAACACTACTCTACAATTCATCTTTTAGCACATTTATCCTATCTTTTACCTGAATAAAAATAATCGCCAAAAACGCTTTGGCTAGTATACTTGCCTGTGGTCGTTGAAGGGTTAATGCATTGGAAAATTGATAATAAAAGTTAAAGGAGAATTAGTTTTTTAAAAATCGTTTTAAAGCAGAAATTGCAATCGAATTCTTTCTCTCAAATTTAAAATACTGCAAAATATTTAAAAATTAAAAACAAATTTTTTAGATTTTTGGACCTTATGATCTCCACTGTGTATGAGTGATAATTTCTTTCCATTATTAGTTTAATTCACTGTATATTTACAAAATGCCTAAAATTATGCTACAGCAAAATCTTACTTTTTTTTATAAAAAATCGTCGAAAATGAAACGACTCATTGTCAGTGGTCACAATAAAATTTTCCGTTATTATTTGTAAAAAAACTATGTTGTTTTATATATACCTCATCATATGTTTTACATTAAAAAGTTTACGACTTTTTCAATTTTTTTTTTAATCAAAAAAAATTATTTTCTTATTCCACCGAGTCAAAGATTTAAGACATTTTTAGAAATATATTTCCAAAAATGTGTCGTAAATCATACGTATATTATTTTTTTATTTGATCCTTAAAGTATGCATTTAGTTTTTACGCAAACTATCTAAAAACCGTTTGACTCAGTCTTATCGTGAAAATCGGCCTTAAGTTTTACGACGAAAGAATTATTTATAAAATAATTCCTAAAGGCCAATTTGTTACGACAAGACTTAATAAAACAATTTTCGATCTGTTGTGTAGAAAAAGAGTGTATACTTTTAGGGTTAAAGGCAATATTTATACAACGTGTAATTTTTGACATTTTTAGAAATGTTTCTAAAAATGTAGAAAATCATTCGACTCAGTGGTGTTAGAAATTAAATTTCTTTAGATTGCAAAAAAAAAAAAAATGGAAAAAAGTTTTTTAAAATAAAATTTATGACTTTTATCTCTGCCTTAATATATGCATTAAAAAAGACTTAGTTTTTTACAAATAATAGAAAATAGATGAAGTTATATTTCGATATTTTTTAACATAAATAATCAATAAATAATCAAGCTCGAGGTCCTTTTTTTATAAAAATATTCTTAATTTCATTCATCCAATATTTTTTTTTTTAATAACATCATCAGGGACAGTAGAATAACATCATAAGGAATATTATCAGGGACAGTACAAAAATTCTTATATGAGGCACTCCACACCAAATGTCCCGCTACAGAAAAACATGTGTCCCGTAAATTTCTGAATAGGTTGTTTGGATATCCCTATATGGAACTAAGAAAATTGCGTTTTTGGTTTTTCTAATTTTCAAAAACTGGGCTTAAAAGCCGTGGTCAAATATTGGAAAAATGGTCAAATTTGTGTCGAGTTGCCTTGATTAAATATTTATCACAATGAAACGGAATGCACCACAATCTCAAAAATTTACATTCTTATATAGTTTTGTATGGGCTATCGACTAAATTTTTTTTTTTGGAAAATTTTCAGAACCCGTTCTGAAATTTTCCATTTTTTAAAAATGTCAATTTATTAAAAATCATGCCACTTTTTTTTTCTTTTTTAAAATTTTTTTTTTAAAGTTTAGATGTTTGTCCATCCACACAAAAAAAATTTAGAAACACGTTCTTCGTTTTTTTTCGAGAAAATCGCATTTATGCAATTAATATTACTCATTCGCAACGTTAAACCAAAGAAATACAAGCTTATTAAAAATTGTTATGAAATTTAAATTTCAAATGCGATTTTCTCGAAAAAAACGAAGAACGTGTTTTTTGTGTGGATGGACAAACATCTAAACTTTAAAAAAAAAATTCAAAAAAGGGAAAAAAAGTGGCATGATTTTTAATAAATTGACATTTTTAAAAAATGGAAAATTTCAGAACGGGCTCTGGAAATTTTCAAAAAAAAAAAAAAATTTAATCGATAGCCATACAAAACTATAAAAAAATGTAAATTTTTGAGATTGTGGTGCATTCCGTTTTAATGTGATAAATATTTAATCAAGGCAACTCGCCACAAATTTTACCATTTTTCCAATATTTGACCACGCCTCCTAAGCCCAGTTTTTGAAAAATTGAAAAACCAAAAAAGCAATTTTCTAAGTTCCATATAGGGCTATCCATACAACCAATTCAGAAGTTTACGGTACACGTGTTGGACATTTGGTGTGAAATGCCTCATATGCTAGTGTGTTGCTGTTATACGAATTATAAGAATTGTTTGTACTCATCCTGATGATGATATTCAAGGAATAACAAAATATTGGAGGAATGAAATAAAAAATATTTTTATTCAAAAAGGACCTCCGGCTTGATTATTTATCGGTTATTTATTTTACAAACAATATTAAAAATAATATAGAATAACTTATCGTAAGAAAATGTATTCAATGATCGGCTAGGTTATGATCGGGGAAAATTCTGTACACACTGAAAGAATTGTATAATAAAATTACCCAAATTCTTATTATAACTGATCCAATGCACTTTTTCATTATTCCACTTCAAAAGCGGCCAAATAGCAAGAAAACGTCAAATCTGACAGCTATTTGTGTTATAAACAAAATAATTTCAAAAATACCACTGTTATTGAAAAAAGGATTTTTTTAAATTACATACAGGTATTTAATAAATAAAAAACAAAAAAAATATTAAAATTATTTTGAATGAATTTTATTAAAAAAAAAATTAAAGCTATTTAATAATTTAAATATATAAAAAAATTGTAGACAGCAACAATTTGTTGTATGGGATATTATTTTTTTGTGTAAAATAAATATATTTTAAAAAAATGTTCAAACTACTATTTGTAATACATAATAAAAATTTGTTTTTTTATTCAAAATTAAAAAAAGAGTTGGCTAAATGCACTTGAATATGTTGATCATAATAAAAAAAAATAAATTAACAATTGTGACCTACAATAAATATTTTTTTCATAAATTAAAACATTTTAAATTTTTTTTTTTTTAAAACTGAAATTTCTGTTTTTTAAGTATATTCTAATAAAATCTCTGTTAAATGTCTGTTAAATTAACATAAATTACAATGTCCAACAATTAATCATAACAGCACTGAATTTTATTAAACTAAAACCTCATTCTATAAATATTTTACAAGATGGTAACTACAGAAAGCTCTCTAATTAGTATAATACGATTAAAATCGAATCGAACATGTGTAATACGTATTTGTATCTTGAATGAGCCAAAACTGGTAATTTTTCTTAAAATTTTGGGTGTCTGTAAATTTTTATTCTATTGGACCTTTAAATTATGTGGTACAAATTTGAGGCCCATCGGATGAAATTAACCCGTGGCGCCCGGCGATTAAAATTTTGAAAGTGTTTTCACGATATCGTCATCTGAAATTTGAAAAAAAAATGCCAGATATATACTTTTAAGAAATTTTTTACAAATTCTCCCCATTTTTTTTCTTTGACGATTTCTTAGAGCTTGAGACGAACTTTTATTTAAAGTTAATTTGAGCCAAACCTATTGCGTCCTTCGGTCAAAGTTTTAGAATGTTGAAAAATTTCCACCAATAAAAACTTGGATTTTTAAAAATTTTTTATTTTTAATAATTTCGGCATGCTGAACACACATATAAATACATTTTTTGAATTTTTCAAACAGTAACGGCGGTTTTTTCAGCTATAAAGAAATTAAAAAAAAAAACTCAAAACTTTTTTCATCTAACCGTTACACATTGGGTTCAAATGGTACCAAAGTGGCGATTAATTGAAATTTATAAATGAAGTTTTTGTTATAAGTTTTGGTATGGAGTAAAAGGAGATAAAATTCTACAACGATAGTTATCAAAATCAATAAACTAAGTTGTGTACTTTTTTTTCGGTGAGCTGTCAAAGTTAGCAAATTATTGCAGTCTTTAAAAAAAGTAAAAAAATTAAATTTTTTTACAATTCAAGCGATTATTAGTAGTATTAAATCTTTTAAAAGAAATCTTTTATAATGGAACCTTAAACAACAGGTATTAAACTAAATTGCAAATTTTTTTTTGTTTATAAAAATTAGGTCTTAACATTTTTAATAATTTTTTTGAAAAGGACCCGAAATTGGGATATTTTCCCCATTTAATGGGCCACACATATTAAGTTATTAATAGTTGGATTTAGTTTTGTGGATTTCAAAAAAGTATAGGATATCAGCTTTTATTTAAATGAAAAAAAAGTACAGACAATGCCCGGCCCTTTTTTTATTCCCGTTTTTGTGTAAAAAGTCTGGGTATCGTTTATTAAACAAGACCATTATATGTGTGTTTATACCCTTCAACTACGGTATGGGCTTACACTCACTTTGTCATTCCGTATGTAACGCATCGAAATATGGGTCTAGGATCCCATAAAGTGTATATTATTGATCACTGATCGATTCTAAGACATTCTGTGACTAACAGTGTGTCCGTCGGTCCGTCTGTTGTTGAGCACACCATAAAGTACATAAAACAAGAGATAGAATCCTGAAGTTTGTCACAAATATGTATAATGGTCATAGACTGGTTAAGTTCTTGAACGAGCAAAATCGGACCAGGGGGGAAAAAGTTCCCCCTTGAAGAACTAAAACTACCCCAGAAAAATATTTTTTTTACAAGTTCTATTTGTATATTTGTTCAATAAATGAAACATTTTAATGCCATATGAAGTTCATCGACCAGAATTTGAACCAAGGGGGATCAGGAAAGCGAATTTTTTCGGTCCGCCCCTTTTTGGGGGCGTGTATAGAAAAAATAATTTAAATAATGATAAATTTTTATTAATTAGGTGCAAAAAATGACATCTATTATTTTGGAAACGTTTATCGCGATGGGAAGGTGTCCCCCATAGTCTCCCGGGAAACCCCCACCCCCCGTCCCCCTACGCCAAAAAAACGTCCCCACTATTTGTTTTTTGTAGCTTTATTACTTGTTCAAGGGTTTCGTGTTTTTTCCAAAAACAAAAAAAAAAACGATTAAAAGATTAAAAAAAAAACATTTTGTTAAAATTTTTTTCTCGAATGCTGTGGTTTTATGTATTTTTGATAATTCGTTAATAAAAAACTACAATATTCCCATAAATCACTTTTTTCAGATAAATTTGTGCATTTATGAGATTTTGTGAAAAGCAAAAATTGGATTTTAAATAAAATTTAAAATAATATAAATACGTATTATGCAATCTTTCTTTGATTACTTTGATAGCACATTATGTACACTTTAATTTCCATTTTTTTTTTTTATTAATTTATCGCTTTTCATTCCAAAGTTACAGCAAAAATTGTGAACTATAACGCTTTTTCCGAAAAACAAAAAAACGCCTAACAGGTTAAAAAAACAATTTTTCCAAAATTTTTTTTTTTTCCAAAATGTGTATTTTTACGTGTTTATATTAGTTCATAAATAAAAAAATACCATATTCTAAAACTACTGCTTATCTGAATTAATCGCCATTTTGGGTACCATCGAACCCACTGTGCGTTACATAGAACTTGAGATGAACTTCTTTGTAAACTTTTTGTTAGTTATAGTAAAATCTGATAATTTTAACTCCCTGGCGCAATTTAATTAAAGTTTTAAATTTTTGGTGGAAATTTTCTAAAAATCCATAACTTTGATTGAAGGGCGCCACGGCTTAAAATTTATCGGATTTGATTTAAATTAAGTTTAAATGAAAGTTTGTCTCATGTTTTATGGAATAGTCGACGTCGATGGAAAAAATTTTTACTATTTTTTTAAATTTTTGAAGGTGTGAAACCACGATTTTTGCAAATTTCTTGACAAATTTCAAATGGCGATATCTCTAAAAAACGGCTTGCCTGATTTCATTTATTTTTCGATATTCGTATTCAGCATGCCAAAATTAAAAAAAATCATGTATCGCAAGATAATTTATTTTTAATTTTTCAAAAATTCAAAATTTTGGTGGAAAAAAATCCAAAACTTTGATCGAAGAACACCACGGGTTTAATGATCGGATTTGTATCAAATGAAAGATTGTTGAAGCTTTATCAAGGCGTCAAGGGAAAAGAAATTTTGAGATTTTTTTTTTTTTTAATTCTTGAACGCAGAAAAAATCCCTAATTTTCTCTAAATTTCAAATATCGATATTTAGAAGATCGTTCGACCGATATTAAAAATATTCGAATTAAGAGCATGAAAACTAATAAAATAATGTGTCGCAGCACATATGTATATTTTTTTTTTAATTTTCAAAAATCCAAATTTTGACCGCCGGGCGCGACTGGGTAATTTAATCCGATGGGCCACAAACTTGTACCGCATATGTTTTAGACCTAGGAAAATAAAAAGACATACAAAAAAAAGGCGGTCTATAGTACCGCAAGAATAAAAATAAACAGTGACCGAGAAAAGTCTACGTACGACTACTTACATTCCAAAAAAAACGCTTCATAATATTTAGGAAATGGTTTCATTTTATAATTTTATTCTATTTATGAAAGCTTCATAAGTATAATAACGTTTAATAAAAAAATCTATGAAGTGCACTTCACAAAATTTCATGATTATATGAACAAAATTTTAAACATGTTCTATGATTTCTTTATAGTATGATTAAAAAATTAGGGCAACAAATTCATTATTTAAGTTCTTCTGATGTAAATATCATCAAATTTATTTCTAACAAAAACAATGCATTTGCTTAAGTTAACGAAATATTCCGTAAATAATATGAAACCTTTTCATAAATATAATGAAGCTTGTAAAGTTCGTCCAATGTAAATGTTTCATAAATATTATGAAACTTTTCATAAATTCTATAAAACATTTAATAGAAATTATTATTTTTTTAAGTATTTCATTGTATTTATGAAACTATTTATAGTACCAATGAAATGCTTCATAAATTTCGATAACATTTTATAGTATTTATAAAAGGTTTCATAAATACAATGAAATAGTATTTATTTGATCACAAATATGATTAAATATTTAAGAAAAATTAAATTAAATCTACGAAATCTTTCATAGTATTTATAAAACATTTCATTTTTCATATTTATAAAGAATTTTATAAAAGTTTATGAAATTTTATATGTTATATTCATGAAACCTTTCATTAATATAGTGAAATATTTCATAAATATTGACCTTATGAACAATTATAAAACTGCCTCTTTGTGTTTATGAAACTGGTACATTGGAAGAACTTTAATGAAGTTTTTTATTATATTTATAACAGTTTTCATTAATATAATGAACATTTTTAAAATTATTTTTAAGTCAATTTTTTTCAAATCAAACATTAAAAATTTAAAAAATGGTCTAATAGTTTTTATTCGGTTATCAACAAAATTTTCCAACGACTCAAACAAAAATCCGCATTTCTTGACCTCCAATTGTTTTGACCACCAATTTTTTGTAAACAAAGAAAATGTTTAATTATTTTCATATTTCATTCCGAAACACTTAGGTGTACTAAAATTAATAAACAATAATATCTTTTCTTTGTTTACAAAAAATTGGTGGTCAAAAAATTGGAGGTCAAAAAATACGGATTTCTTTTACTGTATTAATTTTGTTGATAACTGAATAACTGAATTGGATAATTTTTTAAATTTTTAATGTTTGATCTTGGAAAAAATCGATTTAAAAATATTTTGAAAAAATTTTCTAAAAAAAATCATTTAATAATTTCAATTTCCATTTCGATTAATCAATCTGGACATCATTAAGCTTAAATTAAACCTTGATAAACTTCATACAGAGCACTTAAAAAAATGCTTTTTTGATAATAACTTGGTCTATTATTGTTGACTTTGTCGTAAACGAATTACATCTATTATGAAATCCTAAGTAGACTTATGTTGAACAAGACTGCATACTTTTAGGGGCAAAAATACAATACAATTTAAGTATATCCTTAAGGACAACTGCCAGTTTTCGTATTATTTTTGAAATTATTTTTAACAAACTAAGCTTTTTTCAATGCATATATTTATGCAGAAAAAAATCATATACACGCTATCTAGAATTGTTTTCTTATATCACCGATTCGAATTATTTTCGACAATAAAAACATTTCTAAAAATGTTAAAAATCATACGTAATATTATTTTTTTTTTGTTTGAGCCTTAAAATATGCTGTAATTTTCTACATAAAACAATTGGCAATTGGTCTTTACCACCTATAAGTATGCTATAATTTTAAAAATGTAAACTTTAACAGACAATTAACAGTATCTTACCAAGATTTTACAGAATTGGGTTATTTAAAAATAAAACTAAAAATTACTCGTTGCTGTTTGAATAAATGAATTAATTTTAAAAAACTACTAAAAACTATGATACAAACAATTTTTTTTTTTGTAATACTAAACATTTGCAATAATTTTTTGTTTCAGTTTTGAAATTATTAATTTTTTATTTTTTTTTAATTTTTTAACTTGCAATATCCTTATTATGTTTCAAATTTCATTACAATATCTGTCGTTTTTTTGTACATTTAAAAAAAAACTAAAGTACCTTAAGGTTGGACCGCATCTTTCTCTTTTTTTCACATATACTACACAACATGTTTGTAACACATTTTACAAAGAATTATTTTTTTTTTTTTAAATAATATTTTTAATATTTTTTTCTCAGAATTTTTCAGATTTTTTTTTTTTTTAATTTTTTTTTTGTTTGTTTAATAAAACATTTCATACTTAAAGAAATTTCTAGATTTTCTAGAACCCATTAGCAAACGTTGTTGTTCTTGTCTCTCAATATCATCGACATCGCATTCATCATAATCATTATCATTTTCTTCGGCACTCATATAAATTTCCTCCTCCTCCTCCTGTTGCCGCTCTTCCAACTCTTTGTCGACTTCCTCAAACATCTCATCATTTCATATAATACTTTCATCATTATTGCGTGTTAAACGAATGGTGGTGGTTGTGGTGGTAGCCGGTCCGTCATCGGTACCATTTCTTGGACGTTCATTTGGATCAGTTGCTGTTGTGGTCGTTGTTACCACAATATTTTCATCATCATATAAATCAAAATCTTCTTCTTCATCATCATCAAAATCTGAATGAGACGTAGACAGTAGAGCTGTGGTTACTTGATTCTTTTTATTACTGCCCAGTCCACCTCGGCCTACTTCGCCAGTCATACCACCACTTACATTCATACCTCTACGTATTTGTGCTCTAGGTGTTGTTAATCGCGGCAGTAGAGGTTCTCGTCCACTTACTCTTAACAAGTGTTCACTATTCGCACTGGAACTATTAGTTTTTTCTGCATCGGCTAATACTGATTCCCATTCTTCTCCAGCCGGTTCACATAGAGATTTTGAGTGTCCATGATAATAAGATTCCTCGGGGATAATGTCTCTGTTTTTTGTATGATATTTATTTTTTTTTTTGTATTTTTTTGGTGGTTTTGAAAAAAGAAAATTTCAAAAAAGAATTATGAAATATGAGTGATAAAAAATATGTTGGCCAAAAAAGAGTTATAAATTTTTTTTTTGATAGTTTTAAGAAAAGTTTGGAAGAGTTTTGAGAAGAGAAATTTTAGAAAAATAAAAGGAAAATTTTTAGTACTGGAAATAAAATGTATACGTTTAATAGATCGAAAATCGGAATGTCAAAAATGTCAATAACCTAAAAAAATTTTCTATACAAATGATTTAGTATCCATTTGTTTCAATACCGAAAAATGTTTTAGATTTTAAGAATTTTTATAGGCGCAAAAAGGAATTTCAAGAATTTAGTAAAAAAAAAATTCTATAAATGTTCTGAAATTTTTTTAAGCACGGAAAATAGATTTCTTCAATAAAAAAAATGGTTCAAAAAAAGTCCTTCAGAATCTGATATTTTTCCTAATTTAAAAATGTCTTAGAATATGCCTCAGGAAATATAAAAGTACCAAAAAGTGTACTTTCGGTACCTTTAATAAGAGGTACTTTTTATTAAAGGTACTTTTTATAAAAGGTACTTTTTATAAAAGGTACTTTTTATAAAAGGTACTTTTTATAAAAGGTACTTTTTATAAAAGGTACTTTTTATAAAAGGTACTTTTTATAAAAGGTACTTTTTATAAAAGGTACTTTTTATAAAAGGTACTTTTTATAAAAGGTACTTTTTATAAAAGGTACTTTTTATAAAAGGTACTTTTTATAAAAGGTACTTTTAATAAAAGGTACTTTTTATAAAAGGTACTTTTTATAAAAGGTACTTTTTATAAAAGGTACTTTTTATAAAAGGTACTTTTTATAAAGGGTACTTTTTATAAAAGGTACTTTTTATAAAAGGTACTTTTTATAAAAGGTACTTTTTATAAAAGGTACTTTTTATAAAAGGTACTTTTTATAAAAGGTACTTTTTATAAAAGGTACTTTTTATAAAAGGTACTTTTTATAAAAGGTACTTTTTATAAAAGGTACTTTTTATAAAAGGTACTTTTTATAAAAGGTACTTTTTATAAAAGGTACTTTTTATAAAAGGTACTTTTTATAAAAGGTACTTTTTATAAAAGGTACTTTTTATAAAAGGTACTTTTTATAAAAGGTACTTTTTATAAAAGGTACTTTTTATAAAAGGTACTTTTTGTAAAAGGTACATTTTATAAAAGGTACTTTTTATAAAAGGTACTTTTTATAAAAGGTACTTTTTATAAAAGGTACTTTTTATAAAAGGTACTTTTTATAAAAGGTACTTTTTATAAAAGGTACTTTTTATAAAAGGTACTTTTTATAAAAGGTACTTTTTATAAAAGGTATTTTTTATAAAAGTTTTTTTTTATAAAAGGTACTTTTTATAAAAGGTACTTTTTATAAAAGGTACTTTTTATAAAAGGTACTTTTTATAAAAGGTACTTTGAATAAATGGTACTTTTTATAAAAGATACTTTTTATTAAAGGTACTTTTTATAAAAGGTAATTTTTATAAAAGGTAATTTTTATAAAAGGTACTTTTTAAAAAGGTACTTTTTATAAAAGTTACTTTTTATAAAAGGTACTTTTTATAAAAGGTACTTTTTATAAAAGGTACTTTTTATAAAAGGTACTTTTTATAAAAGGTACTTTTTATAAAAGGTACTTTTTATAAAAGGTACTTTTTATAAAATGTACTTTTTATAAAAGGAACCTTTTATAAAAGGTACTTTTTATAAAAGGTACTTTTTGAAAACGGTACAGAATTTTCGGAAAGTACTTGTTCCAGAATGTTTTATTTCAGGATCCTACATTCTAAATTTCAAGTTTGAATAAAATTTCAGTAAATAAAAAAAAGTACCAAAAGTACAGTGTTTTACCCTTTTTACCCCCTTAGAATCAGCATTGGCAAAAATCCAGCCTTAGTGGATCTTTATTCCGGAAGGTCAAACTACAGTCCAAGTTTCAAGTCTCTAACTTCAGCGGTTTCGGCTGGGCGATGATGAATGAGTATGTCAGTCAGTCATATTACTCTTTTATATATATATAAATATTCCGGATTTGGGCGATTTTTGCCATAAAGTTTATTTCTGTCTTTTATTATTTAACAAAATTTATTTTTTTAAATGAAAAATTTTTTTTTTAAGAAATCTGAACAAAATTGAATTTTGGCGATATTTTACATCCGATTTGGCGACAAAGCCAAAAAAAAGTCTGGCAACCCCGTTAATATGACGAAGCAAAAAATGGACACACACACAAAAAAATAACTATTAATTTTTTTATTATTACTTAACGAACTTTTTTTTAATTAAATTTAGATTTTGTTTTACATATTTTAAAGTTTTTTTGTAAAGATTTTTTTCCTTTTTCTCATTTTTTTTTTTCATTTCCGTTTTCTTTCTTATGTATCACACAAAATATGAGTTAATTTTTGGTTATGTTGAAAAAAACTATGAGTTTTTCAGTAATTCGCTCATAACTTTCAAAATACTTAACCGATTAAAAAAAAAAATACATCAGTTTTTGCCTGGGAAAATTACGCAACTTTTCTTACCCCAAGCGTTTAAATCGGTTTCGGAGTATTGCCAAAAACGTGATTTCAACAGACAGACAGACAGACGGACGGACGGACAGACAGACAGACGGACATCGCTAGATCGACTTAAAATCGATCAAGGATCATGAATATATATACTTTATGGGGTCCTAAACCAATATTTCAATGTGTTACATACGGAATGACAAACTTATATGTACCCTCTATCACCAGAGCGGAGGGTATAAAAAGTTTGACCAGCCCCCTCTTGTGGGCGTGGATATAAATAATATGTTTTAATAACACTGTGCTCGAATTTGACACTTTTTTTTAACAAGCTGATACTCTACTAGTAAAGTTAATTCGAGTACGCTAAATTCAATGGTGCTAGCCGTTTTCCAAAGTTAGTGCTCGTTTTCGCGATTTAAAATTTTTATGCTCAAGTACATTAAAAACTAAATTTTTAAACTTTTGCGATAATTTTTAAATTCAAAAACATTCAAACCTGTTAAACTAACAAAGGCCGCTGTTTCAAAAAAAGTAATTCGCATAAAAAATGTGAAAATGAAAATTTACGAATTTTTTTGGTGTTCTAGATTTCACATCCAAATTTCTTTTTTGTTTTGTTTCACATGAATAAAATTTGGTGAAAGTAAAACGAATGCACTTTTTTCCTTATCATTTTTTAAATTTTAATTATTTGATTCAAACTTCAAATGAAAACGTGATCAACAAAACCTAAACTTGATTTCATGTGATTCGGAAATTTTTATGTGAATTGAAAAGTTGTGAAAGACAGAACAGAGGCCATAACGAACCATAATACCGTGATTTTTTTTTTTGCGAAAAACATTTTTTGTTCGCGAAAAATCTTTATTTTCGTAAAAAAATTGATTCGATACAAATATTTTTAGTTTGATTTGAATTTACGACAGCCATATGGTAAAGCAAGTTCGTGTACACTAAATCCCATTATAATATCATTTTTTTTCAAAGTTAGCGTATGTGTAAGCGATATTAGCAATATTCGCAATTTTTTTTATTTTTTTATATTATTTTATCATCTAAACTATATTGAATATACAAAAAAAAATTATTCGCGAATTTTTTTTTTTTTCGCCAATATCTTTTCGCGAATTTTTTGTTTCCGATTTTTTTTTGCGAAATTTTTTTTTTACATTTTTTTTTTATTTTGCGATTTTTTTATGAAAATGAGTGCAATACCATACATTACAGACACAATTTTTTTTTTTTTGCGGAAATTTTTTTTTTTCGCGGAAATTTTTTTTTTTGGCGCAAAAAACAATGCATTTTCTAAATTTATACAGGGTGGTCCAATAACAAGTATCTTTTTAAACCATGCAATGAAATGAACAATACTCAATAGTTTTGGAACCTTATGGCTTTATTTGAAAGAGCAAATATTCCCATTATTTATGGCAAACGACTTCATTCATGCTGCTGCCTGGGTTAGCTCCGCAGTATCTCATCCTCGGCACCCATTTTTCTAATGTTTCAGGTTCTATCTCACGAATGGCTTAAACGATATTCGTCGAAAGGACCTAGAACATTTCTGGATTTCCCATGTTGCATGAATCTTTAACGAGACCCCTCAAACAAATTTCTAAAGGTTGTAATCGGCAGCTCTGAAGTGATCAATTGTCACCGCGAATATGGCTAAAAACACGATTTCCGAACTAAGTGCGTAAAATATCGATTGTTTGATGGACTGTGAGACATATTGCGACATCCTTCTGAAAATAAATTTCAACCAAGTTTATATATTCTATTACGGTCAACAAAAAGTCGGTAATCATGGCTCTGTAGCGCTCATCTTTGACGAAAATGGAGTTTCCAGCTGTATTTTTGAAAATATTGTGTAATGATGCTGATTCTTAAATCTGTTGCTTCCTGTAGATAAATTGAATTCTTTACAATACCGTGCGACTTTTACGATCCTAAGATGTAGCAATTTGTTTGTTAACATAACCTCATTTGAGTGCCTTATTTCGGTTAAAAACTTTGTTTCGAAAATCGTGCAGTTTGGCAGCGCAGTACAGCGCTACAACGCGATACAGCGGAGCACGCCGAGGACGCATCAATGAAGTCGTTTGCCATAAAAAACGGGAATGTTTGCTCTTTCAAATAAGGCCATAATATTCCAAAAAAAGTTGAGTATTGATCATTTTATTGCATTTTTAAAAAGATACTTGTTATTGGACCACCCCTTATTTAAAAAAAACTATCCCAAAAGCATAACAAATTAACTTCTGTAGTACATAGGCTTTACAATTTGAAATCGCGAATTTTGCGAAAACGAGAACTTAGAAAAACGGCTAGCACCATTGAATTCAGCTTACCCGAATTAGCTTTACCAGCAGGGTTCCCAGCTTCCCTAGTAAAAATATAATGCTAATTGTACTGAATAGATCTATTTTGATCCGTAAAATGGTTGTATCAAATAATATCTAATTGTATTACTTTAGATCAAAAAATATAAAAATTGATACAATTTGATCCTGAATTTGGTCAAATCTAATTAGATCAAATTGATCTTATAATATCAATTTTTATATAATTTGATGAGCAAAACCAAAATACGAATCTAATCATATATGGAGCAATATCTAACCATATAAAGTGGATCAACCGTATCAAAGTGATAGATACAATTTTATATAAATTTATACGGAAGCATACTAACTCATATAAGATTGTATCAAATTATATATGATTAGACCAGAAAATTTTTACTCGGGTTGTTAATTTTTGCGACTAGCACAGTGTAATGCATGGATGCTACAAGAAAAACTGGTCCGATTCCCTTAAAATTTAGAATGATGATTTGTGAATACAAAACACGTTTACCTGCCAAAAGGGTACCTATTAAAATACGGTAGTTAGAGTCATTTGACTCTTATTCAAAGGGAACGTTTGTATGGGGGCTAGGTCAAAACATGGACCGATTTTTGTTTTACCTTGTACCACAGAGTGGTGTAGGATATAAATATTTTTTTTGCAAACCAAGAAACAAAACTAAAAAAAAAAATTACATATCAACAATAAAATGTTTTTTACCATTAAAACACTTTTTCAGTAATTTCCGAATGTTAACAAAAATTAAAAAAAAAAGTTAAAATTCTTTTTTTCCACTTTGTTTGAAACATTTCGATTTTCATGTCAAAAAAGAAACCCAAAGCCATTGTCCTACAGGTCCAATATTTGTGTGTGTTAATATCGACCAAAAAAGGCAACTTTCCAAAACCCGACGTTTTCGAAATACGAAAAAACAAAATTTGCTCTACCCTATTGAGTAATCAATATTACAATTTTGGTTCAATTACTTTAGTACTTGAATCTCCTCTGAGTGCGAAAATTGTTATATTGATTATTCAAATAATTGGTTTAATTACTTCAGTAAATTAATTGAGTGATAAAGTAATTAAAATTATTACTTGAGTAATCAATGTTACAATTTTCGTGCTCGGAGGAAATTCAAATACTAAAGTAATTGAATCAGTGTATTTAGTAATTAAATTTTGACACATTTTTTTATTTTTTTTTTTTGATAGAGGGAGTTATTTTTAAACAAAATTAAATAAAGATTTTGTAAAGCAAGTCCACTGTATTTGAAAAATAAATCTCCGAAAAAATTTTAGCTTAGAAAAATTCTCAGATTTTTTTTAGTTTATTTATTTTTTAATTTCTATGCCAGTTATTGTCTTTTAAAATACTTCTTCTAATCATTTCTATTCTTCCAAACTTTTCGAAAAATGATTTATTTGATTTAAATACCAAAAAAAAATACTTAATTTTTGTATATTATGTATTATAAGATTAGAATATAAAATATAAATAAAAATTAAAAAAAATGAGTAGTTAAACTAGGGCAAAAAATAAGCAGTTGTATTTGAAAATCCCCAATTCTTAAAACAATGACAATTGAAACATTTTGTAACAAAATATGTGTTGATCAGTACAAATTTACTGTCTTAAGGGAAATTTGAAGAAAAGGTTCTTTCCCCAACACATAAATGTAACACACATTTTAAACAAAAGCTTTTGTGTCTTTTAAAAGCTTTAAAGTTTTGGTATATGGATGGTGTGACAATTGCCATGTTGTTTCAGAATAGGGAAGATATATATCAAATTTAGTATTGTCTTAAGATTTGCAAAAATTGTTATTTCTAGCCAAGCAATTTGCTAAAAATATGTTCTTAAACATAAACATATTTATTGAAATAATTAAAAAGTAAAAATTAAAACGCTAATGTCAAAGCTTGTTTGGATGTGATTGAATTTTTTGTTAAAAAAAAATATGTTCAATTAATTTTTTTAATTGGGTCAATGAAAATTTTTAAATTTTTAAAATTCTCAATTTTGATTAATTTTTTAATTAAACCAATTAAGAAATTAATTGAGCAATTTTTTATTCAACACAAATTGTAATCACCAAGTTATATTGGTTGTAACGTATTAATAAATGTGGAGCCGCAGAACAAAACGTACTTTTTCGCATTTTAAAATTATTGGTAAAATTAAGAGTTATCTGTTTCGTTCGCTTATAAAATGGCATGAACCTGGAATTAGTAAGAAGTTTTACACTTAATAATACTTAATAAATAAAAAATTTCTTACTTTTTCAAGGTTCGTGCTCTTTTATTAAGGTACGGAATAAATAATCCTTAGTAACTCAACAATTTCAAATTTGCGAAAAAGCACGTTTTGTTTTGCGGCTCCTCAAATACAATTTCCAAAACCTCTTGCTTTTAGGCCGGATTTTACAATCAACATCTAATTTT
Organism: Pegoplata infirma; assembly: GCA_963921195.1. Lineage (NCBI taxonomy): Eukaryota > Metazoa > Arthropoda > Insecta > Diptera > Anthomyiidae > Pegoplata > Pegoplata infirma. The sequence goes on from OY992537.1 coordinate 99,481,741, forward strand.
TTGAACTTAAGTTCAAAATCTTCCCAAAAATGTGAATTATTTGAATGTGTTTTAAGACGGGATTATCTTAAAAATCTTGTTAAATCAGACACTTAAGTGTAAATGCCGACTTAGTGCTGACTGTAAATTCCAAACTTAAATCTGCCCTAAGGTGTACCGATATTTTAAAGTTTTGAATTTCGTAACGGAATATTAGCCAAACGATGAACATTAAGAGCTGATAATGACAAAAATTATAAAAAACAAGTAAGAAAACTATAGTCGGTCAAGACCGATCATATGATACCTTATACCAGTGTTTCCTGGAATTTTTTTTTTTTTTTTTTTTGTTTGACCAACACTCAGGGGATGTCCCCTATAAATGCAATGCATTGTGTTGGTGGAAGGAAAATAAGGTTAGGAGGGAGGAAAGAGGGAGTAGTGTCTTTGGACGTTTGTCTTAAATTTATGAATACCGAAAATAGCAGGAAATACTTTAGCTGGTAGTTTATTCCACATACGAATTGTTCGGCCGAAAAACGAATTTTCTCTGTAATGTGTAGTACGATCAACTGACCAGTCAATAACGAAAGGGTGTGCCCTTTTCGATAAGCGAGTACTACGGGTAAATATACGTACTACCGGAATAAGGTTGCTTATCTCCGCGGAACATTTCCCATGAAAGTATCGGTAGAAGAGAACTACACAACGTCGATGTTCAAGCGAATCAATGGATGTAGAAACGCTGTCGTTCCCTATGAGCATTTTTGCTCTTTTCTCAACTCGATCAAGAAGATCCAGGGAAGATTTCGACGCACCAGCCCATACGTGGGAGTTGTATTCCATTTTAGGTCGTATATAAGTCGTGTAGATTCGAAGAAGATCGGATGGAGTGAAGTATTGTCTGCACCGTTTTAGGAAGCCTATACAATTGAATGCTTCATTCGACACTTCAAAAACATGTTTATTCCAACGAACATCACACTGAATTTTCATACCCAGAACATCAAGAGCATCTGATTTTTCAATATCTACACTTTCAATATTTAAGGAAGGCAAAGATAAACATTCATGGCGTTTGTGTGTCAGCGTACAACATTGGGTCTTACGAGCATTAAAGTCCACCCGATTCGTCTGACCACACTCAGAAATTTTAACCAGGTCCTGATTAAGTGTGACATTCATAATATTTCTCATATATTCTACCTCAACAGAATTAGGTCGATGATCAAATGAGTATGAATGACAAATATTGCTATCATCCGTGAAAGAGTAAATGGGGTTAAAGGTAAGATCTAGAAAATCATTCAGAAATATCAAAAATAAAGATGGAGATAGAACGGAACCTTGCGGTACCCCTGCATTTAATATATGTATAGTCTCTGGAGGAGAACCCATCTATTACAACGCGAATAGTACACCCAGAAAAGTTTTACAGTAACTATTTACGGTTATTCAAAAAGTTTTTAGTTAAAGTTGTTTTAAACGTTTTATCGTTTGGTTTTCAAGGAAAATAAAATATTGAATGATTTTTACAGTTGTAAAAACAATAAACTACAAAAGTTACGGAAAAATATTTTTATCAGTTAAATTATTTGTGAGTGATTATTCCGTATAATTTTACAGAAGTACGGTTTTTGTAGTTTGTTATTCAAAAAATTTTATTTTTACTTCACAAAATAAAAAAATGTAAACAGTTAAAATAACTGAAATATCGTTTGTTTTTACGGAATGTCTAGTCATTTATTAACGTTTAAAAATAACTGAAAAATTATATTGTTTCAAATGAAATATAAGTAGTCCGTTTTTTTTAAAGGAAAAACGATTGTTTTAAACGTTTTTTCAGTTGAATTTACTTACAAAATATCTTGAGTGTACGTTTACTGAGGAAGCTCGATATAAATTTAGCGAAGTCATCTCCTACGCCAAAGGAGATAAGCTTTGACACAAGTGCGCAATGCTACACTCGATCGAATGCCTCAGAGATGTCCAAAGCGATAACCTTGCTTTTACCAAGGTGGTGTATAGAATGGCTCCATCTTTCGGAAAGAAAAGCCATTAGGTCTCCCGTAGAACGACTCTTTCGGAAGCCATATTGTCGGTCATTTAATAGACGATTCGATTCCAAGTAGTTCACCAGATGGAAATTTATCATGCTCTCCATAACTTTGGATAGTGTTGAACAAATAGCAAATCCAATAGAGTTTCAAAAAATACGAATATAAATATTTTGGTTCAAAGCGTCAATTTTGATAACTTTGGGCGGTTGGTATAAAACTGGATTAAAGTAAACTTCAAAAAAAAATTTCATAAATTTTTCATTTAACAGTTCACCTCTTTAATGCGCATTTTCTTTTTGGCTGGTATTCCGTTATGAAATTCGTGTGCTAAAAATGTTCAGCATACCCTACTTATGGTCATAGTAGGCTTTTTATTTATTTTTAAAATAACAGAAATGTATTTATCAGTCCGGTTTATTTATTAAAGTCAGTCAAATTGTATTTTTATTTTAACAAAATAATTAACAAATAATAAAAAAAATAGTAGTAGTAGAAAATAAAACATGCAAAGTATAGAGAATAGTTTTAAAGATTTTTATTATTTTATTATAAAAGCAAATATAATATTTACAAGCATAAATAATTTTGAAATCTCGTTTTAGTAAGAGATGTTTGTTTTTAGTTAATTCATTTTCTAGCATAAATTCAGATTATTAAAGATTTAATTTTTACGATTTAGTTAACACAAATTAAATTCGTTAGTTTTGTTTTTTAGAATATTGTTTTGTTACACAAATTTGAATATTAACTTAAATCTATTACGAATAAATAACATGCAAATATAGATATAGAAAATAAAAGTAAGTATTAATTAAAGAAAACAATACAATTTGTGTTAGAATAAAATTAATTAAATTTTAATATTTTATATTTCAACGTGTTTTATTGTTTTAATTAAATATATGGATTAGAATTGAAATTTTTACATTTGGGTAAACAAAAAAAAATTTTTGGAAGGTCGAAATATGGCCACAATGGTACAAAATTTTCAGAGTCCCGACAAAATTTTGTGAAAATTTTTCAATATTTTTTTTGAAATTTTTTTTCCGTTTTGGAGTAAAAAATTTCATTACACTCTAAACAAATGAGTCCAGTTTCCTACTATAAATTGGGTAAATTTCAACAAATTCAAATAATATACTACTATAAATGTGTAAATTTCCAATAATTTTTTGGTACAAATACACATTTTGTGTAAATTTACCCAATTTATAGTAGGAAACTGAAATCATTTTAATTAGAGTGTATTTTAGGGAAAATTTTTTTTAAAAAAATGTTGATTATTTTGGAAAAAAAACGTTGAACAATTTTCTAAGTCCAGTACACCTATTTTTTTTTTTGAAAGTTCCAACATTTTCTTTTAAAACAAAAAAAAATGTGGCCGTTCTGTGACATATTACAAGATTGGTGGACCTGTGATGTGTTTTGTAATATCTTACCATCAAACCGGCACGAGATGTGTTCCTAAGGGACAGGTCCAATCATGTGTGGCATCAGTGGTCTAATCCTAAGGTTAAGACCACAAATTCCAAACCTTTGTTTTTTAAGTTAAATTAATTATAAAAAAAATCCAGATTTTTTACGTAATAACTTTTAAGTTAACTTCATCTGGGAAGAGCGGCATTTTTTGTGTGTCAAAAAGTTTTTCTTTCGATTTTAAATGTTCGGGCAAATTTTTGCTTTACGATGAGTGCAATTTGAGACCAATCGAATTCAATTAACACGTGGCGCACGGCGATCAATGTTTTTAAAAATTAACAAAAAAAAAAAAAATATCCTTTAATTTATCATTTATTTTGATAACTGAACACGAATATCTAAAACATTTTAAAATCGGTCAAACGGTTTTCGAGGTATCGCTACTTGAAGTTTTGCAAAAAATGGCGGGTTTTCTTACATTCAACAATTGTTTTTTTTTTTTTAATCTCAAAATTTCTTTCCTTGGCCCTTTCATAGAGCTTGAGATAAACTTTCATTTAAAATTAATTTTAGGCAAATTTGATCATTTTAAACTGTGACCCCGTGACGACCTTCGATCAAAGATTTGGTTTTTTTTAAAAAAGTTTTTACCAAAAACTCTAAACTTTGATTGAATTGATTGGGTTGCAATGGTATGATTTGGCTCAAATTATGTTTTAATCTTTATTAAATAGCAGGGTAAGGAATGGCACACACATGTGCCGCAAATCACATTTAGTCAAGTGCACATAGCATGGCACACGAGATATGTATTGCACATTTCAGATGTGCCATGCTACCGGCACATGACACATGTTTTTTCAATAATTTTTAGAAAAATAGTTCTTTTTTTTTAGAAAAAATAGTTTTTAGAGAAAATAGTACTTTTTTTTAGAAAAAAATTGTACTTTTTTTGAAAAAATTGCATTTTTTCTTTAAATAGTACTTTTTTAAAAAAATAGTACTCTCTACTTTTTTTAGAAAAAGTAGCACATTATTAGAAAAGTGCTCTAGAACCTTAAAGAAAAAAACGTATTTTTTTAGGAAAAAAGTACTTAAAAGTACTTTTGTTCTTAAAGTCCTTTTTTTCTAAAAAAGTAGTAAACAATTTACTTTTTTAGAAAAAAAGTACTTTTGTACTACTTTTTTAGAAAAAAAAAACTTTTTTCTAAAAAAAAGTACGTTCTTAAAAACGTACCTGTTTTCTAAAAAAGTAGAAAAAATTTACTTTTTTAAAAAAGTAGTTTTTTGTCTAAAAAGTAAACGCTTTTTTAAAAAGTACTTTTCTCCAAAAAAATACTTTTTTTTCCAAAAAAATACTATATTTTTATTATATTTTTCTTTTCAAAAAAGTACTTTTTTTCTAAAAAGATCCTATATTTTCTTAAATAATAGTAGTACTTTTTATGAAAAAATACCAATTTTTCTAAATACTTTTTTCCTAAAAAAGTACGTTTCTTTCTTACTATTTTACCAAAAAAGTACTACTTTTTCTAAAAATAAATATTTTTTTTTTCTAAAAAGTAATTTTTTCCTATTTTTCCTAAAAAATAACTATTTTTTCTAAAAAAAAATACTATTTTCTTCAAGAAAGTACATCTGAAACGTGTAATGTGCCTTAGTATGACACATGTCACATCTGAAATGTGCAGGGGTACCATACAGTTATGGGCTCGTGGCAAATTTCAGAAGTTTTTTTTTCAATAATTGTATTCAGAAATAAAATACTTTTTTTTTTTTAAAAAAAGTGTTTTTTTAGAAAAAAATATAACTTTTTTTAGAAAAAATATAACTTTTTTTAGAAAAAATATAACTTTTTTAGAAAAAATTGTACTTTTTTCGAAAAAATAGTACTTTTTTTTAGAAAAATTGTACTTTTTTTAGAAAAATAGTTTTTTTTTTAGAAAAAATAGTACTCTCTACTTTTTTAGAAAAGGTGGCACTTTTTTGGTAAAAAAGTACTTTTTGAGAAAAGTACTATAGAAGCTTTAAGAAAAAACGTACTTTTCAGGAAAAAAGTACTTAAAATACTTTTATTCTAAAAAAGTCCTTTTTAGAAAAAATACTTTTGTATTACTTTTTTGGGAAAGAAATACTTTTTTCTAAAAAAAAGTACTTTTGTATTACTTTTTTTAAAAAAATATATTTTTTTTCTAAAAAAAAAGTACTTTTTTCTTAAAAAAAGTAAATTTTTTTAAAAAGAAAGTACATCTGAAATGTGCAATATACCTTAGTATGACACATGTCCCGGATGCCATACAAGGCCACATGTGCCGTGTGCCAGTTATGGGCTCATGGCACATTTTAGAAGTTTTTATACCCTCCACTTAGTGATAGAGGGTATATATAAGTTTGTCATTCCGTTTATAACTCATCGAAATATTGGTCTGGGACCCCATAAAGTATATATATTCATGATGCCCGATCGATTTTAAGACATTCTAGCGATGTCCGTCTGTCCGTCTGTCTGTCTGTCTGTGGAAAATGCTCTCACGGACAAAATATTTCACAGAGATGACTGGAACTTAACATATTTATTGGAAGTTCTCCCGAGAAGCTTGGTATTGCATTTGAGCGATATCGGTTCAGCGGTTCAAAAGTTATGAACGAAAATGTAAGCACACCTCAAAAATTTCAGTACATTCAACATAACCTAAAAATACAAAATGCTTTAATTCGGCTTCTGGTTGACATATGTGAACATAATTGAACCCCAAATGGTATTTAAACAAGTACGAACATATTTTTTGACAAAAAAAGAAAAAAATCGCGGATTTATTTTCACCAAAATTTTTTTTCGCGGAATTTTTTTTTCAAAAATTTTTTTTTTTTTAAGTTATTTCCTTTTAAATAAATTTTTTTCAATAATCTTTTTGAAATTGTGGAGGGTATCACTACATTCGGCAAGGCCGAATTTAACTTTTTTACTTGTTTTTTTTAATAATTGTTTTCAGAAATAAAATACTTTTTTTTTAAAAAAGTGTTTTTTTAGAAAAAAATATAACTTTTGTTTTTTTTTTTTAGAAAAAATTTTCCTTTTTTTTGAAAAAAAGTATTCCTTTTACTTTTTTAGAAAAAGTAGCACTTTTTTTGGTAAAAAAGTACTTTTTGAGAAAAGTTCTATAGAACCTTTAAGAAAAAACATACTTTTTCAGGAAAAATGTAGTTGAAAATACTTTTGTTCTAAAAATGTCCTTTTTTTCTAAAAAAGCAGTAAACAATTTATTTTTTTTAGAGAAAAAGTACTTTTGTATTACTTTTTTAGAGAAAAAAAATACTTTTTTAGAAAAAAAGTACTTTTGTGTTACTTTTTTAGAAAAAAAAATACTTTTTTCTTAAAATTTACATTTTTAGAAAAAAAGTACTTTTTTATTACTTTTAAAAAAAGGAATTTTTTCTAAAAAAAAGTACTTTTATATTACTTTTTTATAAAAAAAAATGTCCTTTTTTTCTAAAAAAGCAGTAAACAATTTATTTTTTTTAGAGAAAAAGTACTTTTGTATTACTTTTTTAGAGAAAAAAAATACTTTTTTAGAAAAAAAAGTACTTTTGTGTTACTTTTTTAGAAAAAAAAATACTTTTTTCTTAAAATTTACAAAAGTACTTTTTTATTTCTTTTAAAAAAAGGAATTTTTTCTAAAAAAAAGTACTTTTATATTACTTTTTTAGAAAAAAAAATACTTTTTTCTAAAAAAAGTACTTTTTTCTAAAAAAAAAAGTAGTAAAAAATGTACTTTTTTAAAAAGTAGTTTTTTTTCTAAAAAGTAAAAGTTTTTTTCTAAAAAGTACTTTTTTCCAAAAAAGTACTTTTTTATTTTTAAAAAGTACTATGTTTTTATTGCATTTTTTCAAAAAAAAGTACATATTTTCTAAAAATGTCCTATATTTTCTCAAATAACACTTTTTAGGAAAAATACCAATTTTTCTAAATAAATACTTTTTTCCTGAAAAAGTACGTTTTTTCTTAGTGCTACTTTTTCTAAAAAAAATATTTTTTTTTCTAAAAAGTACTTTTTTCTATTTTTCCTAAAAAAGTACTATTTTTTCTAAAAAAATAATTTTTTCTTAAAAAAAGTATTTCATTTCTTAAAGCAATTATTGAAAAAAAAAAAACACCTAAATGTTAACCCAATTAAATCTGTATATAATTGGACCATTTTTGAAAATCTCGCCCGATATTCAGTTAAATTGGTCTATTGTCAACAAAATTAGAAATTCCACTCAAATTTGGTTTGTGTGTGTTTTCTACACAAATTAAAGATCTAACGTAAAAATATCAAATCGGTCCATATTTTAGAAAAAGTAGCAGTTTTTTGGTAAAATAGTACTTTTTTAGAAAAGTACTATAGAACCTTAAGAAAAAACGATTTTTTTTTTTTTTTAAAAGTACTTTTTTTTGTAAAAAAGTTGTAAGCAATTTACTTTTTAGAAAAAAAATACATTTTTTTAAAAAAGTAGTAAAAAATTTACTTTTTTTCAAAAATTTTCACTTTTCTAAAAATATATTTTTTGTAAAAAGTACTTTTTTGTCTAAAAAGTATTTTTTTTTTAAGTACTTTTTTTTCTAAAAAAGTACTATGTTTATATTATTATTTATTTTTTCCAAAAAATTTAGATTTAGGCCCAGTAGAATAAACATTTGCCCAGGATTCAAAATCGAAAGAAAACCTTTCTTGACATACCACAAAATGCCGTTCTAATGTGACACGTACCGAGGACCGGTACTTTTCAAAGTTATTGTCAAACCCATTTTTTTACTTTTTTCACTTAACCACATAAAGCTTAGAAAATGTTTAACCTATTTTAATTTTCGAACTGTTTTGGATAAAAAAAATGTTTTTTATGTCTAAATCGATCAAAAAATACAACATTGATGTGTAGATTGGATGGGTTAAAAAAAAATATTTGCGTTCTTATCCCTATTTTATGTTATATGGTGCAAAAAGCTTTGCCGGATTTAAAAACAAATGCTTGGAACAGTTACAAGCATCATTTTGCATCCATAGTGCAAATGGGTGGGAGGCGTCACAAAAAATATTTTTTTTACGGTCTCATCCCCCATTTTATATTATTTGGTGCAAAAAGCTTTGCATGATTTTTTCAGGTTTTTAAAAAATGTTTTAAATGTGTAAAATGTTGATTGAACACACAATTTTCAAGTATCTCAAAAAGTCAGACAAAGCTTTTTTGCACCAAATAACATAAAATAAGGGCGAGGCTGCAAAAAAAAATATTTTTGTTCCCCCCATATGTTCTACGAATGCAAAGAGATGATTGTAACAAATCTAAAAATTTTTCTGTTTCCAAAAATGAAAAAAATCAGGCAAAGCTTTTTGCACTCTAATGTACACATATTTAAAATTTACGCTGGGATATTATACACTCAAAATTTTAGTTGTTAGTAGTTATTTGAAATCATAGATAGAAATAAATATTTTAGAAATTTTAAGAATTATTAAATTATATATTACAAAAGTATTAATATACCAAATACATATAAAACTAAAACTTACGAATATTTCAAAATTAAACACAAACATAAAATACAATAATATGAAGTTAAGGATTTTTTGAGCGTGTACTTACAGTTAAATTAATATTAGATTTTAGTATTGTGATTAATAAAATCTATTTACAATTTATTTGGTTTTAATATAAATTTTAGTAAAATAGCAAAAACATTTTAGTAAAATGTTTTCGTTTATGAATTTCCCATTTGTCTACATGCTGTTATTTTGGTTGTAGTTGAACGGACGTACAATTTGATGACTGACTGTATGTATGATGCCTTCAATAGCTTTGTTTTTTGGTTAAGTAGTGTATTTGAAATTTTAAATTAATTAAAAGTGTACATAATTTTATTAAATTAATTAAATTTTCTAAAATTTGCTTTTTTTTATATTTCATAATCTTTATCAATTTCAAATGTATCACTAAAAAAAAGATGAGGGAAGAATAGGAAAAAAAAGTTTAAGATTTTAATAAATTCTTGAGTTAAGAAAATTTTTGAAACTTGGGGTTAGTTTAAACTGAGGTTAGGGAGTGAAATTAAAATCCGTTTTTTTAGGTTATGATTAATTTTTGTTAATTTATGGTAAAGTTGAGGTTAATTTTTTTTAAGGTTATAAAACAATAAAACACGTGTTACTTTTTTTAATTTAATAAAAAAAAATACTTAAAAAACAACTAAAATTGTATTGTTTTGTTAATTTTTTTTTAGTACTTAATTTAAAATTGCTTTTTAAAAAATTATTAATAATTATAAAATAATACATATAAAAAAAAAACACACAAAAAACCATACAAAATTTTGTGCAAGTTATTTTGAAAACTAAAAATTAAGAAATTTTGGGTATAGCAGTTTGGAAATTAATTTAAAACTTTTTTTTTAGTTCTGATCTCAAAACAGAAGAAAATTTTAATAAAAATCCCTAAAAAGAATCTAAATCTATTTAGAAAAATGTTTTAGAATCGGAGATTCTGCCTCAGAATTGGAGAAAATCAGAATCTGAGATATAGTAAAAAAATCTGAGACTTTTTACATATGGAATCTGAGAATCTGAGATATAGAAAAAAAAATCTGAGTCTTATTACATATGGAAAAACGTCTGTATAACAAAAATGTCTCAGAATCTGAGATTATGATGTCTCAGAATTTGAGACTTTTTTTTATATAGAAAAAATGTCTCAGAATCTGAAACTTTTTCTATATAAAAAAAATGTCTTAGAATCTGTGACTTTTTCTATATAGAAAAAATGTCTCAGAATCTGAGACTTTTTCTATATAGAAAAAATGTCTCAGAATCTGAGACTTTTTCTATATAGAAAAAATGTCTCAGAATCTGAGACTTTTTCTATATAGAAAAAATGTCTCAGAATCTGAGACTTTTTCTATATAGAAAAAATGTCTCAGAATCTGAGACTTTTTCTATATAGAAAAAATGTCTCAGAATCTGAGACTTTTTCTATATAGAAAAAATGTCTCAGAATCTGAGACTTTTTCTATATAGAAAAAATGTCTCAGAATCTGAGACTTTTTCTATATAGAAAAAATGTCTCAGAATCTGAGACTTTTTCTATATAGAAAAAATGTCTCAGAATCTGAGACTTTTTCTATATAGAAAAAATGTCTCAGAATCTGAGACTTTTTCTATATAGAAAAAATGTCTCAGAATCTGAGACTTTTTTTATATAGAAAAAATGTCTCAGAATCTGAAACTTTTTCTATATAAAAAAAATGTCTCAGAATCTGAAACTTTTTCTATATAAAAAAAATGTCTTAGAATCTGTGACTTTTTCTATATAGAAAAAATGTCTCAGAATCTGAGACTTTTTCTATATAGAAAAAATGTCTCAGAATCTGAGACTTTTTCTATATAGAAAAAATGTCTCAGAATCTGAGACTTTTTCTATATAGAAAAAATGTCTCAGAATCTGAGACTTTTTCTATATAGAAAAAATGTCTCAGAATCTGAGACTTTTTCTATATAGAAAAAATGTCTCAGAATCTGAGACTTTTTCTATATAGAAAAAATGTCTCAGAATCTGAGACTTTTTCTATATAGAAAAAATGTCTCAGAATCTGAGACTTTTTCTATATAGAAAAAATGTCTCAGAATCTGAGACTTTTTCTATATAGAAAAAATGTCTCAGAATCTGAGACTTTTTCTATATAGAAAAAATGTCTCAGAATCTGAGACTTTTTCTATATAGAAAAAATGTCTCAGAATCTGAGACTTTTTCTATATAGAAAAAATGTCTCAGAATCTGAGACTTTTTCTATATAGAAAAAATGTCTCAGAATCTGAGACTTTTTCTATATAGAAAAAATGTCTCAGAATCTGAGACTTTTTCTATATAGAAAAAATGTCTCAGAATCTGAGACATTTTGTATATAAAATCTTAACCATATAATTACACTGTGCCCGAATTTGACACTTTTTTTTAACAAGCTGGGCACCCTACTGGTAAAGTTAATTCAACTACGCTGAATTCAATGGTGCTAGCCGTTTTTCGAAGTTAGCGCTCGTATTCGCGATTTAAAATTATGGATCCTCAAGTACAATAAAAACGATATTTTTAAGCTTTTGCGATAATTTTTTAATTTAACCCATTCAAGTCTGTAAAACTAACGTAACAAATTACGGATTACCGTGCATTATTTTTCGCGAAAAAATTTTTTTGCTCGCCAATTTTTATTTTTGTGAAAAAATTGATTCAATACAAATATTTTTAGTTTGATTTGAATTTACGACAGCCATTTGGTAAAGCAAGTTCGTGTACACTAAATCCTATTGTTATATCATTTTTTTTTCAAAGTTAGCGTATATATTAGCGATATTCGCGATTTTTTTTTTTTTTGTATTTTTTAATAAAAAAAAAATTATATTATTTAGACAATTGCTGAATTTTTATCATCTAAATTCTATTGAATATACAAAAAAGAGTTTTATTCGCGGAAATTGTTTTTTTTTTTGCGTGAAATTTTTTTCCAAATTTTTTTAATTTCGTTGTTAATTTATGAAAATGAGTAGAATACGATACATTTTAGATAAAACATTTTTGGAAAAAAAATTTTTCGCGATTTTTTTTTCGCGGAAAACAATTTTTTTTTTGCGGAAAAATTTTTTTTGCGGAATTTTTTTTTTGTGATAAAAAATAATGCATTTCCCAAATTTATACTTAAAAATTATCCCAAAAGCATAAAAACTTATTTTTTGTAGTACCTAGGCTTTATAATTTTAAATCGCGAATATCGCGAATACAAGCGCTAACTTCGAAAAACGGATATCATCATTGAATTATGCGTACTCCAATTAGCTTTACCAGCAGGGTGCCCAGCTTTTTAATTTTTGCTACTAGCAAAGTGTTATCAATCGACAATTTTTGTAGAAATTGCTATATAGGAAATTTTCCAAGCTTTAATTTAAGCTTAATGGCGTCCAGATTGCGCAAATATTAAATGAAATACGAGGGTCGCACTGAAAATTCTTTAAAAATATTTGTTTTATTTAAAAATCTTCTTTTATTCATTCCTACAATATTTCAATATTCATTGAATAACATCTTCAGGGACAGTACAAAAAATTCTTTTAGTTTTGTATTAATATAAATAATAGTAAATAATCAAACTCGGGGTCTTTCTTTTAATTAAAAATCTTCTTTATTTCATTTGTCCAATATTTCGTTATGCATTGAATAACATCATCAGGGACAGTACAAACAATTTTTATAAGCTAGTGTGTTGCTGTTGCTGCTATCGTCGTCATTATAGTATTATTATGAAGATGTCATAATCGTCGTCATTATAGTATTATTATGACGACCATAGCAGCAACAGCAATACACTAGCTTATGAGAATTTTTTGTACTGTCCCTGATGATGTTATTCAATGCATAACGAAATATTGGAGATATAAAATAAAGAAGATTTTTAATTAAAAGAAAGACCTCGAGCTTGATTATTTACAATTATTTATATTAATACAAAAGTAAAATAATTTGTTGTACTGTCCCTGATGATGTTATTCAATGAATAACGAATTATTGGAGGAATGAAGTAAAGAAGATTTTTAAATAAAAGAAAGACCTCGAACTGGTACTGCCCCTGATGATGTTATTCAAAGAATAACGAAATATTAGAGAAATTAAATAAAGAAGATTTTTAAATTATTTACATTCTTAAAACTTAAAAAAAAAATTCCAAAAGTACCCAAATTTTCTTAATTTTTTTAACATTTATAAGTGCAAAACATTTAAGTGTTTAAAAAATATATAAAATAATTGTGCTATATAATAATAATAAAAAAAATAATAATATTAATAGAAAAACATGCGCGTCCTTAGCATTTTGTTTAGTAAGTAGAATTATTATTTTTTTTTTTTTTTGTAAAAAGACAGAACATAGATAAATAAATAATAAGAAAATACTTAAGAGTAGAATTAGTAGTAGATATAAGATTAGGACAGATCTGTGGTAATTGTGGGAGTAACTGTTGTTTTTTTAAGTAGTATTAGGTGATGGTGAAAATTGATGATTGTGGTGGTGGTGGTAGTGGTTGAGTCGTAGTACTAGTAGTTGGATCATTAGTAGTATTGGATGATAACTCACAACTATCATTATCATTAAAGACATCATCATTATTATTATTGTTAAATTGGCTGCGAAGGTAATATTAGTAGCAGTAGTTAGTTAGATTTTTCATAAAATTTACAATAATTGACAATGTATGAGAAACAAAAAAAAAATACACTTAGAAAAATATCTATACACTTTTGGTTTAAAAACTTCGTTTTTTACAGCAGCTAAATGAAATTGGTGGTGGTTGCTTTTTTTTTGTAATATTTTTTTGAATATATTTTGAGGTTTCTTTTTTTAATTAAAACTAACATCATTTACAAAATGGAATATTAGTAAAAAATGATCGAAAAATATGTAATTTTTTTTAATTTTTTTAACTTTCTATAAAATTTTCTTACGATTTTCTTTCTGATTAATTTTTACAAATGGTACTATACATTAAAAAATGAGGTGGAGAAAAAAAAAAACACAAGAATTGTTTAAAATTTTTAACAGTGTACTTTTTATGTTTACATTTCCTTGACAGGACTGCATGTACTATAAGGTGGACTTCTAGTTGTTGTTGTTGCCGTTGTAGGAGAATTGTCATAATCATTATTAGTAGTAGTACCAGTACTAGTAGTAGAAGAACAAATAGTAGTAGTAGAAATGGTAGAAGTAGTAGTAGAACAGGTAGTAGTAGTATTATTAGCAGTGTTGTAATCATTATTAGTAGGTGTTGTTGAGGTTGTGGAACTATTGGATTTATTAAATTTTTCAATTAACAAGGGACTAATTTGTATTTGTAATCTACTGGGCCTGCGTCCAGTTACCAAAAGGCTGGAAAAAGAATTGGAGAAAAAAAATATGGTACTCACACACACACACTTCGCAAAACAAAAAAAAAACTAATAAAACACAAAAGTAGTAGAAAAAAAAACAAAAAAAAATCAATAGTTTTATCACAAAAAAAAACATAACAGGAAAAAGGGAGTAAAATAGTAGTATTAAATAGAAGTAGTAAAAAAATAGTAGTAGGGAGAGTGTGTAAAAAAATGTTTAATTTATTTGTGTAAAATTATTATTTGGTATATAAAATCGTGTAGTGTTAATAAGTTTTGGTAACTATTTGACTGCAATTTTAAAATTTTTTGCTACTTTTGCTGTTATCAAAGAGGGGAAATTTTTCTTGCAGTGTTTATTTATTTGAAAAGGGTAGTGTATAGATTTTAATTTTTCTTTTTTCTAATATTTTTTTCTAATTTTGCTATAATTTAATTATACTGTGTATTTTGTAAATGTTCTTTTTCATGTTTTTATTTTTATTTTTTGTATTAATACTGATTATGATTTAGGCGCAATTCACTTAAAGCATTTTTTAAAAATTTGTCAACTTGATGTTGTATTTGCAGGATTTAGCGAGATACAAATTTTGATTATCTATTTTATATATTTAATTTGGATTTCCCCGAAAGCCCATAATTTTTCATAGGGAACCAATTCAGCGGTTCAAAAGTTATGAACGAAAATGTAAGGACATCTCGAAAATGTCGGTACATTCTACATAACCTAATAAATATGGCTTCCAATCTGGATCCCGGAAATTTCGGGATTTTATTAAATCCCAAATCTCGGGAATTCTGATTTTTAAAACCGGGATTTTCGGGATCTCCAATATTATAATTTATTGGTCCTAGACCCAACTTCAAGTAAACCGATCAACACAGAACCACTTTTTGATTCGTTTTTATAACGATACGCGTCACAGTTTCCGGTGACAGGACATAATCCCCACGAACATTATCCCCTAAACGGAAATGTGGATTATGACCGAATACATCACGGTCGTAATCCCCATATTAGTTGTGGGGATTATGACCAATTCCAAACCGGTCATAATCCCAATGGGGATTATGTCCATTCATTGTTGGGATTGCGAACGAAGTTTCTTTGGTCAGATCGGTCAGAATAAAACAAATTTATAAAAAATTAAAAAAAAAATTACATTTTGTAAGGGAGCCTATATTGGAGATAGAGTGTTAGTTAATTCTAAAAAAAATTTTACTGTTAAAAATAAATGGAGATCGGTCTTGCTGTTGTCCCCTCTACGACGCACCATTATAATAAATTGTTTTCAAAAAATTTTAAAAAATAGTAATAAACGTTATCCCACGATCTTACTTTCGATTTTTGATTTTTTTAATAATTATTTCACTTGATCAGCTTATTAACGACTTCAAATTTCATTTGGGTGTTATAAAAAAAAAAAAAAATGGAGTAGGACCCCAACGGCCCACTATGGTTCCAAATCCATTTTTTTTGGCAGAAATTAAAAAAATAAAATTTAACAAATTTTTAAAAGCTTATACATTTCCTCAATGTCAACACTTTAGGCTATCAAGAAAGTATAATGAAAAAAATTTGGTGCCAATACTTTCAGTTTGCTAGGCTTTCAAAGTTGAAAGTTTTAAGACGCATAATAAAACCGGAGTGAAATCAATATTACAGTTATACAAACGGCAAATGGGAAAAACTAAAATTATAAAGAGGCTAAAGGGACAAATTGAAACCTAAGGATACTAGTTCTTGTTTAAAATTCCTATTTTACAGTTAATGCATCCTTGGCGTTATTTTTTGGTGTTTTGATTATGAGGATTTTGGAGCCAAAATAGCCAATTACTTTCGTGGACAAAAAGTTGTGATTGGGCACGAACTTGCATGAGTCTTTAAACGTGAATGTGTTTTCAATATTGCATGTTTAATATTAAAATTTACATCTTGCCAGCATTTTTTGGCAAACTCCCACAATTTCCATTTTAGTTTAGCACAAATTTCGGCAAAATTTGCTGTTTTTTGCGTGACACGTTTTCAAATAATTTTTTTTATAATTTTTTTTACCTTCCGTAAAGCTAATAATTTAAGAAAAATATATTTTAAAAAAAAAAAAAAATTCAAAAAAAAAAATTTCAAAAAATTTTTTTTTTTTTGACAATCGATTTTTGATTGCGCTAAGAGATAAAAATCTTCCCAGAATTAATCCAAGTGACCTTGCTTCATTTTTTGAATTTATGCCAAAAAAAATGCATTTGGAACCATAGTGCGGCCCTAAATTTGTTTATTCGTCAATTTTGATGCGGAAGGGTTTATCCCACCAAAATGAAATTTTTAGTCGTAAAATAATAATTAAAAATAAAATTTCGAAAAAAATAATTTTTGGTTTGTATGGGAAAGATATTTTTGGGGCAAAACCTTAACCCCCCAAAAGGCACGGCTTAATTTTGCCCGAATTGGCTAAAAATTTAAACATAAGAGTTCTTAGACCAAAACGAACATAATTTGCCCGATCGACGAAATTTGAAAAAAAGTCAATATTCCTGCCACCCTAATATATAGGGTAGAGAGGGGTACATTCGCCAGTGGGGCACAATCGCCACCCCCACTTATCTCTTAAGCTAAAAGAGGTATCAAATTGTGACAAATGTGTTTTAGTATTTTTTAGGTCGCTGAAAAAATATTACCTAGTCAGGGTATTTTGTAATAGCTTTTTGATTTTGTGAGTTACAAATATATTGCTCATTGTGATAAACGAGTTCGTTTTAATAAGTAATAATTATAATGAAGTGTACAAATTTTTATTTTTTGTGAGCGCACGCTCCTGGGGCACATTCGCCAGATAGAGGATGGGGCAGCTTTGCCGGCGAATGTATCCCATATTTTGAAAAATATCTCCTTAAGAGATTCTTAGGTTGAAAGCCTTTTTCTGACAACAAAAAGCCCCAGATTCTGAAAAATTTTTCCAATAGAAAATATATCAGATTTCAGACAGGTTTATTTAAAAAAAAAATGTCTTGATTTTAAAATTTTTCTGAGTCATTTGCTTAAAGAGAAAGTTTATGATTCTGGCACATTATCCCAATAGAAAAATCCTGAGGTTCTGAGGGATTTTTATACAGAAAAGCTTTTGGAATTTATAAAACTCTTGCTAAAGACAAATTTTTAGATTCTAATACACTTTCATATGGAAAAATATCCGATACTTATGCAATTTTCCCACCAAAAAATTCCTATATTTAAAAAAATTCTTCGTGTACAAAAATTTTTAGATTTAGGCCTCTGTTCTGTCTTTCACAACTTTTCAATTCACATGAAAATTTTCGAATCACATGAAATCAAGTTTAGTGTTTTGTCGATCACGTTTTTATTCGAAGTGGATATTGAATAATTAAAATTAAAAAAAATAATAAGGAAAAAAGAGCATTCGTTTTACTTTCACCAAATTTTATTTATGTGAAACAAAACGAAAAAAATAATTCGGATGTGAAATCTAGAACATCAAAAAAATTAGGAAATTTTCATTTTTACATTTTTTATGTGAATTACTTTTTTTGGAACAGCGGCCATTGTGACTTTTAAATCTTCTTAGGTTCTGATTTTTTTCTATTCTATTTTTCTACAAAAAAAAAAGCCTAAGATACCGAAACGTTCTTTCTATAGCAAAATTTTCAGGTTTTGAAAAACTACTTGAAAGACTTTAATGCTTTTAAAATTTTTTGAGGTAATTTCCTAGTCTCTCAAAAGCTTTTCTATAGAAAAAGTATAGTTTTGTGATTAGAAAAAGTCTAAGATTCTCAACCATTTTCTGAGATATATTTCCTATTGAAAAGTCTGAGAATCTTAGAAATTTTTCCTACAAAAACGTCTAATATTCTGAGACATTTTTCCTATATAAAATGTCTTACTCAGCTTTAGAGACATTTTTCCTATAGAAAAAGCCTCCGATTAAAAGTCTCAGAAATTTGTGAATACAATAAATTTTATCACTGAAAGTGCTCCTATACGGAAATTTGTAATATCAACAAACGTTGTAAATTTTGTGTTTTTCAACAAAAAAATTCAACAAACACAAAGACAATTTGTTAATCTGACAAAAGTAAAAAATCTTTTTTTTTTTTTTTCAACAAAGAAATTCAACAAACACAATTTGTTAATCTGACAAATGACAATTTTTTTAACAAAGAAATTTAAATTGACGTGATAAAAGAATTTTGAAATAAAATTACTTGACTGAGTTTGTTAAAAACAAAATCGAACTTTTGTATTATGGACTAACAGGCTGCCGTTTTTACTAAATGTTTGGTTGATATCATGTTTGGTTGATTTACAATTGATGTTTGTTGATTTAAATTTGACGATTTTATTTTCTGTGTAAGGCATTTCATCTATAGAAAAAGTCTCAGTTTCTAAGTTATTGTTCATATTGAAAAAGTTTCAGACTCATTTTCTAAATAAAAACTCTCATATTCTGAGACATTTATTATAAATTAAAAGATTCGGAGACTTTTTTCCTATAAAAAATTCAAAGATTCAAAAACATTTTTCCTATAGAAAAATTTTGAGATTCTTGGACATTTTTTCTACAGAAAAATTCTCACAAAATTTTCTTTTATTTTTCTTTCCTTTTTACCCATCTTCTAAAAAAAATTCAAAAATTTTGTCTAGCAAAATTTTCGTATTTTTCGAAAGAAAAATTTTATTATTATGAGACTTTTTTATATAGAAAAATTTTATCATTCCGAGACATTTTTTCTTTGGAAACATTTTAAGATTCTTAGACATTTATCATAGAAGAATTTCTATAAATGTCTGCTATATATGAGGCATTCCACACCAAATGTCCAGCGAAAAAAAAACAAGTGTACCGTAAACTTCTGAATAGGTTGTATGGATAGCCCTACATGAAACTTAGAAAATTGCGTTTTTGGTTTTTCAATTTTTCAAAAACTGGGCTTAGGAGGCGTGGTCAAATATTGGAAAAATTGTCAAATTTGTGGCGAGTTGGCTTGATTAAATATTTATCACAATAAAACGGAATGCACCACAATCCAAAAAACTTACATTCTTATACAGTTTTGTATGGGCTATCGATTAAAAATTTTTTTTTTTTTTTGAAAATTTTCAGAACCCGTTCTGAAATTTTTATTTTTTAAAAAGTCAATTTATCAAAAATCCGGCCGCTTTTTTTAATTTTTTTTCTTTAATTTTTTTTTAAGTTTAGATGTTTGTCCATCCACACAAAAATTTAAACACGCGTTTTTCGTTTTTTTCGAGACAATCGCATTTGAATTTTAAATTTAATAACAATTTAATAATTTGCTTGTATTTTCCTGTTTCAACAGAGCGTATGAGTAATATTTATGCAACAATTAATACTCATTTACAACCTTAAAACAAGAAAATACAAGCAAATTACAAAATTGTTATGAAATTTAAAATTCAAATGCGATTTTCTTGAAAAAAACGAAAAACGCGTGTCTGAATTTTTTTGTGTGAATGGGCAAACATCTAAACTTTAAAAAAAAAGTGTCCGGATTTTTAATAAATTGACTTTTTTAAAAAATGGAAAATTTCAGAACGGGTTCTGAAAATTTTCCAAAAAAAAAAAAATTTAATCGATAGCCCATACAAAACTATATAAATGTAAATTTTTGAGATTGTGGTGCATTCCGTTTTAATGTTATAAATATTTAATCAAGGCAACTCCCCACAAATTTTACCATTTTTCCAATATTTGACCATTCCTCCTAAGCCCAGTTTTTGAAAATTAGAAAAACCAAAAGCGCAGTTTTCTTAGTTCCATATAGGGCTATCCAAACAACCTATTCAGAAATTTACGGGACACATGTTTTTCTGTAGCGGGACATTTGGGGTGAAATGCCTCATATAGAAAAAATCAAATTATTCCTATGGATTTTTTTTTTTCAAATTTTTCCTATAGAAAAATTCTCATTTTTTTTTTAACAAAGAAAAATTCTTACATTCTAATTCATTTTTCCTTTAGAAAAATGTTAAGATTTTTAGACATTTTTTAGAGAAAAAATTCTCAGATTATTTCATTTTATTTTTCACTTTCTTTTTTCCCCTCTCCTTTCCTCTTCTTTGTTTATTTTCTTTCCTTTTTTTCTAGAAATTATATTTCTTGGCGATTGTGCCCCACCAGCTTGGCGCACCTGCCCCATGGATGGGGCAGTTTCGCCGATTTGGGTTGCTTTAAAAATGTAAAAAAAAAAAAAATTATAGAAGCCAAACAGATAAATTCCATTTGGTGTATACATTTTAAAGCTAAAATATGTAGCTTCTTGAATCAACAAAAATTTAGGAAAAATGTCTACTTGTTAAGGTTTTATTTTTTTGTGAGCGCACGCCTCTGGGGCACATTCGCCAGATTGAGGCTGGGGGAACTTTGCCGGCGAATGTACCCCACGGGGCACATTTGGCGACGACGGATGTTCCCCATGCGGTTCTTGCACCACGTAAAATGTGAGATAATTTCACCGGCGAAAGTGCCCCATGTGGTTGACACGCCATTTAGAATTGGGTAGTTTGCTGGCGAATTTGGCACACGGGTAGTACATTTTTTTTCTTTGTTTCAATAAAATTACGTTTTTTTAATAAAATTATGTTTTTAATACTTTTTCTAGAAATTATATTTCTTGGCGATTGTGACCCCCCCCCCCTCCCCCCCCGCTTGGCGCACCTGCCCCATGCATGGGGTAGTTTCGCCGATTTGGGTTGCTTTAAAAATGTAGAAAAAAATAAAAGAAGGCAAACTGATCAATTCCATTTGGTGTATACATTTTAAAGCTAAAATGTGTAGTTTCTTGAATCAACAAGAATTTAGGAAAAATGTCTACTGGTTAAGGTTTTACAGCACTTCAAAAAAAGTGCCCTACAAATTTTTATTTTTTTGTGAGCGCACGCCTCTGGGGCACATTCGCCAGATTGAGGCTGGGGCAACTTTGTCGGCGAATGTACCCCACGTGGCACATTAGGCGACGACGGATGTACCCAATGCGGTACTGACACCACGTAAAATGTGACATAGTTTCACCGGCGAAAGTGCCCCATGGGGTTGATACGCCATTTAGAATGGGGTAGTTTGCTGGCGAATGTGGCACACGGGAAGTATATTTTTTTGGTTTGTTTCAATAAAATTATGTTTTTTTTAAAAAATTATGTTTTTAATAACAATTCTTCCGAAAAATTATATTTTTAACGAATTTCTAGAAATTTTATTTCTTGGCGATTGTGCCCCACCAGCTAAGCGCACGTCTCGCATGGATGGGGCAGTTTCGCCGATTTGGGTTGTTTTTAAAATGTAGCAAAAAAATAATAGACGCCAAACAGATAAATTCAATTTGGTGTATACATTTTAAAGCTAAAATGTGTAGCTTCTTGAATCAACAAGAATTTAGGAAAAATGTCTACCGGTTAAGTTTTTACAGCACTTCAAAAAAAAAAGTGGCGAATGTGCCCTTCTCCACCCAATATTGCAATATTTATGTTCCGCCATTTTTGGTGTAAAAAATTGAGAAAAGCTCAATTGCAATTCAAAAAAATTCAACTAAAATTTATTCAAATTTAAAAAGAGAATTCAGAAAAGCTCAATGGAAATTCAGTAAAGCCCAATTGAATTCAAAGAATGCAATTAAAATTTAGGAAACTGAAATTATAATTTGGGGCACTCCAGCTGAAATTTTCTGAATTGAAAAAGGTGTAGTGGAAGACTTTGTATTAAATAGTTTATCTGAATTGAAGTTTTCAAGAAATAGTAGTGGCAATATCTCTGTTTAATAATCCCTTTAATAACATCAAATTGACAATTTTTTGGCATTGGACAGTTTGCTTATGATATTTTTTAACAAGACATTTTTTTTTTATATATTTATAAAGACATAAGACAAATGGACATGTACAAAAATTGTAGTTAAATTTAAAAAAGGACATTCACAATAACATAATGCTAAATTTTACAATTATTTTTTTTTTTTTTTGTTAAATCTTAAAAATAAACTTATAATTAACCTTTTACCAAAAAAACTTAACTTAATTTTAAGTTAATAATTTATTTTTTTTTTTTTAGTATTTTTTGTTAATTACTAAAAACAAATTATAAAAAGCTGGCAAAAATAAACTACATTTGTTAATAGAGGAACACTTTTTTTTAAATTTTTAAAGTTAACAAAATAAAACAAAACTACAAATAAGTGACCTTTAACCCAAATATAAGGAGAAAAGGTGAAATTTTTAATTTTTAACCAAACCATGCAATAATTAGTAAAGTAGTTTTTGTTTTTAAAGATAATTTTCAAAATCAAAACTCAAATAATAAAAAATTTCAACTTTAAAAAAAAAAGAATAAAAACATAAAAATAAAAAAATAAAAACACTCACCCGCTTAATTCTAGCATAGAACCACGACGTACATTACGTCGATGACTGGCTGTAACGGGAAACGGACCGGAATGACCCTCACTAACACCAGATGATGTACCGGCTGAAATCGATTGTGAACGTTTATCTAGGCGAGGATTATATGTTGAAGAAGGCACAATCATACTGCTTAAAACAGCGGCTAAAGCTGGATCTGAACCGCGTATAGAGCCAATACCATCTAAAGCATCAGCGCCACCAATACTAACACCGCCTCTTGAACCAGAACTTTCTCGACGAAAAAGACCTATGACGGACTTTGGCTGTTTAGGTTTGTTTATACCACCTAATTTATATAAAAGTTTTTTTTTTTTTTTTTGGTTTTTTTGATGAATTTTTATGATCGAGGTTTTTTGTGGGTGTAGTAGTTTCGTGTTGTGGTGGAATTTACGCAAAAGTGCATTGTGATGTAAGAAAATTATGATTTTTTTGTTGAAAAAAGTTTAAAAGATTTTAAGGATTTTCAAACAAATACATTCACATCATTACGTGGTTTGGGTTGTTTTCCAAATAAAAAAACAAAGAGTTGAGATAGAGTAGAAGAAGTAAAAGAATAAATAAAAAAAATGAATTAAAAAGTTATTTAAACAAAAATCAAATATTTATTTTAAAAAAAAAATTAAATAGAATTGTTTGCTATTATGGGACAATATGTTATTTCAAAATACACTTAGAAAAAATGAGAAAAACCGAATTACACTAAAGTAAAAAACAGGATTAAATCTGATCATTTCCAAAAAAATAGTTCATACATGTTTCTGTAGTCAAGTAAAATTTAACTAAAAGTTGGGACATTTTTTTAACTATAAGGAAAAATTTAAGTTCATAACTGCCAAATAGTTCATAGTTTTTTTGTTAATAAAATTCTCTAAAACACAGAAGAAATTTACTTTTTAGACAAAAAAGTAGCTACTTAAAAAAAAAAAAAAGGAATATTTTTAGGAGAAAAAAGGAGTTTTTTTAGGAAAAAAAAGGAATTTTTTTAAGAAAATTTTTTTTTTTTAGAAAAAATTTCTTTTTAGCAAAAAAATCCTTTTTTTAGAACAAAGAACTTGTATTCTAAAAAAGTAGTAACAAAATTTCCTTTTTTAAAAAGGCCTCTTAAAAAAAATTTACTTTTTAAAAAAAGTACTTTTTTTTGTCTAAAAAGTATTTTTTTTCTAAAAAGTACTATAAAGTAATACTTTTTACGAAAAAAGTACAATTTTTTCTAAATAAGTATTTTTTTCCTGTCTTAAAGGCAGGGGCGTATCCAGGATTTTATTTCGGTGGGGCCCAACATTTTTTAAAAAATGTTTTTTTACAAAAAATTTACATAACAGCACATGTTTTAGAATTTTTCTCGATCTTTTCCTTGAACTGAATGTAAAACAATCAGATTCTTCACTTTTGTTTAAGTTTAAGACTGCTGGGGTAAAAATAAAAAAGACATTTTATACTTTAAAATTTTTTGAGAGACTTAAGCCTTTTTTTAAAGTGTGAATTGTATAAGATGCTGATACATTTTTACAAAGAAGATTATCAGAATCTGATTTTTTTTTAAAGAAAAGTCTAACAATAAGATTCTATGTCAATTTCCAGTAAAGACAGTTTTTGTTACAGAAAAAGTCAAAGACTCTGAATCATATTTTCAATTAAAAGCGTTTCTCGGGAAAAAGTCATTTTAGAAAATGATTCTATAAACATATTTATAAAATACTTTTCCAAAAGAAAATACTCCGATTGTAAGACATTTTCCCAGAATCTGATATATTTCTAGTCTAGCACATTTTCTCAGATTCTGAAACATTCTACAGAAAATGTTTTAGATTCTGAGAAAATCTTCGCTTTTTCTATAAGAAAACAAGTAAGAAAATTATAGTCGGTCAAGACCGACCATATAATACCCTTCACCAGAGTTTCCCGGAATATGATTCCCATGGACCGATTAGATCTATATGTTTTAAAATCTTTAATAAGTGTAAAAAACACTCACAAATCAAATTTGAGTGAAATAGGCTTCTATTTGTTAACAATAAACCGCTTAAACTGAATATCGGGCGAAATTTTCACAAGGGGCCTGAGTCCAAAACTGGTCCGATGATTACAAGGTTTGATAAGGTTTTTTAAGTACGCGTTTAACATACACAAACAAAATTTTAATTAAATATTTTCTATTTTCATGAAATTTGAGACATTTAAGTATGTGAAAATCGGGAAGGTGGTTTGTATGGGGGCTACAAGAAGAACTGGTCCGATTTCTTTGAAATTCGGAATGGTGATTTGTGAAGACAAAACATGTTTACCTTCCAAATTTCAAAAAGATACCTATTATAATACGGTTATTAGAGTCATTTGAGCCAAAACTAAAGAGGACCTTTGTATGGGGGCTAGGTCTAAATATGGACCGATTTTTTCCAATTTCAATAGGCTTCGTCCTTGGGCCAAGAGAGGCTTAAGTTTCAAATTTCAAGTCAATTGATTCAAAATTGCGACCTGTATCGTGTTTACACCGTTTACATGGACAGACAGACGGACGGACGGACGGACGGACGGACGGACGGACATCGCTAAATCGACTCAAAAAGTGATTCTGAGTCGATCGGTATACTTAAAGGTGGGTCTAGGACCAATATTTCGGGTAGTTACAAACATCAGCACAAACTCATTATACCCTGTACCACAGTGTGGTGTAGGGTATAAATAATTCAGATTCTGAGCCCTTTTTAAAAAGAAAACAGTATAAAAAAGTCTTTGATACTAAAAACTTTTTTTTAAAGGAAAACTCAGATTCAAAGAAAATTTTCCTATAGAAAAAGTCTAAGAATCATAGACATTTTTCCTAAAGAAAAAGTCTCAGATTCTTAGAAATTTTTCCTACAGAAAAAGTTTTCAATTTTGAGACATTTTTCCTATAAAAAGTCTCAGATTCTTAAAGAAAATGTATCAGATTCTTCGACATTTTTTCTATAGAAAAAGCCTCAGATTCTTCGACATTTTTCCGATAGATTTCCAGAAATTTTTTCTACAGAAAACTGCTTAGATTCTGAGACATTTTTCCTATCGAAAAAGTCTCAGATGCTTAAACACTTTTCCTATAGAAAAAGTCACAAATTCTTAGACATTTTCCTATAGAACAAGTCTCAGATTCTGAGACATTTTGCCTATAGGAAATTGTCAGATTCTAAAACATTTTTCATATAGAAAAAGCCTCAGATTCTGAGACATTTTTCCTAAAGAAAAAGTCTCAGATTCTGAAATATTTTTACCATAGAAAAATACTCAGATTCTGAGACATTATTCTTATAAAAAAATATATTTTTAGAATAGAAAAAGTCTCAGATTTTGAGCATTTTTCTATACAAAAAGTATCAGGTTGTGTCTCTGAGACATTTTTCCTATACACAAAATCTTAGATTTTGAGATAATTTTCCTTAAGAAAAATTCGTTGATTCTGAGGCATTTTTCTTAAAAAAGTAAAAGATTCTTAGATATTTTCTTAAATTTAAAAAAAAAAAATCTCAGATTCAGAGATATTATTCCTCTAGAATGTTCTCAGATTCTAAAACATTTTTCATATAGAAATGCCTCAGATTCTAAGAATTTTTTTATACCAAAAATCTCAGATTTTGAGACTTTTTTAGATTCAGAGACATTATTCCTATAGAAAGTTCTCAGACTCTTAAACATTTTTCATATAGAAGCCTCAGATTCTGAGAATTTTTTGTAGAAAAAGTCTTAGATTCTGAGACATTTTTTCTATAGAAAAAGTCTTAGATTCTGAGAAAAAGGCCAATATTTTAACCCGAGTAAAAATTTTTATATGATGCAATATATAATGATATATAACACAATATATATTTATACGCAATTTAATCCGAATAATGGTGGATGTTTTTGCATTAAAAAATATCAACTTGTATAAAATATGATTCGATTTCATCCGAGTTTTGACCAGACATTGCCATATTTCAGTGGATCCAATTAGATCCAATTGCATAAAAACATATAAAATCTTGGTGTGTTTTGGTTTGGCTGAGTTACACCACAGGTCAACGATACATTCACCAAACATATAATTTTCTAAAACAAAAAAATTGTTTGGGTACGCTTCGAACCAGATAGGTGATATACATAACCCCAACAAGGAAATGTTTAGGAACATTTAAGTTTCTTATACTTTGCCTAAAAATCTTTTGGTTAATTTGAAACATTTATATAGTTATATATGGAACAGAATAAAATATATATAATTTTATATTAAATTATACAGAAAAACAAATTTTGTATTGACCCTCATATTATTTCATATATTTATATCAACCGTATACCTTTTAATCCGAATCGTGATTAAATTATATATTACTACATATGACTGCATTTAAAAAATTTAGAAAATATCTCACGGATGTATAATTATATATGATTTATTATGTTTGTATCAAGTTATATATTGTTATATATGTTTATTTTTACTCGGGAAGACATTATTCCTAAAGAAAAAATCTTAGATTCTCATTTTTTCTTGTATAAAGTTTTAGATTCTGGGACATTTTTTTTTTTAAGAAATAGTCTCGTTCTGAGACATTTTCTAAAAGATAAAGTCGCATTTTAAGATTTGACCACATTTTTCTTACAATTAGGTGCATTTTCTGTGTACATAAAATTTCTAAGATATTCTTTCATTAGAATCTTAAGTTGAAAAGTTTCAAATTCTAAGAAAAAATTTTCAGATTTTGAGTTTTTTTTAACAGAAAAATTTTCAGTTTCAAAACATTTTAGATTCTTAATGTTTTTAGATTTTTTTAAGAAGTTTTTTAATATTGTACTTGTTATTTGATACGAAATCCTGAAATTTGTGAAATCATTTCGGGGGGGCCCGGGCCCCCGGGCCCCCCCCCTGTATACGCCACTGCTTAACGGTAATATAGCACTTTTTTAAAAAAAGTATTTTTTTACCAAAAAAGTGTTACTTTTTCTAAAAAAAAAAACACTTTTTTCAAAAAAAAATAAATTTTTTTCTATTTTTCTTAAAAAAGTACTAATTTTTCTAAAAAGTACGGTTTTTTCTAAGAAAGTACTATTTTTATAAAAAAAATGCTATTTTTTCTACAAAAAAGCACTATATTATATTAGACTGGCATTCTTTCTTCAACTTTTGATTTTCCCAAGTGTCCGGGCAAATTGTTATTCTAGTGGACCTAAAAAATATGTGGTACAAATTTGAGGTCAATCGGATTAAATTAACCCGTGGCGCCCGGTCAAAGTTTTAGATTTTAAAAAAATTAAAAAAAAAAAAAAATTAAAAATATATCGTGCGACACATCATAATTATTTTGAGGCGCAGAACACGAATATCAAAGAATGTTTAAAATCGGTCAAACGGTTTTCGAGATATCGTTATTTGAAATTTGCAAAAAATGGCGGTGTTTTCGTGCGTTCTAGAAATTTATTAAAAAAAAATCTCAAAATTTCTTACCCTTAACCCTTTCAAAGAGCTTGACCCAATCTTTCATTAAAAATTATTTGAGCCAAATCCTATCATTTTGACCCGTGGCGGCCTTCGATCAAAGTTTTGCTTTTTTTACAAAATTTTTACCTAAAACTCTAAACTTTGATCGAAGGGCGTCATGGTTAAAATGATCTGATTTGGCTAAAATTAAGTTTAAATGAAAGCTTGTCTCCAGCTCTGTGAAATAGTTAACGGAAACAAAATTTTAAGATTTTTTTAAAAAATTTCTCGAACGTAGGAAAAAACCGCTATTTTGTGAAATTTTTTGACCAATTTCAAATGGCGATAACTTAAAAACCGTTCGACCGATTTACGATATTTTGCATATTTGTGTTCAGCATGCCAAAATCAATTAAAAATAATGTATCGCGAGATATTTTATTTTTATTTTTTATTTTTCAAAAATCTAAAATTTTGGTTTGAAATTCTCAAAAATGTAAATCTTTGATTGATGGGCGCCACGAGTTAAAATCATCGGATATGGGTCAAATTAATTTTAAATGAAATATTGTGTCAAGCTCTTTGAAAGGGTCAAGGGTAAGAAATTTTGAGATTTTTTTTAAAAAATTTCTAGAACGTAGGAAAAACCCGCCATTTTTTGCGAATTTCAAACAGCGATATCTTGAAAACCGTTTGACCGATTTTAAAAATTTTACCCATTTTTAAGCAATTTACCTATTTTACCGGGTATTTACCATTTGGTATTTACCCTTTGCCCATCTCAAATCGGGGAACGATATTGAATAATTCATTCCATATCGTTCCCTGAAAGTTCACTTTTTTATACCTTTAGAAACGTAATTTTCAAAACATTCTTTGCAGAATCTTTTTTTTTTCAGAAAGGATCCTACATTCCAAATTTCAAGATTTTAGGACCATTATTTCAGGAACAACAAACAAAACCAAAAGTACAATTTGTTAACCCGCTAAAAATGAAATTTCGAAAAAGTACTTTTTTACCTTAAGATCCTGTGTTTCAAAATAAACTTTCTAGAACCATTATTTTAGGAAGTATAAAACGTACCGAAAGTAAACCCTTCAAGAAACGAAATTTCCAAAAGGTGCTTTTTTCAGAATGTTTGTTTTTCACCCAAGAATCTGACTTTCAATTTGGGCTTAAACTAACATAATCAGCAAGCTAATTTCATATGAAACGATCTTTCAATAAAAATGCTTTAACCACACCGTGTGTCATATTTGCTCGTGATCAGGGCTGCCAGATGATAATTTGATGCAAGTAAACAGGACAAAAAACTTCATGTCATAATGGCCCGTCTGGAAGTTTTTTTTAGACTTCTGTGTTTAGTTTTGGGAAAAGAACAAAAATTACCATCAACAGACGGGCAGAGAGACTGACGGACAAATATAAAGACGAACTGACTAAAATTGCTTTAAAGTCTAAAAATCGACGATCCAATACCCAGGAAAATTTTTTGGAACAAATTCCTGGTTCAATAGATTCTTGAATATATTTTACGGTAATCATAACAAAATTTTCTATGTAAAATTATTTTTCAAAAAAACTACTTGCTCTAAAAAACGATTGCTTTTGGGACAATTTCAAACAAAAATCATTGATTCTGTAATGTTAAGTAGAACCGGTTGAAGGGTAATTTGATGCGTTCTGGAATCGATTATTTGGAACAGAAAATTTTGCTGGGTAGCTTCATAAAATATACCCAGCAAAATTTTCTGTTCCAAATAATCGGTTCTGGAACTCATCATATTACCCTGCAACCGGTTCTACTTCACATTCCAGAATCAATGATTTTTGTTTGAAATTGTCCCGAAAGCAATTGACTTTTAGAGCAAGTAGTTTTTTCAAAAAATAATTTTACATAGAAAATTTTGTAGTAATTACCGTAGAATATATTCAAGAATCTATTGAACAAGGAATTTGTTCCAAAAAATTTTACTGGGTATGAGCCCCGTTATAGCAAATTACTGAAGTTTTGCTGAAGGCACGTATACCAAGGTTTTGCTAAACACACAAGCGAAATTATACTCAGAAAATTATTGCAGTTACTACATGAGGGTGGTTTGTGTAGTAAGAAGTAGTTGTTGTTTTCAACTACAATTTCAGTTGTTTTTGTATAAAAAATCTCAAACAACTTTTTTTGTAGTTTTAAAAAAAAATACAAAAAATTAGTACAATGTAGTAACAGTTATTTTATGTAGTTGTTTTTAGTCCACAAAAACAATATAATTATTTTAGAAATGTTTTAAAAAACGGATGTGTTGAACGAGTTGGAAGTGTGGGATGCAGTAAAAATTATTACCAAATAAATAATACCTAAATTAATTCAAATAATAAAAACAACTGTAATTTGAAGTTGTTTTTACCGTTTTTT
Source organism: Pegoplata infirma (assembly GCA_963921195.1). Taxonomy (NCBI): domain Eukaryota; kingdom Metazoa; phylum Arthropoda; class Insecta; order Diptera; family Anthomyiidae; genus Pegoplata; species Pegoplata infirma. The sequence continues at coordinate 99,512,410 of OY992537.1, forward strand.
GTAGTTGTTAATCAAAGTTAAAAACAGCAAAAATTTTTGGTTGATTTTGCCGTAAAATGTAGTAGACGCCTGAACAACAATAAACAACAAATATAGTTGTTGTAACTGTCTTTTGGAGTGGAATCTACCGTCATAATTTTTTATTGTATGTTTACCCAACGTTAGCATATTTCTGTTTACTCATTTTTTCTCAGTGTATTAGTTTTAGATTTTGAGTGCATAAATTACATAAATAATTTTACAATAACAATGTTTTATTTACATATTTAGGATATTTTTTTTTTTACTACTATGCATTTTAAGCTGCCAATTTTATTTTCAAAATTATAATTTGAAAAAATAATTTTATCATTTTCATGCATTTCGGATTAAGACTAATATGATTAAGTGGCAATTGATTGATGTTCTATGCAACAAGCGCTATTAATTTAACAATTTCAATAATTTTACATTAATTTTAATGATATACAACACAGTGTTTTGTAGAATTTTTAATTTTAGGAACTAGCAACGTCATACATATGAGCCATACCAGAAAATCTGGTGATTTTAAAATTTTTGATTTTGCTAAATTTTAAATTCAAATCAAGTTCGATAAAAAATCTGAGCAGACAGATAAAAAATCAGTTTATTTTAGCAGAAATATCGTCCGATTTCAGCAAACTTGATTTTGGCATCTCTGTCGAATCACAGATAAATCTGTGAATCACAGATAAATCTTTTTTTCTAATCCCACACTAAAAGAAAACCTTGTCAAATTACATCAAAAACTTGTAACTTTTTTTTGTTTGCTACCTCCTATTTGACAAAAAATTCCTAGTAATTTAACAAGCTTTCTACCAATAATTTTGTAATTTTACAAGGTTTTTACAAATAAAATCGTAAATTTAAAAACTTTTTGCACGATAAAATGTACAAAGAGGTTTCGTAATTTTACTAGATTTTTTGCTACCTATTTTACGAGAATTCCTAGTAATTTTACAAGCTTTTTATCAATAATTTTGTAATTTTACAAGCTTTTTACCAATAAAATTGTAAATTTACAGTTTTTTTGGCGCAATAAAAATTACAAGGAATTCGCGTGAATTTACTAGATTTTTTTTTGTAAAATTATCTTGGAAATTTGTAAAATTACAAAAAAAAATTGTAAATTTACAAAAAAAAAATGTAAATTTCGATCTAAATTTGTTGGTTAAAAAACAAGGAAAACTGTCAAATATTGGTAAAATGGGATTACGAGACTTTTTCTAGTAATTTGACAAAGTTTTTTTTTTTGTGTGTACACAACTTGCCGGGAATGCAGCCTCTAGGCTTGAGGATATAAATGCAAAATAGATGGCCAAGGGGGGGGGGGGGGGGGGTGGCATATCAGTAGAGCGTATTTCAGGCCGATATCATGGCCATAAAACGGGCTGCGGGTTATCATTCATGTAAAATCATTCAACCGACTCGAAACCAGCTACGCAACCGGTAGTAGCCGTTAGGGGGCACAGTGCCCGCTTCATCGCATACGAGAGTAAAATGGGAATCCCCCACAACGACTATTGCGGGGCATGTCAGGACGTGGAGGAGGAAGATACGTAATCGAACTTTCTCTGTCAATGTCCGGCATAGCCCATCGGAAGGCCAAACATTTTGCAGACCGATACTGACGGACTTTACATGTTTATCTAGTTTGGACGTTAGTAGGATAACCTCGCTTATGCGGGACTCCGAGCGATTCAGCTTGTATCCTTTATTTTATAGATAACACAACGGGACCACGTTCATCGAAACACCCATGTAAGCTGACCAATTAGGCGGCTGCCTGCTTACCTAACTTAACCTTTCGACTTTGACTTTCGACTTTGGGCTTATCAATTCTCAATATAATTGGACCATTTTTGGACTTAGACCCTTATAATAACACTGTTCAACACCCAAAATCGGAATGGGATGAAACCAAAAGCAAATGAAAGATGACATATTAAATAACAAACCCCTCAAGGCTTTTTTCCAGTTCAGAGCTAGATTTTTTTTTACACGCATTTAAAGTTAGTGCACTTTTATTATAATTATAATAATAAATGCTTAAAAATTTTATTAGTGGCGAATGATTAATATTGTAATTGCCTTTAAATAACAATCATACGCAACGGTATCCAGTGTTTTATATTAATAATTGCCTTTAAATAACAATCATACGCAACGGTGTTTAGTGGTTTATTTGAATAATTTGGCTATTCAGTAAATAGGTACTGGACCGATTGCAGCAAAATTCATACCAGTCATAGCTGAAGTAATTTTCAGCTTAAGTTTGGAAACTGGACCCTACATGTTCAATAAGGGCACAACCAGGGGCCTATAAAGTAGGACATGTTTAGTACACACAAACTATAAATGCTTTAAAATCACCAACTTTAAATGCGTGTAAAATAAAATCTAGCTCTGACCGTCAGCTTTCATTTGCTTTTGGTTTCATCCCATTCCGATTCCGAAAGTTCAATTTTGTATCACTGTGTAATTTAGCCTGATATTCAGTCTATTGGCAACAAAATTAAGCAAATTAATTAATTAAGCAGGGTATAATGAGTTTGTGCTGCTGTTTGTAACTACCCGAAATATTGGTCCTAGACCTACCTTCAAGCATACCGATCGACTCAGAATTACTTTTTGAGTCGATTTAGTGATGTCCGTCCGTCCGTCTGTCCATCTATCGGTTTAAGCACGATACATGTCGCAATTTTTTATCAATTGACTTGAAACATAAGCATCTTTTGGTCCAAAGACTAAGCCTATTGAAATTGGAGAAAATCGGTCCATGTTAAGACCTAGCCCCCATACAAACGCCCCTTTTGATTTGGCTAAAATGACTCTTATAACCGTATTAAAATAGATATCGCGTTAAAATTCAGCAGGTAATCAAATTTTATATGCACAAATCACCATTCCAAATTTCAAAGGAATCGGGTCAGTCTTTCTGGAAGTCCCCATACAAACCACCTTCCCGATATTTCCATAATTCCCTCAAAATTCATAAATATGGAAATATTTAATAATAATTTAATTTTTAGGTGCTAAACGTGTACTTAGTAACCAAATCAAATCGGAATATAATTGGACCATTTTTGGACTTAGTCCCCCATATAAAAATTTCGACCGATATTCAGTTAAATTGGTTTATTGACAAAAAATAAACCAATTCCACTAAAATTTGATCTGTGTGTGTTTTCGGTCAATGTTTGGCCTTGGGACCCATTTTCCGGAAAACACTGGTGTAGGGTATCATATGGTCAGTCTTAACCGACTATAAATTTCTTACTTGTTTTTGTTTGTGTATGTTTTCAATACTTAAGATTTAAGATTTAACGAAATATAGATCAAATCCGTCAATGTTTGGACTTGGGACCAATTTTCCGGAAAACACTGCACAGAAAAAAATAAAAAAATATTTAAGTAAATTTTTAATACTATTGATTAAAAAATTACTCAATTTTGCACCAGTAAACAATTTAATAGTATTGAGTAAATTTTTAATAAAAATCTATTTAATGTTTTAGAAAAAATGAGTAAATTTTTAATTGACACAATTAAAAATTTGGTGACAGGACATAATCCCCACGGACTTTACCCCCATAACGGAATGGGGATTACGACCGAATTCATCACGGACATAACCCCCATAATAGTTGTGGGGACTATGACCGTTCACTGTTGGGATTACGACCGAAAATTATTCGGTCATAACCCCCATTCATATTATGGGGACTAAGTCCAAAGAAATTTCGGTCATAATCCCCGTTTTTTGCGGAGAGGGTGGATTTAATGCATGGAGTTTGTAATCCCTAAGCCCGGCCAAAGGCCGGCTACGCAGAAAAACTTTTAAGGCAAAAAAAATACAATAAATCTGGGAATTATGTCCGTTTGTCGAAATTTTTTATGTCCAAATTATTTTCGGTCATAGTGCCCACTACCATTATGGGGATTATGACTGAAATGAATTTGCTCATAATCCCCATAACGGAAATGGGGATTATGTCCGTGGGGATTATGTCATGTCACCTAAAAATTTACTCAAAATTTATCTATTTATTTTTTTAAAAAGTTTAAAAATGTTTTAAATCTTTTTACAAAAAAAAAAACAAAAACCTTTTTTTTTCAAACTTTACCAAATATATTTATGTCTCAAAAACGTAGGAAAATTTTATAAAGACGATTACAAACTTTCATATACATACACAAAAATCTAAACGAGAATTCAAAAAACTATGAGAGTTTAAATTGTTTTTAAAATTTTTAAGTAAATTTTTAATTGCGTCAATTAAAAAAATGCTCAATTTTTGTTTTTAAATTTAAACAAGTGATTACTCCAATTTGTTTCCTCCATATTTTTTTTTTGTGTGGTATAGGGTATCATATGGACGTGATTAAAAAATCTTAAATACCAGATTCGCAATCAGCATCCAAAAGTTATTCGAAAACGTTTGGTCCAAAAAAAATCACAAAAAAGCTCCCAAAAATGTAAAAAAAACACGTTTTTGCGATTTTTTACCTCAATTTTTACATAAACCTTAAGCGATGGAAAAAATTAAAAATCAGATCAGCATCAAAAAAATTTACATAAAAAAAAAAACACATTTGTGGAAAAGTTTTGAAACCAAATTCGGGATCATCAGGGTTAATCGAAAACAAGTGGGGTAAGATGCATCTAAAAATTTCACAAAAAAGCTTTTAGAAATGCATAAAATCACGTTTCTAGATACAAAACACTGTGTTGTATTTAATTGTCACTAATGTTGATTGTTGAGCTCGAGGAACTAAGGTAATATGATTTTTATAAACTAAATAAGCCTTTGTCTAACAAAAAGTAAATTTAAAAAAATAAATATTTTTTATATACTTTACCTAAAAATGTAGCACTCGGTGAATTATAGGCCAAATATTCTTTATTTGACGCCCAGGCAGGGAATTCATTTTGTTGTACTGCATCGGATGATGCTTCATCACCCTGACGTTTCCAGGGTAAGGTAGACTCTGTGGCTGTAGGTGTAGCAACACGCCTCTCATCACCGGAATCACGTGATAGATTTCTATCTTCTTCGGGTATGGCACTTTCTGCTACTAAGAAAATTAAAGAGAAAAATTGAGGTATTAATAAAAGTTTATATTTTTTTTTTTAGAAAAAACAACATAAAGCTAACATAAAACACTCTTAATGTCAAAATCTAATGTAAAACAAAAAATAAATAAAAATTAAATAATTTAACTTAAATATACAAATCATGCAGAAATGATTGTTTCAGTTTGACTAAAAAATTTATAACTTAAAATGCAAAAACATTGAGTAAAATTACATTGTGCAGGGCAGACGGGCAATCATGATTTTTATTTTTTAGTTTGAAAATAAATTTCAAAATTATGAATTTTCATATACACAATTTTCGTTATAAATGACAAATGTAATAATCTAAATAGTGATTTAAAAAAAAAAAAAAACTTAAAATATTAAGGTTAAAATTAAATTTATGACCTAATTGTGTAATTTTAAACATTTTTACTGTTAACATTCTGTAAAAATCTGTCAATGATATGTTAAGTTAACATTTTGCTTTGAAAATGACAAAAAATGCAGCATACATTTAAGATATTTCAAATAACTTATTTTTGTTTAAAAACAATAGGCAATGGAAATTTTTTATAAAATATGCCTAAAAGTATGTTATATTTTAAATAGTGAAATGTTAACTTAACGGATGTTAACAAGTTAAAATATGCTTAAAAAATTAGGTCATTGGTGCAGAAATTATAAATTAAAAAATTTAATAAATTTTTTCCGTTTTTTTTGTTTTTTTTTTTTCAAATCATGCACAAAAATGCCATGCTTTTTCTTTAATTTTTTTTTTTTGGTGTTTGTCTCTCATAATTAAAGGCTGAAAATAATGTAAAAAAATATACAGAGAAAATTATTGAGAAAATAAATGTTTATAAAAATGATTTTGTTTAAAAAAAAAAAATTATGAAAAACTTTTTAATGAATCTAAATAAGGCTGGAGCTTCTAAATATGTATAGAAAACAATTATGTTTTTTTTTAAAGCATCCTACAAAAACTACTACATTTTTTAGTTTTAAAAATTATACAACATTGATGAAATGTTCTTTGAATATTTTTTTTTTTTTTTGTTTTTTCGAAATCTATTGGCAATTATTTATATATAGTTGGCAATTTATTGAGGATTTACTACTTTTGAATAGAAATATTTACAAACGAATTATTATAAATAGGCCAAAAAGCTCTTTTTTTAAATGTTCTCGTTTTTTTAGTTTTCGAAGGTATACCCTGTAAAATCTTTAAAATCGTAACGGTTATGTACTCGTTATTAATTAAAATGTAATGAATAACCAACAAAATGAAAAAATATGCATTATTTTGTGCATACCGCTTACTTATGCATTACTTTTTTGTATTTTTCATGCATTACGTAATGGTAACAGATAAATGTCTTAGCATTAATGATTTTTGTTTGAGATGGGACTCAAAATAATGGATGAGTATTACCTAATGCATGAAAAATACAAAAAAGTAATGCGGTACGGAAAAATATGTGCATATTTTTGAATTTTTGGGCTATTCATTGCATTTTATCAAAACTTTTATATTTGAATTTTTAAAAGTTTGCAATATGTCTTAATTAAAAATGTCCATCGTGGATAAAAATTTAAAACTCAAATCTGGATTTTCAAAAAGCTTTTTTATTTAAATTTTAAAAAGTTTGCAAAATGCTTTAAATAAAAATTACAATCATGGTTTCATAAAAGCTTTTAAAATTAAATTGTGCTTTCATAAACGGGCTTTTAATTCGCCAATTTTTTGCTACCTCCTATTTGACGAGAGTTCCTTTAGTCATTTTACAAGCTTTTTACCAATAATGTTGTAATTTAACAAGCTTTTTACCAATAAAATTGTAAATTTACAACTTTTTTGACGCAATAAAACTTACAAGGAGTTCTTGTGACTTTTCTAGATTTTTTGCTACCTCCTATTTTACGAGAATTTCTAGTAAAATTTTTTTGAAATTTTACAAGCTTTTTACCAATAACATTGTAAATCAACTTTTTTGGCACAGTCAAACTTATAAGGAATTCTCGTGAATTTACTATTTGTAAAATAAAAAAAAAATGTTTAAATTACAAAAAAAAAAAATGTAAATTTCCATCGAAAATTTCCTGTTTAAAAACAAGGAAACTGTCAAATATTGATAAAATGGGATTACTAGACTTTTTCTAGTAATTTGACAATGTTTTCTTTTAGTGTTAGGGCTTTTAAATTAATGTTTTATAAAAGCTTTAAAAATTTGTGGTTTTGTAAAAGCTTTTAATTTAAAGTTACTATGTTTAAATTCTGTTTTCGTAAAAGCTTTTAAATTTTAATAACGGGTTTTTAATATATTTGGACATGTCACAGACTCAATTCTGTTCGGATATGAAATAAGTGGTTTGCTCGTAAAACGATTAAATGAAAAATCAATCAAAGTGAATTTGACTTGCATAGAAGTAATTTCATTACTAAAAAAAACTATTCGTTTTTCGTTTTACTAGTAAACCACTTACAAGGGAAGTCTCCCTAGTCTCACCCGCGGATCTTTATGGAATTGGTTTTATTTTTTAGATCAGAAATTTAGCCCAAATTCATATTTAGGGGGTAAAAAGGAGGGGGGAAGACAAGGCCATTTTTCAGTTTTTTTTCGTTTATCTCCTATATTATGCAAAGAAACCTAGTCATGTTACATACCAAATGAAAGGTCTTTGGAAAACCTATCTACGTGTGCTAAGAACATGTCCAAACATGCACAACTTTTCGTCATATTGAGTAAAATACCAAAATTTTAGGAAATTTTTGTTAATAAGTCGAAAAATATTAACTTCTTTGGCCCGTTGTTAGCACCAGGGTTTACAATTAGCATACACAAAAAATTTTTTAAACAATATAATACTACAAATATTTCACGCCTTCAATATTTTTCTTTATTGCTAATTTCAAAATTAGAATACGAAAGCAATTTTTTTAAATTGCTAATTTATAAATTCAAACTTGAACATATTTTCAAAATGAATATATTCAAATTTTAAAATTTCTGAAGAAAATATTTTAGCAAATTTAAAAATTTGAAAATGAAAAAAAAACTGGTGACAGCAAATTTAAAAATTTTAAAATTAAAAAAAAAAAACTGGCCACAGCAAATTTTAAAATTTTAAAATTGCAATTTTAGCAAATTTCAAAACATTTAAAATGCTAAAATTGTAAATTTCAAATTCCGAAAATTGCAATTTGGTAAATTTGAAAATATTTAACATGCTTGTTTAGAAAACTTACAAACTGAATATATTACAATTTGAAAACAATACAAATTGAATACACATACATACGTATGTGTGTATGGAAAAAAAATGATGAACGATATTTATTAAACGAATACATAAATACTAACAGATAAAAATGTTACACGGTTTTTGTGCAGACTTCTAGAATACATTTTCTAAAGTATTTTTGCCTCCTAAACATAAATCTTTCATCAGAAAAAGTTGTATCGCCTTCTCGAGATATAGGCATTTTAGTTTTTTGTGGACCAATACCTCAAAACCAACAATTCTTTTAGTATTGGAAAAATGTATGTTAAATTTTTATATGAGGGTTTCTGCGTCAACCGAACCGAATTTAAAATTTTTAAAAAATTTTAAAATTACTTAAAAATATTTACTTTTAAATGCCGAGTGACGCCTTTTGAATTTCTATATGGCTGATCCAATATGGAGCCCAATTTTTTAAAAATATTACAGATTCGCTTAAAACTCTTTATATATGGGTTCTTGGGGTCGCTTAAGAAGAACCTGCAGTTGGATTTTGAAAATTCAATATGGCGGACTCAACATGGGGACCAATATTTTTAAAAATAAACCGATTTGCTTGAAATATTGTATGCACTGGTTTTTTGGGTCGCTAAAGAAGAATCTGAAGTTAGATTTTCTAAGTTCAAAATGGCGGATCCAACATGGCGATACTTTTTAAAAATAATTGACTTAAAACTTTTTACGCATTTTGGGTTGCTAAATTAAAATCTGAAGTAGAATTTCCCAAATTTAAAATGACGGATCCAACATGGCGATCATTTTTTTTTATGTAACCTGTGGGGGTGTTCTGTAATTTATGCGAAAAGTTTTCGCATCGAAAAGTATGAAACAAAAAATTCCATCGTTTCTCGATTCTGGAAAAAAAGTTGTTTCTGTATATTAATGCGAAAACGGCAGCATTTTTATTGGAATATTCCAAATTAGCTGTCAAAAAGGTAAATAAGGCGAGAAAGTAATAAAAATCACAACAAAAAATACACAATTTCACGTTTTTTTTAAACAGCACTCGTAACATTGCCATACAAAAATGAAATAATAAATTAACTAAATGAAAATAATGTGTAGTATGTCATTAATAATATTAGTTGATAGTATTTTCTTGAAAAAATTATTGTTTTTTATTTTATATAACTCAATAGTTATTTAATTTACGAAATATCGCACCATTTTTAAATGTGAGTGATTTTGACACTTCAACTTCAAAAGTTTTCGATCAATTGGTTTACAGAAACAGTTTTTCTCGCATCTTTCCACTAATTTTGAAAAAAATCATAATTGACAGAAAGTTTCCGCATAACAAAATTACAGAAACAGTCGAATGCGAAAAGTCAGGTTTTGCGCCGATTCACGATGTTTCTGTTTCGTTTTTTATGTTCCATGTGAGAAATCTTTCGATTCGAGAGTTATAGAACACCGCTACTGATTTGCTTGAAATTTTTTCATAAACGAGTTTGGTGCATTTTTCAACACGTGACTACAATATCTTATAATTATTCTTTATTCGGCCAAAAATGTGGCAGAATATTCGCCTCGGCTTTTTAGCCGAACCGAATATTAGGTCGGATCAGGGGCGTATCCAGGATTTTATTTCGGTGAGGGCCCAAAATTTTTTGTCAATTTTTTTCTTACAAAAAATTTTTATAACAGCACATGTTTTAGAATTTGTCTCGATCTTTTCCTTGAACTGAATCACAGAGTAAAGAAGAATAAGAGATATTACGGATGAAACCGCACTTCTTTTGTTAATTTTTTTTAGCCGCGAACTCCGATTATCTCGGGCTAGAACCCAGAATACTTACAAAAGGAAATTGAAAAAAAGAGAAACCCCAAATACCTTTCAAAAGGAAATCGAAGAAAAAAGTGAAACCCTAAATACATTTCAAAAGGAAATAAAGAAAAAAAAAAAACTAATGCATTTAAAAGGAAAATGAAAAGAAAACAAAACAATTTATCTATTCTATTATCTAAAAGAGCCCGCCTTGAGATAATCGTAGTTCTCAATTTGGGTTCCACGAAGTTTTCACTAATCGTACCTCTGTTCCTTTCTTTACTCTATGACTGAATGTAACACAATCAGATTCTTAATTTTTTTGTAAGTTTAAAACTGTTGGGGAAAAAATTAAAATTTTTTAATATTTTAAAATTTTTTGAGAGACTTAAGTCTTTTTTTAATGTGTGAATTGTATCAGATGCTGATACATTTTTCCAATGAAGATTATCAGAATCTGAATTTTTTTCAAAGATAAGTCTAAGATTCTATGACAATTTCCAGTTAAGACAGTTTTTGTTATAGAAAAAGTGAAAGACTCTAAATCATATTTCCAATGAAAAACGTTTCTCGGGAAAATGTCACTTTAGAAAATGATTCTATAAATATATTCATAAAATACTTTTCTAAAAGAAAAGACTCCGATTGTAAGACATTTTCCCAGAATCTGAGATATTTCTAGTCTAGCACATTTTCTTAGATTCTGAAACATTCTACACAAAAAGTTTTAGATTCTGAGAAAATCTTCGCCTTTTCTTTAAGAAAAATTATTCAAATTCTGAGACCTTTTTAAAAAGAAAACAGTATACAAAAAGTCTTAGATTCTAAAACATTTTTCCTAAAGAAAAACTCTCGGATTCAGAGAAAATTTTCCTATAGAAAAAGTCTAAGATTCTTAGACATTTTTCCTATAGAAAAAGTTTCTAATTATGAGATAATTTTCCTATAGAAAGTCTCAGATTCTTATAAAAAAAGTCTCAGATTCTTCGACATTTTTCCTATAGAAAATGTCTCAGATTCTCAAACAAAAAGTCTCAGATGCTTAAACACTTTTCCTATAGACAAAGTTTCAAATTCTTAGACATTTTCTTATAAAACAAGTCTCAGATTCTCAGACATTTTGCCAATAGGAAATTGTCAGATTCTGAAACATTTTTAATATAGAAAAAGACTCAGATTCTGAGACATTTTTCATAAAGAGAAAGTCTCAGATTCTGAATTATTTTTCCCATAGATAAAGATATTTTTACAATTGAAAAGTCTCAGATTTTTAGCGTTTTTCTACACAAAAAGTCCCAGCTTGTGTGTCTGAAACATTTTTTTAAAACATTTTTCATATAGAAAAGCCTCAGATTCTTAGATTTTTTTATAGAAAAAATTTCAGATTTTGAGACATTTTTCAGATTCAGAGACATTATTCCTATAGAAAGTTCTCAGATTCTGAAACATTTTTCATGTAGAAAAGCCTCAGATTCTGAGAATTTTTTATAGAAATAGTCTCAGATTCTGAGACATTTTTCCTATAGAAAAAGTCTTAGATTCTGAGAAAAAGGCTAATATTTTAAGACATTATTCCTATAAAAAAAATGTCTTAGATTCTCTGACATTTTTCTTATAGAAAGTTTTAGATTCTGAGACATTTTTTTTTAGAAGAGTGTAAGATTCTGAGACATTTTTTTTTAAGAAATAGTCTCGTTCTGAGGCATTTTTCTCAAAGACAAAGTCGCATTTTAAGATTTGACTACATTTTACTTACAATTAGGTTCATTTTTTGTGTACATAAAACTTTAGGTTGTAAGATATTTTTTCATTACACAGAAAAAAATAACAAGGAACATTTTTTAATTAAAAGTTTTAATAGAATTCAAAATTTGATATAATTAAAATGTTTAATTGTTTTGTATGTAAACATCTCTGATTTTTTTGCATGCTTCTTCTTACACGTGCAATACAAAACAGAAAAAGTGAAAATATATTTTTATAAAGATTAAATTAATGAAAATGCGTTTTTAACAAATTTATATCTGAATCGGTATTAATTTTGTTGTTTAAACAGATCGAGAACAATTGAAATTGAATAAATAAATGAAAAAAGTGAATATTAGTATAAAAATAAAACAAAGAAGCTCCACAAGAGATCTTGGTAAACGGCAAAAAACAACGGAGGAAAATGACACAAAAATCTAATCAAACACATTTTTGATGCTTTAAATATTTATTTATTATATTTAATAAGTTTTTATTTTGTTAATAATAAACACATTTTTGTTTTTAATTCATATTTGTTTTTTTTTAAGTGGGCGTAATTTTGTACTGATTTTGAGCAATAATTTTTATTAATTTGTTTAATACTATTAATTACTTTTTTAATTATTTCCAGTTTTAAATTTTTATTAAATTTTTTAATTACTATTATCATTTATTTAATTAGAGCAAATCTAATTAACATTTTAATCGATATGAGCAATTTTTAATCAAAACTCATATTTTATTTTTTTGTGTGTAGTATCTTAAGTTGAAAAGTATGAAATTCTAAGAAAAAATTTTCAGATTTTGAGATTTTTTTAACAGAAAAATTTTTCGGTTTCAAAACATATTTCTTTAAAAAATTTTAGATTCCTAAATGTTTTTCGATTTGTCTAAGAAGTTTTTTAATATTGTACTTGTTATTTGATACCAAATCCTGAAATTTGTGAAATCATTTCGGGGGGGCCCGGGCCCCCGGCCCCCCCCTGTATACGCCACTGGGTCGGATCATTTATCGCCATGTTGGATCCGCCATTTTGAACTTAGAAAATCTAACTTCAGATTCTTCTTTAGCGACCCAAAAAACCAGTGCATACAATATTTCAAGCAAATCGGTTTATTTTTAAAAATATTGGTCCCCATGTTGAGTCCGCCATATTGAATTTTCAAAATCCAACTGCAGGTTCTTCCTAAGCGACCCCAAGAACCCATATATAAAGAGTTTTAAGCGAATCTGTAATATTTTTAAAAAATTGGGCTCCATATTGGATCAGCCATATAGAAATTCAAAAGGCGTCACTCGGCATTTAAAAGTAAATATTTTTAAGTAATTTTAAAATTTTTTAAAAATTTTAAATTCGGTTCGGTTGACGCAGAAACCCTCATATAAAAATTTAACATACATTTTTCCAATACTAAAAGAATTGTTGGTTTTGAGGTATTGGTCCACAAAAAACTAAAATGCCTATATCTCGAGAAGGCGATACAACTTTTTCTGATGAAAGATTTATGTTTAGGAGGCAAAAATACTTTAGAAAATGTATTCTAGAAGTCTGCACAAAAACCGTGTAACATTTTTATCTGTTAGTATTTATGTATTCGTTTAATAAATATCGTTCATCATTTTTTTTCCATACACACATACGTATGTATGTGTATTCAATTTGTATTGTTTTCAAATTGTAATATATTCAGTTTGTAAGTTTTCTAAACAAGCATGTTAAATATTTTCAAATTTACCAAATTGCAATTTTCGGAATTTGAAATTTACAATTTTAGCATTTTAAATGTTTTGAAATTTGCTAAAATTGCAATTTTAAAATTTTAAAATTTGCTGTGGCCAGTTTTTTTTTTTTAATTTTAAAATTTTTAAATTTGCTGTCACCAGTTTTTTTTTCATTTTCAAATTTTTAAATTTGCTAAAATATTTTCTTCAGAAATTTTAAAATTTGAATATATTCATTTTGAAAATATGTTCAAGTTTGAATTTATAAATTAGCAATTTAAAAAAATTGCTTTCGTATTCTAATATTTTCTGTAGTAATACTAGAAAATTATTATATTCTATGCAATTTTTGACTACTGCCAGTAGCAAAACAAACCCTGGTTAGCACCACGAGATGTTTATATTAATTTTGTTTAAATATGCGTAAATCGTAAAAAACTAAAAAAGGTCAATTTCCTACCATACAAATCGACCCCTTCCCCTAAAAATGAGTTCGGGCCGCTAAAAAGAAATACGTGTCGAATTTATGTTCGTTCTTAACAACATATCCAAATTTCATGAAGATCTGAGGGTGACACCAGGGAGACTTCCCTTGTTAGTCAATTTTCGATAGGAATTGAGTCTGTGACAATATAAATCTTAATTTTAAAAAATTTTGAATATGGTATTAAATTAAAATTTCTTACAAGGGAAGTATCTCAACCCTTATGAACCGATTTGCCTGAAACTTAAAATATATATTAAAGAGACGATTTTAAGGTTGTGGTGTCTCGGCTTATCGGCCATATCGGTGTTTAAAAATTTCGTTGTCCCCTTATGAAACCATGTGGACCTTCGGGAAAATGTTGATAACTTCCGAACTAACAGGAATATCGTCTAGCGCAAAAATACGTGTCGACTTAAATTTAATAAAGATTATTTCTTATTCATATGGATTTCGTAGGTCTATGCCTTCACATATATACCCCCCAAAATTTACACATTTTCCTGGAAAAAATATTTAAAGAAGCCGAATTTTCCAAGGTTATGCCCCCATTGGATAGGCATTAAAAAAACCTTTCTTCTCATATGAAAACATCATATACTTTCTTAAAAAGAAATTGCTGAAAAATCCAAAAAACGATTTTTTCGAAATTTTTTGACCCATGTTTTGAACCCCTAAATCCCCGATATGGCCGATAAGCCCAGACACCCCAACCTTAGAATTGTCTCTTTTATATATATATTAAGGTTCAGGCAAATCGGTCCATAAGGGTTGAGATACTTCCCTTGTTAGTAAAACTTTGAAGTTTTATGTGTTTTTTTTAAAAAAGCTTTTAAATTTTTTACATAAATTGTGGTTTTACAAGAAATTTAAATTTGAACTGTGCTTTTTTTAAAAGCTTTTGAATTTCAACGTTGGTATTATAAAAGCTTTTAAAATTAACTTATGCTTTAATTGCAAATTTAAATCGTAATTTTTAAATTTAAATAGTTTTCAAAAGCCCTCTGGTTTAAATTGTGGTTTTGAAAATGCTTTTTAATTTAAATCGTACTTATTAAAAGCTTTTAAGTTTAAATTCTGGTTTTGAAAAAGCTTTATATTTAATTTTTTCTAAAAGTTTGGAACATGGTTTAAATTAAAATATTTTCCTTTTTAATTTTAATGGAATTTTTATGAAAGCTTTAAAATGCCCATCAAATTTTTTTAAAAGAGATTGAAATTTCAATTGCTGCTTCATTTCAATTAATTTTTTAATTTATTTTATAAGAGCTTTTGAATTTTGATCGTACACTCAAAAATAAACTTAGTCAAATTATTAGAAAAGTTCCGTAATCCTATTTTACCAATATTTCACAGTTTTCCTGGTTTTTTAACAAAAAAATTTCAATCGAAAAACATTTTTTTTTTTTTGTAATTTTACAATATTTTTCGTAAATGTACAAATTTCCAAGGTAATTTTACAAAAAATCTACTTAAGTCACGAGAATTTCTTTTCTATTATCGCATCAAAAAAGTTGTAAATTTGCAATTTTATTGGTACAAAACTTGTAAAATTACAAAAAAGCTCGAAATTTTCGTAAAAAAGCTAGAAACTCTCGTAAAATAGGAGGTAGCAATAAATCTAGTAAAGTCACGAGAAGTCCTTGTAATTTTTATCGCGTCAAAAAATTGTTTGTAATTTTACAAACTTTTTACCAATAAAATAAAAGGAACTGTCGTAAAATAGGGGGTAGCAAAAGAATAATTTTACGAGGCTTTTTTGGTAATTTTACAAGGTTTTTTTTTGAGTGTGGTTTTATAAAAGTTGTTAAATTTAAAGTTTAAGTTTTATGATTTTATAAAAGCTTCATATTTTAGATTCTTAAAGTTTAAAAAATGTTAAAATTTCAATCGTGATTTTATGAAAGCTTTTGAATTTGAATCGTGGTATAAAAGTTCTTTTATTTAAAGCATTGAGATTAATTGTTTCATAAAATTTTTGTAAAGTTTATATATGTTAAAAATTAAAATTTAAATCATGATTTTATGAAAGCTTTTAAAAGCTTTGCAGATTTGAATTAAAACCAGGTTCTATAAAAAGCTTTTTTGTACAATACTCCACTCTGTGGTACAGGTAGGGTATAATGAATTTGTGCTCATTGGTCCTAGAATAATTTTTTGAGTCGATTTGCGATGTGCTTCCGTTCCGTTCATATATATACATTTGGCTAAAATTTTGAAAGCGTTTTTTGTTCCAAGTAGGAGGAATATTTAAATTGAAAAAAATCGGTCTATGTTTAGATCTATATGATCGTCGATCTTGACCTACTATAATTTTCTTACTTGTTCTCAATTAGAATTTTGTTTTTATAAAAGCTTTTAACTTTTTTTTTTTAAATTTTACAGGTTCCTCTTCCTTTGTTTGAATTTCCATAATTTTATAAAAGCTTTAAACATTAAATCGCGCTTTCTATTCATGAGTTTATGAAAGCTTTTAATTTTAATCAATGGTATTTTTAAAGCTTTTTAAACTTAATTGACATTTTATCTATACTAAATATACATTTCTAAAAATATAAAACAAAACTAGTGCCGTTGAATTATATAATTTCAATTTCATATTAAATATTACTATTATTCAAAAAAATAATTATCTATCTATAAATTGCCATGATCTCTCTTTTTTATTTTTATGGATAACAAATGAATCAGATGATTTTCAATCCAAATATGATATTTTTTGCAAAGTAAAAACACTGCACTAAGATGTAGAGAAAAATGTAAAAAAAAAAAAATAAATGTGTTTTTGTATGTTTTGTTTTTGGGGATGCAGCGGCCATTTACCAATGCTTTGATAGGAACGATCCCTGCGCCAGGGTAATATTAATTCGGCCGCTGTTGGGCCGATCGGAGGATCATCGGGTGAAAGTAATTTTTCCGGACTTTCACTAGGGCTATGGGGTGACGACGATGGTGCGGCATAATGCTGAACAATACGAGCCTTAGAAGAATCAAAACCGGGTAGATTTTGTATATGAGCAATTAATGAATTATTATTGGCACGATCAGAATCCGCTGTTTTGTTTTTTTTACAAATATTTTTTTTTTTTTTAGGCGTTCAAAGTGTAGATTTCAGTTTTTTTTTTACATTTTTATAGTTAGCAATACAAATTTAATTTTTTTGTTTTCAAAAATAAATAGAAGAACATAAATAAATAAAAAAAAAGTTATAGTTAAAGTTGTAAAAGAAAATTAAAATAAAATTGAATACAGTAAGCTTAAGGAGTTTTCGAAATTTAAGCTAAGGATTAGAATTTTTTTAAGTTAAATCTGAAAGTTTTTTTCGGAATCAAACAATTTTTATACCCAAAAATATCTTAAAATCTAAGAAATATGTCACAGAATCTTAAGATTTTTATTAAAAAAAGTTTTTTTAACCACATTTAATTCACAGTTAAAAAATCATTTTGAGTAAAACTTAAAAAAAAAAACTAATCCTTAAGTAATTATATAACTACGAGCTAATCAAAATTTGTTATCAAATTTGTAGTCATATAAAAATTCTACTACGTAAAAATACAACTCTGTTTTTTTTTTTATAGAAATTAGCTAATATTTCTAAACAGAGTAAATATTTATATTTTTTTTTACAAAAAAATTAATTTAAATATTAATTAAAAAAAAAACTATGGCATTTTTGTTTGAAATATTGGTTCAATTAAAAAAAAACTATGAATCAAAAATGGATAAAGGGACCAAATAAACAAAAAAATGCATTGAAAATATTGCAAAAAATTTAAGTTCTTAAAATGTTAAGAAGTTTTTACGAGATACAGAAGATATTTTTTAAAAAACGTATTCACAACTTTTTTTTTTTTAGATTTTTAGATAAAGCGATTTCAATTAAATTTGGTGACATAGAATTTAAAAATAAATAGTGGTATATGCCCATGTAAAAATCGATTTGATCTTATAAGATCTGCTTTGATCAGATAATATATAATTGTATATAATTGTATCTGATCAGATATAATAAAATGTGAAATTTGTGTCAATGTTGACCAAATTCGAGATATAATTAGATCTCGATTTTGGTCATTTCAGATATAATTATATCTAATTAGACATGATCACATATGAATAGATATAAGCAGATAAAATAAGATCTTATCCATTTTTACACGGGTGGTTTTTATAAAAACGGAATCGGGATTTCAATCTCAATTTTGGGTGTTTAGAGCCTGAATTGAGAAAAAAATTAGGGTCATATTCTAGTTTCAAAAAAGCCTTAAATTTGAACATAAATTTCTAGTGTAAAAAAATGGAAATTCCAATGGTGCTTTTAAAAGTCTTGGCATGTTTTTAAAGCGTGGCTTTTCAAACCTTTTAAATTTGTCGTTGTTTTATAAAGGCTTTTAAATATGTCGTGGTTTTACAAAAGCTTTTAAATGAGTAGTGATAATTTCATTGTTGTTTATTTAAAGCTTTAAAATTTTAACTTTAAAGTTGAAGATATCAATTTCTCAGAAAAGCTTTTAAATTTTAATTAAAAAACTTTTTTGATACGCCATGGTTTGAAAAAAGCTTTCAAATATTGTGTGCTTAAAAAAGCTTTCAAATATGTAGTGCTTTTATAAACGATTTTAAATTTAAATTCATGGTTGTAAAAATTTCATAATTATTTTTAAAAAGCTCTAAAGTTTAAATTTAAGTGTTTGTAAATATTTAATTTCACATAAAGTTTATAAATTTTATAATTTTTTTAAGCTTTAATCAAGCTTATAAACTTTATTTTTGTTAGCATATGTGGTTTTATAAAAGCTTTTTAATTTGCTTAGGTTTATTATAAAAGCTTTTTAATCTGGTGACGGCCATGGTGCTTTTGAATTAGCATTCGTAGTTTTAGAACCTTTTAAATTGGCTTAGATGTCGTTATTTCATTAAAAGCTTTTACATATGTCGTGGTTTTACAAAAGTTTTTACATACATATGTTATTCTATAGTTGTTAATATTTGTTTTATAATTATGGGTATAATACCCAAGTGATTTGAAAATATTAAATTCAAATTTAAAAGCTTTTATATGAAATTAAATAAATATTTATTGCAATGAAATTTCAAATTAAAGAGATATTTTAAAATGAGTATAAAATATTTAGAACAATGAGCTCAAATTTTTTTTTTTTTTTTTCCCATTTTTAAACTTTATTTATTTTTTTTAATACTTATTTGATGTCGACTTTTTTAGAATCATTTTCTTGTCTTTTTGTAGGGGTTTTCTACGAAAATTTTAAAATTACTTCAAACAAATTTGAAATTTTGAAATTTCAAATATAAAACCCCTACAAAAAGACAAGAAAAAGATTCAAAAAAAGTCAACATCAAATGGGTATTAAAAGATTTTTTGAAATTCAAAATTGTATTTTTTTAAATTAAACTTGAGTTTAAAAAGCTTTTAAATTTGTCATGGTTAAAAATAGCTCATAAATATTTCATGGTTTAAAAAAAGCTTTTAAATACGAAGTTTTTTATGAAAGCTTTTGAATTTGAGCTCATTGTTCTAAATCTTTTATAGTTATTTTAAGAAATCTCTTTAATTTGAAATTTCATTGCAATAAATATTTATTTAACTTCATATAAAAGCTTTTAAATTTGAATTTTATAATTTTCAAAGTTTTTGAATTCAATTTTAAAAGCGTTTTTTTTAAAACCTTTTAAATTTTAATTTGATTAGCATTTGTGCTTTTATTAAAGCTTTTAAATGTTCTTACAAGAAGAGTCTCCCTGGTGTCACCCTCCGATCTTCATGAAATTTTGATATGTTGTTCAGAACTCAAATTAATTCCACACGTATTATTTTTTAGCGGCCCAAACTCAATTTTAGGGGATGTCAATTTGTATGGAAGGAGTTGACCTTTTTTAGTTGTTTACGATTTACGCCTATTTTACTCAAAATTAATGTAGGCACATTTGGTATCAGATTAAAGCAGTGATGGACATTTTTGTAATTCCTATTCCCGCGGGAATAGTCTAAAAAATGCTGCTTGTGCGCTGTCGACACACGTACACTATAAAATTCTGTGGCTTGAGCAAATTTGTTGACTTTTCGCTTGCCACTATCCACACAAGCATAAATGTTATAGTATGTGTGTGCGCACCACTGGATAAAAGGTATTTATACCTATCTTGTGATGCTAACAACGTGCCAAAAAAAGGAAATATTTTTTGACTTATAAACAAAAATGTCTTAAAATTTTTGCATTGCACTTTATCTGACAAAAAGTAGTGTATGTTTGGACACGTTCTTTGAACACGAATATAGGTTTTCCAAAAATCTTTCATTTGGTAAAAAACATGACTACCCAAGTAGAAATTCATGACGGTTATAAAAAAAAAGCGTTTTTAAAGCACTCCAAAGTAGAAACTCATGACGGTAATAAAAAAATAGCATTTTTAAAGCACTTCCAAGTATAAATTCATGACGGTAAAAAAAAAAGTCATGACTTATCAAAAATAAAGCATTTTTAAAGCATTTTTTCATAACGCTTTATGAACGTTTTGAAAAAGCTTTTTGAGATTACTTTTTCGCCAAATTTATGTTGGTTTAGGAATACAATTTTTTTTACAACATTTTTTTACACTACTTTTTAAATATGGTTTACGACGACCAAAAAGCCGACATTAAAAGCGAATTAACTCTAGACGACCCCATAACAGATTTAGTTAAGTTTGAGGAGTTTGACAGCAAGGTTAAAACTGATCAGCAATTTGCAATTCACTGGTATGTATTTTTCTATATTTACATTTGAATCAAAATTACTAATTTTTATTTTGTTATTCAGCGTGACCTGATGCGGTTTAAATGTAAGGCCGACTCATTATATGAGGACATTGGAAGTATCCTTTTCGTTATAATGTCCCCAGGTTTACAGCAAATGTTTAGCGGCGTTGGAAAACCGACTAAAGGAGTTTCGAAAAAAAATTTTAGCACCACTAAGTTTTTAATGAATTGAAAGGTAATATTATGCTGGCCAACAACTATATATCAAGAAATCTTTTTTAAATTTCAACTCAGTGAAACTGAAATAAATGTTATAAAAAACCGGCAGTTTTTGGAATTAAGAAAAACTGTAAATGCAGTTGTGTAAACAAGACCTTGAACCATCACTGCGCAATGTTTAAGGATTACCCCACTTTATCCGTAAAAGTTACAGAGGGTTAAAGTTGAAAAATCGATAAAAATGGCTTGAAATAATCCATAGTTTTTACATTATTTCGCTTTTTTTTTTAAGTTCTCCTTATATTTCAATCTTTTCCGGCATAACACAAAGTCAGTACATATAAGAGATTATTTTAATGTTGGTTTGATAGATGCTTCATCGCTTGGTAAGAAGTTATAAGACGGTTAAATTTTGAAACCAAAAATTAAGAGTTTTTAAATTTTCGAGGTTTTTTGATCAGGGATTTCGGCCCCCTCTATAAAATGAAAAAAGTTGAACTAGAGTTGGTAGCTGTTGTAATTCTTAACATTTTGGAATTAATCCCGTTAATGTGCCACGAATAGTTAAGGAGTTTCAGCAGATCAAAGTTCGCAAGAAAAAACGTAATTTTTTTAAAATACCAGTTTTTCGCGAGGCACATTAGCGGTTTCATTCGAAATTTGGTGGACTCTTGCGTAAACCGAGTTTTTTGTGAGTTTACATAAAAAAATCACTGGCGGGTTTATAAAAAATAAATTGCAAAAATTTTGTGGCATTTTTGAAAATTGTGCGAAATTTGCAAATCTGTTTCCTATTTTTTTTAGTAGCAATTAATGCATCATGTTCATTTTAATACACCAAAAGACGTGCCTTAACGAGTAGAACTGATTTGCTTTTTGACTTTTTACTTTAAGCCATTCTGAGCGGAAAGCGCGATAATTTTATCTAAACCTGTTTTGATCTGGCACATCCAAGGCTTTACACGAAATCGGATGAAATTTTTTTTAAATGAAAGCCCACTTGATGTGTCATCATAAAATCACAGGCGGGTTAAAAAATTTTGATGATTATAGATTTTTTGGACCATATTAAATTTTCTTGTTATAAAAAAGCATCACCGATTTTTTTTTAACTACTGGTACAATGATACGATTTTCGGTGATTTTCTTCAGTAATACCAACGCGTATTGCCTAAATATGTTATAAAAAATTGTGAAACTTTTCTTTTACCGCGAATTAATCGCGATTTTAGGTACTTAGATATTTTTTTTTTTAAATCGTTTGGTCATTAAAGGGTTAAATTTATATCATATATTTTAGAAGAAATGATATATCCTGGCATGTTTTAATAACGCATGCAACAAATGTGTAGAAAATAAAATCTTTAAAATATTTTTAAGATTTTTAAAACCGCTAAATCTTAAAACCGCCATAACTTTTGACCCCCTTGCGCGATTTAATTGACGCGAACGAATTTCTTATTCTTAAATAGCATCTAATATTTATGCCAACTTTCATCGATGTGCCATCAAAACAAAAATCACATCTTTTTTAACTCAAAATTTAAGTCTAAAACGGAACTCCTCATATCTTTGAGCAAAACATGTAAGTATGTGTTTTTCACAAAACAATTTTAGGTATCAACCTAATTTCGTCCCTTCGCGTTATATTTTTAAAGTAAAATTTATGTTAATAGAAACTTTTCAATTTTGTTTTGATATTTGTTAAGTTTGCCTTACCGCGAAAGCATCAAATTAAGCAAATTTCTAGATCTTTTCAAAAGATTTAAAAAAAAAAACACATCGCAGTTTTCGTCAGATCAGAAATGCTATATACCTATTATATTAATAAACTCATTTTGTTTTTCCGTTCCAGAACACCTTCTTCTACAATTTGAAAATTTGTCCGACAAGTCTATCGTGACCAGAACAAGCCGCTGGCTAGCGGCAGCAAAAGAGAGAATAACTAAACAAAATTCTATTTAGTTTTTGGTATAAAAAAACAGTAATTTTTTATAAAAAAAATAATATATTTATCTTTCCTTAAAACAATAAAAATTAAAACAAAAATAAACTTTCATTTGGTTTTTAAATTGATAGAAAATTACTTTTGGACCTCTGTTCTGTCTTTCACAACTTTTCAATTCACATGAAATTTTCCGAATCACATGAAATCAAGTTTAGTGTTTTGTTGATCACGTTTTCATTCGAAGATGAAATCGAATAATTAAAACTTAAAAAATTTTAAAAAAAAAAGTCCATTCGTTTTACTTTCACCAAATTTTATTTATATGAAACAAAACGAAAAAGAAATTCGTATGTTAAATCAAGAACACCAAAAAAATTCGGAAATTTTAATTTTCACATTTTTTATGTGAATTACTTTTTTTGGAACAGCGGCCTTGGTTTTGTATCTGAAATGCTTGTAAATTGCTTTTTTTTTTTTTTGCATATAAAGCACTTTAAAATTGCTTTACATACCGTTTCAAAAGTGATACATTTTTGGTTTTTGCAATGCTTTAAAAGCGCTATAACGAAGCGTTCTAAAATCATTATTATAAATGTCTTTAAAAACGCTTCAAAAAAACCGTCTAACGGTGTTATCATTAGGACAGTCTGAAAGCGCTCTGAGGATGGTTTTCAGTATGGTCTGAGAGCATTCGTACTACCATACAAAGCGCTTTTAAAGCGTTTTAACGGTTGTATTTTTCTACCTGGGTAGGTTTCTTTGTATAATATAGGATATATATGCAAAAAACTAAAAAATTACCGTTTCTTCCCCCTTCTTTTCACCCCCTAAATATGAATTTGGGCCGCTAAAAAAATAAATGTCCCTTTATTTTTCCTACTCTACAAAATAAAACCGATTCCATAAAGATTGGCGGGTGACACCAGGAAGATCTTCCTTGTAAGTGCTTTTATAAAAGCTTTTAAATCTGGTGACGGTAATGGTTCTATAAAAATTTTCAAATTGGTCATGGTTTTAAGAAAACTTTTAATTTTAAATTCACAGTTGTAAATATTTATTGTATTTGTATTTTTTTATCAAAACTTTTTAATTCAAAGTATTAATTGTATTTCTCATAAAGTTTAAATTTATTTTTAATAAATGTGTTTAAAGGCTTTAAAAATGTAGCTTTTAAATTAAAATTTTAATTTGATAAGCAGTCGCGATTTTTCGTTGTTTGATCAAAGCTCTTATATATGATTAACAGTCGTGGTTTTATTAAAGCTTTTAAATCTAGTAGAATTCAGATGTCTTTATTTAACAAAATCTTTAACATACATATGTAGTAATTTATTTAAAGCATTGGAATTTAAATTCGTAGTTGTTAACATTTATTTCATATCTGTTTTATAAAAGCTTTCAAATTTTAACTTCATATACGCAAAAAACACTTACAGTCAATACCGAAGTTTTTGTGTAAAATGCAACCCACTAAGATTTTTGAGTAATTTAGGCAATTTTTGGAAAAAAAAATTTGGTAGCTTACGCAAAAACACTTGGGCGGTTGTATTTTATACAAAAACTTGGTTAATAAGCGTAATTGTTCTTTGCGTGTATGTAGTTGAAAATATTAATTTTATTTCAAACAAAAGCTTTTAAATTTAAAATATGCTTTTAGGTAAAGTTTTTATATTGGTTTTCATAAAGCTTTTAAGTTTAAATATTAATTTTTAATTTGAATTTAAAGTTACAATAAAATTTAACCTTTAATTTTAATTTAAAATTTCAATTCAAATCGATTTTAATTAAAAATTTTCATTACAAATTTTAATTTTTAAGTTGCTTTATAAAAGCTTTTAAATCGAGGTATATCAAAAGCTTTCACATTTAAGTTTTAAAGTAGTTTCTTTAAAAAGTTGACTTTATGTTGTTCTGGATCTGTAGAAGCTTTTATTAAAATTTCAATTTTTATTTAAAAACATAATTTCACTTTTAATTTAAAATTTGAATTCAAATTTTTAGTTCATAGCTATAATTAAATTACTTTTAATTGTTATGTAAAAGCTTTTAAACTTGAATTAAGTGGTTCTATAAAATTTAAGATTTATATTGTTCTGGTTTTAAAACAGCTTTTGGTTTTAACTTTGATGGCAGTCGTGGTTTTATAAAAGCTTTTATTTTAAAAAAAGCTTTTGTTTTATAAAAGCTTTTATTTAAAAAAGCTTTTGTTTTATAAAAGCTTTTAAGTTTTATTTGTTCTATAAAAGCTTTCTAATAATGATTTTGTTTTCTAAAAGCTTTAACATTTTAATATAATAGATGTTTTATCAAAGCTTTTAAGCTTGAAATTCACCGTTGATTTTGAAATCTTTTAAATTGAGCTTCATAGGTGTTTAATAAAATATATAACATATATTAATGGTTACCTGCAGAAATTAATATTGATACGTAAAAGCTTTAACCTAGTCTCTACAATCTTGCTGATTTTAATTCCCATTTAGATCATTATTAGCAAGGACCAAAAATATGTACTCCATTCTTTAATTTTTTTTTCTTACACCAAATACCACTTTTATAAAATTCTATGTCGCTTAACATTGTTTTTTCGCTTTAGATTTAAGATAAAATTTGCAATTGTGAAAACGTTTTTTTTTTTTAATTTTTTTAATTAATTGCAACAATTAATAAATTATGATCTCCAAAAATAAAATTTATATAAAAATCAAATCAATACAAACTTAAGGAAAAAAATATTTCATATACAAATAAAAAACCAATTTTCAAATTTATTTTGTGAATTAAATTAAGATTTTTTTTTTAGTACTTACGTGATGATTTGGCCGTAAAGGTAAGACCATCATCCCAGTCATCATTAGCGCCTACGACCGTAACTTCGGTGAGTTTATTTTGGGGATTTTCCTCGGCTGTTTCATTGAGAACTTCATTAATGTAATTATCTTTAGGATTTGTCAAATTTTATTTGCAATAGTTGTAATGTTTGTGGAAATGATGCAATTAGCAGTGGTGGTTTTTGGTAGCAAATGAATTTGATGAATTTTTTTATGTTCAGATGTTGTTAGCAATGATGTAGGTAAGTGGTGGTGGTGGTTACAGTAATGGGTGTTGTTATTTTTAGGCGATTTTGAAAGATGGAATTTTGTTTAAGTTAATTTTTTTGGGAAATTTTATTTATTTTTATTGTATTCACATATCACCAATTTAGTTTGCGCAATTAGAAAAAAAGGGTGAAAAGAAAGAAATTTTAGATGAGTTTCAATGAATGTCTTTTTTGGAAAAAGTATGATTTAATTAAATTTTAAAGGATTTTTTAATTTTTAATAATCTTTTTTTTTAACTATACTAAAAGACCTTCTTGAACATTTATTGTTTCATGATTTGTTTTCATTTTTGTACAAATGTTAAATGATTGTTATATTGTCGTATTATGTTATGATATGAAATGGATTTTAATGTGTGTATTATACAAGGATTTAACAAAAATAATAGGTAAATAACACTTTGATGTAAAAAAAAAGAAATTTAGAAAATGTGGCAACTCTAACGAGATTTTAAAACTTTGCTTTAACGAAGCTTTACTAAGGCTTTTAAATTTTAGTCATGGTTTTATAAAAGCTTTTAAATTTATATTTTAATTGTGATTTCATAAGATCTACTAAGTTTTAATTATTTAAAAAACCTTGTAAAAGCTGTTAAATTTGTATTCTAATGGTGAATTTATAAAAGCTTTTAAACTTAAATCGTGATATTAAATTAAATTATAACCGTGATTATATGAAATCCAAGCAATTTTTCTTAAAAGCTTTTAAATTCCTATAAAAGCTGATAATTTGGAATTTTAGTTGTGGTTTAATAAAAGATTTAAAATATAAATCTTAGTTATATCAAAGCATTAAAATTTTAATCGTGATGTAAAAAAAAGGAAATTTTGAAAATGTAGTAATTTTAACCGGATTTTAAATCTCTAATTTAACGTGGATTTACTATGATTTTAATTTTAATGATAGAGAATTTGTTTATGAAAGTTTTTTTTATTAAAATCATGGTCTTATAAAAGCTTTTATCTTTAAATCGTAAAATTTATGGTTTTAAAAAAGCTTTTAAATTGAAAACATGGTTTTATAAAAGATTTTTAAATTATTGTAATGATTTTATTAAAGCTTTTAAATTAAAATCGTAATTTAAAAATTATTGTAATGATTTTATTAAATCTTTTAAATTAAAATCGTAATTTTAAAAAATCTTCTAAGTTTGAAATATAAACATTTTTTTATAATAAAGCTTTTAAATTCCTAAATCGTGATTAAAAAAAAATAAAAATAAATTTTAGTCGTGAGTTAATGAAATCTTCTAAGTTGGAATTTTTAGCAACTTTTTAATAAAGCTTTTCCTATAAAGGTTTTTAAATTTAAATTTTAGTCGTGGCTTAAAAAAAGCTCGAAAATTTAGATTTTTGTTTTATCAAAGCTTTTAAATTTTAATCGTGATATTAAATTTTACATTTTTTAAAAGCTTTTAAATTTTAATTTAAAACGTGGGTATGCGTGTGGATACACAAAAGCTTTTATCTTGTTTTAGTGACTTTATAAAATCTTATAAATTTCAATTACAATCCATATTTTATCAAAAGCTTTTAAATTTTTTTTATTCTGTTTTTATAAAAAATACTTTTACATTTTATTACTATTACTTTTCAATTCTGGTTTAGAACAAATAATTCAAATTGTCGTATTATAAAAGCTTTTTTATTTGAAAAGATGGTTTCTAATAATTTTCAAATGGGAATTATTTAAAAATTTTACTTTCAGACGTGATGTTACAAAAGCTTTGCTTATATAAATTTCAAACGATGTTTAATAAATAAACAGTTTATGTAAGAAGGGCGATTAGAACATTTGAAGAATTTTACAGGGGACAAAAATAAGGAAATGGTTAAAAACTAATATTTTTATAAACTTTTTTGCATTAATGCATTAATATAAAAGCTTTTAAATTAGAATCGAAGGTTATAAAAGCTTTAAATTTCAATTCCAATCTTGGGTTATAAGAGCTTTAAATTTAAATTTCCTTTGCGGGTTATCAAAGTTTTTAATTTAAATTTCAATCGTGGGTTATCAAAACCATAAATTTGTGTTTCAATCGAGAATTATAAAAGCCTTATAATTGAGTTTTAATTATGTTTTATAAAAGCTTTAAATTTTAATCGTGGGTTATAAAAGCTTTGAATTTCAATCGTGTGTTGTAAAAGCTTTATAAAAGCTTTTAATTTCAATCGTGGGTTGTAAAAGCTTTATAAAAGCTTTGAATTTCAATCGTGGGTTATAAAATCTTAAAATTTGAAATGTAATCGCTTAAAATTTGAAATTTAATCGTGGGTCATAAAAATTTTGAATGTTGGTTTTAAAAGCCTTAAATGCATTTAAATTTGAATTTAAATCGTGGCACAGTGGGTTGAAACATATTTTTCAAATGTTTTTCAGCTTTTTTTAGCAACTGGAGTTCTTTCACAAAAATTTAAATAAGTAAAAAAACGCGGTGTTTCTGCAAAAGTTTTGTTTGGAATATATAAGCAAAAACACCATATTAAAAGAGCATTTAATAAAATTTGCTTGATCGCGAACTGAAATTTGTTGAAACTCAATATTTATATCAAAAATACCCCAAATATGGAGCACTTTTTAAAAAAATATTAAAAAATTTTGCAAATCATTTATCTAAAAAAAATGCATGTAATTATGTAGCCAAATACCTAAAGTTGATGGTTCCATTTTAATATATTTACTTTTAGAAAGCTTAATAGGAATTATCAGCACTCGAAATATCTCAATTTTCACTTTTAGGCACGTAAAATTTTAAAAAAATTATTTGACTTTCACCGCTAACAGTCAATAGAGTAATTTACACAAGACTGACTGGTAGAAGACTTCAACATCTAGGGGGACACTTAATATCTCCGACCGACGTGTGGAACTCTCTGCCAAATAGGATTCTCGGCTTTATTAAAAGCCTGAACATTTAGGGCACCCTTTTTTAGGCTGCACAATAGATCTTTCTGGTCGCAGTGCATAGGGCCTCTTTAATCTAATCTAATCTAAAATTTACACAAAACAAAAGTTTTTGGCAAATAGTGTTGTACAATTTAATTACCTTTCACCCAGTACCAAACACGAATGTGTAGGATAAAGTTCAGCTTTTGAATTAATCCTCACTTTTAGTATATTTCAACCCTCTGTGCGTGGGTTTTAAAAGCCTTAAATTTGAGCAATCGTAAGTTATAAAAGCTTTTAAATTTAAACTTCAATCGTGAAATATAAAAGCTTTTAATTCAAATTTCCATTGTGAGTAATGAAAGCTTTAAATTTGAATTTCAATCGTGGGCTTTAAAAGCTTTATATTTGAGTTTCAATTATGGGTTATAAAAGCTTTATATTTGAGTTACAATTATGTGTTATAAAATCTTTAAATTTGAATTTCAATCGTGAGTTATAAAAGCTTTATATTTGAGTTTCAATTTTGTGTTATAAAATCTTTAAATTTGAATTTCAATCGTGGATTATAAAAACTTAAAATTAAAATTTATATATTGCGTTTCAAAAACTTTAAATTTGAATACCCATCGGGTGGTTATACTTAAAAGCTTTAAATATGAATTTCATCCTAAGTTATAAAAGTTGTAAATTTAAATTTCAATCTTATGTTATTAAAGCTTTAAATTTGAATTTTAATCGTGGGTTATAAAAACTTTAAATTTGAATTTCAATCATGGGTTATAAAAACTCCAAATTTGAATTTTAATCGGGGGTTATAAAAACTTTGAATTTAAATTTCAAGTGTGGGTTATAAAAGCTTTAAATTTAAACTGCGGTGTCTGATTTTTTACCATTTAATTTTAAATTGAAATAGTGGCTTTATATATTTTTTTTTTAAATTAAAATTTTAACCGCGGTTTTAAAAAAGCTTTTAAATTTTATTGATTCTCTTAAAAAAATTATCAACATTAAAATTTTAGAAGTGTTCTGGGCAATTCCAAAAAATGTAGCTAAAATTTTAGTCATTTTTGGAAATGGTGTCTCAGATTAATTTGAACCTTGACACATAGATAGCCCTCATAAATATGATATATGTACCATATATCGTTTTTTTACATTTGGTGTATTTAACGAATTATGGCGGGTCAAAGATTGACTTTTTAAGCAAAAGTAAGAAAAATACATCACGTTTAAAGAGCTGTAACTTCTTAACCAATGACCCGATTTTCACAAATTTAGGCTCATGTGAAAGCTGGGGTTCTTCTTTTAGAAAATATTTTTAAAATAACACAGTTTTTTTACAGAAATGATGCAAAAATGCAAAAACATTTTTTCTTTTCGAATATTTAAAAAAACACATATTTGATTTTTTTAAAAAAAAATCTGGTGAAAAAAACAATGTTTTGTATAACATATTCAAAATTCAGAGTGGGATCTCCATGGGATCAAAAAATATTCTGTTTTAAGTACGAGGTTCTCATATTTTTCCCTTAGAAAATTTAAGTTTCTAATGTTTTGAATTTTTTCAAAATTTTAATAGTATAATTTTCTTTGAAAATTTAAATTTTTATATTGAAGAAACATAAAATTTTAATTTTCTAAGGTAAAATTTAAGAACTTCGTACTAAAACCAGAATACTTTTTGATCCCATTGGGATCCCACTCTGAATTTTGGATATGTTGTACAAAACAGCATTGTTTATCACCAAATTTTAAAAAAAAAAAAAATCGAAGATGTGTTTTTTTTAATATTCGCAAAAAAAAAATGTTTTTGAATTTTTGCAACACTTCTGAAAAAAACCGTATTCTTTTGAAAATGTTTCCTAAAAGAAGAAGAATTAAGCTTTCATATGAGCCATTACTTGTGATAATCGGATTACTAGTTAAAAAGTTAGAGCACGTTAAATGTCATGTTTTTTTCTGAATTTTGCTAAAAAAGTCGAACTTTGACCCGCGATAATTTGAAAACTACAGCCAATTTTGAAAATCCAAAAATGCAACATATCTCATATAAACGTGGATATCTATGAGCCAAATTCTCAGTGGCGTCCAAAGGCATGTTTCCGAACAGTGGGGCGAAAATTTTTGGAATTACCCTTCTTACAAAATCTTTGAAATTTAAAATTTAATTTTAACCATTGCAATGGTTTGGTTTACTAAAGCTTTCAGTTTTTAAGTTAAATTTCCACCTTGGCTTTATTAAAG
Organism: Pegoplata infirma; assembly: GCA_963921195.1. NCBI lineage: Eukaryota > Metazoa > Arthropoda > Insecta > Diptera > Anthomyiidae > Pegoplata > Pegoplata infirma. The sequence goes on from OY992537.1 coordinate 99,543,678, forward strand.
CTTTGAAGTTTTGAGTATTATATCAACCTTTTAAATTTAAAGTTTAATTACAAACGCGGTTTTATAATTGTTTTCAAATTTAAAGTTTAATTTTTTTTGTGGTTTTAAAAAAGCTTTCAACTTAAAAGATTAATTTAAATTTGATTGTTAGTTAAAAGTTGCCACAATTTAGAAAGAAACATATAACGGAAATTAAAAAAAAAAATATCAAAAAAATTATACAAAATCTACTAACATTTCTAACCAATATAACAAATCTAGTATATGTCAGGTTTCTAAAAAATAAAATTAAATATTTTAACGAAATCCTTTCTGGATTTCAAAAAAAAAAAACTTGCAAGAAAAATCCGAATGATTATACTTTTGACTGCGGTATTTGGGTAGAACCAAATTGATTTTCTTTTAAATAATTGAAATGATTTTAACTTAGCCATTTACCTATTTCTAATCTACGATATTTGTTAAGTGAATTGTGAGAATGTTTTCTGATTAGTTTTTTGCGTAAATTTGTTTCATTCTTACTCGTACCGTGCGAGAACTGTTTCGTTGAGCCGTTCTGTTGGAAATCATGGAATGAGACATGATTTTGTTTAACACCATCTGGATTCTGCTAAATATTTTTAAACAAAAAAATAAAAAAAATTTAAAAATATTTATAAATTTTGATTTAAATGCTATTTTGAAGGACTTTTTTTTTAAATACCTTATTAGCAGCACGTTTACTACGTTTATGATGTTTACGATCATTAAACATGCGACGGAAGTTCATTTGCATTTTATAATTAACCTAAAATGATATAAAAAAGTATAAAAATTTTAATAAATTTTAGATATTTAAAAATATATATTTTATAAATTAAGTTTTAAATTTTTCTAATTTCAGTACTTATGTTTTTTAATTTGTTTTGCCAGAGTTGCCTTTACTATTGACATTTACATTTTAAAGGCTTGATTCTAAAATATTATTATTGTGACTATAACCTTTTTCAAATATGTACATATATCTATAAGTATCAAAAAAGAAAGTAACAAAAAAAGCTTTTAATTTCAATTGTGGTTTAAAGCCTTTAGTTTCAATTATGGTTTAGTAAAAGCTTTTAATTTCAATCGAGGTTGTATAAAAGCTATTAATTTGACTCGTGGTTTAAAGCCTTTAGTTTCAATTATGGTTTAGTAAAAGCTTTTAATTTCAATCGAGGTTGTATAAAAGCTATTAATTTGACTCGTGGTTTTATACAAGCTTTTAATTCGAATCGTGTCACTATATTCTTTAAAAATGTGTATCTATTTTTACAAAAGCTTTTACTTTTAATTGTGGTTTTATAAAAGCTTTGAAATTCAATCGTAATTTCAATAGTGGTTTAAAGCTTTTAGTTTCAATTATGGTTTAGTAATAGCTTTTAATTTCAATCGAGGTTGTATAAAATCTTTTAATTTGACTCGTGGTTTAATACAAGCTTTTAATTCGAATCGTGTCACTATATCCTTTAAAAATGTATATCTAGTTTTACAAAAGCTTTTACTTTCAATTGTGGTTTTATAAAAGCTCTGAAATTCAACGTAGATTTATAAAAGATTTTCATTTCAAATGTAGTTTCAAAAAATATTTTAGTTTAAATCTTGGTTTAAAAAAAAGCTTTTAATTTGAATCGTGGTTTTTATACAAGCTTTTAGTTTTAATCGTGTTACTAAAATATTTTTTAAATATGAAATTATATAAAAAGTTTAACAGAATTATAATAATGGTTTATTAAAAGCTTTTAAATTTTAATCGTTGGTTTTTAAAATATATAAATTTCAATCATGTATAATAAAAGCTTTTAATTTCAATCGTGATATTATAAAAGCTTTTAATTTTAATCGTAATTTTATTAAAGCTTTTAATCGAGGTTTAAGAAAAGCTTTTAATTTGAACCGTGGTTTTTATAAGCTTTTAATCTGTTTTAATTTAATTTCAATTGTAGTTTTATTAAAGCTTCTTATTTCAATCGTGGTTGCATTAAAGCTTTAAATTTTACTTTTAATCGCGGTTTTTATAAAAACTTTTTTTTCAATTGTGGTTTTATTAAAGCTTTGAAATTTTAATTTTGATCGTAGTTTCATTTAGGCATTTCAATTTCAATCGCAGTTTTATAAATGATTTTTATTTCAATCGTGGTTTTATTAAAGTGTTTAAATTTTAATTTTGATCGTAGTTTTATTAAGGCTTTTAAATTTCAATCGGTATTTTATAAAAGCTACTAAATTTCTTTTTCCTCCGTGGTTTTACAGGACCTTAAGTCTATTTTAAATAGGTTTCAAAACAGCTTTTATATTTTCAACGCGGTTTTATTAGAGCTTTTATTTTAAATCGTAGTTTAATTGAAGCTTTTAATTTAAATCGTGGTTGTATTGAAGCTTTTAAATTTAAATGATTTTTATTAAAGCTTAAATATTTTATTTTTTTTATCGTGCTTTAATAAAAGCTTTTAATTCTAAATTTTTAATTTTAACTGTAGTGTTAAGCTGTAAGTTTAAAGCTTAACTGTAGTGTTAAGCTTTTTAAATTTAATTTTATAAAAAAACTTTTACAGTTGCATTTCATAGAAAAACTTTTTAATTCCTAAACATTTTATTTTTAAGTGCGGTTTTATAAAAACTTTTTTTTTTATTCGCGGTTAAATAAAAGCTTTTTTTTAATTTTAATTTTGATTTTGGTTTTATTGAGGCATTAAATTTGAATCGTGGTTTTATAAAAGCTTTTAAATTTTAATTTTGATAATTTTTTCATTGAGGCTTTTAAATTTTAATCGCGGTTTTTCAAAAGGTTTTGATTGCAATTGTATTTTAAATAAAGTTAAAATTTTAATTGTGATCGTGGTTTAACTAAGGCTTTTAAATTTCGATCGTTATTTTATAAAAGCTTCCAAATTTTCTTACGCGATTTTAAATTTGAATTTCAAACAGGTTTTAAAACAGCTTTTACATTTCCACCGTGGTTTCACGGAATTTTTAAATCTGAATTTTAAACAGGTTTTATGAATGCTTTTAAATTTTAGGGCTTTTTATTAAAGCTTTTAAATTTTAATTTTTAACATGGTTTTATAAATGCTTTAAGTTACAAATTTAAATTTCACACCTAGTCTTATAAATTTTTTAATGTTAAATTTCATAAAAAAAGCTTTTATTTGCATTTCATAAAAAATGTTTAAAATTTACTTCGTAAAGCTTTTATATTTGAATTTTAATCATGGTTATATTAAAGCTTTTTTATTTAAATTTCTACAGCAGTTTTATAGAATCGTTTAAATCTAATTTTCAAATGAGTTGCATAGATTTCAATTCTAAATTTAAAATGTGTTTTTACAAAAGCTTTTATACATTAATTTTTAACGTGGATTTTAAAAAGCTTTTAATTATAAATTCAAATCGTGGTATTATGGAAGATTTTTAATTTAAATATTATAAAAAGCTTTTTAATTAAAATTTCATAAAAAGGTTTTTGATTCAAATTTCATAAAAAGTTTTTTAATTTAAATTTTGGTTGTGGAAAGTCAAATAAGTTTTATAATAACCTTTAAATCTCAATTCAAAACGTAATTTCACAAAAGCTTTTATATTTACATTTGTTTATGCTTTTGATTTCGATTTGAAATTTAAATTTCAACCAAAGCGTTCTAAAAGCTTTTAAATTTTTAACATTGCGGTTAAAAATCTTTTTATTTGAATTCCAAACTTGGATTTAAAAAAAAGTTTAAAAAAAAATCCGTTTTAGTCACAATAAAATAATTTTAGAATCATCCTGTTCAATTAAAAATTCACTCACCTGTGTTGATAAGTCTCTGTCATCTACTGCGTGACGGCTATAACTAAGACGACGGTGCTGTAAAAACGAAAACTTAATTTTACTAAAAATTGCTAAAATAAAAATATTTTTTTTTTTTGCAAATAAACATGAAAAATATCTTCCAAATAGTAATATTTATATTAGACACATATCAAAAGTAGAAATATTGAACTTTATTCTTTTTTTTTCTCTGTGATTATTAACAGTTTTATTTAACAAATAAAATTTGCAATCATAATTTTTTTTTACATTTATAGTACTTTAAGTGAGAAATAAGTGATTAATATTTTATAATAATAGGGTGGTTCAAAAGAAATGGATGTTGTTTGAAAGCACACAACTTTTTTATCATAAATCCAATCATTTTGATCTTACTTTTTGTCCTAAACCAGTGCCCGGCGTGCTCTCCGGTGAGTGTCGATTGAAATAAGATATCAATAAAAAACATCAAAATGATTAGATGATATATCACGTAGTTGAGTTTTAAATACACAACCAAATTGTGCAAGTTTTCGGATTAAATACAATCGCAAAAGTTTTATTGATTAATTACCTAAGTTTATACTTTAGGAAACTTAGGTAATTTATGAGATAACAATTTATGGGTAGAATTTACCCAGAATCTTGCACATTTTTGTTTTATAAACAGATTTCCGTTACAAAGTTTTTTTTCTTTTGAATCACCCTGTTAACTTAAGTTGTGGTATTAAATATGAATATTTTTTGTCACTTAAATTTTTCACAACATAAGCATATGATAACAAAATATTTAAGGTGCTTTAAAACATCAAGTGTTTGTTAAAAATAATAAAAAAAAATATTTGCATAAAAAACAATATTTAAGAAAGAAAAATATATTTAACAAAACAAAAGCATGCAGAAATTAATAAAATAAAAAATAATGCAAATTATTTAAAGAAAAATATAAATTGGGGACTAAAAAGGCACGGGTGTTAATTACGGGATGAGATAGCAATCAAAGTTCTGCCCGATCGTATGCAATCAAAGTTCTACCCGATCGTAAGATTTTTTTTTCAAAACGATAAAAATTTTTAATGCATGAAGAAAGTGCAATTCCGATTCAAAAAAATAGATTTTAAATAAAATCGATGTTCGGATCACAATCAAAGTTCTACCCGATCGTAAGAAATTTTTTTCAAACGATACAAATTCTTAATACATAAAGAAAGTGCAATTCCGATCCAAAAAAATATATTTAAAAAAAATCGATGTTCGGATCACCCAGCAAAAAAAAAAATATATATTCATGATATAAATCAAAATTCTACGAGCTCGAGGCCCGTATTTTCTAGTAAATAAATATTCTTTTATTCCATTCCAATATGTCGATACTTTTTGAAGATCATCATCAGGGGATTTAGAGAATTTTTATACACACAGAAACTTAAAAATATGTTATATTTTTATGTTTTTGTGTGTATAAAAAATTAATAAATTCCCTGATGATGATCCTCAAAGAGGATCGAAATATTGGTATGGAATAAAATAATATTTATTTACAAGAAAAAACTGGCCACGAGCTCGAAGAATTTTTATTTATTTAAATTGGAGGGGTCTAATAATAACAACTTTAATTTATTCATGATATATATTAGGTGTGATTTTGAAATTTGACTTGTAAAAGTATTTCATAAATTACAAATCATCGATTCATATTTTATAGAAATCGGACAAGTTTTACTTTTACACCTTTTCCAATTGTATTTCAGAAATTATCAATTGTATTTCAGAAATTACACAGCTCAACAAGAAAATGCGTATTGGGTTCTGGTAAGTGATTTAGATAGTGTATGTTGCGCTGATTACAAATCCGGAGCCCAAATTTGTCTATCACGTCAGGATTTTGAGTATTTCGCGGTTAAAGTGCCGAAAAAGGACATTTTTGACCCTTTTTAAAAGCTTATAAAATAAGATCCTGACATGCAAATGACTTGGTATCAAGCTCATTCGAAAGCCGGTAATTTTCTCTTAAAGATAAGATAAAATGTTCTAAAAATTTAATTTTCTAAAATGGTAAAAAAATCATTTCAAAAAAACCTTCCATTTTTTCAATAATTAGTTTATTTACTCAGTGTTTTTTAACAAATTTCCATACAAATTCATACGTAAATTTTAGATTTAAAGCACTTGTGGCTAATGTTTTTTTACCATTTTAGAAAATTAAATTCCAAGAAGATTTGATCTTGTCTGAAAGAGAAAATTACACACTTTCGAATGAGCTTGATACCAAGTCATTTGCATGTCAGGATCTTATTTTATAGGCGTTCAAAAGCGGTCAAAATGGGCATTTTTTGACACTTTAACCGCGATTTTCTCAAAATTGTGACGTGATAGAAAAATTTGAGTGACCGTTTTGGAATCGGGGCATCAAACCCCATCAACTTTTTTCGGTTTCATCCAAAACGCAGCGACAAACCTCAGATTTGTAGAGTGGTGTTATCAATTGAAGGGCTTTTTGTAAAAACTAGATAAGCAACTTTTCATTTGATGGTGGTTTTTGCCTTAAAACATTTGAAATAATGTAGAAAATATAACTTTTGCAGAACTTTTATCCTCAATATACTTGTACGAAGGGTTAAAGCAAGACTTCTGCCAAATATCTGTCAATGTAAATCAGCAGAAGGCGAAAAACACGAACAAATAAAATGCTGCTTATCAAGTTCTTGCAGTAAGCCCTTCAATTGTATTTCAGAAATTATCAATTGTATTTCAAAAATTATCAATTGTATTTCAGAAACTAACCTTTGTAAAACAATTGGAAATTTCTGAAATACAATTGATAAATTCTGAAATACAATTGATAACTTCTGAAATACAATTGATATTTTCTAAAATACAATTGATAATTTCTGAAATACAATTGGAAATGGTGTAGTTCCCATAAAAACCCCCGATATTTTTTAAATCTCTCAAAATATATTGAAAAAGGAGATATTTGATGCAAATTTTATTGTATTTTAGTAAACTAAGTAATTAAATCTTAAAAACCATTTGTGGACTTCCAGTTAGTCAAAAAACGACAGATGGCGCTAGTAAATTTTGTTATAAGTAGGGATAGGATTGTTATAATAAGTTACTTTTAAAAGAACATGATTAAGTGCAATTTAGTAAAAAAGAATTTAAAAAGTCGAATTTTAGAATAATTTAAAAAAGAAGTAAATAAAAACAATACAAAACTAAAAAAAATATTTGCATTAGTTTAAAAAAATAAAAAATTATTAAAAAACTTGATTAATTGTAATTTTAATATAAAAAAAAAAAAACAAATATATATCGTCGTCTTACATCCAAGTTGAGCTATCTACAAAAACCCCAAAACATCCTTTTAATTCTAATATTTATCGCGACCTTAGGACAACAAGGTTCTATTTGTGAATGTTTCTTTAAGCAAATAGAACCTTGTTGCTCTAAGGTCTAGTTATAACTATTAAGCAATTGACCTTTTAAAATATTAAACAGTAATAATTTTTAATAAAACATTAGAGGTATTCAGAGTTTTGTTGCCACCCCTGGCAATGTAGCAAAAGAGTACTTCTTTCAAAAAATACATGTATTTTGAAAAGTAATTTTGAAAAGTGCTCTTTTACCACCAGTGCCAGGGCTGGCAAGCAAGACTCTGAATACCTCTATTGATTTGTTAATAGTTTTAATAAAAGCAAATTACGTACACTCAGAAAACAATTAACTAAGAATGAGAAAATTAACTAAATTCAAGAAAAAATGATAATGATTTAGCTGCATTTCCATGTTTTTCTTTTTTTAAGTTTTTTTTTCTATAAAACTTCAACCACAAAATGGGCAAAATTGTAACTCAATCTAGTTCATACACATTTGAAGATCCGATTGGGTGAAGAACCCCATTAGGGTCGCACCGCGGTGAACGCAATTGGATCTCTTAAGGATTTTCAAAAGGGTCTTGCGCATCTTAGAAACTTATCACTCAAAATCTATTATTCGGAGAGCTTTTGAGTATTTGGCGGTCGTGTTCTACATGTTAGTGCTACAAAAATGTCTTTGGACTTTTTTGTTGTGTCCGCAATATTTACCCAGATAGAAGCATTTTTAAATTTTCGGGAATTTTAACTTTTTTATATCCAAAGTTAGGACCAATAGGGGTGCACACATGTAAAGAGGACCGGTGATACTATAGGGATCCAAAGAACTAAAAATTACCTTTGGTCTGTCTGGCATAGCTTTGGCCATTTTAAGTTCTTAAAAAAAAAAATATTTTTCCTCAAGTTATGGAAAATTTGTTTAAACAGCGAATCCTCAAATTTAAAAAGATAAATATGATGAACTAATTGGTAGTAAATAACGTCCTTGAAAGCTCAATGGTAGATAGTTTAATTTTTGAAAGCTAAATTGTAGAATGCTGAATTGTTGGTAGCTCAATTGCTAGTACCAGTGTTGCTAATTTCTGGATAATTATTCAAAAGTGGGACAATTTCAAAATCTTTGGATAATTTTTGGATAATGATATTTTGTGGGTAATTTAATAAAGTTCCAACTTTTTTTATCATTTTATCGACATTTTTGGCTTAAAAAATCATTGACAACATCGACTTTACAAATTTTTATTACCAAATACAAGATAATAAATGAAGAACATGCATATTTGGACCATTAAAGCCTTAATTTTCTTCATGACTTAGATGTCGAAAAACAAAGCTCTAAAATTTTTTAAATTAAAAATTGTTCTGGAGAATCCCTATTCCCAAATCTGAAAATTGTTATTCAATATCTGTAAATATCCTCATATTGGGGGACACTTTTCCCCAAGCGATAAATGTTGGAAAGTTAATTTATAATGATTTTTGCATTATTATTTTTTTTATCCACGCCTACAAAAGGAGGCGGACTGAAAATTGTTTCATTTTTTGTACAAAAATACAAAAAAATCATTAAAAAATTTCGTTTTTCAGAAGTTGGTTCAGTTTTTCAATGGGAAACATTTTTCCACCTGGACCGATTTTGCCCATTTACGAACTTAGCCTACTTATGACCATAAGACTTTTTTAGATTTTTTTATTTTGGACTGCAGTATGTTTTATACAGATGGACGGACGAACATTCAGAGAATGTCCTCTCTTTAAGGGCTCTCTGACCGATATTTCGAACAAAAATTAAAAAAAAAAATGGAAATTTGGACCATTATCGAAGATGTTATGAGTAAAAGAAGTTTCAGTAAAGGAACAAACTACCAATTTTTAAAAATTTGATATGTTTTGAACGGGTCATCAAAAAAATCGGAAAATTTACCATGAAAGAGTTTTCAAAAGGTACTAAAAACTGTAAAAAAAATTGGGAAAATCTAAAAAAAAAAATTTCAAAGTGTCCGATTTGACATGGAATGCCCCATAAACTTCTTAGATTTTAGTTAAAAACTTTTCTTAAAATTTTGTTAAAAGTTTCTTAAAATTTAGGTAAAAACTTAAAATGGCGTTATCTCGAAAACTAAGCGAGATAAAGCAAAACTGATGAGATTTTAAAAAGATCGTACTGTAGAAAAAAAAAATATGGAATCTAAAATTTGGCACTCCCAAGATTTTGTAAATGCACATATCTCGGTAAATACTGCCGACATGACAAATAAGACTTACAGCATTTTTTAGCTCTTGACTCGTAGATCAATGCCGTAAACACCTGAAAGCCTTCCGAACAATCGCTTCAGAGTCATTCACTTTTTAAGATTCTTAAAACCCAATTGGACTCTTAAATTTTCGTATTTTGAAAACTAAGCATGGTAGTGACGGATGAAAATTTCGGATCAAAGTCTATGGCTACCCTTATACAACCCAATGGGGTCTTAAGCAAACGGAGGTGGACCCAATTAGTTCTGGACCTAATCTAATCCTCAAATGTGTTTGAACTAAATAGGAATAAAAATTTTCTCATGTTCTGGTAAAAATTGGCAAAATATTAAGTTATTTCTTATAAGGGTTAAAGTTGAAAAATGTAGAAAAAGCTGTAATTAAAAAAAATATATATGCATTTCTGATATTCCCATACCGGTTTCAAACACTCCAGTTATAGTGTTAGCATCAGTAGGCTTTTGAATGTCAGTTTGTTTTGTTAATAGGTAATTGTTTTTCTTATAAGTGAATATTTTTATTAACATCTATATCCCAGTAGAGTGGCATTTTTTCGTCAACTTTTTTCCCCAAGTGTCCGGACAAATTTTTATTTTACTAGATCAAAAGTTATGTGGTACAAATTTAAGGCCAATCGCATTAAATTTACCCAAGGCGCCCAGCGATAAAAGTTTTGTATTTTTAAAAATTAAAAATTAAAAAAAAAAAAAAAAACAAATTAACAAATTTGATGCGCTGAATACGAATATCCAGCAAAGTTTACAATCGGTCGCACGGTTTTCGAGATATCGCTATTTGAAATTTAAAATATGCGGTTTTTTCCTACACTCAAAGAATTATGTAGGTAAATTCCAGGGAATATTCACTTAAAACAAATGAAATTTTATTTAAAAACCATTCCACTGTTTTTTCATTTAAAATAAAAACACATTACAGTCAATTTTAACTGTTAATTTAATGACTAACCAAAACATTAAAAAACTACTGAATATTCACTTATTTTGTATTGAAAAACAGTAAAACTATAGAAGAAATTTTTTACTGCCGAAATTAAATGTAACAGAAAATTAGATTTTAATACAGTAAATTATTTTTTTTAAACTACAGAAACAGTAAAAAAATTAAATCCTTTATAAAATAAGTGATTTTTCTTTTAAAATGACTTTACTGATTACTTTTTAAAATAACATACAAACAGTTAATGACATAATTTTCTTAGTGTACTTTAAAGATTTTTTTTTTTAAAAGAATCTAATTTTTTTTTAATTTGAGCACAAATTAATTACACTAGTTTACAAAATAAAAAAATATAGGCACGAAACGTGACTATATTTTTCCCCTTAAATACCTGTTTCAATGGTGTTTTTTGCTCTTTTTTAAAAGAAGGACAAAAAAGACCCTTATCTTGAGGAGTTAGAGGGTTAATATATTCCACAAAAATGTTCTCCGTAATATTTTACATAAATTTGCTGAACACACCACATACTTTAAAAGTAAACTTTACTCGATTTTCTTAATAAATGCGCAATTAACCCTAAGATGTCTTTTGTTGTGTCTTATTTCTGACTTTTTGGTTGAGTTTTCAGTTTTGATATATTCAGGGACTTATGGTAAAATTTCACGGCGAATATTTTTACGGAACATTTGAACACCTTAAATCCCTGTTTTAATGGTATTTTTTTGCTTTTTTGAAAAGAAGGACAAAAATACCCTTATCTTGAGGAGTTAGAGGGTTAACATGTTCCATAAAAATGTTCTCCGTAACATTTTACATAAATTTGCTGAACACACCATATACTTTAAACGTAGGCTCTAATCGATACTCAATAAAGATTGACAATACAACATTTGCATTTGGGGGAAACTTTACCTCCGCCTAAAATGAAACCCAGATGTTAACTTTCAAAACGCCGATACACGTATATTTTTTTTTTTGTTTCTTCTATCAAATTTTTTTGGTCTGACCTTGTAATTTTGGAAAAAATTTGATTTTGTTGAACAGTGTAATTTGACAAGGGTTATTTTTTGTGTGTATATATGAATTTTTATTAACATTTATACCCCAGTCTAGAATCAAACCACGGATATTTTTTTGTCATATTGGTTGCATTAACAACACAGGCTGGTCGTCATCTCAGACGTCACAGCCACCACATTGTTAGGATATGCTTTTATGTGAACTTCTTATTAAGTCTGTCAGTCTGAAAAAGAACCACGGACATTTTTTTGACATATTCATACCATTAACAATACAGGCTGGGAGTCACTCTAGGCATCACAGCCACCACATCGTTAGAATATGCTTTGACAAACTCTCGTTATGTGCCCTGTTACTGCTGTGATTTACGTATTAAAACTTTCTACAGAAGTTTTGGTGTAGGAACAGAACAAGCCCGGCACGACTTTTTCCATACGATTTGACAGTTAAAAACCGTGACCGGCACGACAAAAATTAAAACTTATTTTATTTTATCTCCGGGTTCTCTCAATCATCCTCCCTCTCACACTCCAGGGTTGCCGCATTTTCACAACAATTTTTAATTTTTTCATTCACAATGATGTAACAAACGTACAGTAGTGTCAACTTAACCACATTGACTATGTGATAAGCGATTTTTTTCCGTAAAATTACTCTAATTTTATTAAAAGTTGGCACCACTGAACAAACAAATGACATTTTTTGCCGTCGCCGTCCCCCGTCATTGTTTTGGGCTTATATTCTCCGGAAACGGCAACCGTCCCCCGTGCCGTGCTTGTTCTGTTTCTACCTTTAGACAGAAATCTCAACTTTATTTCATACTCTCTTTCAAGTTTTTTTTTTTCTCTTATAAATTTTTTTCCTTATTTTAAAAGAAAATGTCAGGGTTGGCAACCGATACCCACCTAGAACAACGATATTTGGCTATTGTACCGCAACCAATAAAGATATGGACATTTTCAAAAGCGATTATGAAAGCTGATGAAATTTCTAGTATTTTAAATATGACACTTCGTGTTTCTCCCGGTTAGTTTTCGAAATATAGGTCAATACCTTTATAATACCGTTTGAAACGGTATTATAACGGTATTGGCCTATATAACTTAAACGAACCAGTAGAAACACAAAGTGACACATTTAACATACTAGAAATTTCATCAGCTTTCATAACCGCTTTTAAACATGTCCATATCTTTATTGGTTGCGGTACAATAGCCAAATACCGTTATTCTAGGTGGGTATCGGTTGCCAACCCTGCAAAATGTGAACTAAAACAGAAAGCTTTTTTTTCAAAATTTAGTTAATTTTTTAGTTAATTTTTTGTTTGTGTGCAACTCAATTGTAGATAGTTCAGTTTGAGATATTTCATTTGTAGATAGCTCATTTGTAGATAGCTCAAATTGAATAGTATAAGACGACGCTATTAAACTTTTAGTTAAGTTAAAAAGAGAAAAAGTATTTATATATAAAATTTTAGCTAAAACATCAAGGAACATGGTTACAAAAAAGTTTTTTGATTATTATTTTTTTTTTTAAAGAAAACAGAAACAAACTTAAAACTTAAAAACAACAAAAAAACAAATACAACCAATTTTTTTTTTTTTAATTTGAATTCGTACCATTTGTATAGAGGCCTGGGATTAGAGATTTTGAAAGAAATTTTGAATTTTTTTTTTCAAAATTTATTTTTGTTTGATTTTACAACATTGAAGTTTAAATTTAAAGATGATGTTGAATTTGAAAAAAATAAAATTAAGAGCACATATAGAAAAATTTATGATTCAAAACAAATTTTGTTAACAAATCATATAAAGCCAAATTTTATATGGATGAACAAATGGATGATAATTTTTTTTTTTTTTAAATTTTCATTTTTTTTTTAAGGAGGAAAGAGAAAAAAATATAAAAAAAGAAAAAAATTATTAAAAAAATATTTTATATAATTATTACAATTTAGCCAAAATAAGAAAAAGTATTAAGAAAAAAAACTTAAAATTTAACTTAAAAAATTTCAAAACACAAAAAAAAACTAAAACTTAAAGCTAAAAATATAGTGTTTTGTTTTCTAAAGAAAGTTTTGAAATTTTTAAAATACTTAATTGGTGGTGGGAACAGCGATAAGAGAAATCAAAAACTATGTAGTGTTAGGAATATATTTTTTTTATTTTTTTTTTTGATTTTTGGATAAAATATTCCTTTATATAAAAACTTTAATAAACATAATTATAACTGAAATGTATTCAAATATTTTTTTTTTTTTCAATATTCAACTTGCAAGTCAAAACTATGCAAGTCAAAACTTTTTTGTTTGTGTTATGTAAAAAAATACATTTATTTTAAGGGAATTTTAAAATATTTTTTTTTTAATAATTTGTTAACAAATTTACTTACCCTTCTGTATGGTTTCAATTCTTCCGCTAATAAATGATGAATTTTAGCATCAGTAAGATCTTTTTTGGAGGGATTATAATCCAATTCATGCATATCCAAATTACGAGAGCAGGTATTATCCAAATTTGTTAAACTGGGACTATAAATGTTAAAAAAAATTATTTATAAATAAAGAATTTAATTTTTTTTGTTAAGAATAATTAGTTACAATATTCATTACTAAGCTAAAATTTTACAGCCAAAAATTTTTAAATTAATTACATTTTAAAGAAAAAATAAATAAATTTAGTTTTTTTACAAAAAAAAAAAAAAAAAAAAAAAAAAAAAAAAAAAAAAAAAAAACATTTTCACAATCTTTTTTAACTAACATTTACCGAATAATTTCACTGTGCAACAACATTTTGTATCATAGCTCTAATTTTTTTTTACGGCCCACTGTATTTATTTTTTTTTTTTTCAAATTCGTTTGGTGGTAAAAATCAGTTCAAACATCTTTAGTAAAATTTTATCGCGACGCTTTTCTTACAACATATCAACATTTAAGGGGCTATTTTAGTCCCTTTTTCCGAAATTAAACACAGAAGTCTAACAAAATCTTTAAGTTAAAAAAGTAAAAGAAAATTTATTTTTTTAAATTATAAACATTTCTGGTATTCCCATACCAGTTTTAAACACTCCAGTTATAGTGTTATAATCAGTAGGATTGTTTTTTAAATATGAGGCATTCCACACCAAATGTCCCGCTACAAAAAACATGTGTCCCGTTAATTTCTGAATAGTTTGTTTGGATAGCCCTATATGGAACTAAGAAATTTGCGTTTTTGGTTTTTCTAATTTTCAAAAACTGGGCTTAGAAGGTGTGGTCAAATATTGGAAAAATGGTCAAATTTGTGGCGAGTTGCCTTGATTAAATATTTATCACATTAAAACGGAATGCACCACAATCTCAAAAATTTACATTCTTATATAGTTTTGTATGGGCTATCGATTAAATTTTTTTTTTTTTTTTTGAAAATTTTCAGAACCTGTTCTGAAATTTTCCATTTATTAAAAAACATGCCACTTTTTTTTCTTTTTTAAAATTTTTTTTTAAAAGTTTAGATGTTTGTCCATCCGCATAAACAAATTCAGAAACACGTTCTTCGTTTTTTTCGAGAAAATCGCATTTGAACTTTAAATTTCATAACAATTTTGTAATTTGCTTGTATTTTCTTGATTTAACGTTGCGAATGAGTATTATTAATTGCATAAATATTACTCATTCGCAACGTTAAAAAAAAAATACAAGCAAATTACAAAATAGTTATGAAATTTAAAGTTCAAATGCGATTTTCTCGAAAAAAAACGAAGAACGTGTTTCTGAATTTTTTTGTGTGGATGGACAAACATCCAAACTTTAAAAAAAAAAATATTTTTGTTTTTCAATAAATTGACATTTCTAAAAAATAGAAAATTTCAGAACGGGTTCTGAAAATTTTCCAAAAAAAAAAAAATTTAATCGATAGCCCATACAAAACTATATAATAATGATAAATTTTTGAGATTGTGGTGCATTCCGTTTTAATGTGATAAATATATAATCAAGCCAACTCGCCACAAATTTGACCATTTTTCCAATATTTGACCACGCCTCCTAAGCCCAGTTTTTGAAAAATTGAAAAACTAAAAACGCAATTTTCTAAGTTACATATAGGGCTATCCATGCAACCTATTCAGAAGTTTACGGTACATGTGTTTTTTTCGCTGGACATTTGGTGTGGAATGCCTCATATATGAATTTTTGATAACATTTATAAACGAGTCTGGAATCGAACCACGGATATTTTTGTCACATTTATATCTTTAACCACACAGGCTGGTCATCACCTAACATGTCACAACCACCACATTGTTGGGATATGCTTAGTATACAACAAAAGAATCCAATGAACGACTTTCATAGTATTTATGAACAAATTCATAAAATTTATTAATAATAATAAAATATTAACTTTTTCATAATATTTATAAACTTTTTCATAGTATTTAAGAAACAATTTTGAATAGTTCTATATTTCATATATTATGATTTATTCATAAATACTATGAAAAAGTTTATAAATACTATGAAAAAGTTTATAAATATTATGAAAAAGTTAATACATTTTATGAATTTGTTAATAAATTTTATGAATTTGTTCATAAATACTATGAAAGTCGTTCATTGGATTTTTTTTTTTTTTTTTGTGTTCGAGTAGAAAGGCATTTTTTCTTTAACTTTTGATTTCCCCAAGTGTCTGGGCAAATTACACTGCGTGACAAAAGTAACTACTATTTTAGAAAACAAGAGGTACGACCATCATTTCTATATATTTCGGACATGCTGAATCGAATGGCGTACTCCGTTTTTCGATGTATGGTACAGTTTTCTTGCAAAATGTCATTAAAGATTGGCTGATTTTCAGCTGCTTTTTTAACAAAAAAAATTCCAATGCTAATGATTTTTAAATTTTATGGCATGAAAAACATAGATATAACTTGTAGCACTATTTCTTATGTAAATTTGGTTTAAAGCTTTTCATCTTAAGCCCTTAAATTCGCGGAAGTCTTAATTTTTTTAAGTTTTCGCAAAATTAACCCCTAAATTGGTCTCGGATAAAAAACTTGCATTTTGTGGATCATAAAGGCATCCATGACACTACGAATAGTGGACAAAAACCATCTATGTTACATGGACCATCATGATGAAAATCGCGAAAAACCTTTTTTTGTATATGGCAGCATCACTTTACGAGATGATTTAAGGCTTCATCTTTTAGTATATAATGTGGGAACCGTAAACAATGAACTGACCCAAAATTTGTCCAAAAAAGTTTTCATTCACGAAAGTTATCTTAACAAAAACTTTAATTATTGTATGGCAAACACTGAAATAATAGTTTTTGTTAAGATAACTTTTGCATATGAAAACTTTTTTGGCCAAATTTTTGGTCAGTTTGTTGTTTAAGGTTCCCACATTATATACTAAAAGATGGAACCTTAAATCATTTCGTAAAGAGATGCTGCCATATACAAAAAAACGGTTTTTCGCAATTTTCATCATGATGGTCCATATAGCATAGCTGTTTTTTGTCCACTATTTTTTGCCTTTTTGATTCACTAAAAGCAAGTTTTTTGTCAAAGACCAATTTGGCTGTTAATTTCGCGAAAACCTTAAAAAATGAAGAAATTCGCGAATATAAGGGCTTAAGATGAAAATCTTTAAACCAAATTTGAATAAAAAATATTGCTACAAGTCATATCTTTGTTTTCCATGCCATAAAATTCATAAATCATTAACTTTTCAAATTTTTTTGTTAATAAACTGGCTCGAAATCAGCAAATCTTTAACAACATTTTGCAAGGAAACTGTACCATACATCGAAAAACGGAGTACGCCATTCGAATCAGCATGTCCGAAATATATAGAAATGATGGTCGTAACTCTTGTTTATTTTTTAGTGTTCCGCAGTGTTATTATTCCACTAGACCTAAAAATTATGTGACACAAAATTGAGGCCAATCGGATAAAATTAACCAGTAGTGACCGGCGATCAATATTTGGGATTTTGATAATTAAAAAAAATGTTTTGGGATTCATCAGTTTTATTAATTTTGATGCGCTAAACACAAATATCAAAAAATGTTTAAAATCGGTTAAAAAAATTTCCAAGATATCGCTATTTCAAATTTTGCAAAAAAAAATGGTAGAATTTTTACTACGCACATTGGGTTCGATGGTGCCCAAAATGGCGATTAATTCAGATAAGCAGTAGTTTTAGAATATTATATTTTTTTATTAATGAACTAATATAAACACGTAAAAATACACATTTTGGAAAAAAAAAATTTAGAAAAAAAAATTTTTTTTAACCTGTTAGGCGTTTTTTTGTTTTTCGGAAAAAAGGGTTATAGTTCACAATTTTTGCTGTAACTTTGGAATGAAAAGCGATAAATTAATAAAAAAAAAATGGAAATTAAAGTGTACATAATGTGCTATCAAAGTAATCAAAGAAAGAATGCACAATATGTATTTATATTATTTTAAATTTTATTTAACATCCAATTTTTGTTTTTCACAAAATCTCATAAATGTACAAATTTATCTGAAAAAAGTGATTTATGGGAATATTATAGTTTTTTTATTAACGAATTATCAAAATCAGATCAGTGATCAATAATATACACTTTATGGGGTCCTAGACCCATATTTCGATGCGTTACATACGGAATGACAAAGTGAGTGTATGCCCATACCGTAGTTGAAGGGTATAAACACACATATTATGGTCTTGTTTAATAAACGATACCCAGACTTTTTACACAAAAACGGGAATAAAAAAAAAGGGCCGGGCACTGTCTGTACTTTTTTTTCTTTTAAATAAAAGCTGATATCCTATACTTTTTTAAAATCCACAAAACTAAATCCAACTATTACTAACTTAATATGTGTAGCCCATTAAATGGGGAAAATATCCCAATTTCGGGTCCTTTTAAAAAAAAATTATTAAAAATGTTAAGACCCAATTTTTATAAACAAAAAAAATTTGCAATTTAGTTTAATACCTGTTGTTTAAGGTTCCATTATAAAAGATTTTCTTTTAAAAGATTTAATACTACTAATAATCGCTTGAATTTTAAAAAATTTGAATTTTTTTACTTTTTTCAAAGACTGCAATAATTTGCTAACTTTGACAGCTCACCGAAAAAAAAGTAAACAACATAGTTTATTGATTTTGATAACTAGCGTTGCAGAATTTTATCTACTTTTACCCCATACCAAAACTTATAACAAAAACTTCATTTATAAATTTCAATTAATCGCCACTTTGGTACCATTTGAACCCAATGTGCTACGGTCAAGAAATAAAAAAAAAAATCTTGACCTTTTCAAAGAGCTTGAGACTTAATTTCATTAAAAATTATTTTGAGCCAAATCTAATAATTTTAACCCGTGGAGTCCATCGATCAAAATTTTGGCTTTTTAGAAAACTTTCACCAAAAACTCTAAACTTTGATCGAAGGGCGCCATGGGTTAAAAAAGTCTAATTTTGCTAAAATTAAGTTAAAATTAATGATTTTATCAAGCTTTATGAAATAGTGGAAAAAAATTTGAAATTATTTTTTAAAATGTTTAAAAATTTTTCGACAAACTTCAAATGGCGATATCTCCAAAACCACTCTACTGATTTCAGATTTTTTTTTATTCAGCATGCTTTGATCGGAGAACGCCATAGGTTGAAATCGTCAGATTTGGCTCAACTAAGCTTTAAATGAAAATTTGTCTCAAACGCTATAAAATAGTCAATTAAAAAAAAAAATTTTTTGTTTTCTAATTTCTTGAACGTAGAAAAAAAGACATTTTTGTAAATTTTTTGTCAAATTTCAAATGTCGATATCTTGAAAACGGTTCAACCGATTTTAGTAATTTTTTGGAATTGAGCAAGATATTTTTATAATTTTTTAAAATTTGAAATTTTAGTTGCAATTTTTTAAAAATCCAAAACTTTGATTGAAGGGCACCACGGGTTAAAATTATTGGATTTGGCTGAAATTAAGTTGAAATGATTGAAATGAAAATGATGAAATTCAATGAAAGGGTGAATGGAAAGAGTTGTGGTTTTTTTACTTTTTGTACGTACTCGTGTAAAAACCGATTATATCTTTTAAGATCTGCTTCGATCTGATAATATATGATTGAATCTGATTGTATATAATTGTATCTAATCAGACATAATTAAATGTAGTTTTTGTCAATGCCAATATTGACCAAATCCGAGATATAATCGAATTTTGGATATTTTAGATATAATTATATGCAAATCAGACATTTTAACACGGGTAGAACAATCGTCATTTTATGCAAATTTCAAATAGCGATATCTCGAAAGCCGTTCGACAGATTTTAAAATGTTAGAATATTATTCGGAAGCAGCGCATCAAAATTAATAAATATAATGTGTCGCAACCCTAGTAAAAATATTATGCTAATTTTACTGAATAGATCTAATTTGATCCGTAAAATGATTGTATCAAATAATATCTAATTGTATTACTTTAGATCAAAAAATATAAAAATTGATACAATTCGATCCTGAATTTGGTCAAATCTAATTAGATCAAATTGATCTTATAATATCAATTTTTATATAATTTGATGAGCAAAACCAAAATACGAATCTAATCATATGTGGAGCAATATCTAACCATATAAAGTGGATCAACCGTATCAAAGTGATAGATATAATTTTATATAAACTTATATGGAAGCATATTAACTCATATAAGATTGTATCAAATTATATACGATTAGACCAGAAAATTTTTACTCGGGAAGACACTTTTTTTTTTTTTTTTCTTTTTTAAATTTTCAAAATTTTTAAAAATCCTAAACATTGATCGCAGGGTGCCACGTGTTAATTTAATCCGATTATCCTCAAATTTGTACCACATAAGTTTTGGGAGAATAAAAATTGGCGCGGATATTCAAAATAGGAAGAA
This sequence comes from Pegoplata infirma, assembly GCA_963921195.1. Taxonomy (NCBI): domain Eukaryota; kingdom Metazoa; phylum Arthropoda; class Insecta; order Diptera; family Anthomyiidae; genus Pegoplata; species Pegoplata infirma. The sequence continues at coordinate 99,564,004 of OY992537.1, forward strand.
AAACTACAAACAAAAAAATGTCTGTCAAGTGGGATATAAAAAAAATAAAGCTAAGCTTTCAAATGTTCAAGATATGGTCGATGACCTGAAGTATGTTACACAGTATTCTAAATTAAATTATTAACATGAAACGATTTCTACCACTGACAGTGGTATCTATGAAAAATTGTCCCAGTTATAAGACATTTTATTTATGACACGTTGTCATTTATGACAAATTTTCATGTATGACACATTGTAGTTTATGACAAATTGTCAATTATGACGAATTGTTATATATGACAAATTGTCAAATATACAGATTATTGTCAAATATGACAAATTATTGTCAAATATGACGAAATGTCATATATGACAAATTGCCATCTATGACATATTGTCATCTTTAAAAAATTGTCATCTATAAAAATTGTCATCTATGACAACTTGTCTTCTATGAAAAATTCTCGCCTATGACAATTTGTCAACTATGTCAAAATTTCATCTTGTTATCTTGTCACCTATGGCAAATTGTCATATACGACAAATTTTCATCTATGAAAAATTGTCATCTATGACAAATTGTAATATATGACAAATTGTTATCCATAAAAAATTTTTATCTATGAAAAATTATCACGTATGGCGAATTGTCAACTATGACACATTGTCATCTATTAAAAATTGTTATCTATAAAAAATTGTCATCGGTGACAAATTACCGCCTATAACAAATTGTCATTAATGAAAAATTGTCATGACTGACAAATTTTCGTCTATGACAACTTGCTATATATGACAAAGTGCCATCTATAAATAATTGTCATCTGTAATACACTGTAATCCATGACAAATTGTCATATATTACAAACTTTTTAAGAATACAAAACTTAATAGATTGTGAAAATGATTTTTCCGGCTTTTTCGGTACATTTTTAAGGACTTCGGCAAAATTTAATATTAAAATCCTTTAAAACGTTTTGAAAAACTACAAAATAAAATTTCTTAAAAAATTTTTAAACATTCAGTTTTTTCTAATTATCAAAAGAAAAGTAAAACCCAAAATTTCACACATGTTGATTTAGCCGCTTGTTTCAAAAAAATGTGATGATTTTTTGATGATTAAAAAATTTTAAGATTGAAAATTTTGAGTCTAAAGATTCCAAAAAAACTTGATTTTTCCTATTTTTGGATTTATATCAAACAACTGCGCAAATTATCGAAAACACTATTTTAAAAAACAAGACCAATTAAGTTGATTATATGATTTATACTATTTTATCATTTCTTTCATATACGATGAGTATTATTCATAATACGCACCGTATACTGAAGTAGCGATGATATAATGAAAACTAATCATCTTTCAATCTACTAAATCGATCTAATTTTTTCTTTATTTAACAAACCACTTATATTGTCTTGCTGTTTAATAAATATTATTATACGGTGCGTATACTGAAATAATTATGATATAATGACACAAAAACATCCTTAAATTAACTTAATCGATCTTTTGAGTGAGATTTAATCAATGCATAATTCCTCAAACGTGTAATATTTTGGGTTTTAAATTTAATATTATGTTAATGTTTACAAAACTAATTGTAATTTAAATAATACATAAATAAAATTTCTAAATGCTAATTAACAGTAAGTAAACGAATTTCAGAAATTCAGTGCAATTTTTTTTACTATTTTTAAAAATATTTGTGTTGTGTTTTTTTAATAACAAGTACAAAAATGTTTAGATCAAGTTAAATAAAACATCAGCAATCATTTTCATGAAAAGAAAGAAAAGTTGAGTAAATTAGTTTCGAGTCCTTAAAAAAAAATCAGTGTTGAAGAAAAAAATTTAGTTTTTGGTAAGTTCCGAAAGAAAATGAGAACATAAAATAAAAAATTCATCAGATGTTGTTTTTTAAATCGGTCAAGATGAAAATATACAAGTGAAATCGTAAAAAAGTCCGGGTTCTCTCAGCATAACCCTAAAATATATGATCACATTTTGATGCAAAACATAGAAAACTAATATTAAAAAAATTAAAAAAAGAAATCTTTAAAAAAAACTTTAAAAAATCTAAAATTTAAATGAGATCCAAAATTTCAATATGCTTTATCTCGGTTCACGGTAAACATGTTTGAACAAAATTTAAAATAGGTAAAAGCTGTCGTATTCTTAACATTTTTCTGATCATTTTGGTATAAATTATGGCAAAATGGGTTCTAACCCCTGAAGTTATGAGCAAATTAATCTGGATTTATATTTATTCCACGTAGAATGTTTCCATTTTGTTTTCCTTGCTTCAACTACAACAACAAAATGTTGCTGACAGTAGCAAAGCTCGAGGTAATTTTCATTTACTAATTACAACCACACTCAAAATATTTTGTAAGTAAATTCAACTGAAAAAACGTTTAAAACAATCGTTTTTCCTTTTAAAAACGGACTACTTATATTTCATTTGAAACAACATACTTTTTCAGTTATTTTTAAATGTTAATAAATGACTAGACATTCCGTAAAATTAAATGCTATTTCAGTTATTTTAACAGTTTACAATTTTTTTATTTTGTAAAGTAAAAATAAAAATTTTTGAATAACAAACTACAAAAACCGTACTTCTGTAAAATTATACGGTATAATCAGTCACAAATAAACTGATAAAAATATTTTTCAGTAACTTTTGTAGTTTATTGTTTTAACAACTGTATAAATCGTTCAATATTTTATTTTCATTGAAAAACAAACGACAAAACGTTTAAAACAACTTTAACTAAAAACTTTTTGAATAACCGTAAATAGTTACTGTAAAACTTTTCTGGGTGCATGATATTCTTATCGAATAGTTTTCAAGAAAATTATTTTACTGCATTAAATTTATTTATATTTTTTGCACAACTTAGCCGACCAGTGTTTCGATCTCGTCAAAATCATGTCAAGACTTTTTAGCAAAATATAAACACCCTATAAGTAGATAACAAAAATGTCCATTAAACTTGCCAGACACCCTCAAATTTTAGAGGTTTTGTCAAAAAACTTTTTTTGGGACTTTTCCCACTTACCCTCTGTAATTCAGAAACTTTTCAACCGATTTTAACTGTTTTGGATAGAAGAAGGATAAATTTATCATAAGAGTTCGTGTATAATATTTTTTAAGGTTTTTGGCGCCCTAAATCCGAATTTGACCTTAAAATAGCTCTATCGCATCAGGTTTTTGAGATATTTAACATAAATTGATATATCAAAAATTTAATGAGGTAGAGTAATTTCAAGGTCAAATTCGAATTCAGGGAGCCAAAAACCTTTAAAATAGTGATACGCGACCTCTCATTATGCTCTTTTTATTTTGTGCCTGGGTTGTCCAAACGGCGATTTCATGCAAAATCTTAATATTCATTTTTAGAAAATTTATCACAACTCTGTCAATTGTTATCCGATTTTTTTTGGGTTAAAGCTCATCGTATTCAGAATTAAATTTTCTTTAATAATACGTTAATAAATATTAATGCTGTTAAACGAACTATAGCAGAAAAAAATCGATACTCAAAAAAATTTCAAAAAATAACAAAAAAAAGTTTAATATTTATTTATTTGTTGAAAATATTCTTCTTCTATCCAAAACAGTTATAAAATTGAAAATCGGTTGAAGAGTTTCTAAGTTATACGTGGTATAGTGAGAAAAGTCCTCACAAAATCTTTTTGGCAATAACTTTATACTTTGAGGGTGTCTGGCAAGTTTGATGGGATTTTTTTTGATATTTTAGACGATCAACTGAAAAGTTTCCCCAATTTTTTTTTTTTTTTGTAGCACAGTGTTATTATAACAGATTTGCATACGACTGCCATATAGGCACCCTACAGGACAAGTGTGTCTCTCGATCCGAAATCACATGTGTATCCCGTGACTGTTGAAAATGGGATATATCACTAAAATGTCTGTTACGTGACAGTTGAAAATTGGATTTATCATTAAACTGTCTTATAAAAAACTTATTCTGTGACCGAAGACAATAGGAAAAACCCAAATTTTCCAATTTTTTTTTTTTTGTTCTGAACAAAATTTTTAAATTTTCTATGTCCCAGACATTTTTTGGGATTTGTAGTAAAAATTTCATCAAAAATGATTTAAAAAAAAAAATTCATAAATTTTAAAAAATTTTCCAAGTGCCGAAATTTGTTTGAAAATTTCTATTTCTTTTGCGTTTTGTTATAAGAAATTTCATCAAAAATGATTTTAAAAAAATGTTCATCAATTCTAAAAAATGTTCTAAGTCTCGAAATTTTTTGACAATTTTTTCCAATTTCGAATATCGAGTATTTTAAAGCAAAAAAAATGTTTCAGTTACGATTTTGTTTTAATATTTTCTAAGTTTCGAAAGTTTTTGAAAAGTCCGGTTAAAAAAAAAAATTGGGGCAATTCCCGAAATTTTTTTGAAAATTTTTAATTTTTTGCGTTTTGTAGCAAGAAATGTCATCAAAAATGTTTGAAAAAAATGTTCACCAATTTTAAAAAAATTTTTTGACATTTTTTTTCGAAAAGTATTTTATGTCTCGAAAATTTTTTAATATTTTCTAAGTTTTGAAAGTTTTTGAAAAGTCCAGTTCAAAAAAATGTTTGGCAAACCCCTTTTTTTGGAAAATTTCGAATTTTTTGCGTTTTGTTGTAAGAACTTTTAATGAAAACGTGAAAACGTTGTAAGACTTCGAATGAAAACGTGATCAACAAAACACTACACTTGATTTCATGTGATTCGGAAATTTTAATGTGAATTGAAAAGTTGTGAAAGACAGAACAGAGGCCAAAGTGTGTCTCTCGGTCCGAAATCACACGTTTATCCCGTGACTGTTGAAAATGAGATATATGATTAAAATGCCTGTCACGTGACAGGTGAAAATTGGACTTTCCATTAAACTGTCTCATAAAAAACTTATTCTTGACCGGAGACAATAGGAAAAACCCAAATTTTCCAATTTTTTTTTTTGTCCTGAACAAATTTTTTAAATTTTCTATGTCCAGACATTTTTTTTTTGGAATTTGTTGTAATAAAGTTCATCAAAAATGATTTTAGAAAAAAAAATGTTCATAAATTTGAAAAAAATTTCTAAGTCCCGATATTTTTTAGAAAATTTCGATTTTTTGGCGTAAGAAATTTCATCACAAATGATTTAAAAAAAATGTTCATCAATTTTGAAAAGTTTTCTAACAATAAGTCCCGAAATTTTTTCGACAATTTTTACCGATTTCAAATACAAAGTATTTTAAAGCAAAAAATGTTTTCTATGTTTCGAAAATTTTTTAATATTTTCTAAGTTTCAAAAGTTTTTGAAAAGTTCAGTTCGAAAAAATGTTTGGCAGGATTTTTTTTTTGAAAATTTCAAACTTTTTTGCGTTTTGTAGTAAGAAAAATGTTTTAAAAAAATGTTCATCAATTTTAAAAAAAATTGTTGACATTTTTTTTCGAATACAAAGTATTTTATGTTCCGAAATTTTTTTAATATTTTCTAAGTTTTGAAAGTTTTTGAAAAGTCCAGTTCAAAAAAATGTTTGGCAAACCCCTTTTTTTTGGAAAATTTCCAATTTTTTTAAGTTTTGTTGTAAGAAATTTCATCAAAAATTATTAAAAAAAATTTTTCATCAATTTTGAAAAGTCCTGAAATTTTTTGATATTTTTTTGTGATTTCGAATACCAAGTATTTAAAACCAAAAAAAATTCTATTTTTCGAAAAGTTTTTAATATTTTCTAAAATTTTTGAAAAGTCCCTTTCAAAAAAAATGTTTGTCAATTTTTTTTGTCCCCATGTAAAAATTTCCCGATATTCAGATAAATCGATACAAAAATTAGAATATTTTACTTAAATTTCATTTATGTGTGTTTTTCCACTTATTTAAGGTCTAACAAGATAAAGATCAAATCGGATCAATGTTTGGACTTGAGACCCATTTTCCGGGAAACACTGGTGTAGGTTATTTAAGGTCGGTCTTGACCGACTGTAGTTTTCTCAATTGTTTTATATACAAGATGTCAAATTTGTGAGGTTTTTTGGATCCGGATTATATGTCACATAACCTATCATGGACCTATCACTTTTCCTGCAGGGTACTACTATATGCTTGTTGATTTTGCGAATCCTTAATATGAGGCATTCCACACCAAATGTCCAGCGAAAAAAAAACATGTGTACCGTAAACTTCTGAATAGGTTGTATGGATAGCCCTACATGGAACTTAGAAAATTGTGTTTTTGTTTTTTCAATTTTTCAAAAATTGGGCTTAGGAGGCGTGGTCAAATATTGGAAAAGTGTAAAATTTGTGGCAAGTTGCCTTGATTAAATATTTATCACAATAAAACGGAATGCACCACAATCTCAAAAATTTACATTCTTATATAGTTTTGTATGGGCTGTCGACTAATTTTTTTTTTGGAAAATTTTCAGAACCCACATTTTTTAAAAAAGTTAATTTATAAAAAATCCGGCCACTTTTTTTTCTTTTTTAATTTTTTTTTAAGTTTAAATGTTTGTCTATCCACACAATTCAGAAACGCGTTTTTCGTTTTTTTTTTTCGAGAAAATCGCATTTGAATTTTAAATTTCATAACAATGTAGTAATTTGCTTGTATTTTCTTGTTTCAACAGAGCGTATGAGTAATATTTATTCATTTAATAATACTCATTCGCAACGGTAAAACAAGAAAATGCAAGCAAATTACAAAATTGTTATGAAATTTAAAATTAAAATGCGATTTTCTCGAAAACAACGAAAAACGCGTTTCTGAATTTTTTTGTGTGGATGGACAAACATCTGAACTTAAAAAAAACAAATTTTAAAAAAGTGGCCGGAATTTTGATAAATTGACTTTTTTTAAAAAATGGAAAATTTCAGAAAGGGTTCGGAAAATTTTCCAAAAAAAAAAATTTAATCGACAGCCCATACAAAACTATATAAGAATGTAAATTTTTGAGATTGTTTTTTTTTTTTTTATTTCCGTTTTAATTTGATAAATATTTAATCAAGGCAACTCGCCACAAATTTGACAATTTTTCCAATATTTGACCACGCCTCCTAAGCCCAGTTTTTGAAAATTTGAAGAACCAAAAACGCAATTTTCTTAGTTCCATATAGGGCTATCCAAACAGCCTATTCAGAAATTTACGGGACACATGTTTTTCTGTAGCGGGACATTTGGTGTGGAATGCCTTTAGGCGTGGGTATTCACTTTAGGCGTGCTAATCTGTTTGACAATCGTGTCAAACTAAGAGAAGAAAGTTGTCGTGAAAATTTTTATATGAGAATATCATGGTTGTATTTAGTAAAGAAAAATTACCTCGAGCTCGTATATTATTTGATTTTTTTTAACTCTTCTTTAGTTAACATTGTGGGGGTATGTAAAGATTCAGCACAGCCGAAAATAACCTAGAACTTGTTATAAATTTCAGTTGCTATTTCTGAACTTTAATTAAGGATTTTCTAAATTGGAATTTTCTAAGCTTGAATTGAGTTTTTTTAATTTTTTTTTTCGGAATTTCAATTGCATATTTCTAATGGGACTTTCTCAATTTCAATTAGAAAAAGTGTTGTTTAAAAGTTGGAGAGTTTACTCCCAAGTGATAGATAAAACCTGTAAATTACACTGCGTGACAAAAGTGACCACTATTTTAGAAAACAAGAGGTACGACCATCATTTCTATATATTTCGGACATGCTGAATCGAATGGCGTACTCCGTTTTTCGATGTATGGTACAGTTTTCTTGCAAAATGTCGTTAAAGATTTGCTGATTTCGAGCCAGTTTTTCAACAAAAAAATTTGCAAAGTTAATGATTTTTAAATTGTATGGCATGAAAAATAAAGATATGACTTGTAGCAATATTTCTTATGCCAATTTGGTTTAAAGCTTTTCATCTTTAGCTCTTAAATTCGCGAATTTATTAATTTTTTGAGGTTTTCGCGAAATTAACCGCCAAGTTGGTCTTTGATTAAAAACTTGCATTTAGTGAATTAAAAAGGCATCCCTAACAGTGCGAATAGTGCACAAAAAAAAGCTATGTTATATGGACCATCATGCTGAAAATCGCGAAAAACCGTTTTTTTGTATATACCAGCATCACTTTACGAGATGATTTAAGACTCCATCTTTTAGTATATAATGTGGGATTCTTAAACAATTAACTGACCAAAAATTTGGCCAAAAAAGTTTTCATTTGCAAAAGTTATCTTAACAAAAACTATTATTTCAGTGTTAACCCTACAATAATTATAGTTTTTGTTAAGATAACTTTTGCAAATGAAAACTTTTTTAGCCAAATTTTTGGTCAGTTAATTGTTTAAGAATCCCACATTATATACTAAAAGATGGAGTCTTAAATCATCTCGTAAAGTGATGCTGGCATATACAAAAAAACGGTTTTTCGCGATTTTCATCATGATGGTCCATATAACATTGCTGTTTTTTGTCTACTATTCGTATTGTTAGGGATGCCTTTTTGATTCACTAAAAGCAAGTTTTTTGTTAAAGACCAATTTGGCTGTTAATTTCGCGAAAACCCTAAAAAATGAAGAAATTCGCGAATTTAAGGGCTTATGATAACAAGCTTTGAACCAAATTTGCATAAGAAATATTGCTACAAGTCATAGCTTTGTTTTCCATGCCATAAAATTTATAAATCATTAACTTTGCAAATTTTTTTGTTAAAAAACTGGCTCGAAATCAGCAAATCTTTAACGACATTTTGCAAGAAAACTGTACCATACATTGAAAAACGGAGTACGCCATTCGATTCAGCATGTCCGAAATATATAGAAATGATGGTCGTAACTCTTGTTTATTTTTTAGTGTTCCGCAGTGTTATCTAATAAATAAAATAAATAAAAAAAAATGTTAATAAAATATTTAAATAAAAATTTTAATAAAAGTTAGTATCATTAGAAGTCTATAGATGAAGAAGTTAAGAAAGTTACTCATTTCAAAAGGACATGCTGTGTGTTTGAAAATGTTGAGATTAGTGAAAAAGAAAACAAACGCGGCTCCAGCACTTGATTTTGAAAGATAAGTTATATTTTTATGTTTAATATATCAAATATATAACACTGGTGAAGTTTGAAAATATCCGCTTTAATCAAGTACTGAAACCTCAATTTTTTTTTTTTTAAACATACATTTGTTTTGTGGTTAGAGTACATCAGCTACATTATCAAAAAAAAAACATTCAGTTCTAAAATGAAATTTAATTATGGAAAAATCTTGCAAATACTATTGGAATCCACTTCAACAATTTTAGTCATGCAAAAATGCGAAATTGCAACATTGCAACTTTTTCTACCTGCCCTTAATAAAAAAAACGCAACGTTATTTCTAATGAATTAAAGTCCAAGTTTTTTCTTGGAAATACTCATAACGTAAAATGTAGTAGAAGACTTTAAAAGTTGTTTAAAAAAAGTTGCAATTTTGCACTTTTGCAAGGGTGCAAATTTCTGAAGTAAATCACATTATTATTTTCGTTTTTGTAATATTATTTCAAAACATTTAACATGCACATTTTATGTGTTATGATATTTTGTTGTAGGTATTTAAGTTTTTTTTTTTTAACAAAATATTTGACATAAACAAAATTTGGTGGTGATGATTTAATTATTTAACCAACCAAAAAAATATTTTGATTACGGAAATTGTCTGAAAATTCGTTTACCAGGTTGTATAAATAGTTGGTGGTGCCCACCTTCCACCAATACAATTATTGGTGTAATTTCTAAATAAGGCACTCATTGATTCAGTGCCCGTTATTTGTCCAATTGTTGAGGGATTACGACGCATAACTTCAATAGCATCACGCATGGTTAATTTCGAATAAGTTTCAATGATTTTTGGTTCGGCACCCTAAAGAGAGAGAGAGAAAGAAAGGAAAAAAAGAAAAGAAAATTTATTAATATTTAAGAAATTTTAGTGGTAAATTTAACATTAAAAATTAATTAAACATTTTTCAACACAACAAATTTAACTAATTTAACACTTTAAAGCCCACCCTAATATTTTGTAATTTTGATTTATAAATAAATATTGCTGTTTTAATTTAAAGTCCTTCCTCATCTTCTTCATCATCATCATTATTTCGTGTCCTTAGTCTATAGTTGGAAAACTGATCTGGTGTAGGCAGTAAAGTTTGACGTCTCTCCCAATCTGCTTGACGTTCTCTTTTCTTGATTTTTTCTGTATATTGTTGCATGGGTATATGATCCAATATAAATAAATCTCTTTCATACTAAAAAACCATATTTAAAAATTTGTTGTAATTTTTCAGCTTTACCACAAGAAAATAAAATAAATTTAAAATGAGCTTTTAATTTTATTTCCATACAAATTGTTTTTCTTCTTAAAATCGACTTTCAAAAAATGTATTGAAAATTTGAAATTTAAAATAAAACTTTTGTTAAAATAGACTTTTTGTTTTCTTGTGGTAAGGGCCTTTGTTTTTTTAATTTTTTGTTAAAAGTTATTGTTGACTAAAAAAAAAACCCCCAAAGTAGAAATGTTAAATTCGACATGGCCGAATCCATGAATATCCTCTGCATACTCCTCTTCAAGCGAGTTTAGGTTGTGTTAAAATCAGGGTAAGGAATGGCACATGTGGGTACATGGCCCATCTGAAATATAGCGTGTGTCATACAAGCACAATTTTTCAGTTATTGTTTTAAGAAATAAATATACATTTTAAGAAAAAATAGTACTTTTTTTGAAAAAATGTACTTTTTTAGAAAAAATTTTATTTTCTAAGTACAACTTGTACTTTTTTTTAAAAAAATAGTACTTCTTTACTTTTTAGAAAAAAATACTTTTTTAGAAAAAGTAGCACTTTTTTGTAAAATAGTACTTTTTTAGAAAGTGCTATAGCACTTTTTTGAAAAAAGTACTTTTTAAACTTTACTTTTTAGACAAAACCGTACTTTTAAGAAGAAAGGATTTTTTTATAAAAAGTACATTTTTTTACTACTTTTTTAACAAAAAAAAAATACTTTTTTCAAAAAAAAACGTACTTCATTTTTATAAAAAGCACTTTTTCTAAAAAAGTACTTTTGTACATACTACTTTTTTAGAAAAAGTACTTTTCTTTAAAATAAAGTAGAACAAAAATACTTTTTCTGAAAAAGTAGTAAAAAAAATACTTTTTTGTCTAAAAAGTAAATTTTTTAGAAAAAAAAGTATTTTTTTCTGAAAAAGTAGTAAAAAATTTACTTTTTTGTCTAAAAAGTAAACTTTTTTCTAAAAAGTAAACTTTTTTCTAAAAAGTAAACTTTTTTCTATAAAGTGAACTTTTTTCTAAAAAGTACTTTTTTCCAAAAAAGTACTTTTTTTCTAAAAAAAAGTAGTATATTTTCTTAAATAAAACTTTTTAGGAAAAAAACTACATCATTTATATGAGGAGTTCCTTCTAAGACTTAAATTTTGAGGTAAAAGAGATATGATTTTTGTTTTGATGGAACATCGATGAAAGTTGGCACAAATATTAGAATATTAGAAGGGGGTCAAAAGTTATGGCGGTTTTAAGATTTAGCGGTTTTAAAAATCTTAAAAATATTTTAAAGATTTTTTTTCTACACATTTGTTGCATGCGTTATTAAAACATGCCAGGATATATCATTTCTTCTAAAATATATGATATAAATTTAACCCTTTAATGACCAAACGATTTAAAAAAAAATATCTAAGTACCTAAAATCGCGATTAATTCGCGGTAAAAGAAAAGTTTCACAATTTTTTATAACATATTTAGGTAATTACTGAAAAAATCACGGAAAATCGTATCATTGTACCAGTGGCTTAAAAAAATCGGTGATGCTTTTTTATAACAAGAAAATTTAAATCCAAAAAATCTATAATCATCAAAATTTTTTTCACCTCTCACAAATCAAGTGGGCTTTCATTTAAAAAAAAAATCATCCGATTTCGTGTAAAGCCTTGGATGTGCTAGATTAAAACAGGTTTAGATAAAATCATCGCGCTTTCCGTTCAGAATGGCTTAAAGTAAAAAGTCAAAAAGCAAATCAGTTCTACTCGTTAAGGCACGTCTTTTGGTGTATTAAAATAATGCATTAATTGCTACTAAAAAAAATAGGAAACAGATTTGCAAATTTCGTAAAATTTTCAAAAATGCCATAACATTTTTGCAATTTATTTTTTATAAACCCTCCAGTGATTTTTTATGTAAACTCACAAAAAACTCGGTTTATGCAAGAGTCCACCAAATTTCGAATGAAACCGCGAAAGTGCCTCGCGAAAAATTTGTATTTTAAAAAAATTACGTTTTTTCTTTCGAACTTAGATCTGCTGAAACTCCTTAACTATTCGTGGCACATTAACGGGATTAATTCCAAAATGTTAAGAATTACAACAGCTACCAACTCTAGTTCAACTTTTTTCATTCTATAGAGGGGGCCGAAATCCCTGATCAAAAAACATCGAAAATTTAAAAACTCTTAATTTTTGGTTTCAAAATTTAACCGTCTTATAACTTCTTACCAATCGATGAAGCATCTATCAAACAAACATTAAAATAATCTCTTATGTGTACTGACTTTGTGTTATGACGGAAAAGATTGAAATATAAGGAGAACTTAAAAGAAAAAGCGAAAGAAGGTAAAAACTATGGATTATTTCAAGCCATTTTTATCGATTTTTCAACTTTAACCCTCTGTAACTTTTACGGATAAAATGGGAAAATCCTTAAACATTGCTCAGTGATGGTTCAAGGTCTTGTTTACACAACTGCATTTAAAGTTTTTCTAAATTCCAAAAACTGCCGGTTTTTTAAACATTTATTTCAGTTTCACTGAGTTGAAATTTAAAAAAAGGTTTTGTGATATACTTTTTAGGAAAAAAAGTATTATTTAATTATTATTTTTTCTAAAAAAAAAGTACTGTTTTTTCTTAAAAAAATATTTTATTTCTTAAAACAATTGTACACAACAATTGTATTGCACACGGCACATTTCAGATGTGACACGTGTCATACTAGGGCACATTTCAGATGTGCCATGTGCCGGTAGCATGGCACATGCTATGGGCACATGATAAATTGCTAAATGTGATGTGCGGCACATGTGTGTGCCTTTCTTTAGCCTTGTTAAAATGGAATGGCATTTCAATCCTCTTTATTTTGAACTTTAAAAATCGTTAAACGAAAATCCTATATAATCCTGTTTTCGATTTATTGCTAAATAATTACACTGTTTGACAACAAAAGCCTCCCACTGAAATATCCAACTGTTTATTATTAATTTTTCTATCCTGAATCCAAATCTGCCATCCAATTTTGTCTAGCACTTACCGTTTTTAAGATATTCGCAGTTAAAAAGTCAAAAAACCAATAATTTCGCACTTTTGGGGGTCCACTGTTATGTTGATTTTATATAATTCCAAATCTGCAATCCAAATTTTTCTAGCATGTTCCGTTTTTGAGATATTCGAGTTCGAGATTTTCGCGTTGAAAAGTTTTCAAGCTCGGATATATCAAAAACGGAATAAGCTAGAAAAATTTGGATTGCAATTTTGGAATCAGGAGGTCCATTTTATATGAAATCAAGTCCTATTTGTTGAAGAATCAATCTATAACAGTAGACCACCAAAAGAGTGAAATTTTTGGTTTTTTGAATTTTCAACAGGGAATATCTCAAAAACGGTGCGCGCTAGAAAAATTGGAGGACTGATTTGGATTCAGGAGAGCAAAATCTATTAGAATCAGTTGGATATTTCACTATGATGATGTAGGATTTTCATGTTAACAATTTGTTAAGTTCAAAATAAAGGGAAGTCAAATGCCATTACCCGATCATTTGGACCTAATGACTCTATTAACTATATTTGTTTAGATCTAATGACTCTATTAACTATATTTAAAAAGGTATTTTTATGAAATTTTTTGGAATTTTTCAAAAAACTTAAAAAAATTAAATATTATTGAGAAAATCAATACATATCTTTCTTATAAGTATGTATAGACAAATCACACACATTAGGTCTGTTCCACAACGTTACCGCGGGTGCCCGCGGGTACCCAAACCAGCCCGAAAAGCGTTCCCGTACGCAAAAATTGGGTAAATGAGAGAGTTTTTGAGAGAATAAATTAGTTTCTCATTTTACCGAACTTACCCGCACTTTTTTTTCGGGTAAAATGGTAACAGTCAGATGTTGAAAAAACAGCTGATTTTTTTTTGTGAAGCTAAATTGGAAATTTAAATAAAATAAAGAACTAAACCAAGGAAATGCGTTATTTCAATACAAAAAAAGATAATTTGTTATTAAAATAAACTTTTACAATTTGTTTTCTTGTTTAAAGTAATTTTTCTTACGAAAATATTTTAGCGTTATTGGTTTGTTTACATTTTCTATTATTTTGGGCTTGAAATGTGGTTTTTAGCGTTCCCGTACTTTTGTGTATTTTTGTGGTATCGTGAAAGGTTTTTTGATTTGCTCTCATTTTACCGAACTTTACCCGGAAAGTTGTGGAACACACTTATTAAAAGTCCCATCCTTTTTCTATCCAAAACAGTTAGAAAATTGAAAATCGGTTAAAAAGTTTCTGAGTTACACGTGGTTTAGTGAGAAAAGTCCCAAAAAGCCATTTTTTGACAATAACTTTAAAATTTGAGGGTGTCTGGCAAGTTTGATGGGCATTTTTGTGATATTTTAGACGAGACATACAATCTTGACTAGATTATTGGAAAAGTATATTCGATTTTATTTTTTTTGTAGCACAGTGAAATTAATCAGAATATTTTCTAGAAATTTTAAGAAAAATTATTATTCTTACCTTAAGATCTCTTATCAATAGAGGACGAATGAAACGATTGTCGAAACGTTTAAATTTATCACGTACATTATAATTGCCAGTTTTACCAACAATATCCTCAATGCCAGCCATCAAATGATCCATAAACTAAAAAGCAAATAAAAGAAAATTTCATAATCAAAAAAAGAAGTCCTTGAAATTATTATCCCTCGCCACCCCCCAAATAACTCACTCTTTCATGTATACGTTCATTCATGGTGGGTTTACGTTTATTAGCACGTTTAACTCTTAAGATTTTAACCAACGGTTTTATGGTAATACCCTGCAAAAACACGGTAAAGTATATCACAGCTATGGTTGTGGTAACAAACATATTCTTTTGCGGCACCAGACGCTCATCAATCAACAGGACAAGGGCAAAGGCAACAGCGCCACGTAAACCACCATACGACATAACGAATTGATCGACGCGTGACAATTTATGTAAACGGAAACGATTTGCCATGGCAGAAAGTATAATAACACCTAGAAGGAGATAAAGGAAACATATTAATGTCCTGGGAAATATCAATTTTTTTTTATCAAATAAATCCACTTACCTATTACTCTAAAAACAGAACAAAATAAAATTGTCAATATCACAAACCAAGTATTCCAAACATGAACATTATTAACGGTGGCTACACCCAAAAACATAAATATAATTGTTTCCGAGGAACTTGATAACATTTTTAAAGCATATTTAACAGTTGTATGAGATTTTTGGGAAATATTTGATTCTACATAGTTTTTCATAGTAATGCCACAGAATGTTATACTGAAATTGGAATTACAAATAGAAAAATTACTCAAACAAATTCTTTGAATCTTTAAAACTTTTTCAAAAAACTTACGCTAAAATACCACTCCAATGAAAGATTTCCGCATTTAAGTATGCTAAATAAGCCATCACAAAGATAAAGATTGGTTCTATAACACGTACATGATCCGTAAAACGTGTTACCAAACCGGTAAGGAAGCCCCATATTACACCTGTGTGAGAAAGAGAAAAGGAGGAGGTTTTATTTCAAGACACCAATTTGTAGAGAGTTTTGAAAACAAACTTACCAATTAAAGTACCACCAACTGCTACCAAAAAGAATGAGCCCACACCATTGACCACATCCTGTGCTATTATTTCTGAAATACCAATTTCATTATAAACTTCCATCATGTGATACATTACGACCTGAAAGGAAAAGTAATGGTAAATAAAGTTCTATGTTATAAAAAATCTGGCAAAAATTTTAAAATGCAATTAGTTCAAGAATCAGGACTTTTCTAAATGAATCAGCGAATTCTTTTATTCGAAAAATGTCACAGAATCTGTGAGAAATAGCTACAGGATTTTTTAACAGAATCTGAGTCTTAAAAATAACTGTGATCGGTCTAGGACCCCTTAAAGTATATATTTTAATGATCAGTGATCGATTCTAAGACATTCTAGCGATGAACGATACAGTCCAAAATAAAAGAGCTAGACTTCCGAAGTTTGAGACGAATATGTCTTATATTTCTAGGCAGGTTAAGTTCGGAAATGGACAAAATCGGACCAAGGGGAAAAAAGTTCCCCCTTGGAGAACTAAACCAACCTCAGAAAAACAGTTTTTTGCAGGGTTTTTTGTACTTTTGCTAAGCACGTTCAACATTCCTATCTCAGAAGAAGTTCAAAATCGCAAGGGAAAGGTGCTTTATATTGTTTTTTTACATTTTGGAGGATATAAAAGATTCGGCACAGCCGAATGTAACACTCTTACTTGTTTCCTATATAAAAATGTCACAGTAACAGTGTTTTTTTCTGCAGGAAAAATGTCACTGTAACTGT
This sequence comes from Pegoplata infirma, assembly GCA_963921195.1. NCBI lineage: Eukaryota > Metazoa > Arthropoda > Insecta > Diptera > Anthomyiidae > Pegoplata > Pegoplata infirma. The sequence goes on from OY992537.1 coordinate 99,580,631, forward strand.
GATTTTTATACCTCCGTCCGTATGTCCGTCTGTAGAGGACACAATACACTCCAAAATAAAAGAGCTAGACTTCCGAAGTTTGGCACGAATATGTCTTATAGGCAGGTTAATTCGGAAATGGGCAAAATCGGAAAAGGGGAAAAAAGTTCCCCTTGGAGAACTAAACCGACCTAAGAAAAAAAGCATTTTTTGCAGGGTTTTATGTAATTTTGCTAAAAATCGCAACTCCAAAAAAAAAAGAAAGACGCCCTGGATTTTTTTTTTTCATTGTTTTTTACATTTTGGAGGGTATAAAAGGTTCGACGCAGCCGAATGTAACACTCTCACTTGTTTTTTTTAATAGGAACAATTTTATAGTAACTGTGACCTTATTTTGTAATAAAAATGTCACGGAAACTGTGATTTTTTCTTTATGAAAAATGTGACAACAATTAAGATTTTATAGAAAAAATATCACAGTACCTGTGATTTTAGGGGAAAAATGCCTGTGACATTTGCTACAGGATTTTTTTATAGAATCTGAGTCTTTAGAAAATTACAGACGTATAATGTGACTTTTTCTAAAGGAAAAAAAGTCACAGTAACGAAAAATGTAACAGTAACTGCGACTTTTTTCTATATGAAAAATGCCACAGTAACTGTGACCTTTTTCTACACGAAAAATGTCACAGTATATGTGACTTTTTTCTATACGAAAAATGTCACAGTAACTGTGACTTTTTTATACTTTAAATGTCACAGTAACTGTGCCTTTTTCTACACAAAAAATATCACAGTAACTGTGACTTTTTTTATAAGTTAAATGTCACAGCAATTGTGCCTGTTTCTACACGAAAAATATCACAGTAACTGTAAGTTTTTTCCTTACGAAAAATGTCACAGTAACTGTGACTTTTTCTTTAGGAAAAATGTCGCAGTAACTGTGACTTATTCTATGTCACAGTAACTGTGATCTTTTTCTATTGGTAAAATGTCACAATAACTGTAACTTTTTTCTATAGGAAAAATATTACAGTAACTGTGACTTTTTTATAGGAAAAATGTCACAGTAACTGTGGCTTTTTCTATAAGAAAAATGTCACAGTAGCTGCGACTTTTTTTTTTTAGGAAAAATTACACAAACACTGTGACTTTCTATACAAAAAATATCACTGCATTTTTGCCTTTTTGCTATAAAAAATGTCACAGTAACTGTGACTTTTTTCTATACAAAAAATGTCACCGAGACTGTGATTTTTTCTATAGGAGACATGTCGCAGTAACTGCGACTTTTTCTATGGGAAAAATGTCACAGTAACCGTGACTTTTTCTGTAGGAAAACTGTCACAGTAACTGTGGCTTTTTCTATAGGAAAAATGTCACAGAAATTGTGGCTTTTTCTATAAGAAAACTGTCACAGTAACTGTGATTTTTTTTATACGAAAAAAGTTGCAGTAACTTTGACTTTTTTTATAGAAAAAATGTCACTGTCGCTGTGACTTTTTTAAAGACGAAAAATGCCACTGTAACTGCGACTTTTTTTTATATGAAAAATGTCACAGTAACTGTGACTTTTCTAACCAAAAACTGTGACTTTTTTCTATAAAAATTTCTATAAAAAAAATGTCACAGTAACTGTGACTTTTTCTATACCAAAAATGTCACAGTAACTGTGACTTTTTCTATAACAAAAATGTCTCTATAACTGTGACTTTTACTATACGAAAAATGTCATAGTAATAGTGACTTTTATCTCTAAGAAAAATATCACAGTAACTGTGACTTTTATCTATACGAAAAATGTCTGCAGTAACTGTGATATTTTTCGTATAAAAAAAAAATTATACCAAAAATTCACAACAACTGTGAATTATCTATGCGAACAATGTCATAGTAACTGTGATTTTTTTTCTATAGCAAAAATGTCACAGTAACTGAGATTTTCTTTATAGAAATAATATCGCAATAACAGTGATTTTTTCTATCGGAAAAATTTCTTGACTTTTTCTGTAGAAAAAAGTCACAGTTATTGTGACATTTTTCGTATAGAAAATAAGTCACAATTACTGAGAAATTTTTCGTATGGAAAAAAGTCACAGTTACTGTGACATTTTACGTACAAAAAAAGTCACAGTTACTGTGACACTTTTTGTATAGAAGAATGTCATAGTTTCTGTGAAATTTTTCGTCACAATTTTTGTGATTTTTTTTTATATAGAAAGAAGTCCCAGTTATTGTGACATTTTTCGTATAGAAAAAAAGTCACAGTTAATGTGACATTTTGTGTATGGAAAAAAGTCACAATTACTGTGACATTTTTCGTAAAGAAGAAAGTCACAGTTATTTTGATATTTTTCATATAGAAAAAAATGTCACAGTTCCTGTGATATTTTTCGTATAGTTATTGTGATAGTTTTCATATATGAAAATTTCACATCAGTCATTTTGATATTTTTTGTATAGAAAAAAATCACAGCTGCTGCGACACTTTTCTTATAGAAAAAAAAAATGTTCACACCTTTTTTACGTAACTGTGACATTGTTTTTATATTAAACATCGCAGTTACTGTGGCATTTTTCGTATAGAAAAAAAATACAGTAACTGTGATATTTTTTGTATAGAAAAAAGTCAGTTATTGAGATAGTTTTCTTATATAAACATTTCCAGTCATTGTGATATTTTATGTATAGAAAAAAATCACAGTTACTGTGATATTTTTCTTGTAGAAAAATGTTTTTTTCCCACCATTTTCAATTACTGCGACATTTTTCGTATAGAAAAAAGTCACAGTTACTGCGACATTTTTCGTATAGAAAAAAAGTAACAGTTACTGTGACATTTTTCGTATAGAAAAAAATCACAGTAACTGAATATTTTTCGTTTAGAAAAAAGTCACAATTACTGTAACAGTGTTCGTACACTCAAAAAAAAAATTGTAATGTTAGCAAAAAAGCTTGTAAACCTACAAGAAAATTTGCTGATTTTGAACCCACAATTTTTTTGGTAAAGTTAGCAAAAATGTTTTGCCAAAAATTAGTTAACCGATTTTTTTTTATTTCAACCTAGTTCTTACACATTTGAGTACCCCATTGGGTTCGGACCCGATAGGTCCAAACCCCGATGGGCTTAGACCTAGTTGTGTACCTTAAAAATCGTCATAGTTTTTGATCCAAAATTTGTGTCCGTTTCGCTCTACCTTGCTCAGTTTTTGAGATACGTGATTTTAGGGGACCACTGGGGTTTTGAGAATTAAAAAACTCGATAACTTCAAAAATATTACTCGGAGTGCTTTTGGTTATTTTGCGGTCTTGTTCTACGTGTTGAGAGCTACAAAAATGCTTTTGGACTTTTTGTTGTGTCGGCAATATTTACCGAGAAATGAGCATTTTAAAACTTTCGGGAATGCTAACTTTTTTGGATCCTAAGTTAGGACCCATTAGGGTCTAGATATGTAAAGACCACCGAGATCCCGAGAACCAAAAATGGCCTCCATTTTGCTTTATCTGGCTTAGTTTCCGAGATAGCGCCATTTTAAGTTTTCTTAAAAAAAAAACATTACATTTTATTTTTGCTAATATTAGCAAAAAAACTTATAAAAATTTGGTCAACTCAATTTTAAATTTAGCATAAAAAAATTAGTTCAAATTTTGCTTAAAATTGCTAATGCGCTAAATGAAGTTTACAAGACATTTTTGCTAACATGCTAATCTCAACTAAAAATTTGCTAAAGGTTAGCTTACTAGCATTAGCAAAAAAAAACAAGTAGAAAAGTTAAATTCGACTTGGCCGAATCTATGAATACCCTCCACAATGCCCTTTTTAAGTTATAGTAAATTTTCTGGAGTGAAAAAATAACATTTTTGATTAGAAATATTTAATTTTGTGTAAAAAAACTTTTTTTTTAACTATTTTAAAAAAAAAAAAAAAAATTTACAAAATTTTTTTTTTTGAGTGTAAAATTTTTTTTGAGTGTAAAATTTTTTTCGAGTGTATTTTTTTTCTTTTAGTGTAAAAATATTTTTGAGTGACAAAAATGCGTTGTAAAACATTTTTGTGACTCACCAATATTTTTAAAACATGTTTAACGGGTTTTCAACACGTGAGTTTAAGGTGAGGCGAATCTGAAATTTACGGTTTTGCTAATAACTTTTGAACCACTGGACCGATTTGACTGAAATTCAATACGGTTCAGCCAAAAGGAACGGCACATATATATGCCATACTTCAGCACCTTCAGGATTGCCGTTTGAAAGTTACCGTGTGTTTTATCTCGTAAATTCCAGAAAAACCCTTGCCGAAATTCACTCATTTGCTTATAACTTTTGAACCACTTGACCGATTTCGCTGGATTGCAATACCAACCTGACCAGGTAAATGCCCAACATATATGCCAAACTTCAGGACCCTCCGTAAAGTCTTTCAAAAGTTAGCGTGTTTTCAACAGACAGACAGACAGACAGACAGACGGACAGACGGACGGACGGACGGACGGACGGACGGACATCGCTAGATCGTCTTAGAATCGATCGAGGATCATGAATATATATACTTTATGGGGTCCTAGACCAATATTTCGAGGTGTTACAAACGGAATGACAAACTTATATATACCCTCTATCACTAGAGTGGAGGGTATAAAAATAGTAAATCTACTAATGTATTATTTTGAGTATATAGAAAAAAAGTTCCAGTTGTCACTGTGACATTTTTCGTATAGAAAAAGTCGCAGTTACTGTGACATTATTCGTTTAGAAAAAAGTCACAGTGTGACTGAAAAAGATTTAAAAACTACAGTGGGCCATTAAAAAAATAGTGCTATGTTTAAGGGATTTTGTCTATTGTTAGTTTACTTTCCAATGTTTTTGACTCATTCAAAAATCCAATTCATTTTGCCCAGTTTTATTAAAAATTATTAACTAAACGTCTTTATTTTATTTTTATTTTTAAATTACTGATTTAAAAATTACTCAATTTCTATTAAACTGACATCAGTATGCAAATTTTTATGGTATTTTAAGTTTAACTAATTCTAAAAAAAAAATAAAAATAATATTTTATACTGGTACGGTATTAAGTAAAAAGATAAATTGCTTTTTAAATGTAGTTTAAAATCGTTTTTTTTTTAATTTTTCTATTTAAAACGTTAGAAAATATTTCAACATTTAAAATAATTTCCAATTATTTAAAAATATAATCTGAGTATTAACTAACAAAAATGTTAATGGACTTTTAATATTTTTTAATTTTTTTACTACTATTTTTTTAATTGAGCTTAACAATAGAAGATTATAATGAATTTTATGACATTTATGGAGGAAAAGTTAATATAACAAACCGAGTAAAAAGATTATGTATATTTATATAAGATTATATATAAAGGTTTCAGTTGTTAGAAAATTGGATAAAATTAGATAAAGTTATATATTATTTTATATATGATTTCGTAGATCAATTTTTTTTTTATAAAATTAGATAAAATTATATCAAATCTCATATTCCACCTCCCCAAGGTCTTCCTTATGGAGAAGGAATATGAGAACCTCTATGAAAGCACAGCTGAAGTGCTACGACGCCTCCACAGGTTGCGGATAGTGGAAAGCCCTACTATGTAGTAGACGGGTAACTGCGAATAGAATAAGCAGTGGCGGACAGCTCAGCGGGTTAAGAGAAGAGGGTCTCAGACGGACACGCCTGGCGACGTGTAACTTTTAAATTCTGAGAACTTTTGTTGCTCTAACCGACATGGCGAATAATTGGCGCCATTCAATAACCAAAGCCAAAATCATCAACATAAATGTCAACCTCACCTGCCGACAAACACGAGGCTCTGACGACTGATCATGGGCGGTATAACCCTAACACCGATAGCGAGGAGGAAATTCCTTATCACTTTGCTCTCCTGGAGGCGCTCTGGCAGTCCCAGTTCCAGGATCGGGTAGATAGCCCAATCAGCTGTTTACCTTAAAGAAAACGATTACTGAAACCTTATTAAATGTAAACAAACGGAAACCTTTGATGACGACCTTTAGCTTTAAACAAGGAACACGCTTTGGATCATGGAACGTAAGATCGTTAACAGAGATAACCAAACTGGCACAAATAAGCAAAGAAATGCAAAACTACAAGTTACTCTTCTTAGGACTATGCGAAACCAGATGGCCTGAATCTGGAGAATTTAAAACCGATGATGGTCTATCCTTCATCTACTCTGGAAAACCAATCGACCAACCTCGCTCAAGTGGCGTCGGCATTCTTCTCTCCAAAGAAGCACGAAAAGCACTTATTGATTGGAAACCCCATTCAGACCGTAGAAAATGGCGAAATTCCCTTCTTGACGTACGTAACAAGAGAGGGGCCGACTGTTCTAGTGACCACCATCTTATAGTTGGTACAATAAGAATAAAAATTGCAGCTATCAAAAAGAAAAACTCCGTTCAAAGGAGATTTGATACCCCTCGGCTAAAAGATCCAGTTGTATGTGGTAAATATGTTGATGCAATAAAATCAAATCTAAACACACTTCAAAACCGGTCAGAGAAAGATTGGAAAATCGTAAAAAACTGCTTTATAACAGCAGCTAAACAGCACATCGGGCACAAAGAACCGGAAAGAAAACAATGGATTTCTGATTCAACATGGGATTTAATAACGAGTAGAAAACAAATGAAGGCAAATATAAACACAGCTAGAACACGGAATGAAGAGAGAACAACACAAGCTGAATACAACCAACTTGATTGTGCAGTAAAGCGTAGCGCCCGGCGAGATAAACGTCGATGGTCGGAAAATCTTGCAAGGGACGCACAGGCGGCTTCCGAAACAAACAGAACTCTAGACCTATATAAGATCACTAGGAAGCTTGCTAACAGAAAACCACCCACGGGCAAACCGCTAAAAAGAAACGACGGAGAATTGGTAACATCAAGTACTGAACAAATGAACATTTGGGTCGATTACTACTCAAATATACTACGAAAACAGACACCAGGACAACAGGATCTTCATATACCATGCAACTGCGAATCATATAGTATCAGACAAGACGTCGCAACAGAACCACCTTCTATTGATGAAATTGTGGATGCAATAAACAATCTAAAGAACAACAAAGCACCTGGCATTGACAACATAAGCCCTGAACTCCTTAAAGCTGACCCGTTTTCAAGTGCACATCTCATCTGTGATATCATTAAAAACTTATGGGACACCGAGAACTTATGTGATGAACTTAAAGAAGGCATGATAATTAAAATCCCGAAGAAAGGAGACCTAACTGACTGCAGGAATTGGAGGGGAATAACTCTTCTTAGCATGGTTAACAAAGTCATTGCTAACATATTGAACAAGAGGCTCACTAGCACACTGTTGATTGATATTCGATCAGAACTAGCCGGATTCCGCCCAAATAAATCCTGTATCGACCACATCAACAGCTTACGCATTATAGTAGAAGAGTCTGTTGAATGGAGGTCTCCGTTATACATGGTATTCATAGACTTCGAAAAAGCGTTCGATACCCTCAATCACGGAGTTATTTGGATTGCGTTAATTTGCAATGGTATACCGCAAAAAATCATAAACCTCATACGAGCACTATACCACAACGCAAGCTGTCGTATTCAACACGAAAACATCGTCAGTAACCCAATAGATGTCGAAACTGGCGTTCGGCAAGGCTGCCCTCTGTCTCCTCTCCTGTTCAATGTTGTTATCGATAGTGTAATGAGACGCGCAACAACTGAATCCAGAGGTATAACATGGTCTCTTAACAGTCGACTTGAAGATTTAGACTACGCAGATGATATTTGCTTGCTATCACACAACTTCTCTGATATGGAAGCCAAACTTAAAGCGGTTGAAACGGAAGCAATGAAATGTGGCCTCAAAATAAACATCGCGAAAACCAAAGTGATGAGAATCAACACCAGATGCGATAGAACTCTACATATTTGCGGCACTGAATTAGGAGAAGTTACCTCTTTTAACTACTTAGGTAGCGTAATAAATACAACTGGAGGCTCTAGCGAAGATGTGTCCAGCCGTATCGTAAAAGCCAGACAATCCTTTGGGCAACTAAACATCGTATGGAGATCGAATCAAATTTCAAAGCGTACCAAAATAAGTCTTTACAACTCGTGCGTAAAATCGGTACTCCTGTATGGCTGCGAAATATGGAACGCTGCACCCAGAGATCTTAATGCCCTTCAAGTTTTCTCCAACCGTTGTCTGCGAAGAATCATGCGTATCTTCTGGCCAACAACTATAAGTAACATACGGCTCTGGGAAATAACCAAACAGCAGCCAATCGCAAAAGAAATACAAAAGCGAAAATGGAGATGGATAGGTCACGCTTTACGTAGACCTCAAAGCGATGTTACAAGGCAATCCCTCGACTGGACCCCACAGGGAACCCGAAGAAGAGGCCGTCCATCCCATACATGGCGTCGGCAGCTGGAAAGTGAAGCCATCATAGCTAATAAATCTTGGAACGAGCTTAAGCACTTAGCATTAAATAAATCTAATTGGAATACATTTATTGAGGCCCTATGCTCCTTATAGGATCAACAGGAACCCATATATATATATATATATCAAATTTGATCAAATTTTATAAAATTTTATATAATTTTATATACTGGTTTTATTTTTTGAGATCTTCTTAGATCTTATTATATCAAATTTGATATTTTTTATACATAATTAGATTCCAAAAATGATACCCCTCAAATCTACTGGTCAAATCTAATTATATCAAATTGATCTTATAATATCTATTTTTATACAATTTGATGAGCAAAACCAAAATACAAATCTAATCATATATGGTGCAATATCTAACCATATAAAGTGGATCAACCGTATCAAAATGATAGATATAATTTTATATAAATTTATACGAAAGCATATTAACTCATATAAGATTGTATCAAATTATATATGATTATATCAGAAAATTTTTACTCGGGACGGTAAATTTCATCTAATTTTATGTTGAAGTTCATATTAGATCTAATAAGATCTAATTAATATCTTATTAGATCTTATTTTTTATAATATCAAATTATATAATATTTACCGTTCCATTTTTTTAATCCAGTTATATCTAAAAGATTTAATCATATATTTTTTGATCCTACATTTTTGGGATCAAAGTCGGGATTTCGATCAAATTATATCTAATTTGATAAAATTTTATCCAATTTTCTGAAAACTGAATAAAATTTGGTATAATTTTATCAAATTATATATTATTATATATAAAATTTTTTTACACGGGTAGGAAGTATTAGAAAATAATATCAGAAAAAGAAAAAGTTAGAAAAGTTAAAAAAAAAACAATAACCTTGAAAATTTTCAAAATACCAACATGTTTTTGTACTTAACATTTGTTTAGAGGAGGTAAGTAAACCCACAGCCCCATTGACATGGAAATTTTATTTTGAAGAGAAAATAAAATAACATGGAAAAAAAATTCCAATTTGAATGATGTTATAATAACCGCATTTGAGTAGGTATAGGATGTGTAGTAAAAGAAGCTGTGCAATACAGTTGTGATAAAATTATTAGCAGGAATGGAGATTTGGAAGAAAGAAATATTAAACCAAATGAAAGAAAGAAATATTAAACCAAATGAATTAATACCAAATCAATTTCGTGACGTGAGAGGGGGATGGCGGGGGACATCGGTCTCATTGCGAAAAATGTTTACAAATTAATTTATTATAGTGCGACAAGTTTAAATTCATCGAGTGAATCTTAAATTAGACCATAAACAAATGAAAATCGAATCCGCGAATTATAATACCAATAGCGGTCAAAACAAAAAATATTTTTTTGACAAAATACACTACGATTGCGAACTTTAACCGTTTGTAGGGAGGCAAAGACAGACTAAAATTTTTTTTGCATAATTTTTCACATTATCAGCTCTGCAATTCGCATCATTTTATTGCTATTATTACCAAGCGAAATTCCAAAAAGAGGACATTTTGGGACAGGCTATTTTACAGTTTCTAAAATTATTAAGACCCCATTGGTCCCCTTAATTTCCGTATGTCGAAAACTAATGAAAGTTGAGCGAAATAAACTAAAATTTTTATTAAAAATTTTTTTTCCTTATCTTTGGGGAAAATATGAACTTAAATGATAGAAAAAAATCTATAGTGCTAAATCGTAATTAATTTTCTTTAAATTAGTTCATTTTCTTATTTTTAGTTCATTTTTTTAAGAGTGTTTCCAACTCAATTTAATTTTATGTTATCTCGGGAAATGTTTCAGTGATTTGAGAAATATTTAAGTTTGAGAGTAGAATTTTTAAGTTTAACAATGTATTACTATATTTTACATCATAGCTGTATAAATTTAGATATTACGATGGAAAGGAAAAAGTTAAAGTACATATGCTGATAGGTGGTACTTTTTTTTGAAGATCAATCAAATATTACTTTAACGTTGTAAACTAAGTACTACACTCAAAAAAAAATTAAAAAATGTCTCAGAATCTGTGACTTTTTCTTTAAGAAAAATGTCTCAAAATCTGAGACTTTTTTCATAAGAAAAATGTCTCAAAATCTGAGACTTTTTTCATAAGAAAAATGTCTCAAAATCTGAGACTTTTTTCATAAGAAAAATGTCTCAAAATCTGAGACTTTTTTCATAAGAAAAATGTCTCAAAATCTGAGACTTTTTTCATAAGAAAAATGTCTCAGAATCTGAGACTTTTTCTATAAGAAAAATGTCTCAGAATCTGAGACTTTTTCTATAAGAAAAATGTCTCAGAATCTGAGACTTTTTCTATAAGAAAAATGTCTCAGAATCTGAGACTTTTTCTATAAGAAAAATGTCTCAGAATCTGAGACTTTTTCTATAAGAAAAATGTCTCAGAATCTGAGACTTTTTCTATAAGAAAAATGTCTCAGAATCTGAGACTTTTTCTATAAGAAAAATGTCTCAGAATCTGAGACTTTTTCTATAAGAAAAATGTCTCAGAATCTGAGACTTTTTCTATAAGAAAAATGTCTCAGAATCTGAGACTTTTTCTATAAGAAAAATGTCTCAGAATCTGAGACTTTTTCTATAAGAAAAATGTCTCAGAATCTGAGACTTTTTCTATAAGAAAAATGTCTCAGAATCTGAGACTTTTTCTATAAGAAAAATGTCTCATAATCTGAGACTTTTTCTATAAGAAAAATGTCTCAGAATCTGAGACTTTTTCTATAAGAAAAATGTCTCAGAATCTGAGACTTTTTCTATAAGAAAAATGTCTCAGAATCTGAGACTTTTTCTATAAGAAAAATGTCTCAGAATCTGAGACTTTTTCTATAAGAAAAATGTCTCAGAATCTGAGACTTTTTCTATAAGAAAAATGTCTCAGAATCTGAGACTTTTTCTATAAGAAAAATGTCTCAGAATCTGAGACTTTTTCTATAAGAAAAATGTCTCAGAATCTGAGACTTTTTCTATAAGAAAAATGTCTCAGAATCTGAGACTTTTTCTATAAGAAAAATGTCTCAGAATCTGAGACTTTTTCTATAAGAAAAATGTCTCAGAATCTGAGACTTTTTCTATAAGAAAAATGTCTCAGAATCTGAGACTTTTTCTATAAGAAAAATGTCTCAGAATCTGAGACTTTTTCTATAAGAAAAATGTCTCAGAATCTGAGACTTTTTCTATAAGAAAAATGTCTCAGAATCTGAGACTTTTTCTATAAGAAAAATGTCTCAGAATCTGAGACTTTTTCTATAAGAAAAATGTCTCAGAATCTGAGACTTTTTCTATAAGAAAAATGTCTCAGAATCTGAGACTTTTTCTATAAGAAAAATATCTCAGAATCTGAGACTTTTTCTATAAGAAAAATGTCTCAGAATCTGAGACTTTTTCTATAAGAAAAATGTCTCAGAATCTGAGACATTTTCTATAAGAAAAATGTCTCAGAATCTGAGACTTTTTCTATAAGAAAAATGTCTCAGAATCTGAGACTTTTTCTATAAGAAAAATGTCTCAGAATCTGAGACTTTTTCTATAAGAAAAATGTCTCAGAATCTGAGACTTTTTCTATAAGAAAAATGTCTCAGAATCTGAGACTTTTTCTATAAGAAAAATGTCTCAGAATCTGAGACTTTTTCTATAAGAAAAATGTCTCAGAATCTGAGACTTTTTCTATAAGAAAAATGTCTCAGAATCTGAGACTTTTTCTATAAGAAAAATGTCTCAGAATCTGAGACTTTTTCTATAAGAAAAATGTCTCAGAATCTGAGACTTTTTCTATAAGAAAAATGTCTCAGAATCTGAGACTTTTTCTATAAGAAAAATGTCTCAGAATCTGAGACTTTTTCTATAAGAAAAATGTCTCAGAATCTGAGACTTTTTCTATAAGAAAAATGTCTCAGAATCTGAGACTTTTTCTATAAGAAAAATGTCTCAGAATCTGAGACTTTTTCTATAAGAAAAATGTCTCAGAATCTGAGACTTTTTCTATAAGAAAAATGTCTCAGAATCTGAGACTTTTTCTATAAGAAAAATGTCTTAGAATCTGAGACTTTTTCTATAAGAAAAATGTCTCAGAATCTGAGACTTTTTCTATAAGAAAAATGTCTTAGAATCTGAGACTTTATCTATAGAAAAAATGGATCAGAAGAATCTGAGAGTTTTCTATATGAAAAATTTCTTAGAATCTGACACATTTTGGCTATAGAAAAATTCTCAGATCTTATGACATTTTTCAGATAAAAAAAAATTCGGACATTTTAAGACATTTATTTGAGACATTTTTATCAGATTTTGAGACAGTTTTATTTTAGTGTAGCAACATTCATTACATGTTAAAAATGTCAGAGTAGAAAAAAAATGTCAAAATGAGGTTATGATGATTTCGTAGAGAGATGAAACTAATAAAAAAAAAGTTAATAGAATAACCACAATCATCATTATCATTATGAGACGACGACACACAAGCAATATAATGGAAATGCAGAAATATTGTTGATGACATAAATTGATAGGATTCATTACAATTTCAATCCAAGGATTAATTTCACTTTAAACACAATAAAGATTCAAGATAAATCTATAATTTATAGAATTTTAACACAGTGCAACAACCAAAATCGGAATGGGATGAAATTAAAAGCAAATGAAAGTTGACATTTTCCATGACACACCTCTCAAGATTTTTTTTTTAGTTTAGTGACAGATTTTCTTATACACGCATTTGAAGTTGGTGATCTATTATTATAATTACTTGAACACTGTATAAAAGGCGTATACTTAATTTTGTAATTGCCTTTTAATAACAATCATACGCAACGGTGCAAATTCGTTTACTTTTTAAAAAATCCGGACATTCAGTAAGTACTAAAAAAATTAAGTACTTACGTAGTTCATACCGGTTGAGTTTAAGTTTTGACGCTGGACCCCACATGTCCAATAAGGCCAAGAGCAGGGCCCCCTTAATTAGGATATATATATATAAAACTTGAAATTCTTTAAAAAAAATCTAGCTCTAAACAAAAAAAAAAACATTTAGTGTTTTGTTATGGAAAATGTCAACTTTCTTTTGCGTTTAGTTTCATATATTCCGATTCGAAAAGTTCGATTTTGTTTCACTGTGTAATTAACACTTTAGTCAGAAAAACTTACCGTAACAGCATCATTAAGTAAAGATTCACCAAAAACGACAATATATAAAATTTCATTAACATGAATCTCTTCGAAGACGGCAAGCACAGCCACAGGATCAACCGCTGATATTAAGGAGGCAAATATGAAAACATCTAATAATTTTGGTGTATCAGCCTCACCACCAAAGATGCCAGTTAAACCGCAGGCCCATAATGAACCGCCTGTAATAAAATTGAGGAAAAAACAAATAATTATAGAAATGAATAAATGGAATAAGAAACAAATTACAAAAAAAAAAATCGGCCTTGCCGAATGGGTTGATACCCTCCACAATGCAAAAAACTTTATTTAAAAAGAAATTACTTTTGAGGAAAAAAAAATTTCCGCGAAAAAAAATTTTAGTGAAAAAAAAATCCGCGATTTTTCTCATTATTTGTAAAAAAAAAATATCTTCGTACCATCTAAAATACCATTCGGTGATCAATTCTGTTCACATGTGTCAACCAGCAGTCGAATTAAAGCATTTTGTATTTTTAGGTTATGTAGAATTTACTAAAATTTTTTAAATATCATTACATTTTCGACAGACAGGCATCGCTAAATCAATTTCAAATCGATTGTATTTAACAAATCAAAATTTATGTAATCCCTGACCAATATATCCATAAGTTACAAACGTTATGACAAACTTATTAAACTCTCCGTAATTAAGTCGAGACTATTCAGAAATATATTGAATATTAATCTGCGTCATAAACTCCTAGGGTTTCTTTAGTACATAACAGTCACATGTTTTCATTTTGGAATGGATTAGTTAAATAATACAAATGTTAAATTCATATCCTTTTTTTCGCTATATATTTTTATGTTTGATTGGCTTCTAATAAAACGGAACAAAAAAAAATTGAATGGTATGGAATCCAATAATAATATTCAATATAAAAGTGCGCTCCTATAAAGTTACCAGATACTAAATAAATATATCATATTTTTTTTTTGTTTTCCCAATGACGCACTCTCGAATTCATGTGTGGTAATATTCTAATAGCATCACCATCAACATTAGAAGTTTTTCTTACCACAGAAAATAATGAAAACATTATACAAGGAAAATACATACGGAAAACATTAAAAATTCATTAGATTAATATTTAAATGAATTCAAGAAAATCAATTGAATGTAAGAATAATATATTTTGATTACATTTTGAGATGTTATAACTGTAGAACACTTTTCAGAATCCTGGGAAATGTTTGACACAGAAAAATTTTTATGTTCTGAGACATTTTTCATATGGAAGAATTCTTAGATTCTGAAACATTTTTCCTATAAAAAAATCTAAGATTCTCAGATATTAAAATAATTCTTAGGTATATTAATAACACACAAATTTTTTTTATAGAAAATTGAACAGTTATCGATTTATCGATAACAACTAAAATTTTCTAACGAAATTTGTATAGTAACCGTATAGTTTTAGATACATTGGGTACGTTCAGCAGAGAAAGCTGCTACCCAGCTGCTCCTCAACATTCTGCTGAACGGTTTAATTTTTGACGTTTCAGTCAACATGTTGAGTGAGCGCTTCTCATCACTGGTAGCGTTAAAAAATTATGCTACATTTGATCACAAACTGATAAATAAGCTGTTTTATTGAAATTATTTCCTTTTTTTACGTTATTTAAGAAAATAAACAAAAATATCATAAAAGAGTATTTTGCACAGAAAAAATAAATGAAAATATAAAAAAATAATAATTTATTCCAATATTTTAAAACATTCACAAAAAAAATGCGTTCGGCAGAGTCAACTAATCAAAACATGCTACATCTCAACTGTTGAGTAGCAGGTTTCTCTGCTGAACACGCTCATTGATAACAAACAAAAGTTTAAAAAAAAATATCGATAACACAGAAAGTTTTCTGTAGAAAATTGTATCGATTACACAAAATTTTCTATAAAATATTTTATAATTATCGATAACACACAAACTTTTCTATAGAAATTTGTATAGTTATCAATAGGGATGAGACTTTCATGCACTAAAAAATCGAAAATATGCGCTTAAAATATGCACCTAAAAATTCAAAATATGCACTAAAAACCCTAAAAATATGCACTAAAAAATAAAATGTGTGCAATAAAAGGCTTGTTTTCATTCGAAAAACTTTTTTAAAAAAGCAAAAAATAACACCGGGCTTAAATAGTAACATTTAAAACTTTATAGAAGCAGTTTTTTTTTAGAAATTAGGACAATCTATAAAAAAAATTAAAAAGCAAAAAAAAAAATTCTTATTTTCAAAATAAATTTTTAAAATTTAAATTAGTTTTTTAAACAAATAAATTTCAATTTGTGTTTTAGCTAATTTATATCAAAATATGCAAAAAAAATGCACTTAAAAGTTGGAAATATGCACTATATATGCACTTAAAACCAAAATATGCAAAAACATGCATTTTAAACAAAATATGCAAAAATATGCAAAAACAAATCGATGCCATTTTAAAGCAAATTTCTTGATTCGGAAAGATAATTTGTCAAAATCGTTTTAAGACTATCGACAACAAACATGCATTTGCATGGAAATCTCATCCCTAGTTATCAATATGTCGATAACACACAAAAAATTTTATTTTCTGTAGAAAAAAAAAATAGTTTAACTACATCTTGATGTATCAATAACACAGAAAATTGTATAGTTATCGATATATCGATAACACACAATTTTTAATATACCAAAATCTATAGTTATCGATGCATCGACAACAAACAAAACTTTGTATTGAAAATTGTTTAGATATATCGATAACACAAAATTCTTTATAAAAAAGTTATTATCGATATATCGATACTATACAAATTTTCAGTAGAATATAGTATCTTAATCGATAATACATAAAGTTCTCTGTAGAAAATTTAAAAGCATATCGATAACACACACAATTTTTTTAAAAATTGTGAAGTTATCGATAACGCACAAAATTTTCTGTAGAAAATTGTATAGTTATCGATATATCGATAACACACAACATTTTCTGTAGAAAATTGTATAGTTATCGATAGCACATAAAATTTTCTATAGAAATTTGTATAGTTATCGATATATCGATAACACACAAACTTTTCTTTAGAAAATTTTATTTTCTGCAGAAGAAAAAAATTATGTAGTTATCGATGTATAGTTGAGTTGAGTTGAGGGTGGGTTGTACAATCCTTGAAAGAAAGCTAGGCGAGTCCATGGCGCTCAGACTTAAAATAGTCCATTGTACCATACCCTAGAAGGAAAGATTAGTAAAGAATGAGAGAAAGTTTAAAGAGAGTGAAAGGTGCTTGCTAAGAACTTCTCAGTTGCATTCACAAACCTGAGAAAGTCAGACATGGGAAGTCCATGGACCATGTCCATCGACAAAATATCAGAGCCCATTATCCGCAGTCTTGATCTTGAGAAAGCTGGGCAATAACAGCCGTAGTGTTCTGTTGTGTCCTCATCCTCGAGACAAGCTGAACAAAGAGGGTCTGATAAGACACCCAATCTCGTCATATGACGAGCACAGGCATTGTGTCCCGTAATTAGGCCAGTAAGTTTGCGACAGTCTTTTCTACTCAGACTGAGTAAATAGTTTGCCACTTTCTTGTCTGGCCTTATCACAAAACATTTTGTATTCCTACATGTCAACTCATTGGACCATCTTTCCATGAAAATTGATTTCATGTGAGAGTCTATCCAACGCATCATCCACGTCAAGCCTATACCAATCTGAGGCTCCGGATTGTGAGGAATTGTATCGGAGCCAATGTTTGCCAAAGAATCGGCAATCTCATTTCCCCGTATTCCCCTATGACCCGGAACCCACAAGAGGCAGACCCTGTTCTCACATGAGACCTCATTGAGTCTGCGCCTGCACTCTTGGACAATTTTAGACGTTGTGATTGGAGAATACAGTGCCTTGAGTGCAGCTTGACTGTCACTACAGATACCAATTTTCCTATCCCTCCATCTATTTTCAATTATCCAAGTCGCCACGTCCAAAATAGCAAACAATTCAGTCTGAAAAACTGTTGCCATTTTGCCCATGGCATGAGAGTATTTGGTTCGTCATCCAAATACCAACCAGATCCAGAACCAACTAATGTACTAGAACCGTCCGTATAGAACAATGGTTCCCAACCTTTTTTGCGCCATGTCCCACTTTTAAGTTAAAAAATCTACAATGTCCCCCTACACTCAAGAAAAATTTGTAAATTTTTCAAATTTGTTTAAAAATTCAAAAATTACTTGTGATTAAGCAAACTTTTTGTTAAAATCATCGTTTAAACAAAGTTTTTAGAAAAAGTTTTCACCAATCAACTAAATAATTTAAGTAAAATTATATACAGTCGAACTCGGTTATAACGAATTCTCGGTTATAACGAACTTATTCTGAAGTCCCGACGTTTTGGCAACAATTTTCACACAAAATACTACTTTTATAACGAACTCGGTTATAACGAATCCTCGGTTAAAACGAACTACTTTAATAGTCCCACGAATACAATTTCATGTGTATTTACTTCTCTATAACGAACTCCCATAAATATTTTTTCATGTGCTGCAATCATGTTTACCAAATTCACAAATAGTTCGAAATTTTTAGTTTTTATTATAATTTTGATAAAATTTATTTAAATTTTTAATGTTTTCTTCCTAAAAAGTAGTTTATTTACAAAAAAAAAAACATCCAATGAAAAAAATTGGGACTTTTTTTGGAAATAAAATTTGGTTGATATGAAATATACCCCGCTTATAGCGAACTTCACCTAACTTCGCCTAACCTAACGAACTATTTTTACTGGCCCCTCGGAGTTCGTTATAACCGGGTTTGACTGTATTTTCTAGTATATTTAAAAAAAATCCTAAAAATTTGCTCGTTGCATTCAAATTGCCCCCCAGTGGGGCGAGAATCAAAGGTTGGGAACCATTGGTATAGAAGGTATCAGAGTAATTTCTGAGAAGTTTATCTGAATCACACTAGTCTTCTCTTCTCGGAAATTTAACACTGAAGTTCCTACCAAACTCTATGCAAGGCGTCATACTGTCTAAGAGCATATCAAACATCGGACAAAGTTCCGAAAGCCTATTAAACAGTTGACCATGTCCTGCATTGTAGTCTCCATGCCATGATCCATTTTTACGGAGTCTGCACAGAGATTCCAAGGCTACCCCTTGGATATGTAGATCCAAGGGAAGCATGTCCAACATGGTGTTAAGAGCTGCACCTGGTGTAGTGCTCATAGCACCTGTAATCCCCAAGCAAGCTGCTCTTTGTAGTCCGTCCAGTAGAGCCCGTGTAGATTTAACTACCGTTCTCGGCCACCAGACCACCGCCGCGTACGTCACAAAAGGTCTAATGACCGCTAGGTACATCCAGTGCACCCCCGCAGGTCTTAGACCCCACGTTTTCCCAAAAGCTCTCCGACACTGCCAGAAAATACGGTGCGCCCGAGATACCTTAAGTTCAACATGTTTTGTCCACATTAGTTTATTATCCAGAGTGGCCCCTAAATACTTTACATCTGTGGACAGTTGAAGAGTAACACCCTTCAGCGTAGGAAGCTTAAGACCCTTGTGTTTGGTCCTTCGCGTAAACAACACGAGTGTTGTCTTAGCTGGATTCACGGACAGTACATGCCTGTTGCACCAGTTGTCCATCAAGTCTATAACAGTCTGCATTTTATTGCAGACCATTTCAAGAGACTTTCCAGAAACTAATGCACACACATCGTCCGCATATGCCTGTACGTGAACACCCAGAGACTGTATTTCCACCAGAAGTGAGTCGACCACAAAACACCATAGTAGCGGAGAGAGAACACCTCCTTGGGGGCAGCCTCTGTTTACCTCAACCGTGACTTTTGTGCCCCACTGACTTTCAGTGGTCAACAATCTATTAGGGAGCATAAAGTAGATCCATTTGACAAGAACTGGATCCACACCATGCTCTTCAGCCGAAGCCTTCATAGAGTCAAAGGTGGCATTATCAAAGGCTCCCTCAATATCCACAAATACACCCAAAGTGTAGTTTTGTTTATCAAGGCCCTTCTCAATCTTTAAAACAAGATCATGAAGTGCCGACTCACAAGATCTACCACTTTGGTACGCATGTTGCTGAGTATTTAAGGGGCACTCGACTAATGCTACCGACCTTATGAATTTTTCCACCATTCCACTATAGGGAATTTTCTGGTATTTTCTGGCCAAAACTCCAAAAGTTGGGATATTACCTCAAAATTTGGCAAGTTTATTTGGCGGTAAGTCTTAAGGCTCTGTATAAAAAATTGGCATGATCTGGCCTAACAAATCGTGTTTTTAATGCAATTTTATGATATAATTTTGTCAATACTTTTTACATCCACGCCCACAAAAGGGGGCGGGCAAAAAAATAATTTTCCTAGGGGTGCAGGGCTTTGAACTTCTTGTGGCGTATTTTTTTTTAATTTTTAAGCAAATGTACAAAAAAAATGTAACATAAGTTATTTAAGGGGGAGCTTTTTTTCACATGTTCCAATTTTGCCCATTTACGAACTTGAACATCATAAGACTATAAGACATATTCGTGCCAAACATCAGGTGGCTACATCAGTGGCGGACGGACATCACTAAATATCTTTTCCCCATGGAGCCGCATGGCTTAGCGGATGAATACATCTTACTCACAAAGAGTTTCCCAATACCTCATAGAGATATGGGAGTATGCAATTATATGCAAAAAAAGTAGCAGTCCACAAATATATTTGGTTTAAAAAAAAAAATTATTTAAATAGAAAAATTAAAAAAATATATAAATCAACATTTAAACCTGTACTTTGTACAAAATATATTTATTTGCCCTATTGATAATTGAAATTAATTTCAAAAGATTTTAATACAGGACTTTAAGTACGTTAATTTTGTAATAAGTTATGTTCTCCAAAATTAAAAAAAAAAAAATAATAAAAAATTAAATTTTGTTTGGTGTACAAAAATATGTGTGCTAGCTTACTTTTATATAGTTTACTGTATAATGGCATCCGAAAAAAGTTTTTTTGAACACATCAAAAATGGACTTTTGGCCAACAATTCCTTATAAATTCCCTATAGTGCATTCGTTCAAGACTTTTCAGTAGGAAAGAAGACAAACTGATTGGTCTGAAACTTTTCGGCAAAGTGTAGTCCTCCTTTCCCGGTTTGGGAATAAAGACGACTTTGACATCGCACCAGGATGATGGAACATAACCATGGGCCAGACTGGCCAAGAAGATTCTTTCAAGATTCTTCACAAGGATATCTCCACCACTCTTTAGCATAATTGGATATATACCATCGGGATCAGGGGATTTGTAATTATCGAAGGACGAAAAGGCGTACCTAATCGAATCTTCAGTAACTACCCTCGATGCTATATACCAGGACCAAACCGTGGCGACTGAAACAGGTTTTTCAATAATTTCTGTTTTTGTCTCTGTCACTTTGCACCCTGGAAAGTGAGTGAACAACAGAATGTCATTGACTTCCTGTTGGTTTTCAGTATAAGTACCATCGGGTTTCCTAAGGGAGTCAAGCTTAGCTGCATTATCTTTCTGAAAGATTTTGCAGAGTTTGGCTGTATCCCTCGTGCCCTTTACCCCCTCACAAAATGTTCTATAAGACTCAAGTTTGGCTTGTCGCACTTTTTTCTTATAGTCCCTTTGTATGAGATGGTAATTGTTCCAGTCAGCATCGATGTATAACTAACACATAAATTTTTGTATAGAAATTTGTATAGTTATAGACATATCGATAACAACCAACATTTTTGATAGAAAATTGTATATTTATTGTATAGTTATCGATATATCGATAACACACAATTTTTAACATAAAAAAAATCTATAATAGATGTATCGATAACAAACAAACACTCAAAAAATTATGTTAGTAAAATCAACTGAGAATGTCAGTTAAAATAACTACTTTGTAAGTTGTTTTGGGGTCGACTACTTTTTCAGTTAAATCAACAATGTTAGTTATTTTAACTGACAAAAAACAACTGACTTGTGTAGTAAAAACTACTAACATTTGTAGTCCAAACAACTTAAATGTAGTAAAAATAAAATAATCAATATATAATTTTTTTTTTTCAAAAAATTTTTAAGAAAAAAAATTTAAGACCAAATTTTTTTTCAATTTTTTATTTTTTTGTTTTAACAAAATTGTGAAAAATAAAAAAAAATACGAAAAATTATTTTTATTTTTTGGAAAAAAAACTTTAAAAATTTTTCAGAGATAAAAAAATAAATTTAACTTCTTTAAATAACTGTTAGTAGTACTACATTACAGTACTTTTTTGTTAGTAGTTCAAAAAAACAACTTAAAATAACTAACAGAAATAGTTGTTTGATATTTTTCATATAAAAACTACTGACTTTGTAGTTGAAAACAACTAACTACTGTAAAATATACAAACAACTAACATATAGTAACTTACATAATTTTCTGAGTGAACCCTTTTATAGAAAATTTTATAAATATTAGAGTTCGTTTGATGACTATGGCACTTCATCTGTTTATCGGGTATAATCATTTTTTTAAAGGATTTAGGGGGGTTTAAAAATAATTCCGGCATTTTTTTGGAAAAATGTTCACTCCTTGGGGTGGTTCAATGCATCTGAAAACGCGGATTTTGAGCTGGTTTTTCTGCAGATAGAAAACGGCTGAATATATTGCAAATCCGATTTCACCAGTCGATTCTACAGCAAAAAATTAATGCAATAGCAGTTTTTCAACTCTTAAAAAAGTTCCAAAAACCCACAGCAGGGGGCGGAAAATCGTTTTTTAAAAAAAAAAATTTAAATAATTTGTTTAATCATGCACGATGAAGAGCCAGTGTTTGCTAAGAAAACTGATACAAAAAGCACCTTTCTATCACAACTAGTGTTTGGGGTCCGGGAATTCCCGGGTCGGATTTCCCGGGAATTCCCGGTAAAAGACTGACGGGAATTCCCGGGATTTTTTTTAATTTTTCCCGGGAAATCCGGGAATTTCAAAAAATAAACCATTTTACATAAAAAACGTTTATTTTAATTTTTAATATTTTTTTACAAACAGGAACAATTACATTTGCTATTTTTTGTAGTTTTTCTATTTGGAAGAACAGTGCAAATATATATTCAGAAAACTGACCAAGTGTAAAAAGTATGACAATATCAAAAAATATAAAAATTTTGAACCTAGAATTTAAATTTCCAGAACAAATATTAAAAGTGCTGCCAACTATATTAGGTTTTGCTCGAATAACGCAGTTTTAAAGTTTTTTGCGATTTTTAGCTATTTTTTGCGATTTTTTGTGGGGGAAAAAGTTGCAATATTTTTTTTTGTTTTATTGTATTTCAGGATTTTTAAATTTATTTTTTGATTTTTTATGTTTTAATTGCTTGTTTATCTGTAATAAAACTGTTGACCAACATTTGAAAATTTTTTGGATGGGTCAGCGGTTTGGACACTCGTTTTCGATTAACCTTCCAAAGTTTTTCATAGCGTCAGGTTTTTGAAGAATTTGAGGTCAAAGTTCATAAAAAAAACGAATTTTTGTGCACTATTGTGAGCATTTTTTGTGATATTTTTGGATGATATTCTGGGATCGTACAGCTTGTTTTCGATTAACATTTCGATGCTGATTCTGAATCTGGTTTTCAAATTTTTCTATCACGTCAGGTTTTCGAGAAAATTGAGATCAAAGTTCTCAAAAAACGTGTTTTTGTCCATTTTTGAGAGCTTATAACTTCTTAATGGGTTGTGATAGAACGGAAATTTTGGTACCATTTTGTTAAGCTGAAAATGCCCTTTAGTCGTGAATATTTAAAAAAATTAATTTAAAAAAAAATGGAAAAACCTCATATTTCCGCCCTCTGTGGTGGGTTTTTGGAACTTTTTTTAAGAGTTCAAAAAACGACCGTTGTATTAATTTTTGCTGTAGAATCGATTGGTGACATCAGATTTGCGATATATTCAGCCGTTTTTTCTCTGCAGAAAAATCTGCTTAAAATCCGCGATTTCAGATGTGTTGAACCACCCCAAGGAACAAAAATTTTCCCAAAAAAAGACCGGCATTCTTTTTAATTAACCTAAATCCTTCAAAAAAATTATGATACCCGCAGATCAAATTTTAAAAATTAACCCTAATAATTATCTATAGAAAATGGTTAAGTTATGTTTATATCGAAAACAAATAAAATTTCCTAGAAAATATAGTTCTAACAACATTGTTACAACAAAAAATTAACTCTAGAAAATTATTTAGTTACACTGTGCTACAGTGAAAAAATACTTCTGTTGTGACATAGTATAGGTTGTTGGTCTTGTCGAGTAGATCACAAAAATGCCCATTAAACTTGCCAGACACCCTCAAATTTTAGAGAAATTGTCCAAAAACGTTTTTTTTTTGGGACTTTTCTCTCGAAACCTTGTGTACTTCAGAAAATTTTCAACCGATTTTAAATTTTTAAACGGTTTTGGATAGAAGAAAAATAGGGATTTCCATGTGTGTGAATTGGTCTTTACATGTAAGAAAGTTATCTATTGATTTTTTCTATAAAATCTAATTGTTATGTTATTTTTTGAAAATGTTTCAAGTTTATCGATTTTTATCAGCTATAGTTCGTTTAACAACCTTTATATTTAAAAACGTATTTTTAAAGAAAATTTAATTCTGAATACGATAAGCTTTATCCTGAATAAATTCAATAACAATTGACAGAGTTGTGATAATTTTTCTAAAAAAGAAAATTAAGATTTTGCAGGAAATCGCTGTTCCGATACCCAGGCAAAAAAAATAAATTTATCATAAGAGGTCATGTACAATATGTTTAAAGGTTTTTGGCGCGCTGAATCCGAATCTGGCCTTTAAATTGCTCTATCTCGTCAGGTTTTTGAGATATTTAACATAAATTGATATATCAAAAACTTAATAAGATAACGCAATTTCAAGGTCCAATTCGAATTCAGGAGGCCAAAAACCTTTAAAATAATGATACACGACTTCTCAGTATGTTCGTTTATTTTTTTATTTTTTTTTGCCTGGGTTATCCGAACGGCAATTTTATCCCAAATCTTTATTTTCTTTTTTAGAAAAATTATTACAACTCTGTCAATCCGATTTTTCGGCATAAAGCTCATCGTATTCACAATTAAATTTTCTTTAAGAATACATTTATAAATATAAACTCAAAAAATTTTCAAAAAATAAGATATTGTTAAAAAAAAATCAATACATATCTTTCTTATATGTATAGACCAATTGACACATGAAAAGCCCTGTTATTCTTCTATCCAAAACAGTTGAAAACTTGAAAATCGGTTGAAAAATATTTAAGTTACATGTGGTTTAGTGAGAAAAGTCCCAAAAAAACGTTTTTTGACAATAACTTTAAAATTTGAGGGTGTCTGTCTGGCAAGTTTGATGGGCATTTTTGTGATCTTTTCGACGAGACCTACAACCTTAACTACCACATCTTAAAAGTATATTCGATTTTGTGTTTTTTGTAGCACAATGTTATCGATATGTCGATATGATATTGGTACATCGATATCCCGCAAAAATTTTCAATATAAAATTGTATAGTTACCGCTACATCAATAATTTAATAGAAACTATTCTCAGATTCATCTACATTTTTGTAAAATTTTCAGATTTTGACACCGCTTTCGTAAAGAAAAATTTTCAGATTCTGAAAAATAAAATCGTTAAAAAGTTAAGGCAGTGAGAATTAATGATTTTTTAAACTCAAACTTTTGATTCAAAGAACAAGTCTTCTAATTTTCTCTTAATTTTTTTAGAATTGCGTGTGTCTCGTGCTATTTAAACAGTTTAAATTCGCTGCCTATGTATTTAATATATTATTTTTTTTTGTTTATTGTTTAGCTTTTTGTCATTTTTTTTATAACGATGCAGCATTTCATTGTTTATTTTTATTCATTCAATATTTTTCATTGATCTACTTTAGATTTTTTTCCAAACAATTTCTATATGAGCAAAATAAACATGGGGAATTCCCAAAGTGGTATTTAAAAAAAAAAAATATATAAAAAATTTATAAAAAATAAACAATATTGAGAAGAAAACCAAACAAGTAGGCTACAATTTTCTATATCCTTTTCTGAAAAAGCACATAATTTATAGAACACTTAAAAGTATATGGTATGTATGCAACACTTACGCCCACAAAAGGGGGCGGCAAAAAATTTGATTTTCTTATCCACTGGGTGCAAGAGCAGAACTTTGAACTTCTGATATAAAAAAATTTCCAATTGCAAAAAAAACCTCTTAAGTAGTTTCAGAAATTGGAAAGTTCTTTAAGGGAGAACTTTTTTTTTCAAACTGGTCTGTTTTTGGCCCCAATATTCAGCGACATAGTTCTTTTGGTATAGACTGTATCGTTCTTACCACAGACAGAAGTACGAAGAGACAAACGCACATCGCTGGATCTTGTTATGATCGATAATGGACATATACACTCTATTGGTTCATTGACTCATTTTTCGATGCATGATTAAGAGTGAGGTTATACAAATTTTCTAAGAAATTGATAGCAAGAATTGAAAGTCATTTTTTCAGCTTTGTTTACAAAGTTCGTTTTGATCGTCAATATCGGTCGATAAAACTTTCGGAGCAACCTCTTATGTATTATGGATTATATATATTTTTAATTGTCGTAAGTTTAAACATTGTTTGTCGAAAAGAATATAATGCAGGTGTGAAATAATTTTGTTGCACTATTCTTAACAAAATCAATGACAAACACGTTCGCATCTCATTTACTTTTAGACATTTATTTTAAGTTTTTATAAACAATAAATATTGTTTTTATTAATTATAAAAATCTCCAAGTGATAAATGAAAACAGAATTCAATGATTTATGAGCCATTAAATTACGTTATAAAATATTATTATTAAAAATAATAATGAATTTAGGCAAATTATATAGAATTTAAAAATATAAAGCGACATATACCATAAGCGCCATCTAGCGAAAGCCCCATATATAAAAGCAAACCAAGTTTTATAAAGCACAAGTGTTGTTATTAGAGTTGCCACTTCATTGTGGACTGTCTAATTTTTAAAAGCAGTTGTAACAGTGATTCGGTATCGTTTTTATGTATACGATACCATATCGCTTATTTACTACAAGACCGTACTAAATCAAAATTAACGATTTTTTAGAAGATGTTTAGAATTATTTATAATAAGACCTTCTAATTCCAAACTTTAAAAGCGTTTTCTGCTACATTCGGATTTTGAGTTATGACAGTCTAGCAGTAATTGAACGATAAGTTTCGTAAGTCCTTATTGAAAACACTGTGCTCGAATTTGACACTTTTTTTTAACAAGTTGGGCACCCTACTGGTAAAGTTAATTCAATGGTGTTAGCCGTTTTTCGAAGTTAGCGCTCGTATTCGCAATATTCGCGATTTAAAATGTTGATGCTTAAGTACAATAAAAACGATATTTTTATATTGTTGCGTTATTTTACAAATTTAAAACCATTCAAGTCTGTTAAACTAACACAACAACCATAATACTTTGGATTTTTCGCGAAAAACATTTTTTGTTCGCGAAAAATCTTTATTTTCGTGAAAAAACTGGTTCAATACAAATATTTTTAGGTTTATTTGAATTTACGACAGCCATCTGGTAAAGCTAGTTCGTGTGCACTAAATCCCATTGTAATATCAGTTTTTTTCAAAGTTAGCGTATGAATTAGCGATATTCGCGATTATTTTTTTTATTTTTAATAAAAAAAACTATTTTTTTGATATTATTTAGACAATTGCTGAGTTTTTATCATCTAAACTCTATTAAATATACAAAAAAAAATTATTCGCGGAAATTTTTTTTCACGAATTTTTTTATGCGAAATTTTTTTTCCAATTTTTTTTATTTTGCTATTAATTTTTGAAAATGAGTAGAATACAATACATAACAGACACAATATTTTTCAAAAAAAAAAAAAATTCACGATTTTTTTTTGCGAATTTTTTTTTTCGCGTAAATTTTTTTTTTGCGAAAAAAACATGGAGTTTCTAAATTTATATTTAAAAACTATCCCAAAAGCATAACAATTTAATTTTTGTAGTACCTAGGCTTTACAATTTTAAATCGCGAATATCGCGAATACGAGCGAGAATTTTTGCGACTAGCACAGTGAAATTATATCACTTTACATCAACTTTTAACGGTTAATATTAAAACTTATTTACTTAGTTTCCCAAAATCTTTGTTATCTCAACACAATATATCATTTCAATTAAATGTGTTAATTACATGTTTAAATATGATTTTCTTTGATTCAATTAATGCATTGTTAATCTTCTATACTATTTTATAACTTAATTAGTTTCCGTTTGTTGAGTTTTTGTTTTTATCACTCAATTTTCTTGCAAAATTGTAATACAAAAACCAAAAATAACATTGGGGTGAGACTTTTTTTATTGGTAAATACATTTTCCGAATGACAATTGCGAGTATTTAAAACGTAGCCAACTGATTTCAGACAAAAAGTACACAGAAAGAATTTGAAACGAATTTTAATCAACAAAAACGCGGATTCAATAAATTTTTTGGATTGAAATTCCTCCAATAAAGAAAATTGTTATGACAACCATCAAATTGTAGGTGATTAATTGAATATTTTTTTAATCAAACATTTTTCGATTTTGATCACAAATTTTATCATTTTTATACCCTCCACTTTAGTTATAGAGGGTATATATGAGGCATTCCACACCAAATGTCCCGCCACAGAAAAACATGTGTCCCGTAAATTTCTGAATAGGTTTTTTGGATAGCCCTATATGGAACTAAGAGAATTGCGTTTTTGGTTTTTCTAATTTTCAAAAACTGGGCTTAGAAGGCGTGGTCAAATATTGGAAAAATGGTCAAATTTGTGGCGAGTTGCCTTGATTTAACGTTGCGAATGAGTATTATTAATTTCATAATTACTCATTCGCAACGTTAAAACAAAGAAATACAAGCAAATTACAAAATTGTTATGAAATTTAAAGATCAAATGCGATTTTCTCGAAAAAAACGAAGAACGCGTTTCTAAATTTTTTTGTGTGGATGGACAAACATCTAAACTTTAAAAAAGAAAAAAAAAGTGGCATGTTTTTTAATAAATTGACATTTTTAAAAAATTGAAAATTTCAGAACGGGTTCTGAAAATTTTCTAAAAAAAAACAATTAATAGATTGCCCATACAAAACTATATAAGAATGTAAATTTTTGAGATTGTGGTGCATTCCGTTTTAATGTGATAAATATTTAATCAAGGCAACTCGCCACAAATTTGACCATTTTTCCAATATTTGAAAAATTGAAAAACCAAAAACGCAATTTTCTAAGTTCCATATAGGGCTATCCATACAACCTATTCAAAAGTTTACGGTACACGTGTTTTTTTTCGCTGGACATTTGGTGTGGAATGCCTCATATAAGTTTGTCATTCCGTTTGTAACACCTCGAAATATTGGTCTAGGGCCCCATAAAGTATATATATTCATGGTCCTCGATCGATTTTAAGACGATCTAGCTATGTCCATCCGTCCGTCCGTCTGTCTGTCTGTTGAAAACACGCTAACTTTTGAAAGACTTCACGGATGCTCCTGAAGTTTGTCATATATGTTGGGCATTTACCTGGTCAGGTTGGTATTGCAATCCAGCGAAATCGGTCCTGTGGTTCAAAAGTTATAAGCAAATGAGTGAATTTCGGCAAGGGTTTTTCGCGAATTTACGAGTTAAAACACACGGTAACTTTCGAACGACAATTCTGAGGATGCTGAAGTTTGGCACATATATTTGCCGTTCCTCTGGTCCGATTCGTTTTAAATTTCAGCCAAATCGGTCAAGTCGTTCAAAAGTTATTAGCAAAACCGTGAGTTTCAGATTATTTTCACCTTAAATTTACGTGTTGAAATCCCGTTAAACATGTTTAAAAAACATTAGTAAGTCACAAAAATATTTTACAAGGTATTTTTGTAACTCAAAAATATTTTTACACTAAAACAAAAAAAAAAAATACACTCAAAAAAAATTACACTCAAAAAAAATTACACTCAAAAAAAAATTTACACTCAAAAAAAAAATTAGTAAATTATTATTTTTTTTTTTTTCAAAAATTACTAAAAAAAAGTTTTTTTACGCAAAATAAAATATTTCTAACCAAAAATGTTATTTTTTTCACGTTAGAAAATTTTCTATCACTAAAAAGGGCATTGTGGACGGTATTCATAGATTCGGCCAAGTCGAATTTAACTTTTCTACTTGTTTTTAACATAAATTTTTAAAATTTTAAACAGTTTTTGAAACAAATAAATTTCAATTTGTGTTTTTGCTAATTTATGCGAAAATATGCAAAAATATGCACTTAAAAGTTGGAAATATGCACAAAATATGCATTTAAAATCAAAATATGCAAAAATATGCATTTTCACCAAAATTTGCAAAAACAATTCGATGCCATTTTAATGCAAATTTCTTGATTAGGAAAAATAATTGGTCGATATCGTTTTTAGACTATCGACAAAAAACATGCATTTGCATGAAAATCACATCCCAACTTATGACAAAATTATGAAAAAAATCATCTTTTTTGCTTTTCAATATGTTGCCAACAATAAAAAAAGTAAAACCCGGTTATTGCATATATTTTTTTGAATTAATGTATTCAAATAAATAAAAAGGAAAAAAAAATCTGGTATGTTGAAAATTTGTAATTTGACAGATAAAAAAATAACAAAAAATTTAATCAAAACATTGATTGACTCTTTTAAATTTTGTTGATCAATAGATTTAATTGAAAATTTTTAGTCAATAACTTTTTGTGTGTACCCGAGTAAAAAAAATGATATGACGCAATATATAATTTTATATGAGTTCGTGTCTATTTTGATATAATTTTATACGAAAAATGGTTTCATAAGATTTGATAGAATATTATCTAATAATATCAGTTTATATAACTTTACTAGTCGTATAGCCTGTCCCTGCCAGGCGGAACACCAAATCACTTTTACCAATAATTCTAATTTTTTACCATACTTTATAAAAAATTATGTTTGTGCTTAAAAAATTTAATATTGCTAGATTGAGTTACATCAATATATTTCCCAAACTGGTAAAAAATTTAATGAGTATATAAGGTTTTATTGGTGCAATTTTACAATTAAATTTAGCACGCCCATTTCGTCTCTCCGTCATTAAACCAGATATCAAAAATCCATCGTGTGGATCTGTCCCATGGTCACTCCTAAGTATATACATGAAATTTTTTTTTTTTAGGACGGATTACTCAATGTCTAGTTTGCTGCTAACTGCCGATTTAACGGAGCCTTATATTAAAATTTGTATGGAAAAGTTAAATTTAACGGAGAGTGATTTTATAACGGAGCATTGAGTAATCCAGCCTTATTCATGAAGGGTTGTAAAATTAGCTTAAAAGTTAAATTTTTTCACTTAAATTTTTCCTTATAATTCTCCGTACACAGTTTAAATATTAAATCTGACTTCATAAGGATATGATCCATTGTCAATACTTTATGCTTACAGCTTCCTTAGTCATTAGGGGGTTCAGAAATAGTTTAAGGCTGTTATTCATAATACTTACAGTAGACTTATTGCAGGTTTTTTGACAAATATGCCTGCAATTTCTGTCAAATAAACCTACTTTAGTTATATTTCAGTTTTTATGAATAACCACCTAAATGTTTAAAAACTAAAATTCGCCGTCTTCCGCCACTCCCCTGTCTTAAAGGCCAAAAATCCGGCTACGTTACAGATTATATATGAGGGGCTCAAAGCACAAGGGGTTCAAGTGACTTTTTTAAAAAAATTGAGTTAACATATGGAATTAGTAGGTGAAGTTCACAGAAGTTCAGAGCACAAGAGGTGAATGTGAAATTCTTATCCGTTAGCGAGATATGGCGACCATTTCTAGCTCTTGTTACTAAAATACCTGTTTTGCTTGGAGCACAAGGGGTATATGAGCACTTAAACCCCTTGTGCTCCAAGCAATTATTAAAATTTAGTTTTTCACTTGGACAAGTGGTTGAATTCCGAGAAGTTCTTGTAGTAATAGTAATCAAATTTTGCAAGAGCATCTTCAGTCTGTAACCAGCGGTTAAAGTGTGAAAAAATGGCGATTTCCGACCAAAATTCATGTCCGAATTTTTTAACCAAATTGGGCTCAAAAATTAGGATTTTTTGCGTACATAATAGGAAAAATAAAAAAAAATCCAAAAAAAAAAATATTGGTCCACAGATGCTGATTTTTAACATAAATATTATTTTTTTTATCCAAATTGGTCCCAAAAGTTGGAAAATGTAAAGCAAGTTATCTAAAAAATATTAAAAAAATATAAAAAACACGATGTTCGTTCAAAAATGCTGATCAAAGATTTTGATACACAGATGCTAATCAGCTTTTTTGGACCAAAATTGTGGGTTTATTTTTAAAATTTTTCAAATAAAATACTCAACATTTTTCGACTTTTAAGACAAATTTGGTTAAAAATATTTTTTATGTTTATAAATCAGCATCTGTGGACCAAAATCGCAATTTTGAAATTTTTTAAATATTTTTCCCATAAAACGCGCAAAAGTTCCTTATTTTTGACCCAGATTTGGTTAAATATTTCAGATATAAATTTTGGTCCAAAAATGTAATTTTTTAAACTTTGACCGCTGGTTGCAGACTAAAAATGACCTTGCAAAAATTTTTCATAAATTTTCCCACAATTAACTACTTCATGTCCATCGTTCGGCAGGTATCACGGCACGAAATTCGAAAGTTTAGATTTCAAGGGACGCCCTAATGAAGATGAAGATGAGCCCGATGATGTCATGGAATCTGATTATGACGACTAAAAAATTAAACAAAGAACCATTAAAGACTTTTGTAATAAAATGTGGTTTTCCTTTTACAAATAACTAACATTCTTTTCATAATTTAGAAATTTATAAAAAAAGTTAGAGCACAAGGGGTATAAGTGCCACTTACATACTTCAGATGCAATTTTTGGGTGCTTGTATTTGTGAAATATGGTATTTTTTTAACTTGTTAGATTAAAATATATCTCAGGATCTCTATTAACTAAAAAATAATATTCTAGATATCATCTAACATTTTTTACTGCAATTTAACTAACTATAACCTCTTTTTTCCCATTATTAAATTTAAGGCACTTAAACCCCTTGTGCTCCAAGCAATTATTAAAATTTAACTTTTAAGACCAATTTGGTTAAAAATAATTTTTATGTTTGAAAATCAGCATCTGTGGACCAAAGGTGGAATTTTTAAAAAAATTTTCCCATAAAGTACTCAAAAATTCCTAATTTTTGAGCCAGATTTGGTTAAATAATTTTCGGCAGGTATTATGATACGAAATTCGAAAGTTTAGATTTTACGGGATGCCCTAATGAAGATGAAGATGAGCCCAATGATGTCATGGAATCTGATTATGACGACTAAAAAATTAAACAAAGAACCATTACACATTTTCTTAATAAAATGTGGTTTTCCTTTTACGAATTTACAAATTTATAAAAAAAAGTTAGAGCACAAGGGGTATAAGTGCCACTTACTTACTTCAGATGCAATTTTTGGGTGCAAAAGTTTGTAAAACACGGTATTTTTTTAACTTGTTAGATAAAAATATATCTCAGGAACTCTATTAACTTAAAAATAATATACTAGATATCATCTAACATTTTTTATTGCAATTTAATGGCGCTTTTCGACCAAAATTCATGTCCGAATATTTTGACCAAATCCGGCTCAAAAATTAGGAGTTCTTGCGTACAACTGCTAAATGCGTAGGAAAAATATTGTGCTCGATTCGGGAGTACTATTTAACCATTCACCAAATTTTTAAAAATTTGATATTCTTTTGAATTTCAAGATTTTAAATTTTTTTTCTTGTTAAAATATAGTAATATCTTAAATAATTACAAGGAAAAATTTAAAAATCTTAAAATTCGAAAGGATATCAAATTTTTAAAAAGTAGGTGAATGGTGAAAGAGTACTCCCGAATCGAGCATATTAAAAAAAAAAATAAAATATTGGTCCACAGATGCTGATTTTTCTGCACAATTTTTTTTCTTATCCAAATTTGTCCCAAAAGTTTTAAAATATAAAGCATATTATCCAAAAAATATTAAAAAAAGTATAACAACACGATTTTGGTCCACAAAAATTGATCAGAGATTTTGGTCCACAGATGCTTATGAGCATTTTTGGCCCAAAATCGTGTTTTTATTTTTATATTTTTCACATACTCAACATTTTGCTACTTTTAAGAGGAATTTGGTTAAACATATTTTGTATGTTTGTAAATCAGCAGGTATTATGATACGAAATTCGAAAGCTTACATTTGACAGGATGCCCTAATGAAGATGAAGATGATCCCAATGATGTCATGGAATCTGATTATGACGACTAAAAAATTAAACAAAGAACCATTACAGATTTTCTTAATAAAATGTGGTTTTCCTTTTACGAATTTACAAATTTATAAAAAAAAGTTAGAGCACAAGGGGTATAAGTGCGACTTACTTACTTCAGATGCAATTTTTGGGTGCAAAAGGGTGTAAAAGACGGTATTTTTTTAACTTGTTAGATTAAAATATATCTCAGGATCTCTATTAACTAAAAAATAATATTATAGATAGCATCTAACATTTTTTATTGCAATTTAACTTTAACCTCTTTTTTCTCATTATCAAATATAAGGCACTTGAACCCCTTGTGCTCTAACCCCCTCATATACAAACTGAACAAAATTCACTATGGATTTTTTTGTATCTCCGCCCTATATAACTGGATATCCAGGTCAGTGTTGATCTTTGCCATAGTCCGTACCAAATGCATCCCAATTTTCATCTTTCAAGGTCATAAGGTGTCTTAAAATAGGTAAGATGTAAAAACATAATTTTTCCACGCCCATTTCTTCTCCTAATTCTCCGTTCACATTCTAAATTTTTTAAATCTGACTACTTTAGGATAAGCTCCATCGTTAGTACTATACTCGAAACCAAAAAAATCCAGGTTCGTGTTGATCTTCCCCATGAAACCTACTATATACAGGGTGGTCCAATAACTAGTATCTTTTTAAAACATGCAATGAAATGAACAATACTCAATAGTTTTGGAACCTTATGGCTTTATTTGAAAGAGCAAATATTCCCATTATTTATGGCAAACGGCTTCATTCATGCGGCTGCCTGGGTTAGCTCCGCAGTAGCTCATCCTCGGCACCCATTTTTCTATTGTTTCTGGTTCTATCTCAC
Organism: Pegoplata infirma; assembly: GCA_963921195.1. Classification (NCBI taxonomy): domain Eukaryota; kingdom Metazoa; phylum Arthropoda; class Insecta; order Diptera; family Anthomyiidae; genus Pegoplata; species Pegoplata infirma. The sequence goes on from OY992537.1 coordinate 99,615,571, forward strand.
GAATGGCTTAAACGATATTCGTCGAAAGGGCCTAAAACATTTCTGGATTTCCCATGTTGCATGAATCTTTAACGAGACCCCTCAAAAAAATTTCTAAAAGTTTTAATCGGCAGCTCTGAAGTGATCAATTGTCACCGCGAATATGGCTAAAAACACGATTTCCGAACTATGTGCGCAAAATATCGATTGTTTGATGGACTATGGGACATATTGCGACATCCTTCTGAAAATAAATGTCATCCAAGCTGATATATTCTATTACGGCCAACAAAAAGTCGGTAATCATGGCTCTGTAGCGCTCATCTTTGACGAAAATGGGGTTTTCAGCTGTATTTTTGAAAATATTGTGTAATGATGCTGATACTCAAATCTGTTGCTTCCTATAGATGAATTGGATTCTTTTCAATACCGTCCGAGTTTTCCGATCCCAAGATGTAGCAATTTGTTTGTTAACATAACCTCATTTGAGTGCCTTATTTCGGTTAAAAACTTTTTTTCGAAAAACGTGCAGTTTGGCAGCGAAGTACTGCGCTACAACGCGATACAGCGGAGCAAGCTGAGAACGCATCAATGAAGTCGTTTGCCATAAAAAACGGGAATGTTTGCTCTTTCAAATAAAGCCATAACATTCCAAAAAAAGTTGAGTATTGATCATTTTATTGCATTTTTAAAAAGATACTTGTTATTGGACCACCCCTTACATGCCAATTTTCATCTTCATTCGGGGTCTTCAAATTAGTTAAAATATTAAAAAACCCAATTTTTCCACGCTCTTTTATCTTTTAATTCTCCGTCCACAGTCGAGAAATTTTAAATCCGATTACTTCAGGATATACTAAATCGTTAGGACTATACGCTGTCCCTTTTCCACTTCCTTTGGGGGCTTCAAAATATGTTAAAATGTTAAAAATCCCAATTTTGTCACACCATATTTTCCTTTCAATTCTAAGCCCACAGTCCAAAAATTTAAAATTCGACTACTTCAGGATATGCTTCATCGATAGGACTATATGCTAGGAAATTTTCAGCTTCCCAAGTCATTAGAAGACTTTAAAATAAGCAAAAATGTAAATTTTCATCTTCATAGGTCATTGGGGGTCTTCAAATTAGTTAAAATATTAACAAGTAGAAAAGTTAAATTCGACTTTGCCGAATCTATGAATACCCTCCACAATGCATTTTCTTTAAAGGGTAGTACATATTTAGCGTGAAAAACTTAACAATTTTGATTAGAAATATTTTATTTTGAGTAAAAAGCTCTTTTTTTGTCAATTTTTTTTTTTTTTTAAAAGAAAAATTAAAAATTTTTTTTTTGAGTGTAAAATTTTTTTCGAGTGTAATGTTTTTTTTACTGTAAAAATATTTCTGAGTGAATGCACGTACGTATGTACACAAAATATTGTCATTTTTGTAAAAAAAAAAACTAAATTTTTTTTTGTATAAATTTTTTTTGAGTGTAAAATTTTTTTGAGTGTAAAATTTTTTTTGAGTGTAAAATGTTTTTTGAGTGTAATTTTTAAGTTACCAATGCTTTTAAAACTAAACAAGTTTAAAAAGCATTGCTTTAAAATTAAACAAGTTTGAAAAGCATTGTTTAGTTACCACCAATGCTTTTAAAACTTGTTACAACACGTGGCATTTTAGATGAATCTAATCTGAAATTCAGGGTTTTGCTTATAACTTTTGAACCACTTGACCGATTGAGCTGAAATTTAAAAACAAACAGACCCGGGGAACGGCAAAGATACGTGCCAAGCTTCAGTAGTCTCATTATTGTCTTTCGAAAGTTATCGTGTTTTTTATCTCGTAAATTCGCGAAATACCCTTGCCGAAATTTGCTCTTTTGCTCATAACTTTTGAACCACTGGACCGATTTGGCTGGATTGCAATACCAACCTGACCAGGTAAATGACAAACATATATGCCAAAGCCTCTGTAAAGTCTTTCAAAAGTTAGCGTGTTTTCTACGGACAGACAGACAGACAGACGGACGGACGGACGGACGGACATCGCTAGATCGACTTAAAATCGAACGAGGATCATAAATATATATACTTTATGGGGTCCTAGACCAATATTTCGAGGTGTTACGAACGGAATGACAAACTTATATATACCCTCTATCACTAGAGTGGAGGGTATAAAAAACACAATTTTGCCACGCCCCATTTTTCTCTTAATTCTCCTTCCACAGTCTAAAAAATATAAATCCATAACTTCCAGGTAAGCTTCATTGTTAGAACTAAATGCTATGCAATTTACCGCTTCCTAAGTCATTTGGGGGCTTCAAAACAAGTAAAAATGTTAAAAAATCCCTATTTTGCCAAGCCATTTTTCCCCTTAATTCTCCGCCCACGTTGCGAAAATTTTAAATTCGACTACTTGAGGGTATGCGCCATCGTAAGGACTATATTCTAGGAAATTTTGAGCTTCCTAAGTCATTAGGGGCTTTAAATTAAGCAAAAATGTCAAAAAATTGAATTTTGCCATGCCCACTTTTCCTCTTATTTCTCCGCCCACAGGCAAAAAATCTAAAATCCGGCTACGTTAGGATCTTCCCCAGGTGTTTTACTATATGCATGCCAATTTTCAGCTTTGTAGCTCATCAGTGGGCTTCAAAAAGCTCTGGATAGACAAAAAAAAAGAGGAACACACAAATAGGGAAATTATATATATAGATAGATATCGACTTTTGTACAAGTTTTGGTCTAATCCAATGATATAAAATTATATCCAATTATATTAAAATTTACACAATTTTATAAATCGGATGTTTTTTTAGTTTTTAATAAAAAGTTGAAAAATTAAAATTTCAATTTTTCAAAATTTTCAAAAAACTTAAAAAAATTTCAAAACATGGAGTCATGTTAACTTTAATATAAAACACTTAGAAAATATTCTCATAAAAAATTTGTGTTTGGAAAAACTTTTTTTTAAAATGGAGTCATATAAAATTTTATATAAAACACTTACTGTGCGATTCGCTATCTCGGTTGAAGTGAGTGACTACAAAATTTATAAGTAAAACAATAACAAAAAACTCAAATTTGTTTTTGTTTTACGTACAAAATTTCTAGTCACTCACTTTGTACGACATACTGAATCAGGGCATTAGAAAATATTTGCGAAAAAAAAAATTCCTTGAAAAAAACTTAGAAAAAATTTAAAAGATGGAGTCATATAAAATTTTATATAAAACACTTTGAAAATATTCGCGATAAAAATATGTTCTTGAAAAAAAAACGTCGAAAAATTAAAAAATAATGGAGGCATATAAACTTTTATATAAAACACTTAAGACATTTGGAATGATACATGGGACCAGATGTTACAACCAGGGTTGGCAACCGAAACGAATAACGGTATTGGTAACGGTATTGGTAGTACATATTTTTTATATCGGTAACGGTAAAGGTAACGGTATTTTCGATTATTTCGGTAACGATAAACCGTTACCGAAACATCGATACCGGTACGTACCGGTATTATGAATAAAATTTACCCAAAATGTAAAAAAGTCACTAATTTGTTAAAAACACGTAAAAATAAAAAAAAAAATAAAAACATAAAATTAAAAAAAAATATTTTTTTTTTTTTTTGGTTTTTTACGCGTTTATTAGATGTCTCTGTCCAATCAGCAGAAAATCTGCATTTAGAGACATTTAGGAAATATTCTGATTTTAGTTGACGCGATTTGCTAAATGTCTGTCAAGACGGCAGATAAATCTGCTGATTTATGAAGAGAGTGCGGAAGTGTGGCCTGTGGTTAAAAAAAAATCGGCAGATGGAGCAAAATTAGCAACAGAATTATTTTACAGAAAGAAAATTTTCGAATTTTTTCTAAGCGATTTTTTTTTTAGTTACGCTGTTTTTCAATAAAATTTTTTAATTTTTTTTTAAATATTATTTTTCAAGATAATTTTCTTAATAACAAAAATGCCCACATAAAATGTTTGTGAGATTACAAAATAATCTGCTAAAACTTGAACAAAAGAAAAATTTTAAAACCTGCAAACAAATTCAGTAAAAGTACGGAAAAATTTCTCTTATTTTGTAAAACTTAATAACAGAGAATTAAGTTAAAGTATCCATTTTAACAGAAAAGTCTGGCAAAAGTTTTCCAATTTAAAACTGCGACACAATGTCGGACTACTCTGTATTACAGAGTTCCATCCCTAAAACTAGAGACGACATCATACAAAAAATGTGTAAGTGCAAAAGAGAAAGGAACAAAATCCACTCTCTGGCACAGAGTACTCCGTCATTGTGAATTCAGCTTTAAACTTTAAGTTGTTTTACATATTTTTCGACAGAGTTTTTCTTCTGAGCGTACGACTTGGGCTCATTATTTATTTAACTCCAGAGAACCACCTCTCCACGCGGACATGCGTGGATGAAACTGCCAGCAATACTAGCGATTTGACACAATTAAGTTTTGTCTCTGTTTACATTACGGAATTTTTCTAGGTAAATTGCATTTTCTTCGGAATTTTTTTAGGTAAATTGCGAATGTGATCATTGGTTGGACTGATTTCTTCATTGTTTTTGTCCAAAAACAACACGATTTGCAATGAACAAAAATTTATTTTTTTCATTTTAGGTACTACATTAAAAATATTTTACTTTAAAAAATTAAAAAAAAATAAAAATAATAAAAAACCGAAACAAATCCGATATAATACCGGTAAAAATCCGAATAAAGGTAATGGTATTTTATCGGTAACGGTATTAAAAATGTTTTATTTCGGTATTGGTAACGGTAACGGTAGTCAATATTAAAGGGTTTTTAATCGGTAACGGTATTGAAAGGGTAACGGTGGCCAACACTGGTTACAACATATAGTTATGTATGGCGATATCTTAAAAAAATCGCACATAAAAATTTATTATATAAATTTATCTCGCAATACATAGTGTCACACATGATCATATATGAAATAATATGACTATATAAAAGTATATAAGATCATGTTAAATTATTTTTACTCGGGTAGATGAAAAAGGTTAATTGAAATTAAAAAAATCTATATTATTGATGTATTGATACCACAACATTTTCTGTAGACATTCGAATGAAATGCGAAGTTTCTATTTGATATTCGATTCAATTTGTTATTTGTAAATTTCAATTGAAATATATATTGGAAATTTTCAATTTGGTATTCAAAAAAATCTATTTAAAATTTGAAATTTCATTAAAAAAGGCAATTTTTAAGAATTTTTTTTACGATATCTCGAAAAGCGGGCGACCGATTTAAGAAATATTGTGATATTCATATTCACCATGACAAAATTAATGAAAACTATTGTTTGTATCGCAATATAATTTTTAAAATTTTTTTTCATCTTTTAAAAATTCAAAATATTTGTGGAAATTTTCCAAAAATTCAAAACATTGATCGATGGGCGGCACGTTCTCAAATGACTGGATTTGGCTCAAATTAATTTTAAATCAAAGATTGTTTTAAGCTCTATATAGGGGTCAAAGGAAAGACATTTTGAAAATTTTTGTTAAATATTTCTTGAACGCAGGAAAAAATCGCCATTTTTTGCAATTTTCAAATAGCAATAACTCGAAAACTGTTTGACCGATTTAATTTACTTTTATATTTGAGTTCAGTGTACTAAATATTTAAATATGTATGATATATCGCAAGATTTTTTTTTTTTTTTTTAATTTTCAAAACTCCAAAACTTTGATGGCTGGGCTCCTCGTGTTAACTTATTGTTAGTCCGATTGGCCTTAAATTTGCACCCGGAGTTAAGATTTAAAAGAAACTTTTTTTCATACAAAAAATGCCAGTCTAATGTAGTAAGTATATGATTATAGTAAATTATAGTACTAACGTTAATCAAATTGTGTGTTTTCGTCAATGATACAAACAATTTTTTTTAAACTTTTTTTTTAAAAAGACAAAAATTATCACATTTACAATATGTGTGAAGTTGAAACAAGGGTCTTATTTAGTTAAAAGCTATAATTATTGGTATTGTTAAACATTTTTTTAAAGCAAAATTACAAACATTTTTAATAATACAACATTGTAGTTTTTTAATTTACGGACCAGTGAGTGCGTATGAGTAATATTATTAAATTATGTCATGTGAATGTGTAAATTAAAACACTTTTCAAACAAATGCTTTTTTGAAAATGGGCCACAAATCAGTGTTTAGATAAAATAAAATTAATGCATATATAGTTATTGACACAAAAAAAATGTAATTTACCAAATTCATCAATCAATTTATTTATTATAATGTCAAGTACATACGTTCGTTACAATGTATTTACAAATATTTGAATACAACTTTTCCTTTCATTCATATTTTTTATTTTTATTTTTGTTTTGTGTTAAATAAACAAATTATTATAAATGCCACTTGTATGAGCTAAAATCACAGCATGATTTAAACAAGTACAAAAATTATAGTCGATCCAGACCGACCGTATAATAATATCGTACACCAGTGTTTGGCGGAAAATGGATTCCGAGTCCATACATAAACCAGGCGCGGATCCAGCTCTTGAGTTTGGGGGGGAACATTTTTTTTACTCATTATGCCAATAGAAAGATTCTGAGGTTCTGTGCCATTTTGCTACAGAAAAGTTTTAAGAATTTATTAAATTCTTGCTTTTGAAAAATTTTAATATTCTAATACACATAGAAAATGTTCAGAAATTAGGCAATTTTCCAACCAAAAAATTTCTATTATAAGAAAAATTTTCCATAAAAAAACCTCTACGTTTTTTTCTTCACTAAAATTTTCAGGTTTTAAAAAACTAAAACGAGAAAATACCTGTTTTGAGTCAATTTCCTAGATTCTGAGACATTTTTCTATAGAAAACGTAAAGGTTTTGAGACTCTTTTCCTAAGAAGAATCTAAGAAATTTTTCATACAAAAAAAAATTTAGATTCTGAAACATTTTTCCTACAGAACAGAAAAAGTGTCAGAATCTGAGTCTCAGACATGTTCCTACAGAAAAAGCTTCTTGGACATTTTTCAAATAGAAAAATCTCAGAATTTAAGACATTTTCTGAGATTCTGGGACATTTTTCCTAAAATCTCAAATTCTGAGTTTTTATACCCTCCAACTACAGTATGGGGGTATACTCACTTTGTCATTCCGTGTGTAACGCATCAAAATATCGGTCTAGGACCCCATAAAGTATATATATTTATCATCAGTGATCGATTCTAAGACATTCTAGCGATGTCCGTCCGTCTTTCCGTCAGTCTGTCTGTCCGTCCGTCAGTAGTTAACACGATGCAGTCCAAAATAAAAGAGCTAGACTCCCGACATTTAGCACGAATATGTCTTATGTTACTAGGTTCGTAAATGAGCAAAATCGGACCAGGCGGAAAAAAGTTCCCCCTTGAAGAACTAAACCAACCTCTGAAAAATACGATATTTTTACATGATTTTTTGTGTTTTTGTTTAACAAATCCAACATTTTTATGCTACAAGAAGTTCAAGGGCCTGCATTTGGACCCACAAAATTAGAAAATATCGTTTTTCGGTCCGACCCCCTTTTATGGGAGTGGATTTTTTTTTTTATATAGTGATAAATTTGTATTTCTTTAGTGCAAAAAGCATAAGAATTAATTTTTTTTAACACTTATTCGAGAGGAAATGTGCCCCCCCAATTACCACTACCGACCCCCCCCCCCCCCCAAAAAAAGAAGACGCCCATGCAATTTTTATACCCTCCAACTACAGTATGGGGGTTACTCACTTTGTCATTCCGTGTGTAACGCATCGAAATATCGGTCGGGGACCCCATAAAGTATATATATTATTGATCAGTGATCGATTCTAAGACATTCTAGCGATGTCCGTCCGTCCGTCCGTCTGTCCGTCTGTAGTTTACACGATACAATCCAAAATAAAAGAGCTAGACTCCTCAAGTTTGGCACGAATATGTCTTATGATCCTAGGAAGGTTTAGTTCGGAAATGGGCAAAATCGGACCAGGGGGAAAAAGTTCCCCCTTGAAAAACGAAACCAACCTCTGAAAAATACAATTTTTTACATGATTTTTTGTCGTTTTGTTTAACAAATGCAACATTTTTATTCTAAAAGAAGTTCAAAGTTCTGCATTTGGACCCTGAGAATTAGAAAATGTCGTTTTTTCGGTCCTCCCCCCTTTTATGGGCGTAGAATGAAAAAAAATAAATTATGATAAACTTGCACTTCTTTAGTACAAAAATCATAAGAATGAATTTTTAAACATATATTCGAGTGGAAATTTGTTTTTATTTATTTGCATGTTGGAGGGTATAAAAGATTCGGCACAGCCGAATTTAACACTCTCACTTGTTTTCTATAGAAAAAGTCTCATATTCTGAGTCTTTTTTATCTAACAAAAAGTCTCAGATTCTAGAACATTTTTTCTATAAAAACTCACAAATTCTGAGATATTTTTCCTTTTTTTATTATTAAAAAGTCTTACATTCTGAGACATATTTCAAATAGAAATAATTTCAGATTCTGAGATATTATCTCGGAATCTGTGACATTTGTCCTAAAGAAAAAGTCTTTGATTCTGAGATATTTTAAAATAAAAAAATCTCAGATTCCGAAACATTATTCTTATAAAAAAAGTCCCAGATTCCGCGTACTTTGGCTATAGAAAAAGTCTTAGATTCTTATAAATTTTTTCTATCGAAAAATTCTCAAATTTTCCCTTAAGCAAATTTAAAGATTCCGAGACTTTTTATACCCTCCACTTAGTGATAGAGGGTATATATAAGTTTGTCATTCCGTTTGTAACTCATCGAAATATCGGTCTGGGACCCCATAAAGTATATATATTCATGATGCTCGATCGATTTTAAGACATTCTAGCGATGTCCGTCTGTCCGTCTGTCCGTCTGTCCGTCTGTCCGTCTGTCTGTCTGTTGAAAATGCTCTCGCGGACAAAATATTGCACAGAGATGACTGAAACTTAACATATATATTGGAAGTTCTCCCGAGAAGTTTGGTATTGCATTTGAGCGATATCGGTTCAGCGGTTCAAAAGTTATGAACGAAAATGTAAGCACACCTCAAATATTTCAGTACATTCAACATAACCTGAAAATACAAAATGCTTTAATTCGGCTTCTGGTTGACATATGTTAACATAATTGAACACCAAATGGTATTTAAACAAGTACGAACATATTTTTTGACACAAAACGAAAAAAATCGCGGATTTTTTTTTAACAAAATTTTTTTCGCGGAAATTTTTTTTCAAATTTTTTTTTTTTTTTCAAAAGTAATTTCCTTTTAAATTAAGTTGTTTGCAATAATCTTTTTGAAATTGTGGAGGGTATCACTACATTCGGCAAGGCCGAATTTAACTTTTTTACTTGTTTTCCTATAAAAAATTTCTAAAATTCAAAAACATTCTTTCTATAGAAAAATTTTGAGATTCTTGAGCATTTTTTATTAAAAAAAAAATTTATATAATTTAATTTTCTTTTTCTCTTTACCCTTAACCCATCTTAGATTTTTTCGAGAGAAGAATTATCAGATTTTCTGTATAGAAAATTCTCATATTTTTCCTAAAGAAAAATTCTCCGACTTTTCCTATAAAAAAATTCTCTAATATTTTCTCAAATTTTTCCTACACAATAATTTGCAGGGTTTTCCCATAGAAAATTCTAAGAAAAATTCTTAAATTTTTCCTATAGAAAAATTTCCAAATTTTCGTCTAGAAAAATTCCCAAATCTTTCGTCTAGAAAAATTATCGTATTTTTTCTAAAGAAAATTTTGAATATTCAGAGACTTTTTTTATATAGAAAAATTCTAACATTTAAAAAAAAAATTCTAATGTTTTTCCTATAGGAAAATTCTCAATTTTTTCCTAATGAAAAATTCTCAAATTTTTCATTTGAGAAATTCCTAAAATTTTTTATATAGAAAAATTTAACATTCGACACATTTTTCCTTTAGAAAAATTTTTCATTGAAAAAATTTTAAGATTATTTTCTTTTTTCCTCTTTCTTCTTTCCTTTTTTTTTCTTCTTTCCTTTCTTTTTTCTTCATCTCTTTTTTTTATACCCTCCACTTAGTGATAGAGGGTATAATATAAGTTTGTCATTCCGTTTGTAACTCATCGAAATATCGGTCTGGGACCCCATAAAGTATATAAAATATAAAGTTATATTCATGATCCCCGATCGATTCTAAGACATTCTAGCGATGTCCGTCTGTCTGTGGAAATGGTGATCACGGCCAAAATATTACACGGAGATGACTGAAACTTAACATATTTATTGGAAGTTCTCCCGAGAAGTTTGGTATTGCATTTGAGCGATATCGGTTCAGCGGTTCAAAAGTTATGAACGAAAATGTAAGGACACCTCAAAAATTTTAGTACATTCAACAAAACCTAAAAATACAAAATGCTTTAATTCGACTGCTGGTTGACATATGTGAACAGAATTGAACACCAAATGGTATTTAAACAAGTACGAACATATTTTTTGCAAAAAAAAAAAATAAAAAAATCGCGAATTTTTTTTCGCGGATTTTTTTTTTTTAATTTTTTTTTTTTCAAAAGTAATTTCCTTTTAAAAAAAGTTTTTTGCAATAATCTTTTTGAAATTGTGGAGGGTATCACTACATTCGGCAAGGCCGAATTTAACTTTTTTACTTGTTTTTCCTTTTTTTCTTCTTTCGAATTCGGTTTGGGGGTGGGGGGAATTTTCTTCCCCCCCCCCCCCCCGTGGATCCGCGCCAGCATAAACTGATTGAATCTATATTTCGTTTGATCTTTAATAATTGTAGAAAATAACAACAAACCAAATTTGAGTGAAATATGTAGGCTTAAATGTGTTGCCAATTTAAGTAAATACCGGGCGGATTATTATATGGGGACTAACAATAAGTCCAAAAATTGTTTGATTATATTGTGCAACGAATTTGAGTGTATCTTGAATTTCTATGTTGAAAAAAAAAAATTCATTTGTCAGATCAAAAAATTGTGTTTATGTTTGTTGAATTTCTTTGTTGAAAAAAAAAATTAATTTTTTACTTTTGTCAGATCAACAAATTGTGTTTGTTGAATTTCTTTGTTGAAAAAAACAAAATTCATTTTTCAACAATCAAAATTTACAAACGTTTGTTGATATTACAAATTTTCGTATTGGAGCACTTTCAGTGAAAAAATAAATTGTATTCACAAATATGGGGGTCAATATAACAATTCGTTTTTTTCTGTGTCCACAAACATTTCAGTCGACATTACAAATGTTTAGATATTCTTATAAAAAGTGGTGTCACAAATTGATTTAATTCATTGAGAATCAATTGTTTAAATAAAAAAGAATGAAAATAATAAACAAAACAAATCCCAACACACGCCTTAGTGAAATAATAGAAAAATATGTGGCAACAAATAGAGCTTGTCTAAGCAAAATAGTAGATTTCAAATACAATTTTATTTAAAATAGAAAATAGAATATGATAATAATAAAACAAACAAAAAATTTATCGTTATTTTGTAATCTAAACTTCTATAAAGTAAACTAGAAAAAAACACAATTTAATTAAGATCAAATGTCAAATTAATTGAATTTTTTCCATACATTTTAATGTCAACATTGAACAAAAAAAAAAAAAAACAGCAGAAGAAGTAAAACGGCCTACAAAGAGGTACACTGAAAAAAAAATCTACAAAACAAGTAAAAAAGTTTTAGACGGTCTTGCTGAATGTATTAATACAAATTGTAAAAAGTAAATTTTTTTGCCTTTTTACCCCCTTAAAATCAATATTGGAAAAAACCCCGCCCTTAGTGGATCTATATTCCGGGAAGTGAACCTAAATTCCAAATTTAAAGTTTCTTCGACCATTATTTCAAGAAATAAAAAAAATGGTATTAAAAATTTCGATTCATAATTGTTCATTTCAGTTTCAAATTTTTCTTTTTGTTTTTTACAAACATAATTTTCTCTCAGTGCATAAAACACTTATAAAAATCTATGAATCCTATGGTTACAAAGTCATTGAATAGAAATTTAAATGTGAAAACAGTTCATTAAAGTGGGCACCATAAATTCTTTGTCATCAAATTCTTTTTCTTTTCATCTGCCCCATTAATATCAATTAATTTTAATTGACCTCAATGGATCTTTCTTCCCTCTTTTCAAATCATTTTTTTTTTTTTATTTCTTTCATTAAATTTTATATAAATATAAAAGCCTTAAATCAATTTGTTTGCAATACTTACCAATTGTTGAAATATTAAATATTGTACCAACAACCGCCATCAATAGAATTGTGCCCAAATTATCAAAAAATAATCGATTGGGCATAAAATAACCGGCATCTAAGATAATCGGTGGAAGCATATAAAAGAAGAATGTATTTGGTGTTAGCGGTGAGACAGCGACATCTGTACAAAAGTATAGAACAACACCAATAACAACACCGACAACAATTAATAGGCAAGATTCAGGAAATATTAAATGTAATTTTGGTGTCATGTGGAAACCTGGAAATGAAAAATTGAAAAAAGATTTTTTTAGAGATCTAGCAATATCATCATTATTAACTGTTTTAAGAAATAAAACTAAAAAAAAAATATTTTGAGTAGCGTTATTCTAGCTCGAGGTCATATTTCTTTACTAACTAACGCCGAGGTATTCTTCTCGAATAATTTTCAAGAATATCAGAATTTATCTATAGGAAAACTGTCTGAGACTTTTTCTATAAGAAAAATGTCTCAGAATCTGAGACTTTTTCTATAAGAAAAATGTCTTAGAATCTGAGACTTTTTCTATAAGAAAAATGTCTCAGAATCTGAGACTTTTTCTATAAGAAAAATGTCTCAGAATCTGAGACTTTTTCTATAAGAAAAATTGTCTCAGAATCTGAGACTTTTTCTATAAGAAAAATTGTCTCAGAATCTGAGACTTTTTCTATAAGAAAAATGTCTCAGAATCTGAGACTTTTTCTATAAGAAAAATGTCTCAGAATCTGAGACTTTTTCTATAAGAAAAATGTCTCAGAATCTGAGACTTTTTCTATAAGAAAAATGTCTCAGAATCTGAGACTTTTTCTATAAGAAAAATGTCTCAGAATCTGAGACTTTTTCTATAAGAAAAATGTCTCAGAATCTGAGACTTTTTCTATAAGAAAAATGTCTCAGAATCTGAGACTTTTTCTATAAGAAAAATGTCTCAGAATCTGAGACTTTTTCTATAAGAAAAATGTCTCAGAATCTGAGACTTTTTCTATAAGAAAAATGTCTCAGAATCTGAGACTTTTTCTATAAGAAAAATGTCTCAGAATCTGAGACTTTTTCTATAAGAAAAATGTCTCAGAATCTGAGACTTTTTCTATAAGAAAAATGTCTCAGAATCTGAGACTTTTTCTATAAGAAAAATGTCTCAGAATCTGAGACTTTTCCTATAAGAAAAATGTCTCAGAATCTGAGACTTTTTCTATAAGAAAAATGTCTCAGATTCTGAGACTTTTTCTATAAGAAAAATGTCTCAGATTCTGAGACTTTTTCTATAAGAAAAATGTCTCAGAATCTTAGACTTTTTCTATAAGAAAAATGTCTCAGAATCTGACACTTTTTCTATAAGAAAAATGTCTCAGAATCTGAGACTTTTTCTATAATAAAAATGTTTCAGAATCTGAGACTTTTTCTATAAGAAAAAGTGTCAGATTCTGAGACATTTTTCTTATAGAAAAAGTCTAAGATTCTGAGACATTTTTCTTATAGAAAAAGTCTCAGAATCTGAGACTTTTTCTATATGAAAAATGTCTCAGAATCTGAGACTTTTTCTATATGAAAAATGTCTCAGAATCTGAGACTTTTTCTATATGAAAAATGTCTCAGAATCTGAGACTTTTTCTATAAGAAAAATGTCTCAGAATCTGAGACTTTTTCTATAAGAAAAATGTCTCAGAATCTGAGACTTTTTCTATAAGAAAAATGTCTCAGAATCTGAGACTTTTTCTATAAGAAAAATGTCTCAGAATCTGAGACTTTTTCTATAAGAAAAATGTCTCAGAATCTGAGACTTTTTCTATAAGAAAAATGTCTCAGAATCTGAGACTTTTTCTATAAGAAAAATGTCTCAGAATCTGAGACTTTTTCTATAAGAAAAATGTCTCAGAATCTGAGACTTTTTCTATAAGAAAAATGTCTCAGAATCTGAGACTTTTTCTATAAGAAAAATGTCTCAGAATCTGAGACTTTTTCTATAAGAAAAATGTCTCAGAATCTGAGACTTTTTCTATAAGAAAAATGTCTCAGAATCTGATCATCAGAATCTTAGACTTTTTCTATAAGAAAAATGTTTCAGAATCTGAGACTTTTTCTATAATAAAAATGTTTCAGAATCTGAGACTTTTTCTATAAGAAAAATGTCTCAGAATCTGAGACTTTTTCAATAGGAAAATTGTCTCAAAATCTCACACTATTTCTATACGAAAAATGATTCAGAATCTGAGACCTTTTCTATAAGAAAAATGTCTCAGAATCTGAGACTTTTTCTATAAGAAAAATGTCTCAGAATCTGAGACTTTTTCTATAAGAAAAATGTCTCAGAATCTGAGACTTTTTCTATAAGAAAAATGTCTCAGAATCTGAGACTTTTTCTATAAGAAAAATGTCTCAGAATCTGAGACTTTTTCTATAAGAAAAATGTCTCAGAATCTGAGACTTTTTCTATAAGAAAAATGTCTCAGAATCTGAGACTTTTTCTACAAGAAAAATGTCTCAGAATCTGAGACTTTTTCTATAAGAAAAATGTCTCAGAATCTGAGACTTTTTCTACAAGAAAAATGTCTCAGAATCTGAGACTTTTTCTATAAGAAAAATGTCTCAGAATCTGAGACTTTTTCTATAAGAAAAATGTCTCAGAATCTGAGACTTTTTCTATAAGAAAAATGTCTCAGAATCTGAGACTTTTTCTATAAGAAAAATGTCTCAGAATCTGAGACTTTTTCTATAAGAAAAATGTCTCAGAATCTGAGACTTTTTCTATAAGAAAAATGTCTCAGAATCTGAGACTTTTTCTATAAGAAAAATGTCTCAGAATCTGAGACTTTTTCTATAAGAAAAATGTCTCAGAATCTGAGACTTTTTCTATAAGAAAAATGTCTCAGAATCTGAGACTTTTTCTATAAGAAAAATGTCTCAGAATCTGAGACTTTTTCTATAAGAAAAATGTCTCAGAATCTGAGACTTTTTCTATAAGAAAAATGTCTCAGAATCTGAGACTTTTTCTATAAGAAAAATGTCTCAGAATCTGAGACTTTTTCTATAAGAAAAATGTCTCAGAATCTGAGACTTTTTCTATAAGAAAAATGTCTCAGAATCTGAGACTTTTTCTATAAGAAAAATGTCTCAGAATCTAAGACTTTTTCAATAGGAAAATTGTCTCAAAATCTGATACTATTTCTATACGAAAAATGATTCAGAATCTGAGACCTTTTCTATAAGAAAAATGTCTGAGAATCTTTTTCTATAAGAAAAATGTCTCAGAATCTTAGACTTTTTCTATAAGAAAAATCTCTCAGAATCTGCGACTTTTTCTATAAGAAAAATGTCTCAGAATCTGAGACTTTTTCTATAAGAAAAATGTCTCAGAATCTGAGACTTTTTCTATAAGATAAATGTCTCAGAATCTGAGACTTTTTCTATAAGAAAAATGTCTCAGAATCTGAGACTTTTTCTATAAGAAAAATGTCTCAGAATCTGAGACTTTTCTATAAGAAAAATGTTTCAGGATCTGAGACTTTTTCTATAAGAAAAATGTCTCAGAATCTGAGAATTTTCTTTAAGATAAATGTCTCAGAATCTGAGAATTTTCTTTAAGATAAATGTCTCAAAATATGAGACTTTTTCTACACGAATAATGTCTCAGAATATGAGACTTTTTCTTTACTCAAAAAATATTTTGAGTAGGGTTATTCTAGCTCGAGGTCATTTTTCTTTACTAAATAAAGCCATGGAAATCTTATAGAAAAATTTTCAAGAATCTTAGACTTTTTCTATACCAAAAATGTCGCAGAATCTGATACTTTTTCTATGCGAAAATAAATTCTCGTTGCACAGTGTAACCGGCAAATCGGCAATTTTCATTCTAATATATACAACACAATTTTTCTTGGTAACAAAAAAAAATATTTATATTTTATCAGATTTTCCAATCTATGTGTGTCTAGAAAATTTAGTTAGTTTTAGGTTTTTAGTTTAGCTAAAAAAAAAAACACAAAAAAAAATGGTTTAAAAACAACAATTGAGGGAACAAATATGGGTCAATGTTAAGTTATAAACAAAAATATAAAAATAAATAAAAAAAATTCTAAAAAAAGAAAAACTCAGCAAAATATTTTTGTATAGTTTTTTTTTTTTGCAAATTTATAAAATACAAAAAATAAAATCTAGCAAACCAAGTGTGTGTAAATGCTATAAGCGCCCATTTTTATGTAATAAAAAGTCAATAAAAAGAAATTACCAAAAATGTAATTTTGGAAAAATGTAAACACCCCTCAAAAATGTGTACACAAAACAAATGATAAGACACAACAATAGAAATTATTTTGGATGTAAGCTGCACTATTTCTTAAATTGTAAATCGGAAAGCGAAAGGGGAAAATGTTTTCTTCCGATTTTGGACATCCGGTCAAGTTTTTATTCTCCTAGGCCTAAAACTTATATGGTAAACGGTTGGGGACAATCGGATTTAATAACCAGTGGCGCCCGTCAATCAAAGTTTTAGTTTTTAAAAGTTTTTTAAAAAAAAACTTAAAAATAAGTTTTTTAAAAAATAAATTTCTTTAAGAAAATCTGCAGATTATGAACCTTTTATAGTGCTTGAGATAAACTTTAATTTAAAGTTAATTTAAGCTTAATCCGATAACATTGTGGAACAAATTCAGGTTAGCAAAAGTTAGGTCGATTCTGAGAGTGAGGGGTGAAAATAGAGGCTAAATTAGAAGACCCGTATCGCGGCGTTTGTTTATGTTAGTTCGAATTTTTTTTTAATCGACTTCCGAACTTTGCAGTCAAATGCCGGTTTTCAGCATATTGTTTATATGTTTTTTTGGCTATAACTCGTCGACTAACTGATATTTTTTCAATCTGTAAAAGCCAAATTATTGCTAGAGACCTGTCCAACAATTAAAATTTTTTAAAAAATTTTTGTGGTGCTTATAAAGCAAAATATTTTCAAAAAGCATGAAAAAAAATGTTTCCAACATTTTTCTTCATAAGCCCCATAAAAATTTTCTAAATCAATTTTTAAAAAAATTTTAATTGTTGGACAGGTCTCTAGCAATAATTTGGCTTTTACAGATTGAAAAAATATTAATTATTCGACGAGTTATAGACAAAAAAACCATATAAACAATATGCTGAAAATCAGCATTTGACTGCAAAGTTTGAAGGTCGATTAAAAAAAAAATTCGAACTAACATAAACAAACGCTGCCATACGGGTCTTCTAATTTAGCCTCTATTTTCACCCCTGGCTTTCAGAATCGATCTAACTTTTGCTAACCTGAATTTGTTCCACAGTGTAATTTTAACCTGTGGCGCCCTTCTAACAAAGTTTTTGATTTTTAGAAAATTTCCACTAAAATTTTGGATTTTTGAAAAATGGAAAATAAATTGTTTGTTTTAATTTGGCATAGTGAAATGAAATTAAAAAAATTTATGAAATCGGCTAAGCGGTTTTCAAAATATAGCCATTTGAAATTTGTCAAACTTATTTTGTTACACACGCTCACGTGAGTAGAAAAAAAATCACTGAAAAAGTATCTGGGATATTATACTGGTATTTTTATGTATTCTTTCGATTTTAAATGTCAGGGCAAATTTTTATTCTCCTAGGCCTAAAACTTTTCTGGTACAAATTGGAGGTCAATCGTATTAAATTAACCCGTGACTCCCGGCGATCCAAATTTTAGATTTTTGAATATTAAAAAAAAGTATATATAAATAAAAACTTTGTCTTGCGACTAGTGTTTGGGAATTCCCGGACTTTTCAATTTCCCGGGAAACGGGAAAAAAATAATTTATTTCCCGGGATTCCCGGGAAATAAATTATCATACTTATTTTGATGCGCTGATCACGAGTAGCAAAAAAATTTTTAAATCAGTCGAACGGTTTTCGAGATATCGCTATTTGACATTTGCAAAATACGGCTGTTTTTTCTACGTTCTAGAATATAACAAGTAGAAAAGTTAAATTCGACTTGGCCGAATCTATGAATACCCTCCACAATGCCCTTTTTTAAGTGATAGTCAATTTTCTAACGTGAAAAAAATAAAAATTTTGTTAGAAATATTTTATTTTGTGTAAAAAAACATTTTTTTTTATTAATTTTTGAAAAAAAAAAAATTTACTAATTTTTTTTTGAGTTTAAAATTTTTTTTGAGTGTAAAATTTTTTTTGAGTGTATTTTTTTTTTTTTTTTGTTTTAGTGTAAAAATATTTTTGTGTGACAAAAATACCTTGTAAAATATTTTTTTGACTTACAAATATTTTTAAAACATGTTTAACGGGTTTTCAACACATGAATTTAAGGTGAAACTAATCTGAAATTTACGGTTTTGCTAATAACTTTTGAACCACTGGACCGATTTGGCTGAAATTTAAAACGATCCGGACCAGATGAACGACAAATATATATGCCACACTTCAGTACCCTCAGAATTGCCGTTCGAAAGTTACCGTGTGTTTTATCTCGTAAATTTCAGAAAAACCCATGCCGAAATTCACTCATTTGCTTATAACTTTTGAACCACTGTACCGATTTCGCTGGATTGCAATACCAACCTGACCAGGTAAATGCCCAACATATATGCCAAACTTCAGGAGCCTCCGTAAAGTCTTTCAAAAGTTAGCGTGTTTTCAACAGACAGACGGACAGACGGACGGACGGACGGACGGACGGACGGACGGACGGACGGACATCGCTAGATCGTCTTAAAATCGATCGAGGATCATGAATATATATACTTTATGGGGTCCTAGACCAATATTTCGAGGTGTTACAAACGGAATGACAAACTTATATATACCCAGTTGGAAAATGAGTCACTGAGGAAATTTCCATAGTGATTCCTTGAGGAAATGTCTTCAGGTTCTGACAAATCATAGGTAATCCTTGATGACATGTCCTTACATTGTCAGCACTGAATGTCTGCTTTCATAGTGTGGACAATTCCTTTAAGACGTCTAAAAGGAAATGTCTTCAGAATAGCAGTATATTAAATTAAAATTTAAAATCAGGGCAACTCTTCAATTTCCAAGAAAAAGATGGCAATACAGTCAAACTCGGTTATAACGAACTCGGTTATAACGAATTCTCGGTTATAACGAACTAATTCTGAAGTCCCGACGTTTTAGCATCAATTTTCATACAAAATATTTCTTTTATAACGAACTCGGTTATAACGAATCCTCGGTTAAAACGAACTGCTTATTATGGTCCCACGAACACAATTTCATGTATATTTACCTCTTTATAACGAACTCCCATAAATATTTTTTAATGTGTGGCAATCGTGTTTATCAAACTAACAAAAGGTTGGAATTTTATGGTTTATATTTTAATTTTGATAAAATTTATTTATATTTTTAATGATTTCTTCTCAATAAGTAGTTTATTTACGAAAGAAACATCAAATAAAACAAAATTGGATCTATTTTTTTGAAAATAAAACTAGATTGAAAAAAAATATACCCCGCTTATAGCGAACTTCGCTTATAACGAACTATTTTTACTGATCCCTCGGAGTTCGTTATAACCGGGTTCGACTGTATTATCAATTTATTTAAAATAAATTCAAAATCTAACAAGTAGAATAAAAGTAATAAATAGACAAACAATTTTCAAAATAAAGTTTGGAACAAGTAGTAAGGTGTGGGACTATTAAACTGGAGGTTCCAGGTTCAAATCCAGTTGGGACTAAAAAAGGCGAAAAGTTTTTTCTAAATATGAGAAAGATAATTTATAAAGGAAAATGGATAAAAGTAAAAACTAAAGGAAATACAAAAGTTTTTTGTATTTTCGAATGACCTACGTCAGACATTTCCCCAAAGAAGTCTTAGGTGACATGCCCCCAGAAAGTCAGCCCTTACCACAGCTGACTTTGAGTGAGGACATTTTGAAAATTTGTATGAAACTGTCCTCAACCCAGTACATAGAGATGTCTTGTGTATGTCAGCAGTGACTCTGACATGTCACCGCTCCGTCACTGAGGATGGCTCGAGGACGTTGCCAACTGGGTACCCTCTATCACTAGAGTGGAGGGTATAAAAAAAAAATCCCACACTCAAAATATTTTATAGACAAAAACAAATAAAAAACATATTTAAAACAAGTGATAAAACATTTGAAAAACATCCCAGTAATTATTCATTTGTTTTAACAAACATCAACATTTATTTATTTTTTACTGTTAAATAAATACTACTAACATTTTTTACTGTAAAATAAATAACATTGAACATTTAAAATTAACGCCTTTTTCATTTTTATACCCTCCAACTACAGTATGGGGGTATACTCACGTTGTCATTCCGTGTGTAACGCATCAAAATATCGAAGTATATATATTTATGATGAGTGATCGATTCTAACACATTCTAGAGATGTCCGTCCGTCCGTCTGTTCATCTGTAGTTAACACGATGCAGTCCAAAATAAAAGAGATAGACTCCCGACATTTAGCACGAATATGTCTTATGTTCCTAGACAGGTTAAGTTCGTAAATGAGCAAAATCGGGCCAGGGAAAAAAAAGTTCCCGCTTGAAGAACTACACCAACCTCTGAAAAATATTAGTTTTTTACATGATTTGTTGTGTTTTTGTTTAACAAATGCAACATTTTTATGCTACAAGAAGTTCAAAGTCCTGCATTTGCACCCTAAAAAGTAGAAAATGTGTTTTTTTAGATACGCCCCCTTTGATGTGCGTGGAAGAAAAAAAAAAATTTAATTGTAATAAACTTTTATTTCTTTAGTGCAAAAAGCACAAGAATGAATTTTAAAACACATATTCGAGAGAAAATTACCCCCCCCCCCCCAATTTCCACTACCAACCCCACCCTTGCCAAAAAAAAAAAATTAAAACGCGCCTGCATTTTGTTTTTATTTTTTTGCATGTTAGAGGGTATAAAAGATTCGGCACAGACGTATTTCACACTCTTACTTGTTTTTACTAACAATTTTACTTTTTTACTAAAAAATACTAAAAAAAATAACCTACGAAAACATTACAAATTAATGATTTTTTTGTTATTTTTATCAACAAATTCAAAAAAAAAAATACCTACGAAAATGATTTCGTATGTTATTTTTACAATTTTTCTATTAAATTTTATTTTAAAAATTTTTAATTAAATTTTTGGGGAATCGATCCCGCATCGTGCCAAAATCACTTGATACAAACATGTTTTTATATTTTTAAAAATAATTTTTTTAACTTTTTTTTCTACAAAAAAAACTCACACAAGTAGGTAAAAACTAATGACTTTTCTTTAAAAAATACCAAAAATTAAAAAAAAATAACGTACACAAATCATTAAAACTTAAAGAAAAATCACTTATTTTTACTAACAGAACAAAAATAAATGACTTTAAAATTTGAATGCTAATGAAAGTCTTTATTTTTTATGTTGTTATTTTTAAAACAAAGAACAGAAATAGTCATTTGAAAAAACTGAACATTTAACAAATGGTGGTTCTTTCAAAAACGACAAAACGTAAAACTTTTTAAATAAACTACAAACAGTTAATGACATAATTTTTTGAGTGAAAAATTTCTTACCCTTAAACCCTTTTATAGAGCTTGACACAGTCTTTCAGTTAAACTTAATCTGAGCCAAAGTTGATCAATTTAACCCGTGGCGACCTTCAATCAAAGTTTTTCATTTTTGGAAAATTTCACCAAAATTAAGAAATTTTTAAAAATAAAAAAAAAAAATTATCTGGCCAAATAATATTTTTATTAATTTTGGCATGTTGAATACGAAAATCAAAAAATATCTTTAACCGGTCAAACGGTTTTGAGTTATCACCATTTGAAATTTGTCAAAAAATGTCCAAAAAATGTCGGGTTTTACGTTCAAGAAATTTCAAACAGCGATATCTCGAAAACCGTTTGACCAACTATAAATTTTTTAATTTTCAAAAATCCAAAATTTTGTTACGGGTTTATTTGAACCGATTATTATGAAAGTGAGGTAAGTCCACATGGTTTCAAAACGAGATATTGAAGGGTTTGCGTTTTTAAGTCTTTAAAAATCTGGGTACTTTATATTGATTAAATTTTAATCTAGGTGTTATCTCAAGTACCTAAATTTACTTATTGAGTATTATTTTGTTAAGATTTAATTAAACCCGCCATTTCTCACTATATAAAAGGGACTTATTTTTTAAATTAACTTTTTATAGCTTTTAAAAATTAAATTTTTATAGCTGATAAGGTATATCGGTAGTGTTTTAACACTTAAATCGCCCTATAGTTTGATCATAAACTAAATTTGTTACAGAACTTTGAGATGAGCTAAAAAAATTTTACTAGTAAACGATTTATCAAAAATGTTAATTTTGAAAGTGAGGCTAGTCCACACAAAATTTTTTTGTAGTGTTAAAAATAACCTAATAATCGCTGATAGAGTAAAACATTGATGATTTTTATTCTTTAATAACTCCATAATTTAATCCTTAACTAACTTTAATACAAAATTCTGAGATGTTCTGAACAAAATTTTACTAGTAAACGATTTATGAAAAATGTTAATTTTGAAAGTGGTGTTAGTCCACATTTTTTTTGTAGTGTTAAAAATAACCTTATAATCGCTGATAGAGTAAAACATTGATGATTTTTATTCTTAAATAACTCCATAATTTAATCCTAAACTAACTTTGTTACAGAATTCAGAGATGAGCTAAACAAAATTTTACTGGTTAACGATTTATCAAAAACATTAATTTTGAAAGTGGTGTTAGTCCACATTTTTTTTGTAATGTATAAAATAACCTTTATATCTCTGACAAAGAATATCCGTAGCGTTTTTAACTCTAAAATAGCACTATTGCTTAGTCCTAAACTAATTTTGTTACAGAATTGTAAGATGAGCTAAAAAAATTTTTACTAGTAAACGATTTATCAAAAATGTTAATTTTGAAAGTGAGGCTAGTCCACACAAAATATTTTTGTAGTGTTAAAAATAACCTAATAATCGCTGAAAGAGTAAAACATTGATGATTTTTATTCTTTAATAACTCCATAATTTAATCCTTAACTAACTTTAATACAAAATTCTGAGATGTTCTGAACAAAATTTTACTAGTAAACGATTTATGAAAAATGTTAATTTTGAAAGTGGTGTTAGTCCACATTTTTTTTTGTAGTGTTAAAAATAACCTTATAATCGCTGATAGAGTAAAACTTTGATGATTTTTATTCTTAAATAACTCCATAATTTAATCCTAAACTAACTTTGGTACAGAATTCTGAGGTGAGCTAAACAAAATTTTACTAGTTAACGATTTATGAAAAATGTTAATTTTGAAAGTGGTGTTAGTCCACATTTTTTTTGTAGTGTTAAAAATAACCTTATAATCGCTGATAGAGTAAAACTTTGATGATTTTTATTCTTAAATAACTCCATAATTTAATCCTAAACTAACTTTGGTACAGAATTCTGAGATGAGCTAAACAAAATTTTACTAGTTAACGATTTATCAAAAACATTAATTTTGAAAGTGGTGTTAGTCCACATTTTTTTTGTAATGCATAAAATAACCTTTATATCTCTGATAAAGAATATCCGTAGAGTTTTTAACTCTAAAATAGCCCTATTGCCTTGTCCTCTACTAATTTTGTTAAAGAATTGTAAGATGAGATAAAAAAAATTATACTAGTAAACGATTTATCAAAAATGTTAATTTTGAAAGTGAGGCTAGTCCACACAAAATTTTTTTGTAATATTAAAAATAACCTAATTATCGCTGATAGAGTAAAACATTGATGATTTTTATTCTTAAATAACTCCATAATTTAATCCTAAACTAACTTTAATACAAAATTCTGAGATGTTCTGAACAAAATTTTACTAGTAAACGATTTATGAAAAATGTTAATTTTGAAAGTGGTGTTAGTTCACATTTTTTTTTGTAGTGTTAAAAATAACCTTATAATCGCTGATAGAGTAAAACATTGATGATTTTTATTCTTAAATAACTCCATAATTTAATCCTAAACTAACTTTGGTACAGAATTCTGAGATGAGCTAAACAAAATTTTACTAGTTAACGATTTATCAAAAACATTAATTTTGAAAGTGGGGTTAGTCCACAATTTTCTTGTAGTGCATAAAATAATATTTTTATCGCTGATATAGTATATACGTAGTGATTTAATTCTTAAATAGTCCTATATATATAAATTATAGGACTATTTAAGAATTAAATCACTACGTATATACTATATCAGCGATAAAAATATTATTTTATGCACTACAAGAAAATTGTGGACTAACCCCACTTTCAAAATTAATGTTTTTGATAAATCGTTAACTAGTAAAATTTTGTTTAGCTCATCTCAGAATTCTGTACCAAAGTTAGTTTAGGATTAAATTATGGAGTTATTTAAGAATAAAAATCATCATTGTTTTACTCTATCAGCGATTATAAGGTTATTTTTAACACTACAAAAAAATGTGGACTAACACCACTTTCAAAATTAACATTTTTCATAAATCGTTTACTAGTAAAATTTTGTTCAGAACATCTCAGAATTTTGTATTAAAGTTAGTTTAGGATTAAATTATGGAGTTATTTAAGAATAAAAACACTGTGCTACACCAAAAATATGCAGGGGTTCTCATATGATAATTCGGGTTGGTTGGAGTCCATAGAGTACTGATATACTCATAGTTTTTCTGGATCACTTCGTTAAGTACGTTTTTTATTGGCAAATGTGTTGAAAAACGGAAATTCTTAAATTACAATTTTAAAAAATTATTACTTTGTTAGTTTGCAACCGATTTTCGATTTTATGGATTTGTTTTAAAGGTATAGGTCTTACCTTTCAAACAAAATAAAAATATTAAAAATCGATCAAGAATTGGCTGAGCTACGATCGCTTAAGTAAAAAAAAAACGTATTTTTTGAAAAATTTGTCATATTCTTTACACTCTAAGTTGGAAGTGCATCATTAAACAATTTTTTTGAATTTTTTGTAAAAAAGCACAGTAAAGTAGCTTTCCAAAACACCAAAAAACATAACAATCGGTTTAAAAATGAATGAGTTATGCTAAGTTTTGTGATAGGACATTTTTAATTTTTTTCAGAAACGCTTGTAATTCAAGCATTATTCATAAATCTTGTTACTAGTAGTAATTTTATGCGCATATGCATATAAACTAGAGATGGGAACGTAATTAGCTTTGTGCGTGATTTACACATGATCACAAGTGAGCGTGATTGAAAATTAATTTTACTCACGTGGTTGTTAGTGAGTGTCAGTGTGAGTGGAATAAAAGAATTTGTGTGTCAGTTACTTCCAAATCCTATTTATAATTTGTTGGGTTTGTTTAAAAAATATGAGTGTTACTTCTTAAACAAAACAATATTGAGAATCGGTTAAAAACAGGCTAAGGTGTGCTTGTTTAAGTAAAAAACATTTTTTGAATAGTTATACCTGCAACATTTTTATGACAGAAAAAGCTGTGCGCTTGCAAACATGTTTTTTTAAAACGAAATTGCTAAAATTGTGGGATCATTTGATGGAAATTTTACCTGTTTATAAATATACATGTGAGGCATTCCACACCAAATGTTCAGTGAGAAAAAAATTGTGAACCAAAATTTTTTCAATGGGTCCCGGGTAAAAAAGTTTTTTATATAACTAGGGTGAGATTTCCATGCAAATGCATGTTTTTTTGTCGAAAGCCTAAAAACGATATCGACCAATTATCTTTCCGAATCAAGAGATTTGCATTAAATGGCATCGATTTGCTTTCGCATATTTTGCATATTTTGGTGAAAATACATATTTTTGCATATTTTGATTTTAAATGCATATATTGTACATATTTCGAACTTTTAAGTGCATATTTTTGGCATAAATTAGCAAAAACACAAATTGAAATTATTTTTTTTTCAAAAACTATTTTAAATTTTAAAAATTTATTTTGAAAATCAGAAAAAATACTTTTTTTTTCTTCTTAATTTTTTTTTTATAGATTTTCTTAATTTTTAAAAAATCTTGCTAGACAAACATCTAATCTTTAAAAAAAAAATTACAAAAAAAACAAAAGTGGCCGGATTTTTTATAAATTGACTTTTTTAAAAAATGGAAAATTTCAGAACGGGTTCTGAAAATTTTTCAAAAAAATTTTAATCGATAGCCGATACAAAACTATACAAGAATGTAAATTTTTGAGATTTTGGTGCATTTCATTTTTATTTGATATATATTTAAACAAGGCAACTTGACACAAATTTGACCATTTTTCCAATATTTGACCACGCCTCCTAAGCCCACTTTTTGAAAAATTGAACAACCAAAAACGTAATTTTCTTAGCTCCATATATGAGACATTCCACACCAAATGTTCAGCAAAAAAAAAAAGTTGTGTCGTGTCAATATGAAATCATTTTCAAAGTATTCGCTCTTAGGGTACTATTAAATAACAAAAATAAAATTTAAGTTTTTTCAAAAAGTGGGCCTTGTAGGCGTGGTCAAAAATTGAAAATATCTAACTTTTTTGCCTGAGCATCTTTACTTCAATATTTATGCAAATTAAATGAAACACAGTAAAGTCTTAAAGACAAAAACTGTTATAGATTTTTGAATGGGCTATCAATTAAAAAAATAAAAATTGGAACATTTTCAGAAGAAGTTCTGAATTTTTTAAATTTAAACTTAAACTTTATTTATCAAAAAACATGCCGCAATTTTATTTGTTTTTTATTTTTTTAAAAAAAAAGTTAAAGGAATTTTCTATCTGATCTGAAATTTTTAGAGATGTGTTTTGCCTTGTTTTCGAGAAATCAAAATTCAAAAATTGCAACACGCTCATTTTATACAATAATGGTATTTAAAACGTGTGCGTATGAGTAATATCAATACTTAAAATAAATTTTAAGAGACGATGGTAGCGTGAGTGAGTTTTTAATAACGATTACGCACGCTCATGAAAGAAAAAATTTAGTCACGCACGATATTTTATTTTGCTCACGCTCATTCACGCACACGTGAGTAGAAAAAAATAAGTTACGATCACGATGTTCACGTGAGCGTGAGTAAAATAAAATATCGTGCTTGAATATTTTTTTTTCTTTCATTAGCGTGCGTGATCGTGAATAAACACTCAGGCAAAAAAGTTTGATATTTTCAATATTTGACCACGCCTACAAGGCCCACTTTTTGAAAAAAACTTAAATTTTATTTTTGTTATTTATTAGTACCCTAAGAGCGAATACTTTGCAAATGATATCCCATTGAAACCACTATGGTTTTTCTGTAGTGGAACAGTTGGTGTGGAATGCCTCACATGGCTATCCATACAACCCATTTAAAATTTTACGGTTCACATGTTTTTTTTTTTTTCGCTGAACATTTGGTGTGGAATGCCTCATACGTATATTTATAAATAGGTAAAATTTCCATCAAATGATCCCACAATTTTACCAATTTCATTTCAAAAATGTCAAATGTTTTTTGTCATAAAAATGTTGCAGGTATAACTCTTCAAAAATGTTTTTTTACTTAAACAAGCGCACCTTAGCCTGTTTTCAACCGATTCACAATATTTGTTTGTTTAAGAAGTAGCACTGATATTTTTTAAACAAACCAAAAAAATTATAAATAGGATTTGGAAGTAACTGACACGCCCATTATTTTATTCCACTCACACTGACACTCACTAACAACCACGTGAGTAAAATTAATTTTCAATCACGCTCACTTCTGATCATGTATGAATCACGCACAACTCTAATTACGTTCCCATCTCTAGTTTATATGCATATGCGCATAAAATTACTACTAGTAACAAGATTTATGAATAATGCTTGAATTACAAGCGTTTCTGAAAAAATTTAAAAATGCCCTATCACAAAACTTAGCATAACTCATTCATTTTTAAACCGATTGTTATGTTTTTTGATGTTTTGGAAAGCTACTTTACTGTGCTTTTTTACAAAAAATTCAAAAAAATTGTTTAATGATGCACTTTCAACTTAGAGTGTAAAGAATATGACAAATTTTTCAAAAAATACGTTTTTTTTTTACTTAAGCGATCGTAGCTCAGCCAATTCTTGATCGATTTTTAATATTTTTGTTTTGTTTGAAAGGTAAGACCTATACCTTTAAAACAAATCCATAAAATCGAAAATCGGTTGCAAACTAACAAAGTAATAATTTTTTAAAATTGTAATTTAAGAATTTCCGTTTTTCAACACATTTGCCAATAAAAAAAGTACTTAACGAAGTGATCCAGAAAAACTATGAGTATATCAGTACTCTATGGACTCCAACCAACCCGAATTATCATATGAGAACCCCTGCATAAATTATTTTTGGTCTTTTGTAGCACAGTGAAATCATCAATGTTTTACTCTATCAGCGATAATTAGGTTATTTTTAATACTACAAAAAAATTTTGTGTGGACTAGCCTCACTTTCAAAATTAACATTTTTGATAAATCGTTTACTAGTATAATTTTTTTTATCTCATCTTACAATTCTTTAATAAAATTAGTAGAGGACAAGGCAATAGGGCTCTTTTAGAGTTAAAAACTCTACGGATATTCTTTATCAGAGATATAAAGGTTATTTTATGCATTACAAAAAAAATGTGGACTAACACCACTTTCAAAATTAATGTTTTTGATAAATCGTTAACTAGTAAAATTTTGTTTAGCTCATCTCAGAATTCTGTACCAAAGTTAGTTTAGGATTAAATTATGGAGTTATTTAAGAATAAAAATCATCAAAGTTTTACTCTATCAGCGATTATAAGGTTATTTTTAACACTACAAAAAAAATGTGGACTAACACCACTTTCAAAATTAACATTTTTCATAAATCGTTTACTAGTAAAATTTTGTTCAGAACACCTCAGAATTTTGTATTAAAGTTAGTTAAGGATTAAATTATGGAGTTATTAAAGAATAAAAATCATCAATGTTTTACTCTTTCAGCGATTATTAGGTTATTTTTAACACTACAAAAATATTTTGTGTGGACTAGCCTCACTTTCAAAATTAACATTTTTGATTAATCGTTTACTAGTAAAATTTTTTTTAGCTCATCTTACAATTCTGTAACAAAATTAGTTTAGGACTAAGCAATAGGGCTATTTTAGAGTTAAAAACGCTACGGATATTCTTTATCAGAGATATAAAGGTTATTTTATGCATTACAAAAAAAATGTGGACTAACACCACTTTCAAAATTAATGTTTTTGATAAATCGTTAACTAGTAAAATTTTGTTCAGCTCATCTCAGAATTCTGAAGAAAAGTAGTTAAGGATTTAACTATAGAGTTGTTTAATAGTAAAAAACACCAAAGTGTTATTCAATCAGCAATTATTTGGTTATTTTTAACGCTACAAAAAAATTGTGGACTAACCTCACTTTCAAAATTAACGTTTTTGAGAAATCGTTAACTAGCAAAACTTCTCTCATAAAATTCTCAGACGTTTTTAAAGTTTTCTTTGAACTTTTTTTTTTAATCGAAAGATACCATTAAACTGTATCCAAATCTATCGTTAACTAAGTTTTTTTAAAAATGTGACTTACCCCACTATCATAATAAATGGTTCATTTAATCCTTAAAATTTGTACCACATATTTTTTAGGTCCACTAGAATAAAAATTTATCCGGACACTTGGGAAAATCAAAAGTTGAAGAAAAAATGCCACTCTATTTGGGGGGGGCATTGTGGAGGGTATTCACGAATGCAGCTAACAAGGGAAGTCTCCCTAGTGTCACCCGCGGATCTTTTTGGAATTGGTTTTATTTTGTAGAGCAGAAAAAATAAAGGGACACGTATTTTTTTTTTAGCGACCCAAATTCTTATTTAGGGGGTAAAAAGGAGGGGGGAAGACAAGGCCATTTTTCAGTTTTTTTCGTTTATCTCCTATATTATGCAAAGAAACCTAGTCATGTTACATACCAAATGAAAGGTCTTTGGAAAACCTATCTACGTGTGCTAAGAACGTGTCCAGACATGCACAACTTTTTGTCATATTGAGTAAAATACCAAAAACTTAGGATATTTTTGTTTATAAGCCGAAAAATATTAACTTCTTTGGCCCGTTGTTAGCACCACGAGATAGGTATTTTTAATACCTTTAATCTGATACACACATGCCTATATTAATTTTGTTTAAATAGGCTTAAATCGTAAAAAACTGAAAAAGTTCAATTTCCCCCCATACAAATCGAACCCCCCTAAAAATGAGTTTGGGCCGCTAAAAAAAATACGTGTCGAATTAATTTTCGTTCTTAACAACATATCCAAATTTCATGAAGATCGGAGGGTGACACCAGGGAGACTTCCCTTGTAAGTCGAATTTAGTTCTTTTATATCATTAATTTAAAATTCAAAATTGATATGGTGTTTGTTCTATGGAAAACACTGCTGATTTTACAGACATTGGATGAGGTGGCGTCTGTAGATAATGGTTATTGGTGGTGCTGTATATGCAAACAAAATGGTACACAAAATACAAACAATTCTATTGATATTTAGTTTAGTATTCTCATGTGACCTTGTAACATGGAAATATTTTTACTATTTTACAAAGTCAATGATGATAAATTTGTAAAAAAAAAAAATGTTTGCAAATCAGAGTGAGTTTGAGTGAGTGTAACGTAGTAATGTTTGAGCTGGTATTTTTTTGTTTGTATGTTGGAAGAAATTTATATTACTTTACAAGGTCTAGGAAAAGGAAAAATAAAAATGTTTGAATGTCAAGTTTAGTAAAAAAAAAAATATCAGCAAAATAAATATTTCTGTTGGCATAGATTACCAGAAAAAGTAGAGGTGTTGAAAAAAATGCGTTTTTTTTTAAGAATAAAAATTCTTTTAAAATTTCAGAAATTTATAGGAAAGCCAAATGCTGATCAAATATTTTGTTTTTATTTTCATGAATGTGCTATAAGCATTAAGCTCACTCAAGACTGGAATCGAACTTAGGACCTAATGCTTTCAGAAGTTGGAAAACATTAAAGACTTTTCTATATTTCATAAGTCTTTCATTATAAATTGTGTGTTTGTTAACTAGAATGGAACTCAGGATCTCATGCTTATAGAAGTGGGAAAACATTTAAGACTTTTCTAGGCTTCATATTATTTTTAATATTAATCGCTTGTTTGTCAACATTGGTTTTTGTTTTTGTTGGTAAAAATCTATGAAAACAATAGTTACTACCAACACTTTAAATTTAGAAATGGTAATGAAAATATCCAAACCCGCCACACACCAACATGTGCTAAAGAAATACTCTTAATACATTTATCTTATTTTAAATAAAATATCCTTGAATGAAAAACTAAAATAAATTTTTATATTATGGCATGATATTTCAAAGACAAGCCCTTTTTGTAATTGTATTTTAGGTTACACTCAAAAAAAAAGTTAGCTCTCAATTCTGTCAAATGTTTTTTAACTCAATACCTCAACAACGCTTTCAAATGGCACCAAGAAATAAGGAACACTTCGAGTGTTCTAAAAAAAACACAACTTTTCAGGAGAGTCAAAAAACTGTTTATTTCGCGAATTGTTAGAGTAGTAAAAAATTCGATATTCTACAATATTTTTTTAAATCAACTACTGTATATCACATATAAATAGTTTTTAAAATTTTGCACTATTGGGGATTTTATGATAGATGGAGAGTTTTGTTTCTCAAAAATATTTAAAGTACATGAATGAAAATGATCAGATAGAGGATTTTGTATTTTAATAAAAACGAGTTATTATGATTTCATTTACGACATCGGTAACTTTGTAACGTTATTTATTAATGATAAAGGCTCATAAAAAATCCGAAAAATCCGGTTTTGGTCCACAATTGCTGATTTTTAATACAAAAATTATTTTTTTTACCGAATTCATCTCAAAAGTTGACAAACTGTTGAGAATGTTATGTAAAAAATAGTAAAAAAATTAAAAACGCGATTTTGTTCCACAAATGCTGATCAGAATCGCGATTTTTAAGATTAAAATTTTTGTTTCATAATCTACACAAGACATCCAAATTTGAGCAATATTTTTCAAAAAAGTCCAACAAGAATTTTAGAAAAAAATAGCATCAGTGGACCAAAATCGTGGTTCTGGAATTTTGTTGACAAATTCATGTTCAGCAATCAAAAATAAGTATGAAAACATGAATTTCATGATGAAATTATTAAAAAAAATATATAAAGTAATTATTTGAAAAAATAGAGGATTTTGCGTTCAGAAAAATTAATTGTGTAATTGTGCAAAAAAGAAAATTTTGTTCTGAATTTTACACCATAGATGAGGGCCGTTTTACTGAATATTTTGCCATTAAAAAGAAATTTTCGAGAAAATGGAAGATAGAGGGTTTTAAATATAGGCCCTCGACTAACTTTAAAAAAATATTATAAAGATTTAAATTACACAGTGCAACAAATTTTAGGTCATCGCCTCAATGGTTAAAACGCAAAATGAAAGTTTTGCAAAGTTAGTTCGAATATAATTTTTATGGCCCACTGAAATTTTTAACTCTTTACCATAGGAGTTTGGAAAACTAAAATAAAACTTTAATAATAGAATAGACAAATTCGGGACTTGCTAAATACATTTGTACCCTCCACAATGTGAAAAAAAATTATTTGCCCAAAAAAATTTATTTGCCAAAAAAAAAAAATTGGAAAAAAAAAATTCAGCACAAAAAATGTTTGTGAAAAAATTTCGTTTTTGAACCGCTGCACTGTGGTTCCGATTCCAAAACTAGGTGGACAAAAGTATTTAACCATTATATATTATGTTTTTGGAGTCGCTGATTTCAAAAAAAATACTTAAAAAATGGTAGCTCTAGTATTTTTGAAAATACAGTGGGTTTCACTATAATAACTACAACTAAAGTGCACTTTTCGCTACAACTAAAAAAGTTAAATACATTTTGCTGCTTTTGGTATCTAAATTTAATGGAATTATTAAAAAAAAGATATAAAAAGCCATTCTGAGCTTTACAGTAAAGTCCAGCTATGTCGAACTACTTTTAATATGTACTTTTTTTCTTGAATAGTCGAATTTAATCATTTTTTTGCTTCTGGAGTTGCGGGAAAAGAAAAATGTGTGATGTAGCTATTGTAGAAAATACTGTTAAGTTATTTGTTACAAAAATATGTGCAGAAGATCTTGAATATTAGTCCCATTTTTTGGTGAGTTCTAAAAATTGCATGAAAAAATCGCTTGTTTAAAAGCGCTATAAAAAATGCAGCTGGACGCCGCTGGATGAGATGAGTAATAAAACTTACTCTCTGATAGTTACTTTAAGAGATGTATATAGTGGCTTGCCCGCAACTTGGAGCGGTTTTTTTCGGCAAGCTTTGAAAGATTAATAATCTATTTTTTTTTTTTTTACTTATGACCCTAACTTTAAAAACCGATATCAAGATAACACGAAAGAATTACGAACCAATGAAAATTTTTTAAATAAGTATATACCCATGGCTATGTTAAATATAATCCACGGCAATCTCCTGGAAATAATTCACTTGTTATAAGCTACTTACAAAGGAAGTATCTCAACCCTTATGAACCGATTTGCCTGAAACTTAAAATATATATTAAAGAGACAATTCTAAGGTTGGGGGTCTCGGCTTATCGGCCATATCAGGGATTTAGGGGTTCAAAACATGGGTCAAAAAATGGCGAAAAAATCGTTTTTTGGATTTTTCAGCCATTTCTTTTTAAGAAACTATATGATGTTTTCATATGAGAAGAAAGGTTTTTTTAATGCCTATCTAATGGTGGCATAACCTTATAAAAATTCGGCTTCCTTAAATATTTTTTCAGGAAAATATGTAAATTTTGGGGGGTACTTATGTGAAGACATAGACCTACGATATCCATATGGATAAGAAATAATCCTTATTAAATTTAAGTCGACCCGTATTTTTGCCCTAGACGATATTCCTGTTAGTTCGGAAGTTATCAAAATTTTCCCGAAGGTCCACATGGTTTTATAAGGGGACAACGAAATTTTTAAACACCGATATGGCCGACAAGCCGAGACAACCCAACCTTAAAATCGTCTCTTTAATATATATTTTAAGTTTCAGGCAAATTGGTTCATAAGGGTTAAGATACTTCCCTTGTTAGTTTTGTATTGATTTCCTTAATTTTCAAATACAAAAATTTCGGTGAACAAACATTGATGTTCTAGTTCTGCTGAGACAAAGTTAAAGACCTTATATAATGAAATTATTTTGCGTTCAGTCTAGGCATGTTGTTAGCTATTTAAAACACCTACCTTTTTTTAATTTAAAGATTCAAACTTTTTAGACTTTTGTCCACCTAGATTTGGATTTGGAACCACAGTGCGCTGAACCGATTCCGCTTAAATGCAATTCAAAACTGATCAGGGCAACAATAAGTAAATATGTTAAGTTTTAGTCAAATCTATGTAATAATTTGGCCATTATCGCCATTTCAACAGAAAGATGGGCAGACGGACATCGCTACACCATTTCCAGTTGTATTTTAAAATTTTCCAAATGTATTTTAAAATTGTCCAAATGTATTTTAAAATTATCAAAATATATTTTAAAATTTTCAAAATGTAGTTTGAAATTTTCCAAATGTATTTTAAAAATTTTCAAATGAATTAAAAATTTTCAAATGAATTTTTAAAATTGTCTAATTGTATTTCACTGTTGAATAAATTCAAAGAAAATCGCACTCCTGATTCCAAATCTGCCATCCAAATTTTTCTATCGCGTAAGGTTTTTAAGATATTCGCGTTTGAATGTAGAAAAATACGCTAATTTAGCACTTTTTGGGTCTCCCCTGTAACTTATTCTTAAGTTGCACACACAAAATATGACTAGATTTATTACAAATGAGGCATCTTGATTTCAAATCTGTCATCAACATTTTTTTAGCGCGTGCCGTTTTTGAAATATTGGCATTTGAAAAACTCAAATATCACACTGAAATTTTCAAACGCTAATTATCGGAAAAAAACGGAACATGCTAGAAAATTTTGGATTGCAGTTTTGGAATCAAGAGGTTCATTTTATATAAAATCAAGTCCTATTTTGTGGAAGCAATGTAAGAGTACGTAACAGGGGAACCTCAAAAGTGCCAAAATATTGATTTTTTTGACTTTCTAACAGCGAATGTCTCAAAAATTGTACGTGCTTAAAAAATTTGGATAGTAGTTTTGGAATCAGGAGGCCAAAATCTATAAGGACCAGTTAGACATTTCACTGGGAGGTTTCTGGTGTCGAAGAGCGTTTTAAAATTTTTTAAATGTATTTTAAAATTGTCCATATGTATTTTAAAATTATCGAAATGTATTTTAAAATTGTGCAGTTGCATTTGAAAATTTTCCAAATGTATATTTATTTATGAAGAATTCTATTTGTCTCAGATTCTGAGACATTTTTTCTACAGAAAAATTCTCAGGTTCTACAGAAAAATTCTCCTATTCTGAGACATTTTTTCTATAGAAAAATTCTCAGATTCTGAGACATTTTTTCTATAGAAAAATTCTCAGATTCTGAGACATTTTTTCTATAGAAAAATTCTCAGATTCTGAGACATTTTTTCTATAGAAAAATTCTCAGATTCTGAGACATTTTTTCTATAGAAAAATTCTCAGATTCTGTGACATTTTTTCTATAGAAAAATTCTCTGATTCTGAGACATTTTTTCTATAGAAAAATTCTCAGATTCTGAGACATTTTTTCTATAGAAAAATTCTTAGATTCTGAGACATTTTTTCTATAGAAAAATTCTCAGATTCTGAGACATTTTTTCTATAGAAAAATTCTCAGATTCTGAGACATTTTTTCTATAGAAAAATTCTCAGATTCTGAGACATTTTTTCTATAGAAAAATTCTCAGATTCTGAAACATTTTTTCTATAGAAAAGTTCTCAGATTCAGAGACATTTTTTCTATAGAAAAATTCTCAGATTCTGAGATATTTTTTCTATAGGAAAATTCTCAGATTCTGAGACATTTTTTCTATAGGAAAATTCTTAGATTCTGAGACATTTTTTCTATACAAAAATTCTCAGATTCTGAGACCTTTTTCTATAGAAAAAATTGCGTAAAAAATTGTTAGTGTTTTAAAATTTATAAATAATTTTCATTACTACAACATCGAATTTGCTTACAAGTTTTTGCTTACAAGTTTTTTCAAAGATTTAGCCAAGTCGAATTTAACTTTTTTACTTGTTGTTTTTTTATACATTTTACAATATATTTTTTGTTAGTGTATCTTAAAGTAATATGTTAAAGTTGTCTATTCCATTCTTGTAAGTGATGTTGTGTAATAATTGTTTTTCATGGCCGTTAAACAATTTTCAAAGTTACTTTAATTTTACACAACTTTTACTTTGAAAGCTGTTTGTTGTTGGACAGTTAGAAAATTCTATTTAAAAGTAAAAACGGAAATTTGTTTTTGTAAATGACATCAACGGTATTTTCAATGGAATTCCGAAAAAAAATATAAAAAAAAATTAATTAACATGGGCAAATAGATAAGAAACAAACAAAAAAAACTAATTTAATGGTATTCAATTACAATTTTTTTTTTTTTGGGTCTTATCAAATTTCCATTTTTTTGTTGTTGCTTTTTTATTTACTTACCAATTTTAGCTATACTGGCCGATAATATCCATATACCAATTATAAATGGTGTTTTAACCCTATCAAATTCCACCACAGATAATGGATAACGTTCATGTAGATGTTCGTGGCCATCTTCTGCATGATTTTCTGGTTCTACAGGTGAGGCAGAATTTTTACTATCAGTATTTGACGGTGGTATTGAAGTATCAGAAGCAGGCTGAAAATGGAAGAAGGAAATTATAAATTTAAAAATAGTTTTAAACAAGTTCATGATATTAGACGGGGCCTGAAGGGGGCCTCAGAAGCTAAGACTTTATTCGTATAGAAAAAGTTTCAGATTTTGAGACGTGTTTCGTGAAGAAAAAGTCACAGATTCTGAGATGTTTTTTTGTAAAGAAAAATCTTAGATTCTGAGACATTTTATGTACAGAAAAAGTCCCAGATTCTGGTACATTTTTCGATTAGAAAAAGTCTTTGATTCTGAGACAATTTTCTTACAGAAAAAGTCATAAGATTCTGAGAAATTTTTCGCATAGAAAAAGTCTCAGATTTTGAGACATTTTTCGGATACAAAAAAGTCTTAGATTCTAAGACATTTTTCGTACAGAAAAAGTCTCAGATTCTGAGATATTTTTCCTATAGAAAAAGTCTCAGATTCATAAAAATTTTTCCTATACAAAAACTCTCAGATTCTGGAAATTTTTCCTATAGAAAAAATTCGTACAGAAAAGTATCAGATTCTAAGAAATTTTTCGTATAGAAAAACTCTCAGATTCTGAGAAATTTTTCGTATAGTAAAAGTATCAATTTCTGAGACAATTTTCGTATAGAAAATTCACAGATTCTGAGACATCTTCCCTATAGAAAAAATTCTCAAGTCTCAGATTCTGAGACTTTTTTCTTATAGAAAGTCTCAGATTCTGAGACATTTTTCTTACAGAAAAAGTCTCCGATTCTGAGACATTTTTCGTATAGCAAAATTCTCAAATTCTGTGATAATTTCCGCATAGAAAAAGTCGAAGATTATAATGCATTTTTCCTATAGAAAAACTCTCAGATTCTGAGACATTTTCTTATAGGAAAAGTCTCAGATTCTGAGACATTATTCGTATAGAAAAATTCACAGATTCTGAGATAATTTTTGTCTAAAAAAAATTCTTTCGTATAGAAGTAGTCTCAGATTCTGATACATTTTTCGTATAGAAAAATTCTTAGATCCTGAAACATTCTTCGTATAGAAAAAGTCTCAGATTCTGAAACATTTTACGTGTAGAAAAATTCTTAGATTCCGAAACACTTTTCGTAAAAAAAAAAAGGCACAGATTCTGAGACATTTTTCGTATAGAAAAAGTCTCAGATTCTGAGATATTTTTCCTATAGAAAAAGTCTCAGATTCCGAGACATTTTTCATATAGAAAAAGTCTATGATTCTGAGACATTTTTCGAGAAGAAAAAGTCTCAGATGCTGAGACATTTTTCTTGTAGAAAAAATTTCAGAGTCTGAGAAAAAGTCTCAGATTCTGAGACATTTTTCGTATAGAAAAAGTCTCAGATTCTGAGACATTTTTCATATAGAAAAAGTCTCAGATTCTGAGACAATTTTCGTATAGAAAAATTCTCAGATTCTGAGATATTTTCTCTTAAGAAAAATTCTCAGATTCTGAGACATTTTTTCTATAGAAAAATTCTCAGATTCTGAGACATTTTTTCTGTAGAAAAATTCTCAGATTCTGAGACATTTTTCCTATAGAAAAAGTCTCAGATTCTGAGACATTTTTCATATGGAGAAAAAGTCTCAGATTCTGAGACATTTTTCTTATAGAAAAGATCTCAGATTCTGAGAAATTTTTCGTATAGAAAAACTCTCAGATTTTGAGATATTTTTCGTGTAGAAAAAACCTCAGACTCTGAGACATTTTTTGTCTAGAAAAAGTCCCAGATTTTTCGACATTTTTCGTATAGATAAATTCTCAGATTGTGAGACGTTTTTCATAAAAAAAGTCTCAGATTCTGAAACATTTTTGGAAAGAAAAAGTCTCAGATTCAGAGACATTTTTCGTATAGAAAAAGTCTTGGATTCTGAAAAAATTTTCGTATGGAAAAAGACTCAGATCCTAAGAAATTTTTCGTACAGAAACAGTCTCAGATTCTTAGTCATTTTTCGTATAGAAAAAGTCTCAGATTCCACTACATTTTTCTGATAAATTTTTCTTATAGAAAAAGTCTCAGATTCTGAGACATTTTTCGTATAGAAAAAGTCTTATGGCGTTTTCTTTTCTGGAAAAAAATGTGCGCACTTTCTGCACTTTTTTTCTTTAATGACTCTTTTTAAAATGCTTGATATAGCATTAGACAGGCCTTGAAAATACCTTTCTTTTGGTACCAAACATGTCTATATTTAGTGCACATAACTGTGCACAAAGAGTCATTAAAGAAAAAAAGTGCAGAAAGTGCGCACATTTTTTTCCAGAAAAGAAAACGCCATTAGATTTTGAGATATTTTTTGTATTGAAAATTTCTCAGATTCTGAGACGTTTTTCATAAAGAAAAAATCGCAGATTCTGAAACAATTTTTGTATAGAAAAAGTCACTGTTTTTAAGACATTTTCGTATAGAAAAAGTCTTACGTTCTGGCACATTTTTTGTATTAAAAAAGTCCCAGATTCTAAGACACTTTTTTTCTATAGAAAAGGTTTCCGATTCTGAGATTTCTGAGAATTTTTTTTTTTTAATTGTTGAAGTTGCTGCAAGTCTTAGAAAGGGTCTTAGATTCTGAAATATTTTTCGTAGATTGTTAGACAATTGTCGCACTTTTTCTACAAAATAAGTTTTAGATTATGAGACCTTTTTCTTATAGAAAAAGTTCTTAACCCCATTTAAAAAGTCTCAGATTAAAATCAAATTATTCTATAAGAATATCATGGTTTTAAATAGTAAAGAAAATCTACCTCGAGCTAGATAACCCTACTGAAAAAATACTTTTTTGTAAGTTTTATTTCTTGAAACTATAACACCGTCCGACAGCCAATATTAAACATGAACCGGATGATATACGTCTGAAAGTAGAGATCAAATGGAGTAAAACTGCATTTACAGTTTCTCTTTTCGTGATCCTGTTTCCTTTAAAAAGGACTTCAAAGTTTTAAAGGATACATTTTGTAAAATATTTTTGAAATATTTGTGCTTGTTCTATGATGACACTATGATGACGGCAAATGAAAGAGGAGAATCTCCCCTAATTTTTCCATTTTTTTTTATTTTGAGGAGATAAATGTGAATAAAGTCATTTGAAAATTTTATCAAAATATTTTGTTGAAAATTTTTAATGATATTGAAGGATACATTTTTGAAAGGACGTAACTTACCTCCTTTTTCCTGATATGTAAAAATAATAAAATAGGATAATTAGGGGAGATCCTCCTCTTTCATTTGCTATCAATAGTGGCATTCTAGGACAAGTATAACTACTAAAAAAAATATTTTATAAATTTTTTTCCTCTAAAACTTTGAAGTCCTTTTAAAAGGAAACAGGATCACGAAATGAAAAACTGTAAATGCAATTTTACTACATTTTGTCTCTAGTTTCAAACGTATATTATCCAGTTCAACGATTTTTTTGTGTCAGACGGTGTAATAAATATATAATCAAGCTAAATTTATTTTTGTCATACGACAAAGGGTTTTTTGAACTCATTTAAGATACACTTGATAACCTTAAATTTGTTGCACAGTGTTATTAAAAATTAGTTCACATTGTTATTAAAAATTATTATATTTATTAAAAGACGTTTACAAAAAAACTTTGGTAAAAAGCTAATTTCTACAAAATGTTTACCTAAGTATGAATTAAATAACTCGTGATAAAAAAAAATAGATAAGATAGATAAAAATAATAAGTAGCACTTTTTATTACCTTCACATACAAGGGATGGCACTCACCGACTGTCCTGAAACTTGCATATGGGAATGAGGGGAGAAACATAAGAGTTACCTGAATTTTTTTAACTGCCTAATGCAAAATTGAACCTTGAAAACCCCTTTCGATCTGCATAAAATGTTCATATAGTTTCTTATGAAGAAATGTGAAAAATCCTCAAAAACGAAAAAAATCACGTCTTTCCCCCTCCCCTTTGAGCCGCTAAATGTGAGATTGGTCAGCTACACACAAAAAAAACCTTGCCAAATTACTAGAAAAAGTCTCGTAATCCCATTTTATCAATATTTGACAGTTTTCCTTGTTTTTTAACAAAAAATTGTCGATCAAAATTTATTTTTTTTTAATTTTACAATTGTTTTTTGTAATTTTACAGTTTTTTTTGTAATTTTACAAATTTCAAAGTTTTTTTATAAAAAAAATTTAGTAAATTCGCGAGATTTCCTTGTAAGTTTTATTGCGCCAAAAAAGTTGTAAATTTACAATTTTATTGGTATCTTGTAAAATTACGAACTCGTAATTTTTACTAAAAAATTCTCGTAAAATAGGAGGTAGCAAAAAATCTAGTAAAAACTCGAAACCTTCTTGTAAGTTTTATCGCTTGAAAAAAATTTGTAAATTTACAATTTTATTGGTAAAAACATTGTAAAATTACAAAATTATTCTGATTAATTTTTATTAATAAATAAAAATTGTTTTATTTGACCCAAAGACTATCAATACTTAAAGATATGTGAAGTCTCCCTTCTTCTGTTAAACCCTCTCTTAAATTCCCTTTGCTAAGTCCGCCATCGAACTGGACGTTTGATCAAACGAAAAAAAATCTCTTAAGTTCGATATAAACAAAAAAAAAGTGTTGCAGTTTGTCGATTTTCAGACTTAAGCTAGCGTTTTTATTCATATTGCTGTAAAAAAAGTTTTTTTTTGTGGATTATCAGGAAATCCAATGACTTTTTATTTGCTGACAATTTGTTTTAAACACTTTTAAAGGTATTTCTTAAATAATATAAACAAAAAAATTATAAATTGATACATTTTTTCAAAATTTATTAAGCGCTTTTTTCGATATAAAAAGTTAGCATTATTTGTCAAACCAACAATGTTAATTTAACATTATCGTATTTTCCTCGTCTAACAGTTTTCGTACCTTCTGTTAAAAAGTTCCAAAATATTAAGAGCGGGAGACAAAGAGCTTGTTCGACCTTTAAAATATTATATTTTGTGAGGATGTTTATTCTGGCTCGAGGTCATTATTTTCTTTACTAATTAAAACCATGATATTCTCATAGCATAATTTTCAAGAAAATTATTTTTTTGTTTTAAATTTATTTATGTTGGTCATTTTTGCAAGACTTAATCGACACGTGTTTCGGAATTTGTCAAGATTCCATTGTCAAGATTATTTAGCAAAATAGAAACGATATACTACAAAGTAGCAAACGAGTCTAATGACAAATCGTTTGTGCACAAACTAAAACATTAATACATATTCGACTCTATCCACAATGTGAATTAGAAAGACGAAGAAATTGTACTATGTTAGTAAGTAACGATTGTCAATAACCAACAAAAACATTTAAAACATTTTACATACGATAGTCCATTGGACTACAACAATATGTTTTTTGTTGCTGTGAATCGTTACTTACTAACATAGTACAATTTCTTCGTCTTTCTAATTCACATTGTGGATAGAGTCGAATATGTATTAATGTTTTAGTTTGTGCACAAACGATTTGTCATTAGACTCGTTTGCTACTTTGTAGTATATCGTTTCTATTTTGCTAAATAATCTTGACAATGGAATCTTGACAAATTCCGAAACACGTGTCGATTAAGTCTTGCAAAAATGACCAACATAAATAAATTTAAAACAAAAAAATAATTTTCTTGAAAATTATGCTATGAGAATATCATGGTTTTAATTAGTAAAGAAAATAATGACCTCGAGCCAGAATAAACATCCTCACAAAATATTACAAAATTATTGTTAAAAAAAGGAGGTAGCAAAAAAAAAAAAAGTTACAAACTTTTCTTGTCGTTTTACAAGGTTTTTTTTCTTTTTGAGTGAAAAAAAAACAGGTAACACTTATTTTCCTCCCCTCTTTTCCATATACAAGTTTCAGGACAATCGGTGGGTGCCCTGTGAAAGACCTTCCTTGTAAGTTATCTTAAACGAAAAACCCCAAAATAGATAAAACCCGTTTACAACATTGTGTAAAGTTAATCAAATTAATCCATAAAACTACTTTTGTAAACTTAAATACCCAAGGTAAATACGAGAGTAAAACAAACAACATGTCATACATCAAGTTGTAAAATAGTGACAAATCATCATGAATTTATGATTTAGTAAGTAAAATTCTGCTGTTGCTGCTGCTGGTGGTGGTAGCATTTGTTAACAATATCATAAAATAACCCAGGAAAAATTTTTTATGAATTACAAAAAAAAATTAAAGTATAAAGGATGAATAATTTAAAAAAATCGTTGAGAGTTCAACTTTAATTCAAGCAATATTTCAAGTCTGCATTTCACTTTTTTAAATTGCAAAAAAAGCAAAATTTGATTAAAAAAATAATTGATACAACTTAAAAGTTAATTTGTTTAGCATCAACAAAAAAAATTGTAGTATTGCTTAAAATATTAATTGATGCAATTAAAAATGAATTGATTTAAAAACGTTTTTAGTAAATACGAGTATATCTTGAAAAGGCGATGTGATAAAAATTTTTCTCATGACAGATTCGTGTTTAGGAAGCCAAAATACTTAAAAAAATGTATTTAGATAGTCTGTACAAAAACCATGTAGAATAGTGTAATTTAAATAATCGTTTGAATTCAAAATTAATTCAAGATTGTATAAAAATTAAAATTGATTAAAAAAATTATTATAAAACAATTAAAAAGTTAATTGATTTAGCACCAACAAATAAATTTGTAAAATTAATTAAAATATTAATTAATACAAATAAAAATTTTATTGATTTAAACAAAGTTTTTTAGTAAATCAATTCAAATTTTAATGTTTTGCTGGTACAATAATGTTACGACACACAATTTATTTGATTGAAATTTGTCTATAGTAGTTTTCATTGTCCAAAAAAAAAAACACTTTCAAATATTTGTTCATTTTTACGCACTGTCACACTTGTCATGTGCACTCGCTCTCTTTTCAAGTACCTTTAAATTTGTGAATGAATTTAAAAAAAAAAAATTAAAACACGATAGACAGACAGACGGCTAAACAAATACATTTATTGTCATTCAAAGTGATCAGAGTAAAGTGGAGTAGATTTTGAGGAAAGTGTGTTACAACACGCAATGTATATAAAATGATTTGCACCTAAATGTTCTATAGTCATACAATTTGATTTGTTGACTAAACAAAAATATAATTTCATTGAGTTTTTACTTAACAACACTAGACGACAAAATATATATAAATTGACCACACTTGATATAATATAAGTAAAAACAAGTAGAAAAGTTAAATTCGACTTGGCCGAATCTATGAATATCCTCCACAATGCCCTTTTTAAGTGAGAGTAAATTTTCTAACGTGACAACTTTTATTTAGTAATTTTTCAAAAAAAATAGTCTAAAATTGTAAAAAAAATTTTCGAGTGTATTTTTTTTTTTTTGTTTTTAGTGTAAAAATATTTTTGAGTGACAAAAATATATTTTTGTAACTTACCAATGTTTTTAAAACATGTTTAACGGGTTTTTAACACGTGAATTTGAGGTAAAACTAATCTGAAATTCACGGTTTTGCAAATAACTTTTGAACCACTGAACCGATTTGGCTGAAATTCAAGACGAACAAGGCCAGGGGAACGACAAATATATATGCCAAGTTTTTTTAAGTGATAGTAAATTTTCTAACGTGACAACTTTTTTTTAGTAATTTTTGAAAAAAAAAATAATTTACTAAATTTTTTTTTGGTGTAAAATTTTTTTTGAGTGTAAAATTTTTTTCAAGTGTACTTTTTTTTTGATTTTAGTGTAAAAATATTTTTGAGTGACAAAAATATGTTGTAAAATATTTTTGCGACTTACCAATGTTTTTAAAAAAGGTTTAACGGGTTTTTAACACGTGAATTTAAGGTGAAACTAATTCACGGTTTTGCAAATAACTTTTGAACCACTGAACCGATTTGGC
Organism: Pegoplata infirma; assembly: GCA_963921195.1. Taxonomy (NCBI): domain Eukaryota; kingdom Metazoa; phylum Arthropoda; class Insecta; order Diptera; family Anthomyiidae; genus Pegoplata; species Pegoplata infirma. The sequence goes on from OY992537.1 coordinate 99,660,488, forward strand.
TGAAATTTAAGACGAAAAAGGCCAGGGGAACGACAAATATATATGCCAAGCTTCAGCATCCTCTTTTCTTTCAAAAGTTTGGGTGTTTTTTATCTCATAAATTCATGAAAAACCCTTGCCAAAATTCAGTCTTTTGCTCATAACTTTTGAACCACCAATAATTCGATATCACGAAAAAAGGATCTTAATTTTTCATGATAGTTTTTTTTTTTTTATAAAATCGTTTTTAAAGTAAATTTTACGTTTTTGTATAGAATTTCAAATTCTAACACATTTTGCCTATAGAAAATGTCAACGTCTGAAAATTCTCCTATAGGAGAAATTATCCCTAAAAAATTAATAAATAGTCTCAAACTCAGTCCTACTTAAATTCTAATGTTCTGAGACACTTTTTCAAATAGAAAATGTCTGAAACATATTTTGCAAAGAAAAGTCTTAGTTTTTGACACATTTTTTCCTTTTAAAAAAAATCAGATTCTGAGACATTTTTCCTGTAGGAAAAGTCTCAGATTCTGAGACCATTTTCCTAGAGAAAAAGTTTCAGATTGTGAGACCTTTTGCTTATACAAAAAGTCTTAGATTCTGAGACCAGTTTCCTATAGAAGAAATCTCAGATTCTGAGACCTTTTTTCCTAAACAAAAAGTCTCAGATTCTGAGACCGGTTTTTTAAAGAAAACGTCTTCGATGTTGAGAAAAAATTTCAGATTCTAAGACCTTTTTCCTATAGAAAAAGACTCAGATTTTTTATAGTTTTTTTGTTTATTATAGTTTTCCTAACGCTTTTGAAAAAAAAAAAACTACATAGGGCATACTCGTTGTCTGATTTTTTTACAAATTCTTGTTGCACAGTGTAATTTATTAAACATGTTACAAGTAGGTTATTTCTATTTGTTTGTTGAATGAAAGTTTTCGTCACATTAATGAAAAAACATGAATCATTTTATACACTCAAAAACATATATTACTCAAATTTTTATAATTCAGATGGCAAAATTAGTTTTAAAATGATTTAATAGAAAGTATTTTTTGGAGGGTAAAAAGTAATGCTGATAGTAATTAGTACTCATTATACCGTCTGAAAAAAATTAAAAAAAAATCTAAATTTAGTAAAACTGCATTACAGTTTTTCATTTCGTGATCCTGCACAGAAAAAATTTGAAACAAATTTTAATCAACAAAAATCAATTTTTTTATTGAAATTCCTCCAATTAAAACAAATGTTATGCCAATCATCAAATTGTAGGTGATTGATTGAAATTTTTTTTTCAATTAAACATTTTTTCGATTTTGATCAAAAATTTGATAAATTTTTTATTTATAGTCAATCAAAATAATGATTGATTTAACAAATGAATTATAAGCTGATGACAAACTAATCAAAAAATTCATAATTTTTTCTTTCCAATATGTTGCCAACAATAAAAAAAGTAAAAACCGACTATTTTGTATATTTTTGAATTAATATATTCAAATAAATTAAAGCGAAAAAAAATCTGGTATATTAAAAATTTGTAATTCGACAGTTAAAGAAAATAACAAAAAATTTAATCAAAACATTGATTGACTCATTTAAATTATGTTGATCAATAGATTTAATTGAAAATTTTTAGCCAATAATTTTTTGTGTGTGTTTCCTTTTAAAAGGATTACAAACTTTTGAAGGATTTTTTTATAAAATATTTGTTAAATATTTGTACCTATCCTAGGATGCCACTTGTGATAGCAAATGACAGATTTTCCTTTTTATATTATTTCTACCTATCAGAAAAAAGAAGGTAAGTTACGTCCTTGCAAAACTTTATCCTTTAATATCATTCAAAATTTTCAACAAAATATTTTTATAAAGTATTCAAATGACTTTATTCACATCCTTTAACCCTGATATGGCAAAATAAAAAAAATGGAAATTTAGAGGAGATCCTCCTTTTTCATTTGCCATCACTTGTGGCATCATAGTACAAATACAAGTATTTCAAAAATATTTTACAAAATGTATCCTTTAAAACTTTGAAGTTATTTTAAAAGGAAACAGGGTCAAGAAATGAAAAACTATAAATGCAGTTTTACTCCATTTGATCTCTACTTTCAGACGTATATTATCCGGCTCATGTTTAATATTGGCTGTCAGACGGTGTTGCCAAGTAATCCAATTGAGAATTAAAACTACTATCAAGTTTTTGCTGGGTATGTCTAATGTATATAGTTTTTCTGGGCAAAATGGTAAAGTTCCAAAACGAAAAATATCGTACTACACCATTTGCAATTGTATTTCAGAAATTATCAATTGAATTTCAGAAGTTATCAATTGTATTTCAGAATTTATCAATTGTATTTCAGAAGTTATCAATTATATTTCAGAATTTATCAATTGTTTTTCAGAAATAAACAATTGTATTACAGAACTTATCAAATGCATTTCAGAAGTTATCAATTGTATTCAGAATTTATCAATTGTATTTAAGAAATTATCAATTGTTCTTCAGAATTTATCAACTGTATTTCAGAAATTATCAATTGTATTTCAGATATTATCAATTGTATTTCAGAAATTATCAATTGTATTTTAGAATTTTTCAAATGTATTTGGGATTCAGCCGTTTTGCTCATTTTCGAGCTGTGATAGTCAACTGAAAGTACCCTTGGAATATTTTTTGACGGACACCTTAATGAACATACTTCCCGAGTAAAAAAGTTCCTATATAATTGTATATAATTTTATAAACATCATATATGATTAAATAGAATTATATAGAATTTGATGCGAAAAATGAGTCGATAAAACCATATAAAATTTTATCAATGTTACTTGTGTTTTGATAAATTTTTTATATAATTTTATGCGAAATTTGGACCCCTATTTTTATATAACAAAAGCAAATATATATAATCAGATATAATTATATACAACTATATCAAATTATATAAAACAATATATAATTTTATAAAGTTATATAAAATTATATCAAGTTTTATATAAATCATAAAATTTTGTTTTAATTATATATAATTATATATAATTTTATGTAACTTTATATAGTTTTATGCAGTTTTATACAATTTTATATATATTTATATAATTATATCTAATTATATAATTTTGCTATTATTATATAAAAATAGGGGTCCAAATTTCGCATAAAATTATATAAAAAATTTATCAAAATATATGAAACATTGATCAAATTTTATGTAGTTTTATCGACTCATTTTTCGCATCAAATTCTATATAATTCTATTTAATCATATATGATGTTTATAAAATTATATACAATTATATAGGAACTTTTTTACTCGGGTTTACACAATTTTAAAACTTTTCCGTTTTATAAACCATTGAGAGTAGTTGTAAACCAAGTAGACTACATAATGGAAATGCGTCTAAATTACTAAAAAGATTTTAATAAAAACCACCATTTCTTAGAATATAAATTTCAAAAAGAAAAAAATTAAAGAAGAATAACATGCTGCATTTATTTTTTTCAAGTTAAGTATCTTGTATACAATGGGGATAATTGCTATAATTATAATGCGACATTAGAACGACACTTTTCAGTTGGCAAAAAACAATACACATGACATACTGCTGACTCTCCCTTTATAAAATTGCTGACATCTTCATATAATTTTTTTAAATGTCCCCGATGACATGTCAGCTGTTTGGCACCTGGGTTTTTTTCATGGCAAAAAAAAATCCGATTTCGGTCGATCGGTTTTCGAGATGTCGCTATTTGAAATTTGCAAAAATTACGATTTTTTTTCTACGTTCAAGAAATGTTATAGCTAGAGATGATCGTTCATAGAAACTAAATTTGAGCCAAATTCGATTTTTTTAACCCGTGCCACTCTTCGATGAAAATTTCAGATTTTTACCAAAATTTGGGGTTTTTGAAAAATAAAAAAAAAAATATCTTGCAATATACTATTTCTGTTTGTCTATTTTGTAAATACAAAAATATCAAAAATTTTCTGAAATCGGCCAAGCGGTTTTCGAGATATTGCCATTTGAAATTTGACAAATAGGTTTAAAAATGGCGGGTTTTCCTGAGTTCAAGATCGCCCTTCGATCAAAGTTTAAAGTTTTGGTGAAAATTTTCTAAACAAAAACAAAACTTTTATATTTTATTTTTAAAATCTCAAATTTTGGTAAAAATTTTTCCAAAATCCAAAACTTGAATGATCGGATCAAAATAAATAACATGTTTAATTTTTTAGTTAAATTTCCAAAAATCCAAAACTTTGATCGCCGGTTAAAGAAAAAATGCCACTCTAATGCAACATAATAGAGTCACAATAGTTTTAAGTGGTAGTCATAGTAGCAGTTACTATAGCAGCGCAACAGCATTATTAGCTGAAATAAATGAATGAAAATTGAAAATTGTGTTGTTTGCTGTCTGTCGTTTGTTGCTAAAACCCTTAATTGTTGTTTATGGCAACATATTGCTAATAAACAACAACAGAGCATACAAAATAATTGAACAAATTAAAAATAAATTTAAGATCAAGTTGGAAATAAAGTTAAAAGATATTTTATTTATTTACACGAAAAAAAATATGCACTTTAATTAGACAAATATTACAGCACAATTGTTATTTAGCAGTTGTGTCTACGTCTGTATTTTCAACGACAAATAGCAAATAAAATTATTGTCTTAATATATATTTGTTTTTTTTTTTAACGAAATTTACATAACTTTCAAATACTAGGTGATTCGAAAAATTTTTGCTATGGAATAGTCAACTGACAGCATATTTTTTTGCAAAAACGTTTTTAGAATTTTCCAAAAAGTGACATTCAAAAATGTTTAGGCACAAAAGTGCATTTTATAGCTTTCCAAACGCCTTTGAAAAAAATAAATAAAAACTACAGTGGGCCTTAAAAAATGGATTAGTTTTCAAAACCATTTTAAATTAATGTGATCTACTGGTAGATCGGTGCACTCTCATTTAAGGATGAAAGGATTTAAAATGTATGGGAGGACTGACTGACTTTAGAATTTGTCAAAATTTTTAATCAATAAATAAAAATTATTTTTTTTTTTTTTTTTGTAGTTGCCCTAAGACTTATCAAACAGCCCAGTCATTACTCGTGTTAATTTAACATTGAAAGTAAAATATTAGTAAACAAAAACTGAATGACAAATTTGAAAATATCCGGTATGAAGACGAGAATACAATAATTTTTAAAAACAAGTAAAGAAAATGATACATTGTCGATCAATATCTTTTCTATTTACGAGTATGTACTTGATGATATCAAAAAACAAATTTATTGCACACTGCAGCAAATATAAAAATTTCTTAACCAAATAGTAGTACAATTTGCATAAACAAGATCTCAGATCGATCTAACCTCAAAAAGAAAGTTTCAATAAGTTTGAAAAAAATACATTAATAGACTAGAATTAAAAAGAATGATGCATTATTTGTATTAAAATTGAAATTTTTTTCATGAAAACAACAATTTTTTTCATTCATTTAATAAATAAATTTCATAAGTTTCATAAATTTAATGAATAAATTTCATAAGTTTCATAAATAAAAATTAATAATTTTCGTAAATATCATTATATTATAATAATTAATAATTTTCATAAATTTAGTGAAAAATTTTCATTAATGAATAAATTTCATAAATGATTAAAGTTGATATTATTCGACCTTTCCAATTTTAAATAAATAACAAACTAAGTATTCGAGCTCAAGGCCAGTTTTTTCTTGCAAATAAATATTGTTTTATTCCATTCCAATAATTCGATCCTCTTTGATGATCATCATCAGGGATTTAGTGAATCTTTATAAACATAAAAACTTAGAAATATGTTGATTTCATTAATTTAATGAATAAATTTCATAAATTTAATTAATCAATTTTATAAATTTTATGAATAAATTTCCATACATTTAATGAACAGATTTTATAAATATAATAAATAAATTAATGAAATTTTTTAAAGTTCATATTAATAAAGAAAAACAAGTAAATAAGTTAAATTCGGCCTTGCCGAATGTATTGATACCCTCCACAATTTCAAAAACACTTTATTTAAAAAAAATACTTTTGAGGAAAAAAAAATTGAAAAAAATTCCGCGAAAAAAAATTTTTGTGAAAAAAAATCCTCGATTTTTTTTGCTTAAATACCATTCGGTGTTCAATTCTGGTCACATATGTCAACCAGCACCCGAATTAAAGCGTTTTGTATTTTTAGGTTATGTAGATTGTACCAAAATTTTCGTGGTGTCCTACATTTTCGGTCATAACTTTTGAACCGCTGAACCGATATCGCTCAAATGCAATACCAAACTGCTCGGGAGAACTTTCAATAAATATGTTAAGTTTCAGTTATATCTGTTTTTTATTTTGGCCGTGATCACCATTTCCACAGACGGACATCGCTAGAATGTATTAAAATCGATCACTGATCAATAATATATATGCTTTATGGGGTCCCAGACCAATATTTCGATGAGTTACAAACGGAACGACAAACTTATATATACCCTCTAACACTAACTAGGAAGGTACTTCACAGGTCACCCACCGATTGTCCTGAAACTTGAATATGTGAATTAAGGGTCAAAAATAAAAGTTACCTTTTTTCAGCTGCCCAATCTCAAGTTTAAAAAAGGGTTGCCACCTTATGAAAAAATAAGGGAAAATCCGTATAAAAGCCGAACTAACAGGAATTTCGCCAAACGAAAAAATACGGGTATGCTTAATTTTGATAGAGATTATTATATATGATTTTGGCAGTCGTACGTATATACATCTCCATATAAACTACCCCAACGATTATTTATTTTTGACAATATCGAACTTAACGAAGCCTAATTTGGACACGACCGACACACTATTGGATAGGTCTTCAAAAAAACTTTCGACCTGTATAAAATGTTCATATAGTTTCTTCTGAAGAAATGGGAAAAATCCTCAAAAAATGAAAAAAATCCCGTTTTCCCCCTCCCCTTTGACCCGCTAAATCTGAGATTGGGCAGCTAAAAAAAAGGGCAACTCTTATTTTGTTCTTATTTTGCCCTCTTTCCTATATGCAAGTTTCAGGGCAATCGGTGGGTGCCCTGTGAAAGACCTTCCTTGTAAGTGGAGGGTATAAAAATAGATAAATTTATAAATTGTTTTACTAAAAAATTTGTGCAAACGTTAATTATTTAGATGCGAAGTTTCATAATTTTAATGAAAACTGTTCATTTATGACATTTGTAATTAGTTTTATTAAAATTTCATTGTTTTCTTTTTTACTTTCAGCGAACCGCGTATCGTGGTCGAAAGAGCTTTTATGAAGGATTTCGGAATTTGGCGAATCGTGATAAGAAAAACCAGACGGATACATCATATTGCTGCTGAGTAGAGGCAGGCGGCTGGACTTTCGGCTGCTGCTACTTTTGAAATTGGAACACGATATTTTTTCCATTCGTCAGTAGATGACAGCACTATTCAACAGAAAGTTTAACTATTCGTCAGCAGATGGCAGTAAAAAAAGAAATTAATTTCGGCGCGGTTTTGGCTTAGAAAAATGTCATCGATTGGTGGAGTATTTTTGTGATTATTTTATAAGATCTGCCAGAACAAATTTTTGACTAACGAAAAGTAATTCTTAAGATAACTTTTTATGCGAAATCTAAGTAATGTTTGTATTTATACATATAACAAAAGTCATTTCATTTCAGCCATAATAAAAATTATACATATAAAGATTAAAATTTCATGTTGAAAAATAAACGCATCTTAATATGAAACTTTTTTGTAGATTACAAGTGAGAGTATTAAATTCAGCTGTGCCGAATCTTTTATGCCCTCCAAAATGTAAAAAAAAAATCAGGCGCCTTTTTTTTGGGGGGGGGGGGGGGGTCGGGGGACTGTTGGGAAACCTTGGGATCCACCTTCCCCCTTGCGATAGATGTTATCCAATGTATTTATTATAATTCTTGGAATTAATTAATCCAATTAATCATTATTAAAAAACATTTTTTATATCCACGCCCACAAAAAGGGGCGGGTAAAACTTTTTTCTTTATTTTTTGTATTCGCGGGGTCCACGTGCAGGATTTTAAACTTCTTCTGACACAAAAGTACAAAAAAACCTGCAAAAATATGCGGTTTTTCTGAGGTTGATTTAGTTCTCCAAGGGAAAGCCTTTTCCTCCTTGATCAGATTTTGCCCATTTTCGAATTTAACCAGCCTATTACCATAAGACATAATCGTGCCAAACTTCGGCAGTCTAGCTCTTTTATTTTGGACTGTATTCGGACATCGTTAGAATGTCTATGAATCGATCACCGATCAATAATATATGGGGCATTCCATGTCAAATCGGACACTTTGAAAAACTTTTTTTTTTAGATTTTCTCAATTTGTTAACAGTTTTTAGTACCCTTCGAAAACTCCTTCGTGGTAAATTTTCAGATTTTTTTATGACCCGTTCAAAAGATATCGAATTTTTAAAAATTGGTAGTTTGCTCCTTTACTCAAACTTCTTTTACTCATAACTTCTTCAACAATGGTCCAAATTACCATTTTTGTTTTTTTGCGTACTTTCTAAAAAAAATGCAAAAAGTTCTTAAAAGCGTTCTAGTATGCGATTTTTAAGTTTTAAAATTTAAATCTCATTTTTGAAAATGTTCGTACTCTTCGATTTTTTTTTTTTTTAAATTTTTTTGTGTAATACTTCTATCGATTCTACAAATTGTTTACCCTAGAGGATTGTGGGATAACGATTATTACTATTTTTTAAAACTTTTTGAAAAAAATTTATTGTAATTTTCCAATCTTAAAATCATTTCTACTGCTAAAATGGTGCGTCATAGAGGGGTCATTTATAAGACCGTTACAAGTTTTTTTTGTAATTTCGTGGTAAATTTTCAGATTTTTTTGATGACACGTTCAAAAGATATCGAATTTTTAAAAATTGGTAGTTTGTTCCTTACTCAAACTTCTTTTAATCATAACTTCTTCAATAACGGTTCAAATTTCAATTTTTTTTTTTTCAAAATTTTTGTTTTTTTTACGTACTTTAAAAAAAAAATCCCACAAAATTCTTAAAAGCGCTCTTGTATGCGACTTTTAAGTTTTAAAATTTAAATCTTATTTTTGAAAATGTTTGTACTCTTCGATTTTTTTTTGAAATTTTTTTGTGTAAAACTTCTATCAATTCTACAAATTTTTTGCCCAGGAGGATTGTGGGATAACGATTATTACTATTTTTGAAAATTTTTTGAAAAAATTTTATTGTAATTTTCCAATCTTAAAATCATTTATACTGCTCGAATGGTGTGTCATAGAGGGGTCCTTTATAAGATCGACCCCCATTAATTTTTACGTCTTAACATTTCTATGGAACAAACTAATACCCTATCTCCACTTTCTAAGGGGGCTCCCACACAAAACGACATTTTTTAAAATTTGCTCCAACTGCTCTAACTGCCCTAATAGTGCCCTTAGAGCAACAAAATGTATGACCGACCCACAATATTTTTTTAGTCAAAACATTTTCTCTGAACACACCTACCCTCTATCTTTAACTGTTAAGGCGGTCCCCATACAATTTTTTTTTTTGCAAATTTGTTTTATTTAATCAACTTCTACCGGTCAAATGGTGCGTCCGAGAGGGGTCATTAGTGAAACCGACTTACATTTATTTTTACCCCACAACATTTTTTTAAAACATACCTACGCCCTATCTGCACTCCCTAAGTAGGCTTCCATTCAAAATTGCATTTTTATAAAATTTGCTCCAACTGTTATTTGTATGGGAGCCTACTTAGGGAGTGGAGATAGGGCGTAGGTATGTTTTAAAAAATTTTATAGGGTAAAAATAAATGGGGGTCGGTCTCACTAATGACCGCTCTCGGACGCACCATTGAACAAAAAATAAAAAAAACTGTATGGGGTCCGCCTTAACAGTTGAAGATAGAGGGTAGGTGTGTTTAGAGAAAATGTTTGAACAAAAAAAATATTGTTGGTCGGTCATACATTTGATTGCTTTAAGGGCACTATTAGGGCAGTTAGAGCGGTTGGAGCAAATTTTAAAAAATGCCGTTTTGTGTGGGAGCCCCCTTAGAAATTGGAGATAGGGTATTAGGTTGTTCCAAAGAAATGATAAGACGTAAAAATTAATGGGGGTCGGTCTTATAAATGACCCCTCTATGACGCACCATTGGAGCAGTAGAAATGATTTTAAGATTGGAAAATTACAATAAATTTTTTTCAAAAAATTTTTAAAAATAGTAATAATCGTTATCCCACGATCCTCCTGGGCAAAAAATTTGTAGAATCGATAGAAGTTTTACACAAAAAAATTTCAAAAAAATCGAAGAGTACAAACATTTCCAAAAATGAGATTTAAATTTTAAAACTTAAAATTCGCATACTAGAGCGCTTTTAAGAATTTTTTGGGATTTTTTTTTAAGGGAACGTAAAAAAACAAAAATTAAAAAAAAAAAAAATTTGAAATTTTGACCATTTTTGAAGAAGTTATGAGTAAAAGAAGTTTGAGTAAAGAAACAAACTACCAATTTTTAAAAATTCGATATCTTTTGAACGGGTCATCAAAAAAATCTGAAAATTTACCACGAAGGAGTTTTCGAAGGGTACTAAAAACTGTAAACAAATTGGAAAAATCTAAAAAAAAAAATTTCAAAGTGTCCGATTTGACATGGAATGCCCCATATACTTTATGGGGCATTCCAAAAAAAACCTTGTAAAATTACAAGAAAAACTTGTAACTTTTTTTTGTTTGCTACCTCCTATTTAACAAGATTTCTAGTAATTTTACAAGCTTTTTACCAATAATTTTGTTATTTTACAAGGTTTTTACCAATAAAATTGTAAATTTACAAAATTTTTGACACGATAAAATTTAAAAATGGGTTTCGTAATTTTTCTAGATTTTTTGCTACCTTCTATTTTACGAGAATTCCTAGAAATTTTACAAGCTTTTTACCAATAATTTTGTACTTTTTACAAATTTTTACCAATAAAATTGTAAATTTACAGTTTTTTTGACACAATTAAAATTACAAGGAATTCTCGTGAATTTACTAGATTTTTTTTGTAATATTATCTTGGAAATTTGTAAAATTACAAAAAAAAGTGTAAAATTAAAAACAAATTTGGTTGTTAAAAAACAAGGAAAATTGTCAAATATTGGTAAAATGGGATTACGAGACTTTTCATAGTAATTTTTTTTGTGTGAAGACCGATATTTCGATGCGTTACACACAGAATGACAAAGTGAGTATACCCCCATAGTGTAGTTGGAGGGTATAAAAATGGCATTTTCCAGAGGTTGGCTTACAAGGGAAGTCTCCCTAGTGTCACCCGCGGATCTTTATGGAATTGGTTTTATTTTGTAGAGCAGAAAAATAAAGGGACACATATTTTTTTTAGCGGCCCAAATTCATATTTAGGGGATAAAAAGGAGGGGGGGGGAAGACAAGGCTATTTTTCAGGTTTTTTCGTTTATCTCCTATATTCTACAAAGAAACCTAGTCATGTTACACACCAAATGAAATGTCTTTGTCACCTATCTACGTGTGCTAAGAACGTGCCCAAACATGCACAATAACTTTTTGTCATATTGAGTAAAATACCAAAATTTCAGGACATTTTTGTTAATAAGTCGAAAAATAATAACTTTTTTGGCCCGTTGTTAGCTTCACGAGATACACTCAAAATAATAACTCTGTTAAATTACAGAAAAACTCTGCTAATTTAACAGAGTACACCATACTTTTTCAGCTAACAACATTTCTTGGTAATTTTACTTAAAAACTTTGTAAAATGATTTTGACAGGAAAACACTGTTAATTTACAGAGTTTATAGTAAAATATTGGTTAAATATGAAGGCTTTTTTACAGAGAAAACTCTGTAATTTTACTATAAAACTCGGTAAAATGATTTGGACAAAAAACTGTTAATTTACAGAGTTTCTAGTAAAATATTGGTTAAATAAACCACCATTTAGCAAAGAAAACTATGTAAATTTACATATAGTTGTAAAATACATTTGATGCAAAAAAAATTACAGAAAAATTTTTATAAGATTTCTCAAAAAAAAATTTTATAACTTTTTTTGCTACTTTTTCAACTTTTTCTCAAAAAAAAAAAAAATATACAGATAAAATTTTGATGTTTGGTAACAAAAACAAAAACTACTGAAAACAGAAAACTTTTTTGGTTATAAAAAAATACAAAGTATTTTGCCTAGATCTATATTTTAGCAGAAAACTCTGTTAATTATAATTATTAAAATGAAATAGTAATAAGTAAAAATACTTTGTATTTTGCTTAAATCTGTATTTTAGCAGAAAACTCTGTTAATTATCTGTAAAATTAAGATTACAAAGTAAAAAGTAATATAACAGAGGAAACTTTGTTTTTTTGTCACAACAAAATACAAAGTATTTTCTATAAATCTGTATTTTGACAGAAAACTCTGTCAAATATCTGTTGAATTGAGATTACAGTCATTTTACAGAGTATTTTACAGAGTTATTATTTTGAGTGTAGGTATTTTAAATACCTTTAATCTGTCTATATTAATTTTGTTTAAATAGGCGTAAATCGTAGAAAACTGAAAAAGGTCAATTTCCCCCATACAAATCGACCCTCCTAATAATGAGTTTGGGCCGCTAAAAAAAATACGTGTCGAATTAATTTTCGTTCTTAACAACATATCCAAATTTCATAACGATCGGAGGGTGACACCAGGGAGACTTCCTTTGTTAGTTCTTCGCGGGAAAATTTTTTTCTCCCTACACTCAAAAAAAAAAAACTGTAATGTTAGCAAAAAAACTTGTAAACCTACAAGAAAATTTGCTGATTTTGAACCCACAATTTTTTTGCTAAAGTTAGCAAAAATGTTTTGCCAATAATTAGTTAACTAAATATTTTTTTTTGAACTTAGTTTATACACATCTGAGGACCCCATTGGGTTCGGACGCGATAGGTCCAGACCCCGATGGGCCTAGACCTAGTTGGGTTTCTTAAAAATCGTCATAGTTTTTGATCCAAAATTTGTGTCCGTTTCGCTCTACCTTGCTTAGTTTTTGAGATACGTGATTATAGGTGACCACTGGGGTCTTGAGAATTAAAAAACTCGATAACTTCAAAAATATTACTCGGAGAGCTTTTGACTATTTTGCGGTCTTGTTCTGCGTGTTGAGAGCTACAAAAACGGACTTTTTGTTGTGTCCGCAATATTTTTGTTGTGTCCGCAATATTTACCGAGATATGAGCATTTTAAATGCTAAATTTTTTGGATCCAAAGTTAGGGCCCATTAGGGTCCACACATGTGAAGAGGACCGGCGATACTATGGAGATTCTAAGAACCAAAAATGGCCTCCATTTTGCTCTATCTGGCTTAGTTTCCGAGATAGCGCCATTTTAAGTTTTCTGAAAATAAAAAAAAATTTACCATTTATTTTGCTAATATTAGCAAAATATCTTGTAAAAATGTAGTCAACTCAATTTCAAATTTAGCAAAAGAAATTAGTTCAAAGTTTGTTTAAAATTGCTAATGTGCTAAATGAAGTTTACAAGAATTTTTTGCTAACATGCTAATCTCAACTAAAAATTTGCTAAAAGTTAGCTAACTAGCGTTAGCAAAAAAAAATTAGTAAATCTACTAACGTATTTTTTTGGGTGTAGTCCTAATTTGCCCATTTACAAACTTAACCTTTTTAGTGTAGAAAAAGTTCAATTGCAGATTTTTTCAAAAATAAAAATCATTATGAAGGGTATTTAAGATTCGTTGCAGCCGCATATAACACTCCCACTTGCTTTAAATTATATCTTGCTAATTTTAGCACAACACTGCACAATTTTCCCCAACCTTTAGCTAAATGGGGAAAATAATACAAAAGAATATCTTTTCTGTTGTTCTTGTGAAAGTTGATATTAATGCTAAAACATCTATCAACACTTTTTAAAACAAAACAAGAAAAAATGTAATTTTATATCTTTTTCATCACTTATTTTTTTTAATTTATTTATTTTTTTTTTTTTTTTTTTTTGCATTAAAATAATAAACCAAAGCCATTAGCATCGTCATCATCATAGCACGAGTTAAAAAATTATGATGTTATAAAACTACAGTCAGTCATAAAAGTGGGGGTACCATAATTTTTTTGAAAACCAGGACTAGAGTTTAAAAACAAGGAAAAAGTTTAATTCGGCCTTGCCGAATTGCAAAAACATTTATTTATGAAAAAAAAAAATTTTAAAAACTTAATTTTGAGAAAAAAAAATTTTTTGAAAAAAAAAAAACAAGTTATAGTTGGTCAAGACCGACCATATAATACCCTACACCAGAGTTTCCCGGAAAATGGGTCCCAAGTTGAAACATGGACTGATTATATCTATATTTTGTCAAATCTTTAATAAGTGTAAAAAGCATTCACAAATCAAATTTGAGTGGAATAGGCTTATTTTTGTTGACAATAAACCGCTTCAACTGAATATCGGGCGAAATTTTCACATGGGACCTAAGTCCAAAAATGGTCCGATGATAATCAGATTTGATAAGGTTATTAAAGTACGCGTTTAACATACACAAACAAAATTTTAATTAAATATTTTCTACTTTCATGAAATTTGAGAGATTTATGTGAAAATCGGGAAGGTGGTTTGTATGGGGGCTACAAGAAGAACTGGTCCGATTTCCTTAAAATTCGGAATGGTGATTTTTGTGGATGACATGATTACCTGCCAAATTCCGAAAAGATACCTATTAAAATGCGGTTATTAGATTCATTTGAGCCAAAACTAAATAGGACCTTTGTATGGGGGATAGGTCTAAATATGGACCGATTTTTTTCCAATTTCAATAGGCTTCGTCCTTGGGCCAAAAGAGGCTTAAGTTTCAAATTTCAAGTCAATTGATTAAGAATTGCGACCTGTATCGTGTTTACACCGTTTACATGGACAGACGGACGGACATCGCTAAATCGACTCAAAAAGTGATTCTAAGTCGATCGGTATACTTTAAAGTGGGTCTAGGACCAATATTTCGGGTAGTTACAAACATCAGCACAAACTCATTATACCCTGTACCACAGTGTGGTGTAGGGTATAAAAAGTGTATAAGTATTATGAAAAAGTTAATAAATTTTATGAATTTGCTCATAAGTACTATAAAAGTCGTTAATTTAAATTTTTTTTTTTTTTTTGTGTAAAAAACTAGGAAAACTGTCAAATATTGGTACAGTAATTTGCAAATGAAACATATTTTCACAAGTGAAAAGGGGACCTTCCCCAAAATGTCTTCAATATGATGGCAAAGTAATATTGCACCGGTACTTATAAAAATTTCTTTTAGTGTACTGTCCACTGATACCACAAAATGTTAATAGCTTTATAATAATAAATGCATTTAAACAAAAAAAAAATATTCTTCAGGAAAAAGTTTTTCAACTAAATTAAGTAATTCAACAAAATTTTGTCGAACACAAATAAATGAATTATGAACAGTTCAGTAACCTTTTTCAATATGTACAAATAAATATATAATTTAAATATTTATTAAAAGCAGATAATAAAGAAGAAAAATATTAAATTAAATTCGGTCTTGCCGAATGTATGGAGACCCTACACAGAAAGAATTTGAAACGAATTTCAATCAACAAAAACGCGGATTCAATAAATTTTTTTGATTGAAATTTCTCCAATCAAGAAATTTGTTATAGCAATTTGTTATAGCAAATTGTAGGTGATTGATTGAAATTTTTTTCAATCAAACATTTTTTCGATTTTAATAAAAAATTTTATCAATTTTTTATTTATATCCAATCAAAAAAATTATTGATTTAACAAATAAATAATAATAATTTAATAATTTAAATAATAAATAAAGAAAATTGTAAATAAATAATAAAATAAATAAAAATGAAATAATAAAAAAAATAAAAATAGAATTAAAAATATTTTTTTTTCATGAACTTTTTCATAGATTTCTAGTTTCTATGAATTTGGTTCATAGATTCTATGAAGGGCATCATTGGGTCACTTCTAATGAATTTTTTCATAGAACCAATGTACGTTTTCATAGCCGTAATGAACAAAATTCTTTCAGTGTACGTAAAAGAGATTATTGCAAAAAACTTAATTTAAAACAAAAAAGTTGAAAAATTTTTTTAATGAAAAAATTTTGGTAAAAAAACAAATTTTTAAAAAATTAAAAAAAAAAAAAATCCGCGAAAAAAAAAATTTGGTGAAAAAAAAAATCTCCGAAAATTTGTTTGGGTATCTAATCCTGTTCACATATGACAACCAGCAGCCGAATTCAAGCATTTTGTATTTTTTGGTTATGTAAATGTCCTTACAGTTTCGTTAATAACTTTTGAACCGCTTAACCGATATCGCCCAAGTGCAATACCAAACTTGTCTAAGCATTAATAAGTAAATATGTTAAGTTACTGTTATATCAGTGTAATATTTTGGCCGTGATCCCTATTTTAACAGACAAACAGACATCGCTAGAATGTCTTAGAATCATACAAAAAATTATTGGCTTAAAATTATCAACTAAATCTATTGATCAACAAAATTTAAATGAGTCAACCAGTTTTAATAAAAAATTTGTTAATTCTTTAACTGTCGAATTACAAATTTTCAATCTACCAGATTTTTTTCGCTTTAATTTATTTGAATAGACCCGAGTAAAAAAGTTTTCATATAATTATATATAATTTGATAAAATTATATCAAATTATATATAATTATATAAAATTATATAAAGAGGTAAAATTTTCGAAAAAGTTGGATAAAATTATATAAAATTATATATAATTTGATAAAATTATATATAATTATATCCAGGATTTGGTGGATATAATTATATAAAATTATATCAAATTATATATAATTTGATCAAATTTTATAAAATTTTATAAAATAAGATATAATTTGATATAATTTTATATAATTATATCCACCAAATCCTGGATATAATTATATATAATTTTATCAAATTATATACTAATATAATTTTACATAATTTTATCCAACTTTTCGGAAAAATTTTACCTTTTTATATAATTTTATATAATTATATATAATTTGATATAATTTTATCAAATTATATATAATTATATCAAAAACTTTTTTACTCGGGGATTAATTCAAAAATATGCAAAATAATCGGTTTTTGCTTTTTTTATTGTTGGCAACATATTGAAAAGTAAAAAAGATGATTTTTTGATAATTTTGTCATAAGCTTACAATTCATTTGTTAAATCAATCATTATTTTGATTGACTATAAATAAAAAATTTATCAAATTTTTGATCAAAGTCGAAAAAATTTTCAATCAATCACCTACTATTTGATGATTGGTATAACAATTTTAATTAATTGTAGGAATTTCAATCAAAAAATTGTTTGAATCTGCGTTTTTGTTGATTGAAATTCGTTTCAAATTTTTTCTGTGATCGCTGACTGATATTTCAATGAGTTACAAACGGAATGACAAACTCATGAAAATAAATGCACATAAATTGTTTAGAATTATAACTATTTGTGGGTAGAGTGGTGGCAGGTTTGCATAAAAAAGGTATACACTTTTACAATTTGATGATCATTATAATTATTTTTTTTTTATATTATTTTAAGTTATTTGATTCCATGAAATTAAATGAAATTCTATTATTACAAAGTAAATATAACAAATAATTGCAATTTATTTCACCAAAAAAAACTCATTATTATATATTAATGTCTGCAAAGAGAAAATAAACCGAATTACAATAATAATAATAATGTGTAATATCATATTTCATGTTAAAAAATTAATGAATTTTTTATACGTAAAATTATTAAGAATTCTTTAAAAAAGAAATTCTTTCATGCTGGGAAGCCGTGATTGAAAAACAAGTAAAAAAGTCTATTGCAAAAAATTTTTGTGAAAAATTTTGTTAAAAAAACTGGTAAAGAAACACTAGTTTACAACGAAAACACAGAAAAAATTTGAAACGAATTTCAATCAACAAAAACGCGGATTCAATCAATTTTTTGATTAAAATTCCTCCAATTAAAAAAATTGTTATAACAATCATCAAATTGTAGGTGATTGATTGAAATTTTTTTCAATCAAACAATTTTTTGGTTTTGATTAAAAGATTGATAAATTTTTTATTTATAGTCAATCAAATTGATTGAATGAAAATTTTTTCAATCAAACATTTTTTCGATTTTGATCAATTTTTTATTTATAGTCAATTAAAATAATGATTGATTTAACAAATGAATTGTAAGCTTATGACAAAATTATCAAATAATGCATATTTTTTGCATTACAATATGTTGCCAACAGTAAAAAAAAGTAAAACCTGATTATTTTGTATATTTTTGAATTAATGTATTCAAATAAATTAAAGCGAAAAAAAACTGGTATGATGAAAATGTGTAATTTTATAGTTAAAGAAAATAACAAAAATGTTGACCAAAACAATAATTGACTCATTTTAATTTTGTTGATCAACAGATTTAATTGAAAATTTTTAGCCAATAATTTTTTGTGTGAACTATTATTGGTATATAAACTAAAGTTTTCTCCGTAGTTTTTCTTGAGTATAAAACGGATCAGTTTAAAGAAATGCCTCATATATGATAAAGCATGGTTTACTTAATATGAACACGTGATTCGTTGTATTGTAAAATGTACTTCACATAAAAAGTAAAGCAAATACATAAAAGTGAATAAAAGTAAATATGTATCATACATGGGAGTTTTAAATTTGCATTAAGATTTCATTGGCATTAGTTGAAACTAATACACATATCTCGTTAAATACTGGCGATACGACAAAAAGTAAGAAAATTTTTTATAGCGTCCGACAAATACCAAAAATCCCTCAGAGCCATATTTGTTCAGTTATTTAGTTTTTAAAATTCTCAAGACCCTATTGGACATCTAAATTGCAGCATGTATTTTAAAATCTATGGTGAATCTTTAGGAACTTACGTCTGGACCTAATAGGGTCTGGACCCAATGGCCGAAATATACCAAAAATGTTAGACACTCTTTTCGTTGTGGGAGTATTTAGCGTGAAATGAAATTTTTTTTATTTTCGGGAGTGACGAATCCAATCATTTTAACCTGTGGCGTTCTTCGATAAAAGTTTTGGATTTCCAATTGTATTACAGAAAATATCAATTTTATTTCAGAAATTATCAATTGTGTTTCAGAAATTATCAATTGTATTTCAGAAGTTATCAATTGTATTTCAGAAATTATCAATTGTAGTTCTGAAAATATCAATTGTATTTCAGAAATTATCAATTGTATTTCAGAAATTATCAATTGTATTTCAGAAATTTTCAATTGTTTTACGAAGGTTAGTTTCTGAAATCAGAGACCAAATATAACAGTTATATGTGTCTTTTTGTGTTAAAAAAAATCATGAAACGAATGTTGTCCAAACTTAGTATTTTATATATGAAAAGACTTCTAAAGATGTCCCGTGTTAAAATTTGCAATAACATTTATTTTTTTGATTTTTTCAATAACTGTAAAAAATAACAGTTATTAAAAACTTTTTGTTTAAACAATCTAAAATAACTTTTATTTTATATTTATTTAAGTAAATAACTGTTATAACAGTTATTTTTAAAAAAAATCAATCCAAGTTTATATCTTAAAATCAATGATTGAAGTATTAGATATCAATAGGATTCTTCTGCATGCGTTTATTTTTGTTTTATTTTAATAACTCGAGTTTTTTAAGGCTCAAAGAGTTTTTAATAACAGTTATAAAAAATAAAAGTTTTTTATTTCTGTTATTTTGAACAGATATTTATATAAATCATTTCAAACTGTTATTTTTCATTTTTATTTGAAAAAATATTTTTTAACAGTTAAATTTGATTTTTTTCAATAAATCTCATAACTGTTATGGACTCTGTCTGAAATACAATTGATAATTTCTGAAATACAATTGATAAATTCTGAAACACAATTGATAATTTCTGAAATACAATTGATAAATTCTGAAATACAATTGATTATTTCTGAAATACAATTGATAAATTCTGAAATACAATTGACAACTTCTGAAATACAATTGATAATTTCTGAAATACAATTGGAAAAGGTGTATTTCATGGACATTGAGACAAAACTTTCATTTAAGCTTAATTTAAGCCAAATCAGACCATTCGAACACATGGCGCCCTCCATCAAAGCTTTCAGATTATTCGAAGGCGCCACGGGTTTAAAATAATCGGATTTGGCTAAAATTAATTTTAAACGAAAGTTTGTCTCGAGCTCTATGAAAAGGTCAAGAAAAAAACTTGAGATTTTTTTTAATTTCTTGACCGTATGAAGAAACCGCAATTTTTTGCAAATAGCGATATCTCGAAAACACTTCGACCGATTTTAAAATTTTTTTTTTTATATTTGTGTTCAGCTTATCAAAATTAAAAAGTTCAAAACTTTATCGACGGGCGCCAAAAAATTTTTACCACATACCTTTTAGGTCTAGTAAAAATGTTAAAGTTCGAGAAAAACTGTCACTCTATAGTCCCATGTATGATATGTATTTTATTCTTTCCAATACAATAAGTATTTGCAAATACAATACAAAACAATTCAATGAAATTTATTATTATTGTCATTTGAATACACACATGTGTACTCATGGTTGGAAAACCGTATTTAATTAGTTAGAACGGATAAATAAATTTTATTAAAATATTTATGTAACAGATATAGCAGCAGACAGAACAATGCAACAAATGTATGATGTAAGATACCTACATATTCGTAAAAGTATTTTTTTTTTATTAAAATTCCAGGTACCCATTATAATAATCAAGTTATTTTTTTCTTTAATTTGTGACAAATTAATAAAAGTTTTAAAATTACACTGTTCACCAAATTTGAGGTCATCGAGTGAATCTTAAGTGAGACTAAAAAAATTAAAGAAGATTACCAGTTACCAAAACCCTCCAAAAGATTTGGAAAAAAAATTTTTATAGCCCATTGTAGATTTAAATTTTTTCAAAGGCTCTTGTAAAACAACTTCTGATCTTAAAAATGCGTTTAGATGTCTTAAGTAAAATTTTATGGCGGTTTCATGTCGTTCCTTGTTTCATTTCGTTACCCGTTCTATTCCATTCCGTTGAGACTTTATTTCAACAGGTTTAAAAAATACCATTTACCCATTTTTATATAAAAGTCCCATTTTACCCATTGTTTACTCATTGTTTATTCACTATTTTTTTGCTGGAGGTACCATTTTACTTTTTTTTTTTTACTTATTGTTTACCCACTATTTTTATTTTCTGGAGGACAAAATTTACACTTAATACCACTATTATTTACCCAAAAGAGGATTCTACATGTCAAATTTTGAAATTCTGAAGTCTTTAGTTCAATAGTTATAAAAAAATATCAATTTTCCAATTGTACCCCCTTAGATCAAAATAATTAAAAAAATTTTTTTTTTTTTTTTTTTGCTGGAGATTAAAAAAATTTATTTTTTAGTACCACTGCACAGTGCTAAATTCCGGCCAAAACCCTATAACTTCTTTAATTTTCTATGTCAACTTATAAAATGTTGTACGTAGGTTAATAATATAATAATAAACCAATTTCGCAAAAAAAAAAATTTTCCAAGAATTTTTTTTTTTCGCGAAAAAATTTTTTTTGAAGGTGTTTTAAGATGTTGTGTCTAAATCGTCAGTATTTTATCCATCTTCTTTTTTTATGTGTTTTCCTCAGCTCAAAAAGCTCTTTATTTGATATAAATGACCCAACTTTAAAAGACTCTAACTGAAAGACTTGGTTAAACTTGGTACTGATGTTAATTAGTATACTCAAAATAATAACTCTGTTAAAATACAGAGATACTCTGCTGAGCCAGCAGAAAATACCATATATTTCCAACCAGCAAGATTTTTTGTTATTTTACGAAAAAAACTCTGTAAAATGATTTTGATAAATAAAAACTGTAAATTTACAGAATTATCTGTAAAATGTTGATGAAAGCGACCAGAATTTTACCAAGACGCATGGATAAGTAATAACTTGACACAAATAAAGGCAAATGCCACCATTTAAATGCGGTCGCTAAAATGTTTCCCACGCGAATGTTTAACTTTGTAGAAATAACTTCTAAACTCGCCAGATTTTCTCACGGTTTTTTTTCATAAACTTATTATTGTCAGTTCCACATTTGAGCGGGGGTCATTTCAATAAACACTTTTATAAAAGTGAAATCGTTTAAGAATGCCTTGACTTCCTTATATATCTTTTAAATGCGCTTGATATGGCTTTTACACAACGGTCACTTTTTGAATCCTGATCAATTTCTCCTTAAGTGCAAGAGTACCTCCAATTTTACACGACATCCTCGTAAAATTTATGAGCTTTTATTGTAATTTAAGACGGTTTTTAAAGAGGGGTTGAAATATTAGGAAGTTTTTTGAAGAGATTTTTATTTGAAAACTGTATTACAGAGCGGCAAGTAAAATTACAGATGAAATTTAGTATTTTGGTTACGAGAAAAAAACAATGTATATTTCCAAAATATTTATTTTAGCAAAAAACTGCACTCAAAATAATTACTCTGTTAAATACTCTGTAAAATGACTGTAATCTCAATTCGACAGATATTTTACAAAGTTATCTGTCGAAATACAGATTTTAAGAAAATACTTTGTTTTCTTGTGACCGAAAAACAAAATTTTATCTGTAATTTTACTTTTTACTTTGTAATCTCTATTTTATAGATAATAAGCAGAGTTTTTTTTGTTAAAATACGGATTTTAGAAAAATACTTTGTTTTATTCTCGTAACCAAAATACTAAATTTCATTTGTAATTTTACTTATTGCTCTGTAATACAGTTTTTAAATAAAAATCACTTCAAAAAACTTCTAAATATGACCGATAAACCGCTCTTTAAAAAGTGTCTTAAATTACAATAAAAACTGGTAAATTTTACGAAGATGACGTGTAAAATTGGAGTTACTCGTTATAAACTCGTAATATTCACAAAAATTAAAAAGTAAATTTACAATTTGGAAGCATTAAAATTTAAATTTTAAATATTTTTTCTTTTTAATTTTAATTAATGTTTTTGATGCAGAGAAGTTTTACTCATAAAATGTATTTAACTAAAACTTTGTAAATTTACAAAGTTTTTTTTTGTAAAATTTTGAACTCATAAAATGCATTTAACTAAAACTTTGTAAATTTACAGAGTTTTTTTGGTAAAATTCTTTTTTGTTTTATCAATATTTTACAGATAATTCTGTAAATTTACAGTTTTAATTATCGAAATCATTTTACAGAGTTTTCTTCGTAAAATAACAAAAAATCTTGCTGGTTGGAAATCTATGGTATTTTCTGCTGGCTCAACAGAGTATCTCTGTAATTTAACAGAGTGATTATTTTGAGTGTGTTTATTATCTGTACTATAGAGATTACAAAGTATAATTACAGATAAAATTTTGTTTTTCGGTCACAAGAAAATACAAAGTATTTTCTTTAAATCTGTATTTCGGCAGATAGCTTTGTCAAATATCTGTCGAATTGTGATTACAGTCATTTTACAGAGTATTTTACAGAGTTATTATTTTGAGTGTACTTACTTGGGAACCCTTATACTAATTTGTGGTATAGCGACTTAAGAGCAATTTTGAGCAAAAAGTATTTTTTTTGGGCTTTCCAAAGTTTGTATTTTTTATAAATTATTTATTTTTTTAGATTTATTTTCACCAACACTGTTTAAATTGATCCACGCACTCGAAATTGCCAAAATGCATATGAGATGTAAAAATAATGCTAAATTTTCAAAATATATCAATTTCAAGGCAAACATTTTTTTTTAAGTTTACAGCCTACTTGGATTTCAAAGTTGCAAATCACAACTTTTAAATTTAAAAAATAATAAATACAAATACTCAACTTTGCTTCGTTATAAAACCTAAACTAGTCAAGGGATTGGAACAAAATTTTGTAATCGCATGTTTTGAAGTGTTAGCTCTCATTTGGCATCAATTTGGAAAAAAAGAAAAAAAAAAGTTTTTTTAGTTTTGGCCGGTTTTTACCTCTGTGGAGATCTTAGGAGATCGAAAAAGTACCAAAACACATTTTTTAAAAACCATTTTATGTACCTTCCAACAATAAGAATCAAAACTATAGAAAAGTCCGTTTTTCAGATTTTTTTTTTACCCTTTTTACCTCATTAAATTCAGATTTTCCAAAAGGCACTTTTTCAGTTTTTTTGACTGGAGGATCCCTAATTTTAGAATTCATGTATCTATGAGCATTTTTTCAGGAGATAAAAATGTACGAAAGTACAAATTTTTCCTCCTTCTTACTCCAAATTTCAAGTTTCTAGGGCATTATTTCGGGAAATATAAAAAGTACCAAAAGTACACATTTTACCCTCTTATAATAGGAATTTCCAAAAAAAAATCGCGGCTTACAAGGAAAGCACCCCAATCGTTATAAACAATATGAAAAATTCCGATAACTTCCGAACCAACACGAATATCTTTTTTTTTGACTGGAGGATCCCGAATTTAAGAATTCATGTACATATGAGCATTGTTTCAGGAGAAACAAAAGTAGGAAAGTACACTTTTTTACACCTTTTTGCCCCTTAAGATTGGAAGTACTTTTTTCGGATTTTTTTTTTCGCCGAAGGATCCTACATTCAAAATTTCAAGTTTCTAGGAGATTATTTCGGGAAATATAAAAAGTACCAAAAGTACACCTTTTTACCACCTTATAATCGGAATTTCCAAAAAAATTGGGTCTTACAAGGAAAGCACACTAATTTTACACACAATATGGTCCTGCTGAAAAATTCCGATAACCCCCGAACTAACACGAATATCGTCCAAAGAAGAAATTGATCAAAAATCTAAAAAACGAAAAAATCTATATTTTTTGAGCCATTTTTTAACAGCTTAAATCGGCCATATAGACCGATTATCCGAGACACCCCAACATTAAAAATCGTCTTTTTTTCTATATTTTAAGTTTCAGAGCAATCGGTGTATAACGGTTGGGGTGCTTCCCTTGTTAGTGTATATAATTTTCTGTAGGTTAATCTACATTATCCAATGTAAGGGTTTAAGGCTTTAGTGGTTTAGGCTGTGTGAATGTGAGTCCATGCCAAAGTTAATAAAAATATTGAATTTTTTTTTTCAAAAATTGAAAATTTTGATGGAAATTTTCTAAAAATCCATAAAAAATTTTAAATTTTTGATGAAAATTTTCCAAAAATCCAAAAAATTTAATCAAAGGGCATCACGGGTGATTGGATTTGGGTCAAAGTTGAAATGAACGTTTATCTAAAGCTCTTAAAGTCTAGGGAAAGAAATCTTTAATTTAAAAAAAAAATCTTAAACTTAGAAAAAACCGCAATTATTTGGGCAGCTTAAAAAAAACCGGTAACTCTTTTTTTTTCCCCAAAATATTGATGAAAAAAATATTGATGAAAAAAAATATTAATGAAAAAAAATATTGATAAAAAAATAATATTGATGAAAAAAAATATTAATGAAAAAAATATGAAAAAAAATATTGATGAAAAAAAATATTGATGAAAAAATAATATTGAGGAAAAAAAAAATATTGATGAAAAAAAAATATTGATAAAAAAAATATTGATAAAAAATATTGATAAAAAAAAATATTAATGAAAAAAAAAATATTGATGAAAAAAGAAATATTGATGAAAAAAAATATTGATAAAAAAAATATTGATGAAAAAAAATATTTATAAAGAAAATATTGATGAAAAAAGAAATATTGATGAAAAAAGAAATATTGATAAAAAAAATTGATGAAAAAAAAAATATTGATGAAAAAAATACTGATAAAAAAAAATATTGATGAAAAAAAAACATATTGATGAAAAAAAAAAATATTGATGAAAAAAAAATATTGATAAAAAAAATATTAATGAAAAAAATATAATTGATGAACAAAAAAAAAATATTGATGAAAAAAGAAATATTGATAAAAAAAATATTGATGAAAAAAAATATTGTTGAAAAAAATATTGATGAAAAAAAAATATTGATGAAAAAAAATACTAACGACAAAAAGTATTTATGAAAAAAAAAATATTGATAAAAAAACAAAAAAAAAAAATGTTAAACAAAAAAAATATTGATGAAAAAAAAAAATGTTGATGAAAAAAAAATATTGAGGAAAAAAAAATATTGATGAAAAAAAATATTGATAAAAAAAAAATATGGATAAAAATAAATATTGATAAAAAAATATTAATGAAAAAAAAATATTGATGAACAAAAAAAAAATATTGATGAAAAAAGAAATATTGATAAAAAAAATATTGATGAAAAAAAAATATTGTTGAAAAAAATATTGGTGAAAAAAAAAAATATTAATGAAAAAAAAATATTGATGAAAAAAAAAAATATTGATGAAAAAAATATATTGAAGAAAAAATAAATATTGATAAAAAAAAATTTATGAAAAAAAAAATATTGATGAAAAAAAATACTGATGAAAAACAAATATTGATAAAAAAAATATTGATGAAAAAAAATATTGATAAAAAAAATTTTGATGAAAAAAATATTGATGAAAAAAAAGTATTGAAGAAAAAAAATTGATGAAAAAAAAATATTGATGCAAAATAATTATATTACGTTTTATTCACCAGCTGATGATTATTTGTTTTATTCACCACGAGGCGAATTATTATCTAAGTTACAAACCCAAGTTACTAAAATTTTTGGTTTTAAGAAAACGAAAATAGTAATTCTTATTTTATTTTTTGTTAATCGTTAGCTTATACATTGAGTAAAAAAATAAACAGAGGTACGATTAGTGAAAACTTTGTGAAACCCAAATTGTGAACTACGATTATCTCAAGAATAGATAATAGAATAGATAAAATTCTTTTGTTTTTTTTCATTTACCTTTTAAATGCCTTCGGTTTTTTTCTTTATTTCCTTTTGAAATGTATTTGGGGTTTTTCTTTTTTTTCGATTTAATTTTGAAATGAATTTGTAATTTTACTTTTTTATACCCTCCACTCTAGTGATAGAGGGTATATATAAGTTTGTCATTCCGTTTGTAACACCTCGAAATATTGGTCTAGGACCCCATAAAGTATATATATTCATGATCCTCGATCGATTTTAAGACGATCTAGCGATGTCCGTCCGTCCGTCCGTCTGTCTGTTGAAAACACGCTCACTTTTGAAAGACTTTACGGAGGCTCCTGAAGTTTGGCACATATCTTGGGCATTTACCTGGTCAGGTTGGTATTGCAATCCAGCAAAATCGGTCCAGTGGTTCAAAAGTTATGAGCAAAAGACTGAATTTCGGCAAGGGTCGTGAATTTTTGAGATAAAAAGCACTATAACTTTCGAAAAGCAATTCCGAGGACGCTGAAGCTTAGCACATATATTTTGCGTTCCTCCAGCGTCATTCGTATTGAATTTCAGCCAAATCAGTCTAGTGGTTCAAAAGTTATTAGCAAAACCGTGAATTTCAGATTAGCTTCACCTTAAATTCACGTGTTGAAAACCCGTTAAACCTGTTTTAAAAACATTGGTAAGTCACAAAAATATTTTACAACGTATTTTTGTCACTCAAAAATATTTTTATACCAAAACATAAAAAAATACACTCGAAAAAAGTTTTACACTCAAAAAAAAATAGTAAACTATTTTTTTTTTTTTCAAAAATGACTAAAAAAAATTTTTTTATACAAAATAAAATATTTCTAATCAAAACTGTTATTTTTTTCACGTTAGAAAATTTACTATCACTTAAAATGGGCATTGTGGAGGGTATTCATAGATTCGGCCAAGTCGAATTTAACTTTTCTACTTGTTTTCAATTTCCTTTAGAAAAGTATTCGAAATTTTAATTTTTTTTTTAAATTTTCTTTTAAAGTATTCTGGGTTTCTACTCCGAGATAATCGGAGTTCACGGCTAAAAAAAAAATTTACAAAAGAAGTGCGGTTTCACCAGTAATGTCTCTTATTCTTCTTACTCTATGGCTTATATAGTCAAAATGAGGTGACGTCCTTCAACTTTTTTTAAATTAGACACCAGCCTAAAAACATTATCATGTTAAAAAAGCCTTGAGGGTTTTGTTATGTAAAATATCAACTTTCATTCGCTTTTGGTTTCATCCCATTCCGATTCGGAAAGTTCGATTTTATATCACTGTGTTATTGAACCCAAATATCTAAAATTTTCTACTTACATTTAATTTACTGGCTATACTATTATCATTTGCGGACACATCTGGTACAACTGGAGCGGCTGCAATTGCTGGTGTATCATCAATAATAGAATTACTACTGGGACTGTCTGAATTTGGACGGGCATCAATACGAGTTATACGCGAAAAGAAGAAACAAACCAAAATTAAAAATATCACTTTTTTACTGGTAAGCAATTTAAATTGACACGGTTTTTTTGTTTTATCCTTCGATGACGACGACGGAGGTGGCGACGATGACGACGAAGAAGGATTAGCATTGGAGGCGGATGTTTCTTGGGATAAATCTGGCTTTTGTGACATTTGTTGTTGTTGTTGGCTGTTGTTTTTACTATTACTGTCACGATAGGCAGCAAAACGTGGATCATTGGGTTTTATAGTATTTTTATCACAAAATTCTACAAATGCTAACCACAATTTTAAAAGTAGAACACGCATACAGGCCACAAAATTAAAATTTGTATTTGAATTAGTTAATGCAGTTGCAGGAGGAGGAGTAGTATTTTCTTCTTTACTACTACTTTTACTAATATTTTCGCTACTACTTTTACTACTGCTGCTGCTGCTGCTATCCGATTTGCTACTAGTACTATTGCCATTTATTTTACTACTGCTATTATTAGTATTTACAGGGCTGTTTATTTTAGGAGTAGTAGAATTTGTAGTTATATTTTCATTTTCCATATTGTGCTCCTTAACATTATTATTAATTAATTTTCTTTTACTTAAACTATTTGTAGTTGTAGTACTATTATTATTACTAAACATTTTACTATTACTATTTATAGTTTTAGTAGTAGTAGTAGTATTTTTATTAGTTGTATTATTATCAGTATTTTTATTAAGTTTAGTATTAATTTCATTAAAATTTTTACTAAATATTTTAGCACCATTCAAAACCGTTGTTTCATTAACATCTTCATTATCATTTTCAATATCATAATTATCGCCATTTATGCGATTAAAGCAATTTTCACAGCATTTTTGTTGTTGTTGTTGATTTATATCTATATTCGCTTTATTGCACCAACATGCCCGTCTAGCTAAATTCATTTCTTGCTTTAATGATGGTGTTTTCGTATCCTGGGAGTCTTCTCTTAGTTTATTATGTCCCATCATCAGCATCATCATTGTCGTTTCTTTATTATTAACAGCCATTTTGTTTGCAGTTTTTGGTAATTTCTGCGTTTCTTGGTTATCGTCTACGTCTTCTTTGTGGGAAAAAGCTTTAGAAGAATATTTCAAGTATTCTTCTTTATCTTTTTCTGGTGGACTTTGATAGAAAAATTCATTGGAATTTCTTGTAAGCAGGTCGTAAAACATAATTTCTTGTTTGTCTTATGTTTTGCAAATTGAATATTTTTTTTTTGAGGGATCTCTTTAAGTTTTAGAATGTTTTATCACGCTAACATTTGTAATGTTTTTTTGGTTTTTAAATTTCTGATCTATTAAATTTTCTATTTTAATTGTTTTATAAACTAAATTAGTAGTTGTAGTAGAGTTGTAGGTTGGTATGTAAATTAAGTACGTTGTTTTTGAATTCTGTAATGAAAAAAGAAGGGTAAAAAAATATAAAATTAATAAAATTTTGAATAAAATTATTAAACGTTTTTGAAAAAAATTTTAATTTTATTAAATAACTTGAATAATTAAAAAAAAAAATTAAAAAAAAATTTTTTTTAATCGTATTTGTAGGATTATTCTAGCTCGAGGTAATTTTTCTTTACCAATTTCACTATGAAGAACAATTATATCTTTTCTCAGTTTGACACGAGAGAATATCATGATGTTAATTAGTAAAGAAAAATGACCTCGAGCTAAAATAACCAAAATATTATTTTTTTAAGATCGAATGAAAGAATTTTTATTTTTAATAAAAATTAATCAGAATTAAACAAAAAGCTTATCATGCCTAAATTGGAATAATCCATATAAAGTGGATTATCCCATATAAAGCGGAATATCACATATGAGGCATTCCACACCAAATGTCCCGCTACAGAAAAACATGTGTCCCATAAATTTCTGAATAGGTTGTTTGGATAGCCCTATATGAAACTAAGAAAATTGCGTTTTTGGTTTTTCAAATTTTCAAAAACTGGGCTTAGGAGGCGTGGTCAAATGTAGGAAAAATGGTAAAATTTGTGGCAAGTTGACTTGATAAAATATTTATCACATTAAAACGGAATGCACCACAATGTCAAAAATTTACATTCTTATATAGTTTTGTATGGGCTATCGATTAATTTTTTTTTTTGGAAAATTTTCAGAACCCGTTCTGAAATTTTCCATTTTTTGAAAAAGTCAAGTTATCAAAAATCCGACCACCTTTTTTTCCTTTTTTAAATTTTTTTTTTAAAGTTTAGATGTTTGTCCATCCACAAAAAAAAAATCAGAAACACGTTCTTCGTTTTTTTCGAGAAAATCGCATTTGAATTTTAAATTTCATAACAATTTGTAATTTGCTTGTATTTTCTTGTTTCAACAGATCGTATGAGTAATATTTATGTAATTGATAACACTCGTTCGCAACGTTTCGAAATATCGGTTTGGGACCCCAAAAAGTATATATGGGGCATTCCATGCCAAATCGTACACTTTGAAAAAAAAAAAATTTTTAGATTTTCCCAATTTGTTTACAGTTTTTAGTACCCTTCGAAAACTCCTTCGTGGTAAATTTTCAGATTTTTTTGATGACCCGTTCAAAAGATATCGAATTTTTAAAAATTTGTAGTTTGTTCCTTTACTTAAACTTCTTTTACTCATAACTTCTTCAATAATGGTCCAAATTTCAAATTCTTTTTTTCAAAATTTTTGTTTTTTTACGTACTTTAAAAAAAAATCCCAAAAAATTCTTAAAAGCGTTTGAAAATGAAAATGTTTTGTACTCTTCGATTTTTTTGAAATTTTTTTGTGTAAAACTTCTATCGATTCTAGAAATTTTTTGCCCAGGAGGATCGTGGGATAACGATTATTATTATTTTTTAAAATTTTTTGAAAAAATTTTATTGTAATTTTCCAATCTTAAAATCATTTCTACTGCCCCAATGGTGCGTCATAGAGGGCTCATTTATAAGACCGACCCCCATTAATTTTTACGTCTTAACATTTCTTTGGAACACACTAATACCCTATCTCCAATTTCTAAGGGGGCTCCCACACAAAACGACATTTTTTTAAATTTGCTCCAACCGCTCTAACTGCCCTAATAGTGCCCTTAGAGCAACAAAATGTATGACCGACCCACAATATTGTTTTAGTCCAAACATTTTCTCTGAACACACCTACCCTCTATCTTTAACTGTTAAGGCGGTCCCCAAACAATTTTTGTTATTTTTTGTAAATTTGTTTTATTTAATCAGCTTCTACCGGTCCAATGGTGCGTCCGAGAGGGGTCATTAGTGAGACCGACCCCCATTTATTTTTACCCTACAACATTTTTTTAAAACATACCTACGCCCTATCTCCACTCCCTAAGTAGGCTCCCATACAAATAACAGTTGGAGCAAATTTTATAAAAATGTAATTTTGTATGGGAGCCTACTTAGGGAGTGGAGATAGGGCGTAGGTATGTTTTAAAAACATGTTGTAGGGTAAAAATAAATGGAGGTCGGTCTCACTAATGACCCCTCTCGGACGCACCATTGGACCGGTAGAAGCTGATTAAATAAAACAAATTTACAAAAAATTAAAAAAAAAATTGTATGGGGACCGCCTTAACAATTATAGATAGAGGGTAGGTGTGTTCAGAGAAAATGTTTAGACTAAAAAAATATTGTGGGTCGGTCATACATTTTGTTGCTCTAAGGGCACTATTAGGGCAGTTAGAGCGGTTGGAGCAAATTTTAAAAAATGTTGTTTTGTGTGCGAGCCCCCTTAGGAATTGGAGATAGGGTATAAGTTTGTTCCAAAGAAATGTTAAGACGTAAAAAATAATGGGGGTCGGTCTTATAAAGGACCCCTCTATGACGCACCATTGGGGCAGTAGAAATGATTTTAAGATTGGAAAATTACGATAAAATTTTACCAAAAAATTTTAAAAAATAGTAATAATAGTTATCCCGCGATCTTCCTGGGCAAAACATTTGTAGAATCGATAGAAGTTTTACACAAAAAAATTTCAAAAAAATTCTGAGACATTTTTTTTTTAGAAAAAGTCTAAAATTCGGAGACGTTTTTTCTGCAGAAAAAGTCTCATATCCCGAGACTTTTTTCCTATAGAAAAAGTCTCAAATTCTAAAACATTTTTCTTTAAAAAAAGTCTCAGATTCAGAAACTTTTTAACTAAAAAAAGTCTCAGATTTTGACTTATTTCTTATAGAAAAAGTAACAAGCTCCGAGACATTTTTTTCTATAGAAAAAGTCTCATATTCTGAGTTATTTTTCTCATGGAAAAAGTGTTAATAAAAATTCTCAGATTTCTAGACTTTTTTCCTTTGGAAGAGTTATAAGAAAAATTTTAAGATTCTTTGACATTTTTAATCAAAAAAAAATCTCAGCTTATTTCTTTTACTCTTTTCTTTTCTTCCTCACCCTCTCAGATTTTTCCTATAAAAAAACTTCACAAATTTGTCCTTTACAAAAATTTTAGAATTTCGAGACTTTTTCCTTTAGAAAAATTCTAAGATTCCGAGACATTTTTCCTACTTTTGAGATTCTTAGGCATTTCTCCAAGAAATCGTTTTTTTGGCCCGCCCCACTTTTATGGGCGTGGAATAAAACATTTTTTTTTTTGTAAATAATGATAATCTTGTGTTTCTTTAGTGCAAAAAGCATAAGAATGAATTTTTAAACACATATTCGAGGGAAATTTGCCCCCCCTCAATTACTACTAGCGACCCCCTGACCCCCCCACCCCCAAAAAAAAAATAAAACGCCCCTGCATTTTTTTTATTTTTTTGCATGTTGGAATTAAACACTCTTGTTTTCAAAATTATTTTCTATTTCCATTTTTATACCATCCACTTACAAGGAAGGTCTTTCACAGGGCACCCACCGATTGTCCTGAAACTTGCATATGGAAATGAGGGGAGAAAAATAAGAGTTACCTGTTTTTTTTAGCTACCCAAACTCAAATTTAAAAAGGTTTGCCCCCTTATGAAAATGTTAGGTCTTTCGGGAAAATCCGAATAAAATCCGAACTAGCAGGAATTTCGCCAAACGCAAAAATGAGGGTAAGCTTAATTTTAATACAGATTATTATGTATGATTTTCGAGGTCGTACGTATACACCTCTCCATATAAACTACCACAACGTTTTTTTCATTTTTGAAGATAAGGACTTAACGAAGCCGGAATTCGGAGCTTCACAGAAAAAAACGAATTGTTATATTGACCCCCATATTTGTGAATACAATTAACTTTTTCACTGAAAGTGCTCTTATACGATAATTTGTGATATCAACTAACGTTTGTAAATATTGATTGTTGAAAAAAAAAATGATAAACGAGTTTGTAATAGTTCTCTAAAATTATTATTTGTATTGACAAACGTACAAAATCTTAATTTTTTTTAACAAAGAAATTCAACAAACACAAACACAATTTGTTGATCTGACAAACGTAAAAAATCTTATTTTTTTCAACAAAGAAATTCAACAAACACAAAAACTATTCGTTGACATGATAAAATATTTTTGAAATCAAATTACTTGACTAAGTTTGTTACAAAATCGAAGTTTTGTATTACAGACTAACAGGCTGCCGTTTTTATTAAATGTTTGGTTGATATCATGTTTGGTTGATTTACAATTCCTGTTTGTTGATTTTAATTTTACGATTTTATTTTCTGTGTATACACCACTGGATAGTAGGGTGTCCCAAAAAAAAAAGTTGTCCGGGCTCAAGCATAATTTGAAAGCTTATAGGGTAAAGTATTTTTGAGATTTTTTTCAGATTTTTCGGAAAAGGTTTTAAGGTCGCGCAAATCGATTTTTTGCTGAAAAACCGCTTTGCCGACCCTTTTCTTAACTTTGTTTATAAAATCGTTAATAACAACGAGTTTCTTCACTACTGAGGTAATATTTTTAATGAAAATTGTCCAAACTTTATTTTTGTGTGCATAAACTATAAGTTTTGGCATCACTTTTGCTCATTTGGGTACCCTACATTAGATTTTTTCGTAAATTTTCCATAAATTTTGAAAATAATGCTTTGTAACTTTTAAAATTTATATGAAAGTCAAAAAAAGTAATAATGCAGTTTGAAAGATAAATTAATTCTTTATAATTTAGCAACAATAATTTTTGAATTCGCTCTTACCGTTCCAGAGTAATGCCATTTTAAAGCTTTCATCCCATTGTATAAAACTAATAATAAAATCAAATTTTAAATTTAAAAATGATATTGTCTTCCACTATTTAATATCTTAGGATAAAAACTTGTAAATAGGCTATATATGATGGGTTTAAAATATAAATACCGGGACTATGAGATGCAGCTTTCAGAAATAACAAACAAGAGTGCTAAATTCGGTTGTGCAGAATATTTTATGTCCTGCAATATGTAAAAAAAAATAAAAAATATATATAAAAATATATATAAAAATGTTTTTTGACACGGACGTCTTGGTGGTCTCAAGCGGCGGCCGTAAGGGGAGACCTTCCCTCTCGCGATAAATATTACCAATATATTCATTGTGCTTTTTCCACTGAATTAATCAAATTTTTATCATTATTTAAATAAATCCGCGCCCACAAAATGGGGCGGGCCGACAATAAGCATATTCTTATTTCCTAGGCGCAGGTACATGACTTTATACATCTTCTTTTACAAAAAAGTTTTATTTTTTTAACAAAAATACAAAATATAATGTAAAAAAATACGTTATTTGTTGATTCTTCAAGGGGCAACTTTTTTCCCCCTTGACCGATTTTTCCCATTTGTTAAGATAACCTTCCTATGACCATAAGACATATTCGTGCCTAACATCAGGAGTCTATCTCTTTTAATTTTGACTTCATCGTGTCTTATACAGCCGGACGGACGGACATTTTGACCTACTGCCCTAAATTACCACCAAACGTGACTTGTTAGGGAGTTGCTAAAAGCAGTTTTGTGTTCACCATCAAAAAATCTTTAGGATCCACCTTCTCACATTTCTGTTACTGACCAAAACTCGAATTTTTCAGGTCTTTATAAGAAGTTTATTATTTTACTATTAGTTTTGTACAATGGATAGAAATCTTTAAAATGGTATTACTCTGGAACGGAAAGAGCAAATTCAAAAATTATTTTTTTAAAATTATTTAGAATTATTTGATCTTTCAAACTGCTTTGTTACTTTTTTGACTTTCATAGAAATTTTAAAAGTTATAAAACGTTACTTTCAAAATTTGTGGAAAGTTTACGAAAAAACCTTATGTAGGGTACCCAAATGAGCAAAAGCATAGCCAAAACGTTTACTTTACGCACACAAAAATAAAGTTTGGACATTTTTCTTTAAAAATGTTACCTCAATAGTAAAGAATATCGTGATTATTGGCAATCTTATAAAGAAAGTTTAAGAAACGGTCGTCAAAGCCGATTTTAAGCACAAAATCGATTTGCGCGACCTTAAAAACTTATCTGAAAAATCTGAAAAAAATCTCAAAAATACTTTACCCTATAAGCTTTCAAATTATGCTTGAGCACCCAAGAAAATCGAATAAAGGTTTTTTTTTGGGACGCCCTACTGGATAGGTTTTCAAAAATCTTTCGATCTCTAGAAAATGTTCTATAGATTCTTTTGAAGAAATTTGAAAAATCCCCAAAAAACGAAACAAATCCCGTTTTCCCCCTCCGCTATAGTTCTTTTGAAGAAATGTGAAAAATCCTCAAAAAACGAAAAATCCCGTTTTCACCCTCCCCTTGGACCCGCTAAATGTGAGATTGGGCAGCTAAGAAAAAACAGGTTACTCCTTTTTCCTCCCCTCTTTCCCTTATACAAGTTTCCGTAGAATCGGTGGGTGCCCTGTGAACGCCCTTCCTTGTTAGGAATTTTTTATATGCCCTATTTTGTGTTCTAAAAGTGCATTGATAGTGGTATATTTTTTGGTTAAAAAGCGCTTTACCTGTGATGCTTAACTGTGATGATTTTCCAGCACATAAGCGAACATACACTGATAGAAATTTGTACATGACAATAATGAAAATCTACATTAATGTTATGAAAAATGAGGTTTAAAAGGAACCTTTGTAGGGTTTCATTGAATTAATGAAATAGCTATCATAAAATGTAATTGCAAGAACAAGTTTCATTAAATTAATGAAAATTGTTCATACAAATTATAAATAATATTTTATGAACATTTTTCATTACTTTAATGAAAAAAATATTTAATTATTATAAAATACTTTCATTGAATAAATCCTACTTTTTATTTTTGAAATAAAATACTTTCATTGAATAAATGCTACTTTTATTTTTAAAATTAAATATTTGTATGAAATTTGTAAATATCTTTTTATAGAATTAAAAATAATAAAAAATGGTTTTCATTTAGTTTTCTCGCACAAAATTTTACTCCAAACTTAAATTGTAATACATTATTAAAACCACGAATATAAAACAGCGCGAATTTAGTAAACATAAAATTAATAATTTACTTTTAATTTCAAATTTCATAAAAAAGTCTAAAAAAAATCACAAAATAACCAAGTTAAAAAAACACTTTCACATATTTTTTATTTTATCTATAGATCTTCACTCAGTTTTCTCACACAAAATTAAAAACCACAAAAGTAAAACCACGAAATAATAGAAAACAACACCAGTTTAATAAATACTTTTAATTAATCAATAATATTTCATTTTAAATTTTGTATAAAAATTCTAAAAAAAAATCACAAATTATTTCGTGCCGCTCTGATCAGCTGTTTTTTTGAGCGCGTAAACTAACAGACTAAACAGACGAGACACGACAGGTGTCAAAAAACATAAATTTTTATAAACAAAGCTTAATGAAATTTTTTAATGAAACTACGAAATCTAATGAATCAAAATTAATGAAAATCTTGCACAATGTGTATGAAATTTCATTCAGCATATGAAATATTTCATTGTTGTAATGAAACAACGTTAATGAATTCCATTCATTAGTGACATGAAGCGTTTTGCTATCAGTGTACAAAGTACTTTGACAGCCCTCTTCCGGTCGTATTTTTTGCCTGGATAAATATCACTTAAATAGGTTTCCTTAAAAGTTTAACAAGTTTCTTCAGAAATTTAATTCAAAAAACACTTTATAAAAAAAATTATATGTTGCAGCACTTTTTCTCCAATTAAATAATTAAACTTTTTAAACCAAAAAAAAAACAATATAAAATAGAAGCAATATTCAATTTAAAAATTCAATTTATTCAATCAAAAATAAATTGAAAAACGAAACAAATTATCACATTATTTATTCTTAGAGAAATAAACTTGAACTTTAAATAAAATTAGAACAAGAGGAACAAAAAAATAAAACAATAACGCACAAATGTCAATAAAACAGCATTGATAATATTTAAAATAATAAAAAAAAAAAACAATTTTATAACACATTTTAAATTTCTTTTTATTTCACCAAATCCACAATTTTTTTAAACCAACTGACCTGACGCAATAACCAACTTAAACTGGTTTCAAAAATTTTTAACCATCAACATTTTATAACTTTTTTTTATTAAAAATGTGTAGTCCCAAAAAAATATACTACTATATAAATAATTTTGATATGATAGCTTTAAATAGAATAATTAGTAAATAAATAATAAAAAAAACAAAAAAAATAATTAAAAAACACAGTTAATATTGAGGGTGAATATTCAAAACTAGCTATCTGCAATATTTTCGAAAAAGAGTTTTCTATAGAAATGTGTTTAATGAATAAGTTTTCAACCATCAAATAATTTTTTAACCGAAATATTATTTCAAAAACAATTGTTTTGAATTATATTGTTGAAAAAAATATTAATAATAACTATTAGAGTTACCTAATAAAACAGTTTTTTTTTATCTCCAAAAAAATTGTCAATATGCAGATAGCAGCTTTTGAATATTCACCTCCGAATTACACTTAAATCCATTATAAATAGTGAGCAGAGAATTTGTACAATAAATATTTAAAAAAAAAATGCTAAAAATATCTAAATAAATAAATTTTAAACAAAAAAATTTTTCATATGCTAGTGATAATTAACGATTAAGTATCAATTTATGAAGTTGCTAAATTTATTGTTTAATTGCAAAAAAAAAAAATTCAAAAGAAATCCCAGAGAAAGAAAATAAATGAAAATTCCGTTACTAATGGCATGATCTACAATTCCCTAAGTGGGCTTTCATATAAAATCTCAGCAATTTTTGTATGGGAACCCACTTAGCTAAAAACAAGTAGAAAAGTTAAATTCGACTTGGCCGAATCTATGAATACCCTCCACAATGCCCTTTTTAAGTGATAGAAAATTTTTTAACGTAAAAAAAAATAACATTTTTGGTTAGAAATATTTTATTTTGTATAAAAAAACTTTTTTTTAGTAATTTTTGAAAAAAAAAAAAATAATTTTCAAATTTTTTTTTTGAGTGTAAAATTTTTTTTGAGTGTAAAATGTTTTTTTTGAGTGTATTTTTTTTTTGTTTTAGTGTAAAAATATTTTTGAGTGACAACAATGCGTTGTAAAATATTTTTGTGACTTACCAAAGTTTTTAAAACATGTTTAACGGGTTTCGACACGTGAATTTAAGGTGAGGCGAATCTGAAATTTACGGTTTTGCTTATAACTTTTGAACCACAACCGATTTGGTTGAAATTTAAATCGAAGCGGACTAGGAGAGCGGTAAATATATATGTTACACTTCAGCACCCTCAGAATTTTCGTTCGAAAGTTACCGTGTGTTTTATCTCGTAAATTCCAGAAAAACCCTTGCCGAAATTCACTGATTTGCTTATAACTTTTGAACCACTGGATTGCAATACCAACCTGACCAGGTAAATGCCCAACATATATGCCAAACTTCAGGAGCCTCCGTAAAGCCTTTCAAAAGTTAGCGTGTTTTCAACAGACAGACGGACAGACGGACAGACGGACGGACGGACGGACATCGCTAGATCGTCTTAAAATCGATCGAGGATCATGAATATATATACTTTATGGGGTCCTAGACCAATATTTCGAGGTGTTACAAACGAAATGACAAACTTATATATACACTCAAAAAATTATGTCATTGACTGTTTGTAGTTTATTTAAAAAGTTTTCCGTTTAGTCGTTTTTAAAAGAAAAAACATTTGTTTGATGTTCAGTTTTTATTAATGACTACATCAGTCCTTTGTTTCAAAAATAACACACTAAAAAATAAAGACTTTCACTAACATTTAATTTATAAAGTCATTTATTTTTGTTCTGTAAGTAAAACTACTGATTATTCTTTAAATTTTTAATGATTTGTGTAAGTAATTTTTTTTTAAATTGGTATTTTTTAATGATATATCATTAGTTTTTAACTACACAAGTCAGTTATTTGTTTGTAGAAAAAAAATTCAAAAAATTATTTATAGAAATTTAAAAACATATTTGTATCAAGTGGCTTTGGCACGATGGGTAGAGTGTCTGGCCAGAATGTAGTTGATTGCGGGATCGATTCCCCAAAATTTTATTAAAAAATTTTAAAAAAATATTTCAATAGAAAAATGTATAAAATAACCTACGAAATCATTAATTTTTAATGTTTTGGTAGGTTATTTTTTTGGAATTTGTTGGTAAAAATAACAGAACTATCATTAATTTTTAATGTTTTCGTAGGTTATTTTTTTCGAATTTGTTGGTAAAAAAGAATGAAAAAACCGTAATTTTTTAATGTTTAGTGTTATTTATTTTAGAAAATTTTGCCAACAGTAAAAAATAAATGTTGATGTTTTTAAAACAAATGAATAATTACTGGGATGGTTTTCAATTGTTTATTCACTGGTTTTAAGTGTGTTTTTCTTTTGTTTTTGCCTACAAAATATTTTGAGTGTACCCTCTATCACTAGAGTGGAGGGTATAAAAAGTGTTTTTACATATTGTAGAGTATAAAAGATTTGGCACCAAGGAATATAATACTCTCACTTGTGTACATTTGATAAACAAATGGAAAATTTTTATGCGAAAAGCTTAGACTTGGTGAAAAAGTAGTTTTGGTAAAAAAAAATGATTTTTTTTTGCACGAAAAACAAAATTATGTTAAAAAAAATTTAATGAACCCAAAATTTTTGGTGAAAGAAAAATATATGAAAAAAGTTTTTGATG
This sequence comes from Pegoplata infirma, assembly GCA_963921195.1. Classification (NCBI taxonomy): domain Eukaryota; kingdom Metazoa; phylum Arthropoda; class Insecta; order Diptera; family Anthomyiidae; genus Pegoplata; species Pegoplata infirma. The sequence continues at coordinate 99,700,980 of OY992537.1, forward strand.
AAAAGTAAAATTTTTTGATGTAAAAAAAAAATCATGAAAAAAATATGAAAAAAAAAAAATTTTGTGAGAAACAAATTGATAATAAAAAATTTGATGAAAAACAAGTAGAAAATTTAAATTCGACTTGGCCGAATCTATGAATACCCTCCACATTGCACTTTTTAAATGATAGTAAATTTTGTAACGTGAAAAAAATTAAATTTTTGATTAGAAATATTTTATTTTGTGAAAAAACACTTTTTTTAACTAATTTTTGAACAAAAAAAAAAAAAACTAAATTTTTTTTTTTGAGTGTAAATTTTTTTTTAAGTGTAAAATTTTTTTCCAGTGTATTTTTTTTTAAGTGCAAAAATATTTTTGAGTGACAAAAATACGTTGTAAAATATTTTTGTGACTTACAAATGTTTTCAAAACATGTTAAACGGGTTCTCAACACGTGAATTTAAGGTGAGCTAATCTGAAATTCACGGATTTGCTAATAACTTTTGAACCACTGGACCGATTTGGCTGAAATTCAAAACGAACCAGGCCAGGGAAACGACAAATATATATGTCGGGTTTCAGCATCCTCAGAATTGCTTTTTAAAAGTTCTCTTGTTTTTTATCTCGTAAATTCACGAAAAACCCTTGCCGAAATTCAGTCATTTGCTCATAAGTTTTGAACCACTAGACCGATTTCGCTGGATTGCAATACCAACCTGACCAGGTAAATGCCCAACATGTATGCCAAACTTCAGGAGCCTCCATAAGGTCTTTCAAAAGTTAGCGTGTTTTCAACAGACAGACAGACAGACAGACGGACAGACGGACGGACGGACGGACGGACGGACATCGCTAGATCGTCTTAAAATCGATCGAGGATCATGAATATATATACTTTATGGGGTCCTAGACCAATATTTCGAAGTGTTACAAACGGAATGACAAACTTATGTATACCCTCTATCACTAGAGTGGAGGGTATAAAAATTGATGAAAAAAAAAAGTATGAAAAAAAAAATTTTGATGAAAAAAAAAATTTTGATGAAAAAAAAATTAATGAAAAAAAAATTTATGAAAAAAAATTGATGAAAAAACAATAAAATTGATGAAAAAAAATTTTTGATAAAAAAAAATTTTTTGATGAAACAAAAAAAATTTTGATGAAAAAAAAAAAAATTGTGAAAAAAAAAATTTTGATGAAAAAAAAAATTTGATGAAAAAAAATTGATAAAAAAAAAAATTGATGAAAAAAAAAATTGATGAAAAAAAATTTTGATGAAAAAAAAAAATTTGATGAAAAACAAAATTAATGAAAAAAAAAAAAAAAATTGATGAAAAAAAAAATTGATAAAAAAAATTGATAAAAAAAATTTGATGAAAAAAAAAATTGATAAAAAAAAAATTGATAAAAAAAATTGATAAAAAAAAGTTGAAAAAAAAAGTTGAAAAAAAAGTATGATGAAAAAAAATTTATGAAAAAAAATTATAAAAAAAGTTTGATGAAAAAAAAACTGATGAAAAAAAATTAATGGAAAAAAAAAATTGATGAAAAAAAATTGAGGAAAAAAAAAGTTGATGAAAAAAAAAATTTGATGAAAAAAACAATTTGATGAAAAAAGAATTTGATGAAAAAAAAAATTGATGAAAAAAAAAATTGATGAAAAAAAATTTTGATGAAAAAAAAAATTTGATGAAAAACAAAATTAATGAAAAAAAAAAAATTGATGAAAAAAAAAATTGTTAAAAAAAATTGATAAAAAAAAATTTGATGAAAAAAAAATTGATAAAAAAAAAATTAATAAAAAAAAATTGATAAAAAAAAGTTGAAAAAAAGTATGATGAAAAAAAATTTATGAAAAAAAAATTATAAAAAAAGTTTGATGAAAAAAAAACTGATGAAAAAAAATTAATGGAAAAAAAAAATTGATGAAAAAAAATTGAGGAAAAAAAAAATTGATGAAAAAAAAAATTTGATGAAAAAAACAATTTGATGAAAAAAGAATTTGATGAAAAAAAGCATTTTTTTTTTTTTGAAAAATAATTATGTTACTTTTTATTCACCAGCTGATGGAAAACGGTTTATTCTCCACGAGGTGAATTATTATCCAAGTTACAAACCCAAGTTATTAAAATTTTTGGTTTTAAGAAAATGAAAATAGTAATTCTTGTTTTCTTTTTCGTTAATTGTTTGCTTGTATAGTCAAACTGAGGTGGCGTCCTGCAACTTTTTTAAAATTAGACACCAGCCTAAAAACATTATCATGTTAAAAATTTGATTTGGACCATTTAAGAAGAAGTTATGAGTAAAAGAAGTGTGGGTAAAGGAACAAGCTCTGAATTTTTGAACGGATCAGCAAAAAATCTTAAAATTCTCCAGAATGGAGTTTTCGAAGTAAACGTTAAAAAAAATGGGAAAATCAAAAAACAAACAATCAAAAGTGTTTGATTTGACCTGTTATTCCAAATATACTTTTGATCAGTGATTGATTCAAGTCATTCTACGACTTTCCGTCTGTCTGTCTATGGAAAGCACGATGCACTCTAAACCGGAAGAGCAAGAAGCTTGGGCGAATATGTCGTAAGGTTAGAGGCTGGTTAAGTTTGAAAATGACCAACATCGGACCAGGGAGAAAAAAGTTCTACCTCTTGGATGAGGGACATTTCGGGTATATACAGATGGATCGAAGCTGCAAGAACAAGTGGGTTTCGGAGTTTACTCGGAAGAGCTTGGGTTTAGCCAGGCTCGAAGATTGCCAGATCGTTGCATCGTTAATAAAGGGAATTAGGAAATAATATTTTAGTGCACCCAGCCCACTTTTGGGCGTGGTTATAGGAAAAAAAAATAATGATAAAAAGTTAAGAGTTTCAGGGGGGTCGCGAACAAAAAAACCTTAAATTTTGGTAAATTTTAAAACACATTTTTTTATTGTTGTGTTATAAAAATATACAAATCCTTTTATTAAAGCAAAAAAAATATCCATCACTAGTCCCTCCGTAATCTTTGTGCAGTTATTAATTTCTCGGGATGCTCAACACTTATTTGTGTAGTGTTTTGGCTGAGTCTGGGATCTGACGGCTGGTTTTCTACAAACTTTTCGATGCTGATTCCGAATCTGGGTTCTAAATTTTTCTAGTACGTTAGATTTTTGAGAAAATTAAAGGCACAAAAACGTATTCTTGTGCATTTTAAAGAGTGTTGTTTGCGAAATTTTCGGATGCGTCTGGGATCTGACCACTTTTTTTGATTTACTTTTTAATGCTGATTTAAAATCTGGATCCGAATAACGGATCTAGATTCGTGATCGAATAAAATTTCGATCAATACCAAACATTGGTACATAATTTTGAAAAAGAACAATCATTACTCCAAATTGGACTTTAAATGCTTTCTTGGTAAACATTTCTTCATTTCAGATCAGGTTTAACTGGTGTTTTTCTTTTATTTTCGGAAATAAAAAATCGATGAAGATAGTAAATTTCGATATAAAATGCCGTAGTTCGGGACCTGGTTTCCAAATTTTTGAGAAAATTGAGGTCAAAATTGTGTTTTTTTTTTTATTTTTTAGAAGTTTTTTACTTGCAATTTGTGGTATGCGTCTGGGATCTGATAACACGGTTTCGATTGATCTTTCAAAGCTGCTTCTGAATTTGGTTTCCAAATTTCTCATTACTTCAGCTTTTTGAAAAAACAGGTCAAAGTTCACGTTAATAATTTTTATTTTTTTATGTTGGGGGGTCGCGAAGAATTTGAAATATTGAAAAGGGGTCGCAAAGTTAGTGAGAAGCTCTGTTTTAAACAAAAAAAAAAATTAAGCATTTAAGGGTTAACGCATAACAATTTTTATTACTGTAGGAAATTTACCAAAATGCAAAAAAATAAAACAAATTAACAACTTCACATAATTACTTTTAAAATATTTTAATAAAATCATTTGTGCAAATAATTTCGCACTTTATAACTATATTGTATTATTATTTACTTATCAGTTAGTCTCTGAATTTTTATTTATTTAATACTGGAAAAAACCAGAGATCGCCTTGCACGTGCTTTTCAGTTTAACAACAATTATGTAGAATAATTTTATAGAGTGCTAGAGATACTGATAATTCATTAGACTAAATCATTGCTTTAAAATTAGTAAAAGAAAGAAAAAGTTCAATTTTTAGAGACATTATCACAAAAAAAATCCGTTTAAAATAAGATAAAAAGTGAAAAAGACTTTGAAAAATGTAATAAAAATTTTATGGCAAGTTATAAAGATAGTAAATATTTAAAAAATAAACCAAAAAGTGTCTTCTCGGTTATACGAATAATTAATTGGAGACCACGATTTAGTATTATTAAAAAATAAAATCAAAATATATTGAATCAATTGGAATCTTTGAATTACAATTGGAATTATCGATACACAAATGGAATTCACTCAATTCATGAAGCACTGAGGGGACAAATATCGTAGTCAAATTAAAAATGTTTGTACTCATTTTTAAAATTTTTGATGATCTTAATTTTTGAGACTTGAGTTGTGAAATTTGCTAAAGATAAAATTTAAATACCTGACGATAGACTTAACAAGTGTACACTGTAGTGTTATTTGTGCATTTATCATGCAGTAGCTTATCAGAAAGGCTACTGCAAATTCTTTGAAATGTTTACTTAAAATTTCAAAAAACCTCTAAAATTATTATCATTATTTAACTACTAGATGGTGCAACTTCAAAATAAAAATTAGTCAAGTAGAATTGCATAACAAAAATGCTCTCATAAATTCATTAAACAAATTATGTTTTTGATAAAAAAATATATTATAAATTTAAAAGAGCAAAAAAATTTTTTTAACGATTTTGAACGTACGGACAAATCTTTATTTTTCACTATACAAGTAAATGAGCGATATGATTATTAGGGATGTCGCGAATATTCGTCAATATTCGGTATTCGGATATTCGGCATGTTTTTTGAATACTCGGCGAAATAAATATTCGTCAACAGTTTGCCGAATATTCGGAAAAATTAAAACCAGTTAAAACAAGTAGAAAAGTTAAATTCGACTTGGCCGAATCTATGAATACCCTCCACAATGCCCTTTTTAAGTGATAGTAAATTTTCTAACGTAAACAAAATTAAATTTTTGATTAGAAATATTTTATTTTGTGTAAAAAAACCTTTTTTTAAGTAATTTTTGAAAAAAAAAAAAAATTTACTAAATTTTTTTTTAGATTTGTAAAATTTTTTTTGACTGTAAAATTTTTTTCGAGTGTATTTTTTTTTAGTGTAAAAATATTTTTGAGTGACAAAAATACGTTGTAAAATATTTTTGTGACTTACCGATGTTTTTAAAACATGTTTAACGGGTTTTCAACACGGGAATTTAAGCTGAAACTAACCTGAAATTTACGGTTTTGCTAATAACTTTTGAACCACTGAACCGATTTGGCTGATATTCAATACAAACCAGGCCAAAGGAACTACAAATATATTTGCTAAGCCTTAGCATTCTCAGAGTTGTCGTTCGAAAGTTAGCGTGGTTTTTATCTCGTAAATTCACGAAAAACCCTTGCCGAAATTCAGTATTTTGCTCATAACTTTTGAACCACTGAACCGATTTCGCTGGATTGCGAAAATGGAGTAAAACTGTATTGACGGTAACTAAAAGAGGGGGATCTCCCCTAATTTTTCCGTTTTGCTATTTTGCCATATTAGGACAAAAGGATATAAATAATGTCATTTGAAAACTTTATCAAAATATTTTGTTGAAAATCTTTAATGATAATGAAGGATACATTTTAAAAAGGAAGTAACTTATCTCCTTTTTCCTGATTTGTAAAAATAATAAAATAGGAAAATTAGGGGAGATCCTCCTCTTTCGTTTGCTATCGTAGGACAAGTACAAATATAAAAAAAAAATATTTTATAAAATTTAATCCTCTACAACTTTGAAGTCCTTTTAAAAGGAAACAGAATCACGAAATGAAAAACTGTAAATACAGTTTTACTATATTTAGTGTCTAGTTTCAAACGTATGTTATCCAGTTCGAGTTCAACGACTTTTTTCATTTTTGTCGGACGGTATTGTAAGTCATTCTTCGAATGTCCATCCGTCCGTCTGTATAAAGCACTATTCAGTTCAAAATAAAAGAGATAAACTCCTGAAAATAGGCACGAATATGTCTCATGGTCATAGGCCGGTTAAGTTCGGAAATGGGCAAAATCGGATCAGGGGCAAAAAAGTTCCCCCTTTAAGAACTAAACCAACCTCTAAAAAACGTAATTTTTACTTTGTTTTTGCATTTTTGTTAAACAAATGAAACCTTTTTATGTCAGAAGGAGTTTAAAGATCTCTACTTAGACCCACAGGACTGGAAAATTTCGTTTTTTTGGGCGCGCCCCCTTTTGTGGGCGTGGATTTAAAAAAATCACTAAAGTGCAAAAAGCAAATAAATGAATTTTAATTGTGGTGGGAAAGGTTCCCCCACAAAGCCCCATCCCATCCCAAAAAAAGGCCCCAGGATTTTTTTTATGTTTTAACATTTTGGAGGGTATCAAAGATTCGGCACAGCCGAATTTAACACTCTCACTTGTTTTTAGTCAATTTAAAATGTTTTTCTTCAAAAAAAAACTTGAGTACTGAATTAAAATTCAAATTGTTAAGGCAACAGAAAAAGTAGTGCGTTGCGTATGAGTAATCAAACTATTTGGCAATATTCGGTATTCAGTTCAAACTAGAGATGGGCGCGTGAGTGATTTTTGACTCACACTCACTCACGCTCACGAAAGGAATTTTTGAATCACGCACACTCACTCACGAGCATATTTTTTCTACTCACACTCACTCACAATCACGTGAGTAAATTTAATACAACTCACACTCACGTGCACTCACGCAAGCTTCACTCACACTCACGTTGACTCACACTTACGAAACTCTTATTTATACCAAAAAAATTTAAAAACTAAAATTTCAAAAATCTTTTAACATTTTTAGCAAAATTTAAAGTTCCCCAGCAAAAACTTGGTAATGACACATCATTACCATTCGAATTACTTAGTAATGACAGAAAATTACCTTTAGCATTATTTTCAGGGCGTTCATGAATCCAGAACGAAATTGGATTGGAAACGAAATTCAAATCTGTTTCCAATTTTCGAAGCGTTCATGAAACCTCGACGAATTGCTTTGTTCGAAAAAAATATCTATTGCGTTCGAACTTAGCGGAGACACAAGTATTAACAAAATACGACTCTGTTTTTGCAAATAAACGGGGCGTTTATGAAACCAATGCGGATTGGTTTGACAACACTTTTTCACGGAAATCAGCTGTGTGTGTTTATGAATCCAATCCAATTCCAATCAAAGAGAAAATGAGAAAATTTCCGTTCGAAAACGAAAATGTGCGTTCATGAATTCCATTCAGTTGGTTTGACAGTTGGAAAATTTTCGTCAACGTTTGGCTTCGGGGATTTTATAAGAAAAGTTGAAAATAATTAATTAAAAAAAAAATTAAAAACAAAACTTAAATGAAAAAATGTGAGTAAGATGTTCTTTTTTGTTTTCGACTTTTTAAAAAAATATTTTTCCTCTTTTTTTTTATAAGGGGAAGGTACAAAATTAATGAGCAAAATGCAGTTAGTTCTTCATGAGTTTGTGGAAATAAATCCCGATATATCGAAGGAATTTGTGTTTTAAGGTCTTAAATATAAACAAAAGTAATTCATATTAAAAAGTGTGAAAACAAAATTTCCATTTTTTTTTTGTGTCCTAGATTTAACTTCCGTGAAAGTAAAACGAATGCACTTTTCTTCTATAATTTTAAAATTTTAGTTATTCGATTTTAACTTTGAGTGAAAACGTAAACAACAGAACTCCAAATTGGATTTCATGTGATTCGGAAAATGTGAATTGAAAAGTTTTGAAAGGCTCTTTTACAAACTTTTTCAAAGGCAAAAAGCCCTTAATAAAATTCTTGAAAAAAGTATCATACACATTTTAGCTTATTAACGAAAAAAAATCTTTAGTCGGACAAGTATTTCAATTCCGAAATTGGGCGCAAAAAATAATAAGAGTCCAAATGGGCAAAAAGTTACCGATGTTTTAACAAAAATCATAAAAAATGAACAAACTGAAGCTACTGGTATTTATACCCTACACCACACTGTGGTACAGGGTATAATGAGTTTGTGCTGATGTTTGTAACTACCCGAAATATTGGTCCTAGACCCACCTTTAAGTATACCGATCGACTCAGAATCACTTTTTGAGTCAATTTAGCGATGTCCGTCCGTCCGTCCGTCTGTCCGTCCGTCCGTCCGTCCGTCCGTCCGTCTGTCTGTCTGTCCATGTAAACGGTGTAAACACGATACAGGTCGCAATTTTTAATCAATTGACTTGAAATTTGAAACTTAAGTCTCTCTTGGCCCAAGGACGAAGCCTATTGAAATTGGAAAAAATCGGTCCATATTTAGACCTAGCCCCCATACAAAGGTCCTCTTTAGTTTTGGCTCAAATGACTCTAATAACCGTATTGTAGAAGGTATCGCTTTGAAATTTGGATGGTAAACATGTTTTGTCTTCACATATCATCATTCCGAATTTCAAAGAAATCGGACCAGTTCTTCTTGTAGCCCCCATACAAACCACCTTCCCGATTTTCACATAAATGTCTCAAATTTCATGAAAATAGAAAATATTTAATTAAAATTTTGTTTGTGTATGTTAAACGCGTACTTAAATAACCTTATCAAACCTGATAATCATCGGACCAGTTTTGGACTCAGGCCCCTTGTGAAAATTTCGCCCGATATTCAGTTAAAGCGGTTTATTGTCAACAAATAGAAGCCTATTACACTCAAATTTGATTTGCGAGTGTTTTCTTCACTTATTAAAGGTTTTACAACATATAGATCTAATCGATCCATGGGACCCATTTTCCGGGAAACCTTGGTGTAGGGTATTATATGGTCGGTCTTGACCGACTATAATTTTCTTACTTGTTTTCCATACAAAATACCAGATCCTAAGTATATATTAGACTTAAGGAAAACAAAAGATGGATTTGTATCCCTTCCTTAGTGGATCAATAATCAAAAAAATTTAATTCAAAACATATGCTTGACAGTTTATTTGTTAACAAATTATTTTTCTTTTTACAAACTGCATTATTATAACAACTCTGACTTTGACTTTCTAACAGAGTTGCTATAAAATACGACTCTGCATTTGCAAAAACAGAGTCGTATTTTGTAGATACTTGTGTCTCCGCTAAGTTCGAACGCAATAGATATTTTTTTTTCGAACAAAGCAATTCGTCACGGTTTCATGAACGCTTCGAAAATTCTACACGGATTTGAATTTCGTTTCCAATCCAATTTCGTTGTGGATTCATGAACGGCCTGAAAGAGTCGTATTTTATAACAACTCTGTTAGAAAGTCAAAGTCAGAGTTGTTATAATAATGCAGTTTGTAAAAAAAAAAAATAATTTGTTAACAAATAAACTGTCAAGCATTTGATTTGAATTAAATTTTTTTGATTATTGATTCATTAAGGAAGGGATTTTATACAAATCCATCTTTTGTTTTCCTTAAGTCTAATATATACTTAGGATCTGTTATTTTGTATGGAAAAATACCAGTTGCTTCACATATTTAATTGGCTCAGAATAAATGTCTTGCACATAAAAAAATTTGCTTTTAAAAATGGCTATAAATGCATATTTTTTGGGTCACTTTTTTCAAGAATTTTATTAAGGATTTTCTGCCTTTAAAAAAGTTCTTAAAAAAGCAAGTATTACGCCGCTGTTCCAAAAAAAGTAATTCAAAAAAAAAATGTGAAAGTGAAAATATCCGAATTTTTTTGGTGTTCTAGATTTCACTTCCGATATTTTTTTCGTTTTGTTTCACAAAAATAAAGTTTGGTGAAACTTAAACGAATGCACTTTTTCCCTTTTAATTTTTTAAATTTTAATTATTTGATTTCAACTTAGAATGAAAACGTGAACAACAAAACAATTAACTCGATTTCATGTCATTCGTAAAATTTCATGTGAATTGAAAAGTTGTGGAAAACAACAGAGGCCTCAGAGACACTTTACAAAGGCCTCTGTTCTGCCTTTCATAACTTTTCAATTCACATTTTCCGAATCACATGAAATCCAATTTGTTGTTCTGTTGTTTACGTTTTCACTCAAAGTCAAAATCGAATAACTAAAATTTTAAAATTTTAAAAAAGTGCATTCGTTTTACTTTTACGGAAGTTAAATCTAGGTCACAAAAAAAATTGGAAATTTTATTTTCACATTTTTTAATGTGAATTACTTTTGTTTATATTTAAGGCCTTAAAACACAAATCCCTTTGATATATCGGGATTTATTTCCAAAAACTCATGAAGAACTAACTAACTTTTCTTACAAATCCCCGAAGCCAAACGTTGACGAAAATTTTCCAACTGTCAAACCAACTGAATGGAATTCATGAACGCACATTTTCGTTTTCGAACGGAAATTTTCTAATTTTCTTTTTGATTGGAATTGGATTGGATTCATAAACACACACAGCTGATTTCCGTGAAAAAGTGTTGTCAAACCAATCCGCATTGGTTTCATAAACGCCCCGTTTGAAATGTAAAATAAGGACTTATTAATAATGACTTACATAAGTCATTATAATAAAATAAAAAAATTTCAGAACTAGATTTTCACTTTTTGACTCACTGTACATTATTTTGAATAAAAATAAAATAAAATTAAATATTTTTTATTTTTTTTAATTTTTTTTTTAAATAATTTTTTCATTACCTATAAGTATATATGTAATTAGTTATTAATACTGGTTTGATAATCATTACATTTGGCACATTTGCTTGTAAATGTAATGGGAAAGGTAATTCGAATCAGAAGTAGTTATAACTTTTGAATTTCCCATTACACATTTCATTACTTGGTAATGCAAGTTTTTGCTGGGTCAGCGAAATTTTTTTTTTTTTTTGTTTTTTCGGGATGAAATCTTAAGTTAAACCAAATTTTACAATTTTTTTGTTGCTTTTTTTGGTATGAAAGGAAATATGAAGAGAATATAAATCACACAAACTCACGCAAAAAATCGACTCACGCACACTCACTTACGCAAAAATCTTACTCACGCACACTCACGCAATTTTTTTCTCCACTCACACTCACAATCACGTGAGTAAAATTGAATTCAGTCACACTAACGCGTGATCACGCGTGAATCACGTGAATCACGCTCTAATCTGCTCATGTGCCCATCTCTAGTTTAAACCGATAATCAAAATCATATGTAAATCTGTTTTTAATAGTTTTTTGTATGTTATTTGACGATTGTGATCTTACTAAGAGTTTGTACAATTTTCTTCTTCTAATTCTCAATGAGTTTAATGTGTATTAATATTTTTGTTTGAACATTAGCGATTTGTCATTTAAATATCCTTTGCTACTTGTAGTATATGGTTTTTATGTTTGCCAAATAGTCTTGACAATGGAATCTGACAAATTCCGAAACACGCGTTGACTAAAGGTAGAAACAGAACAAGCACGGCACGGGGGACGGTTGCCGTTGCCGGAGAATATAGGCCCAATACAATAACGGGGGACGGCGACGGCAAAAAATGTCATTTGTTTGTTCAGTGGTGCTAACTTTTAATAAAATTAGTGTAATTTTAGTCAATGTGATTAAGTTGGCACTACTGTACGTTTGTTACATCATTGTGAATGAAAAAATAAAAAATTGTTCTGTAAATGCGGCAACCCTGGAGTGTGAGAGGAAGGGAGATTGAGATAACCCGGAGATAAAATAAAATAAATTTTAATTTTTTGTCGTGCCGGTCACGGTTTTTAACTGTCAAATCGTATGGAAAAAGTCGTGCCGGGCTTGTTCTGTTCAGAGCTTAACGTTCCTATTCGCAGTTATTACTGGTTTTGACCAATTTTTAAACTGAAGTTTTATTTATTTAGGTTTGAGTCCACATTAATTATTTCTGAGAAATAATAAGTTTTGTTGTACAATGAGAAAATTTGAAAAAAATTAATTGACAACACAGGCTAAGTGGAGATGTCGACAGCTTTCGGAAGAAGCCACCCTTCCTTCGATTGTCACTGTAGGTGTGTAAGATTAAAATCACCCATTTAAATGCACATTAACGGAGAAAAGGATATGAGAATCATATAACATATTATTACCCATATTTGACAATGAACGAAATTCATAGTATTTATGAACAAATACATACAAATTATGAATCATTAAATTTTTGAACTTTTTCATAGTATTTATGAAAAAATGTTAAATAGTTCTTAAATTTCACATATTATGATTTATTTATAAAAACTATGAAAAAGTTTATAAGTATTATGAAAAAGTTAATAAATTTTATGAATTTGTTCATAAATACTATGAAAGTCGTTCATTGGATTTTTTTTTTTTTTGTGTACGTCGTTTTTTTTTTAATTTTCAAACAAAATTTGAATTTTTTTATGATTGTTCTACAACAACCACATGAAAAAAATTAACTTAAGATTGAGTTATGACTATTTTCTATGAATAGGCACCAAAAAAACAGGAAAAAAGTTCTTAAAAATTATTTTATTAGAATATTATAGTTTGAATTACTAAAGGAAACAATGACCTCGAGCTTGAATAAACTTTCTCAAAACGAAATATTTTAAAGGTCAAATAAAACAATTTATATTTTTTAATAAATATTGAATCAGAATTTAAAAAAAAAAATATTAAATGATAAGAAAAAGCCACTTATATCTAAATTGATTTATAAAAAAAAAATAAAAACAATTAAAAATCTAAAACGGGGATTGTAAAACTAGCCAACAAAATCGTTTATTTCGCCAGAAATATATTTTCGATAATTATGCACACGATTTAAAAAAAAAAAACTTTTATATGTCGACGTATACCAAAAACTAACGAATCACGTGGTAGCGGCTGCCGCTGCTGCTAAATTTTATGAGCAAAAATCGTAAAACGTAAATCGTAAACTTTAAAATCGAACAAATTAAAACAAGAAACTGTTAGAGTTGACTACATAAAAGTAAATAATAAATAAATAATATATTCTGGTCTTGTGATTTCCAAAGATTGTCAAGTTTTAATTAAAAATACGAAAAAATGAGAATACGATAGAGCGAGAATGAAAAAAACAAGCTAAAATACAATCAAATGTTAAATAAAACATTATTATTTATCGCTTCATGATATGATTGCGGTTGGTTAAAAAAAAAATTATAATTAATATTTTTCTGTTTAAATTTACTATTTTCAGTCTAATCAATTACCGATTTAATAAATAAACAAAAAAAATCACAGATTTTTATTTGAAAAAAAAATACAAATAAATTAACCGGTATTTCATAATAAATCTAGGTACCTTCTTTTTGTATTATCTTCAAAATGTTTTACAATCATCCGTGGACATTTTTTTGGACAGTGGCCACTTGAAAGCGTCATTAACTTATCTGGGCGATAAGACAGTAATACTTATATTTATTGGTTTTGATAATGAAAATCCATTAACTGAATGAGTGGTCATGATTTTATAATTAATTTTGACAAACTCAACAGCACCGCTACAGACTAAACAGACGTGAAACTTTTGGCAGTTGTTGAAAAAGTAATCTTGAACCATATGTCTGTTGTTTTTTTTTTTTTTTGACAACTGTCAGTGGATTTTTGAAAATTAAAATAAAATGAAATAAAATAAAATAAAAAAAAATAATATAAAAAAAAATTTAAAATAAAATAAAATAAAATAAAATAAAATAAAATAAAATAAAATAAAATAAAATAAAATAAAATAAAATAAAATAAAATAAAATAAAATAAAATAAAATAAAGTAAAATAAAATACAATAAAATAAAATAAAATAAAATAAAATAAAATAAAATAAAATAAAATAAAATATGTTCTCCGAAACATCATATTTATTAATGTTAATGCGCTGAACATGAATATAAAAAAAATCGGTCGAACGGTTTTCAAGATACCCAGCAAAACTTAGATTACCAAATAAGGTATAAAATAAGGTATAGGATCTCTTATTTTATACATTGCAGCATTGATGATTTTAACAGGCGATGAGACTCAAAGTAATGCATCCACATTATCACAAAGAATACCAGGAAGGTATAAAATAAGTCATAAATTTATAACGAAGAATACGAGTAAGGTGTAAAATATATGATATTTTATAGGTTACGAGAAATGAAATAATATAGCATACCAGAAGATAATATATAAGGTGTTACGAATAGTGAAAAAGTAATTTTTTATTAAATTTACTCACGTGATTGTAAGTGAGTGTAAGTAGCTCGTGAGTGTGTCTCGTTAGAAATTTCCTGTCGTGAGCCCATCTCTAGTTTAAACTTATGCATTTTTTTATAAAATAATTATTTTTTATGTTATTGTAATGCATTTTGCATCCAATTATAAATAATGCATTATTTCAAACTTTCAAATAATACATAATGTAACCAAATATAAGTCATCCATGATTTAATGTTTAGAAATAATAAATATTAAATACATTTTTTCCAATAATCATGCATTACGTAGCAAATTATTAGTAATGCATTATTTTTCACTTGAAAATAATACTTTGTGGAACAAATGTTTGGTAAGACATCATAAAATAATGCAACAAATAAGGTATATACATTACCTGGTAATGTGTTATATAATCACTACCCATTACCAAAGTTTTGCTGGGATATTGCTGTTTTAAATTCCCTTGACCCTTTCATGGAGCTTGAGACAACACTTCATTTAAACTTAATTTAAGCCAAATCCGATCAACTTACCAAGTGGCGCCCTTTGATCAACATTTTTTATTTTTTGAAAATTCCCACTAAAACTTTGAATTTTTCAAAAATAAATTAAAGTTATTTTTATTCGACCTTTCTATTTATAATATAATAATAATAATAGTTTTGATCACATGATCAATTATTTTTATTTATTCTTTCTATTTATTTACAACTCATTTTTAATAAATGCAACCTAACCGAGAACTGGTAACAATGACCGTCGTCTCGTTGTAGCGAAAAAACCAAGGGCTCTGGTGGGAATCGAACCCACGACCCCCACGTTGAAAGGCTAGCACGCTACCAACTAGCCTACGGGGGCCCCCTTTCTATTTATAAATAAAAATGCTTTTATTTCGAGCTCGAGGCCAGTATTGAAAATAAATTTTATTTTTATTTGTTGCCGATATTTCGATACTCTTTGAGTATCATCATCTGGGCTTGTAAAAAATAATTTATATATAATACCGACTTTAAAATTACTGTTCTTTCCTTTACATCGTCTGTTATTAAACTGTTTAATTAAGTTCAAATAAGAATAAAATGTATTTTCAATACCGGCCTCGAGATCGAAATAAGTTTGAGTAGATATAGAGTATTTTGTAGATTTATATCGGGACATTTTGATATTTTGATTTAATATGAATTTTGATGATGATGATGATATGGTAAGTTTGAAGTTTGATCATTTTTCGCGGGGGAGGGGGGTCATTTAGGAACAAAGGGGACATTGTGCTGAATAGTAATAGGGGGTAAGGGCTGGTTATTTCAAATGAAATTTCTCAGACAGTTAGGAGAGTAGGATAGAAGTAGTTTAAAACCTACTGTGATGATCAGAAAATGTTTGGGGATATCAGGGGAGGTTGAACCCATGGGTTGGAAAATAGGATCTCTGTAGTGGGATGGAGACCAACATGGGAAATCCCTTCCACAGTTACCGTCGATACTCGGTTTTCTCAATCTGAAGTCAATGGAGATTACGTCTTACCGGAAAAATTTTTTAGTCCTCGATAGGAGCCGGCGCACAGTGCTTCGTTCCCATATAACGAAGGGACAAAAATAGAAGGAGTTGTCACATATTTTTGAAATTTGGTACACGTGCATAAAACGTCTTAGTTAAGAAAAATATGAATTTTTGGAAAAATCGGTGCAAGGACACGCCTACCGCCCATGTGTCCTGAAATTGAAAAAATTAATTTTAGCTTCAATAATGGCCACAAAATTACAAAAAGTGGTCATGCTGATACACATTCAACTAGCAACTTGTGTATAAATTTTCATTTAAATCGGAGCAAGGACTCAAGGTCCTGCCATATATCCTTTTTCTTTAAAACGCTATAACACCTACGAAAATTGTCCGATCGTAAAAAAACTTAGTAAGCAAATTAATATTCCTTAGATATATATTAATACCAAATTTGGGCAAAACCGGATCAGTAGTGTGGAAAATATAAAAACATCCTTTTTTAAAAAATAAGTTATTTTTATTTTTTATGTCGTCTAGAATAGGTCAAAGAAATGTATTAAATCAACTTCTGAGCTACATAATGTTTATACATGTCTTAAGTAAAATTTGATGGCGGTTCTTTTTTAAAATACATTAACCCCCTATCTTCCATTTTAAGGGGTCATTTTTGTCCTTTTTTTACATATCCTCGTAGAACAACACTAAAACGTGCGTTTAAATAGTTAATATGTTCTACAAAAATGTTAAGCATCAAATTTTACTAGGGGTTGTCAAATGCCAAAAGATCGTGCGATATAATCAAAATGCTTAAAAAAGTAAAATTGTTAAATATCACATATTGTTAAATAGCGTTTACCAAAGTAGATGGAAATAAGTCGAAAAATGTACTAAAAATTACTGAGATAAAAAATATTTATACTTCTCTACAGTGAAATTTAATGGCGGTTCTTTCGTTAGAACATATTAACCCTCTATCTTCAATTTTAATTGGTCATTTTAGTCCTTATTTCAAATATTCTTATAAAATTCAATAAAAGGAGCGTTTAAAGGTTAATACACTGTGCAACAAATTTGGGGTCACTTTCACGGAGTGTATCTTATATTGAACAAAACAAAAAATGAAAGTATACGATTTGTAAACCAAAACCCATGAATTGTTTTGAAGTCTTTAAAATAAGGCGATTGGAATGATTAAATAAATCTATATACGTTTAAGTGGTTTTCATAAGAATATTTTACAAATGGAATGAAATGACCCCTGACAATGGGAGATAGAGGGTTAATATGTTCTAAGAAAAAAGAAACATCGAATTTTGCTGAATACATTTATTAACAGTAAGCTTAGAAGTACATTTGTTACATTATTTTAAATTATTTCACACGATTTTGGTGAAATACAATTTAACAATTTAAAATTAAAAGTTTTACTTTTTTAAGCATTTTGCTTTTATCTCATGAACTTTTGGTCTTTTACAACTAATAATGAAATTCTATGCAGAAAATTTTTGTATAACTTGTTAACCCTTTAATCGAAAGTGTAAGTGTTATTCTACGAAGGTATTTGGAAAAGGGACTAAAATGACCCCAAAAATGGGAGATAGAGGGTTAATATATTCTTAGAAAAGAACCGTAATCCAATTTTACCAAAGACATCTATTAACCTCATTAAGCACAAAATTAAATTTAATATTTTTTTTACTTATTCTGAATGACTTCTTCTGAACGACTTTGAAAAAAAAAAAAAATAAAACCTTCAGTGGGCCATAAAAAAAACTCGAGCTAAATTTTCGAAACTCTTCAAGGGTTTTGGTCGTCTAATAATATACTTTCATTTTGCTTTTTTACCCATTTAAAACATAAAATCGTGTTGCACAATGATATTAAATAGTGTTAAATGACTGAATTTTGAGTAAAAATCATGAATTTAGGCATTTAAAAATCACATTTTTTTTTAATTTGTGGTCAAAAGTGGGCCCTAATTTTTGAATACGCTGTTAGACAAGAGTATAAACTAAGAAAAAATCGACAAAAAAAATATATAATTTTATATAATTTTTTTTTAAACTCCATCAAACTTTAGTAATTTTTGGATTTTTAAGAGAAAAATTTACTTTTCTGCGCAATAAAAAATATTTTTTTTTGTAAATATATGCAAAATTCTATGTTTTAATTTAATTACAAATATATAAAAGTACTTGAAAACAAAATTTCGAAACATTTTATTAAAAAATGGATTTTTGAGAATTATTTTTGTGAAACAACTAAAACACATTTTCCTGTTAAGTCATTTTTGCATAAAATTGTCTGAGTTTAGCGCCCTCTCGTGGTGGCAAAAGCAATCAGAAAAAATATTTTTGTTAATATTTATTTGAGATACCTTATTATCTTTCAAAAAATCTGCATTTAAACACAATTTGAGACAAAATTTTTTTTTTTGATTTTTGTCCATGGGTCGAAGCATAGTGCGGCGTGAGATGAATCGTGCCAGATTTGGATGGGAAATTGGAGAGTGATAGGTGTGTTTCAATGTTATGGGATTGAAACCTTGGGGGTGATAGGCGGGGGGTGCATCATTAACTGCCGCTAGTGTATCAATCCACTGGTTTGGCGCATGTCTTTGGCTAGTGTGACAATTTGAACCATTTCGATGGGCACTTGGCCGGACATAGTTAATGAGGAATGGTGCTTTTAGGAGAATGTAGGGCTAGAGTCAGATAGGGTAAGGGAATACGGACGAACAGAAAATGTCCGAATAGAAGAGGTGATAGGGTATTTGGGAGTAGGAGGGATTTTCGGCTCAGTCTAATGGCTGACCACTAGGGTGGGTCGATGAAATGCATCCTCTGCTCCACATATTGTAAGGTTTACCATTACTGATGTGTGTTTAGAGTAGGCAGAAAGTGATAGTAAACTGACAAAGGACGGTGTGGTATGTTTCTATTATGATCAGTATGAGAACATCAATTTATAATCGCGTCGTGATGTGAAATATGGGTCGGGATCGTGTATCTGATGTCGGTATTGAATTCGGTTACATTAATGCTGTAAATGCATTGTGATGAAGTTGGGATAAATGCTAGGGAGCCCCCTTAGGAAGTGGAAATAGGGGTAAGGTATGTTCAAGAAAAATGTTGGGGGCAGAAAATTATTGGAGGTCGGTCTCACATTGCACCCTTCCAGGGTCGTTTCTAGGGGAGTTTTGGGGCTTTTTGAGAATTTTTACCTCTTTACGCCCAACTTTGACCCCAATGAGGGGCCATATGGCCCCACCCCACCGCCCCCATTTTTTTGCTCGTGCTTTCTTTTTCGAACCTAAAAAAATTAGAGGGTATCGCGGATCGAAATCGAAAACTGGTTAGCTATCCCACGCCTAATAGTGCAAATTAAAGAACCGTTTTTTGTGTTCCAAAGTTAAAAAAAAAAAAATTTTCATAGATATCCCACTCGCATCCCACGAAGCGACCCCAAAGCTCTTAAAGGAAATCGCCTAAGCTTTCTTTTGAATCAAAAAAAAAAAAAAAAAAGGGCCCAGTTTGAGGAAAAAGTCGAAAAAGTTTTGGATTTTTAAGAAAAAAAATCAAAATTTTTTTTTTATTTTTTTTATATTTTTTTTTTTCGAAAGACTGAAGAAATAGCTCTTTGGGACTCATTTTCCTAAAAACAATAGGTAAGAAGTTACATGGATGAGAATCAACACCACTTTGGCCAAAATGTCAAATTTCGACCCCGTCTAACTCGAGAGTTCTTGACCGATCTCGTTGAAAAATTGTGTCTGCACTACTATCCAATAGGACTAACCTTGATGCAAATTTCATCCTGATCGGAAGATATCGGTTTCAAAAGTTGTGTCAGTTGACACGAAAACCCCCATAGGTAAAATTTTCCAAAAATTTGGATAAATATATGGGGGTTTTCGTGTCAACTGACACAACTTTTGAAACCGATGTCTTCCGATCGGGATGAAATTTGCACCAAGGTTAGTCCTATTGGATAGTAGTTCAGACACAATTTTTCAACGAGATCGGTCAAGAACTCTCTGAGTTAGAGGGGGTCGAAATTTGACATTTTGGCCAAAGAGGTGTTGGTTCTCATCCATGTAACTTCTTACCTATTGTTTTTAGCAAAATGTGTCCCAAAGAGTTTAGATAGCTATTTCTTCAGTCTTTCGAAAAAAAATATAAAAAAAATAAAAAAAAAATTTTTGATTTTTTTTCTTAAAAATCCAAAACTTTTTTGACTTTTTCCTCAAATTGGGCCCTTTTTTTTTTTTTTTTTTTGATTCAAAAGAAAGCTTAGGCGATTTCCTTTAAGAGCTGTGGGGTCGCTTAGTGGGATGCGAGTGGGATATCTATGAAAAATTTTTTTTTTTAACTTTGGAACACAAAAAACGGTACTTTAATTTGCACTATTAGGCGTGGGATAGCTAACCAGTTTTCGATTTCGATCCGCGATACCCCCTAATTTTTTTAGGTTCGAAAAAGAAAGCACAAGCCAAAAAATGGGGGCGGTGGGGAGGGGCCATATGGCCCCTCATTGGGGTCAAAGTTGGGCGTAAAGAGGTAAAAATCCTCAAAAAGCCCCAAAACTCCGCCAGAAACGCCCCTGGAGGGGTGCAATGTGAGACCGACCTCCAATAATTTTCTGCCCCCAACATTTTTCTTGAACATACCTTACCCCTATTTCCACTTCCTAAGGGGGCTCCCATACAAACCATTTTTAAAAAATTTGATCCTACCATTCTAACTTACCCTAAAGTGCCCCTAGTGGGGCCAAATGTATGACCGACCTCCATTATTTTATTAATTCCAACATTTTTTGCAAATATACCTACAATGTATCTTTAACCCTTAAGGTGGTCCCCATACATTTCGTTTATTTTTTATAAATTTGTTTTATTAAACCAGCTCCTACCGCCCCTACCGTGCCTCCTAGAGAGGCAAAAATTACGACCAACCCCCATTATTTTTTAGTTACCAACATTTTGTCCGAACATCATAACACCCTATCTCCATTCCCTAAGGGGCTCCCATACATTATAAAAACATGTATTTTTAAAAACTAATAAAAAAATAAAAAAAAATGTATGGGGACCACCTTAAGAGCTGAAAATAAAGGGTAGGTATATTCGGAGAAAATGTTGGAGTTGAAAAAATATTGGGGGTTGGTCATACATTTTACTTCTCTAGGGGCACCCTATGGACAGTTAGAGCGGTAGGAGCAAATTTTATAAAAATGTCATTTTGTATGGGAGCCCCCTTAGGAAGTGGAAATAGGGGTAAGGTATGTTCAAGAAATATGTTCCCACGCCTAATAGTGCAAATTAAAGAACCGTTTTTTGTGTTCCAAAGTTAAAAAAAAAAATTTTCATAGATATCCCACTCGCATCCCACTAAGCGACCCCACAGCTCTTAAAGGAAATCGCCTAAGCTTTCTTTTGAATCAAAAAAAAAAAAAAAAAAAAGGGCCCAATTTGAGGAAAAAGTCAAAAAAGTTTTGGATTTTTAAGAAAAAAAATCAAAAATTTTTTTTTTATTTTTTTTATATTTTTTTTTCGAAAGACTGAAGAAATAGCCAATAGGACTAACTTTGGTGCAAATTTCATTCCGATCGGAAGACGTCGGTTTCAAAAGTTGTGTCAGTTGACACGAAAACCCCCATATATATAATTTGATAAAATTATATATAGTTATATCCAGGATTTAATGGATATAATTATATAAAATTATATCAAATTATATATAATTTGATAAAATTTTATCAAATATAATTTGATATAATTTTATATAATTAATCCACCAAATCCTGGATATAATTATATATAATTTTATCAAATTATATATAATTTTACATAATTTTATTCAACTTTTTAGAAAATTTTACCTCTTTATATAATTTTATACAATTTGATATAATTTTATCAAATTATATATAATTATATCAAAAACTTTTTACTCGGGTTATCAGTTTTAAATCAATTCCTTACGCTCATTTAAGACAAATTTTGGAGAGGATGTTTGAGTGGGGGACGGTGAAAATATGAAACAAATTTTTTTCTATTTTAAAATAATTCCTTGTCCTTGGATCAACACAATTGTGACCTTTATCGTGTTTACATCGTTTTCATAAACAAACAGACGGGCGGATATCAGACTTAAATAGTGATTCTGTGTCGATCAATATACCTTAATTTTTAAGTGACTGCATTTTAGGATTTCCCCCATTAAATGCATACCAGTGAATCAAGCCGACCGGCTCAAAATCGGCGGCGCGCCGCCGCCGCACAATTTTTAACTTTTTTTCGCGCCGCCGCCGTTCAAAAAACAAATTTTACAACAAAACTAGAACAAAAAAGTTCATCCTACACTGAGCCGCCGCCGAGCAAAATTGGTAGAGCCGCCGCCGCCGAAAATATTGGGTCGGCTTGATTGACTGATGCATACAGCCATTATTATATTTGCTGTTCATTAGAATCTCACCTTAGGTGTGAGTCATCTATTAATTACATATGTTTCCCACAATTTCTTTTTAGTCGCAAAATACCCCTTTACACTTGTTGAGGAAAAACTAAATTAAGCAACTAATATGGCAACAAATATTTTAAAATTTTAAAATAATTTAAAAAAAAAATCTTTTAAATAACATCTGTTCATTATTATTTTGTATTTGAAACGAAAAAAACACAAACAAACGTATTTTGTAATGTCATTTCTCATTACCAGCTTCAAACGTTCTACAGACGGTCGCCGATTAACGCAATTTATTACAACGCGTTTATAAAAATAAAATTTGATTAAACAACTTAAAATAACTTATGTTAACGATGCAAATTGTAATAATTTTGTAATTGATTCAATTAAAAAATTACTTGATATTTTTAAATTTCACAAAATTCCTAATAAACGTAGTTGTTACAATAATTATAGTCCCGAGTAAAAATTTTTATATGATACAATATATAATGATATGTAACACAATATATATTTATACGCAATTTGATCCGAATAATGGTGGATGTTTTTGCATTAAAAAAGATCAACTTGTATAAAATATGATTTGATTTCATCCGAGTTTTGACCAGACATTGCCATATATTAGTAGATCTAATTAGATCTAATTGCATAAAAACATGTAAAATCCTGGTGTTTTTGGTTTGGGTTGAGACACACCACAGGTCAACGATACATTCACGAAACATATAATTTTCTTAAACAAAAAAATGTTCGGGTACGCTTCGAACCAGATAGGTGATATACATAACCCTAACAAGGAAATGTTTAGGAACATTTTAAAAAGTTTCTCATACTTTTCCTTAAAAACTTAGAAAATTGTTGGTTAAATGGAAACATATAGTGTTATATATGGAACAGAATAGGTTATATATAATTTTATATTAAATTATACAGAAAAACAAATTTTGTATTGACCCTCATATAATTTTATATAATTATATCAACCGTATACCATTTAATCCGAATCATGATTCAATTATATATAACTACATATGACAGCATTTAAAAAATTTTGAAAATATATTACGCGATGTATAATTATATATGATTTATTATGTTTGCATCAAGTTATATATTGTTATATATGTTTATTTTTACTCGGGGTTCTATTTTGGCAATATAAATTCATTTTTTTTTTCGTTGATTCAATTAAAAATATTAATTGAAAATATATTATTTTTTGACCAAAAAAAATTTAATCATGATTTATCAATTAATTTTTTAATTGATTTTTATCAGTTATTCCTCTAGTTAACGGTATCAGTTAATTTTTACAGCAAAGAGATGGTCTATTTTATTTAATCACCTTTATTCATTTAATTTAAATCATTTTTATACAAATCTTTTTGAGTTTAAGAAAGAGAAAGAGTCGTGTCAATAAAGGTTTACCTGTATAAGTTCATGAACATAAATTTGTACTTTCGCAGCAACATTTAATTGTAGCAATGTTGCATTTGTTATTTTAGCCAATGAATATATTTTACTTCGATTTTTGTTGAATTCCAAAATTACGAAAAAAATGTGTAAATTAAAACAAAATTGTAAAATATTTTTCACTTTGTTGTTTGTTCTATATTATTTATGGTTTATTGAGGTTTTTGCTGCCAAAAATAAAACAAAATATGATTTTTAAATACCCGTGTAAAAAAGTAAATACATAAGTATATAATTATAAACAATTTGATATATAGGGTTTAGGTTTCAGAAATTTGGATAAACTTAGATAAAATTGTATATAATTTGATAACATTTTATATAATTTTATCCGATATTTGGATTTATAAAATTAAATAAAATTATCTCACTCGCTAAAAATTTTATAAAAATTCAAAAAATTCAAATTCTAATAAATTTTTATTCAAAAACTATTAAAAATTTTATTTTTTTTTTATTTATTAAAAAATAAATATAGTTGATTAAACCTTTAAAATATTATATTTTGGGTATGTTTATTTTAGCTCGAGGTCATTTTTCCTTTACTAATTAAAACTATGATATTCTTATAGAATAATTTTCAAAAAAATTATTTTTCTATTTTAAATTTATTTATGTTCATTATTTTTTCAATACTTACCTACGTGTCGGCTTTGTTCGGAATTTGTCAGATTCCATTGTCAAGACCATTAAGCAAATATAAAAACGCTTTTCTACAAGTAGCATTAGAAATTTAAATGAAAATTGCCAATGTTCAAACAAAAATATTTATACAAACATATTCAACTCTACACTTATTGAGTATTAAAAGAAGAAAATTGTAAATTCTCTTAGTTTGATCACAATTGTCAAACAACCAACAAAAAATTATTTAGACAGATTTATATACGATTACCCATTGGAATGAATATACTATATTCTAGTTGTTGCAATGCTCAAATGCATGGGCAACTGCGATTTACTGTGTAACACCATTTTGTTCAATATCTGAGAGAATATACGATTTATTTCTTCTAATACTAAATGAGTGTAGAGTTGAATATGTATTAATATTTTTGTTTGAACTAGTGGCTACGGTCAGTACCGTAGTACCGGGAATACCGGTATTCCCGGGAAATGGTACCGGTTTCCCGGTTCTTAATTCATTCCCGGTATTCCCGCGAAAACCGGAATTCCCGGTTCCGGTTCTGACGGTATTCCCGGGAATACCGGTATGCATATTTTGTATAACTAAAATTTTTTCTTTGCTTTTACCAAAAAAAATTACAAAACATGTGAAAAACACAATTTCCATTTTATTTCTTGAATTTAGGAAAAAATTTTTTCATGATTTTCAAATAATTTTACACCCAAAAAAAAACGTGGGTATTCAATACTAAAAATTTAACTAATTTTAGTCCAAAAGGACCTAGTGCAGAAATTGGTAACCAATACTAAAATTTTTAACTAATATTAGTCAAATCCAGTAAAAATTACTATTGTTAGTACTTTGAAAATACTAAAATTAGTAACGAATTAGTAGATTTTGGTACAATATCACTTACTAAACCTTTTACTGTAGAATTATTTTGAGTGTACAAACACAACTAAATATTTCTGAAATACTGATTAACTAGTCTAATTTAAATATTTTATGGTATAGAATTTTTTTGGTTTTTGAGAACCGGTACCAGGATCAGAACCGGGAATACCGGTATTCCCGGGAATATATCTAGAACCGGGAAACCGGTACCAGAACCGGGAATTCCGGTATTCCCGGGAATACCGAAAGCCGGGAAATGGGGGGCACTAGTTTGAACATTGGCAATTGTCAATTAAATTCCTTATGCTACCTGTATAGGGTTTTTATATTTCAAAAATAGTTTTGACAATGGAATCTGACAAATTTCAAAATAAGTCTCGGTTAAGTTTCGCAAAAATTACCAACATAAATAAATTTAAAACAATAAATAAAAATTAAAAAAAAAAAATTCTATGAGAATATCTTAGTTATAGTTAGTAAAGAAAAAATGACCTCGAGCTAGAATAAACCTACTCAAAATTTAATTTTATAAATTTATATCAGATTAAATATAATTTGATCTAATTTTATAAAATTTTATAAAACCAAATTTCGGATAAAATTATGTACCAAGGCCACTTTAAAGTATGGCTGGCCCTGGGCATACAAGAATTCGGGGGCCCGCTGGAAACAAAAAGTCGCATGACAAAAAAGACATTTTTTTGGTACAAATTAAACTCATGCTATAACCTGTTTTAAGACAAAGAAACTAAAAAATACATTTATTTTGAGTAGGGATATTCTAGCTCGAGGTAATTTTTCTTTACTTATAAAACCATGATATTTGTGTAGAACAATTTGGTTTTAATGAGATCTTTTCTATCTCAGAATCTGAAACTTTTTCTGTACGAAAAATGTCTCAGAATCTGAAATTTTTTCTGTACGAAAAATGTCTCAAAGTCTGTAAAAATTTCTTTACATAAAATGTTTTCGAATCTGAGAATATTTTTGTATGATAAATGTTTCACTGTTGGAGATATTTTTTATACAAAAATCGTCTCAGATCTATGACGAAAAATGTCTTGGAATCTAAGACTTTTTCTATGCGAAATCATTTCAGAATCTGATATTTTTTCCATACGAGAAATGTCTCGAAGTCTAAGACTTTTTGTATGCGAAAAATTTTATCTAAACGAAAAATGTTTCAGAATCTGAGCCTTTTCTATACAAAAATGCCTCAGAATCAAAGACTTTTTCTATTCGAAAAATGCCTCAGAATCTGAGACTTTTTCTATACAAAAAATGTCTCAGAATCTGGAACTTTTTTTATAACAAAAATGTCTCAGAATCTGAAACTTTTTCGATATGAAAAATGACTCAGATTCTGAAATTTTTTCTATACAAAAAATGCCTCAAAATCTGACATTTTATCTATACGAAAAATGTCTTAGAATCTGTGACAATTTCTGTACGAAAAATGTTTTAGAATCTGAGAATATTTTTGTACGAAAAATGTTTCATTGTGTGAGATTTTTTTTATACGAAAGATGTCTCAGATCTAAAGCTTCCTCAATACGAAAAATATCTGGGAATCTGAGACTTTATCTATACGAAAAATGTCTTAGAATCAAAGACTTTTTCTATACGACAAATGTCTCAGAGTATAATACTTTTCTATACGAGAAATGTCTCGGAATCTGAGACTTTTGCTGTCCGAAAAATGTTATCTATAAGAAAATTGTCTCAGAATGTGAGATTTTTCTAAAATTTCTCAGAATCTGAGACTTTGCATACGATAAGTGTCTCAAAATCTGAGACTTTTTATTTTGGCAAAACTTTTATGAACTTTAGACTTTAAAAATCTCAGAATATGAAACTTTTTCTGTACGAAAAATATTTCAAAATCTGAAGCTTTTTATGTAGGAAAAAATTCTATTAATTTGAGATTTTGATATTAGACAAATTTGTAATATAGAAAAGTCTCAGATGTATACGAAAAGTATGTTAGATTCTCAAAATTTTTCTGAAAGAAAATGTGAAATTTTCTTTAAAAACAAATTAATAAAAATGTTGCTTCATTTTCTTATAAGCGAATTTATTGGCATTTCGGGACCCCTTAGATCGGAGACACTGAGCACGTACCCAGTGTGCCCTAAAGGTTAAAACGGTACAGCACTCAAAAAAAACCTTGTAAAGCGCCAAAAATTGGTAAAATAACCAATTTTATTGGTAAAAATATTGTTTTAAACCCGGAAAAATAATAAAAAAAAATGGTAAGCTTACAAGAAAACATGGTAAATATGTTTTAAAAATGGTACATTTACAAACCAAAATGGTAAATTTACAAAAAAACAACATAAATCCTCGTAATAAAATCATTTTTGTAAAATAACTGCTTTTCTTTGTTTGTAAATTAACTAGAATCCTCGTAATAAATTTTTCAAAATTTTTTCAACTTTTTTTAAATATTTTTCAATAAAAAAAAATTTTTTCCGGGACTTGGAAAATTAAAAAAAAATAGAAAATTTACAAAAAAAAAAAATGTTTTTTTTTGTTAAAAAACATAATTCCTTGTATAAAAATTATGTAATTTTTGTAAAATATATTTTTTTTTGTAAATCAACTAGATTCCTAAAACTTTGTTGTAAAATTACGGTTTTTATACCCTACACCACTCTGTGGTACAGGGTATAATGAGTTTGTGCTGATGTTTGTAACTACCCGAAATATTGGTCCTAGACCTACCTTCAAGTATACCGATCGACTCAGAATTACTTTTTGAGTCGATTTAGCGATGTTCGTCCGTCCGTCCGTCTGTCCATCTATCGGTTTAAGCACGATACAGGATGTAATTTTCAATCAATTGACTTAAAACTTGAAACATAAGCTTCTTTTAGCTTAAGGACGAAGCCTATTGAAACTGGAAAAAATAGGTCCATGTTAAGATCTAGCCCCCATACAAACGCTCCCTTTGAATTCCGTTTAAATGCCTCTGAAAACCATATTGTAATAGATATCGTTTTGAAATTTAACAGGTAATAATATTTTATATGCACAAACCATCATACCAAATTTCAAAGGAATCGGTTCAGTCCTCCTGGTAGTCCCCATACAAATCACACAATTTCCTCAAAATTCATAAAATATTTGATTAAATTTTTTTATTTGTATGTGTTAAACGTGTACTCTGGTAACCTAATCAAATCTGAATACATTTGGACCGTTTTTGGACTTAGTCCCCCATATAAAAATTTCTACCGATATTCAGTTAAATCGGTCTATCCCAGCAAAACTTTGGTAATGGGTAGTGATTATATAACACATTACCAGGTAATGTATATACCTTATTTGTAGCATTATTTTAGGATGTCTTACCAAACATTTGTTCCACTACGTATTATTTTCAAGTGAAAAATAATGCATTACTAATCATTTGCTACGTAATGCATGATTATTGGAAAAAATGTATTTCATTTTTATTATTTCTAAACATTAAATCATGGATGACTTATATTTGGTTACATTACGTATTATTTGAAAGTTTGAAATAATGCATTATTTATAATTGGATGCATAATGCATTACAATAACATTAAAAATAATTATTTTATAAAAAAATGCATAAGTTTAAACTATAGTTGGCCTCACGACAGGAAATTTCTAACGACACACACTCACGAGCATATTTTATCTACTTACACTCACTTACAATCACGTGAGTAAATTTAATACAAAATTACTTTTTCACTACTCGTAAGTTACGAGTCGTAACACTTTATATATTATCTTCTGGTATGCTATATTATTTCATTTCTCGTAACCTATAAAATATCATATATTTTACACCTTACTCGAATTCTTTGTTATAAATTTATGACTTATTTTATACCTTACTGGTATTCTTTGTGATAATGTGGATGCATTACTTTGAGTCTCATCGCCTGTTAAAATCATCAATGCTGCAATGTATAAAATAAGAGATCCTATACCTTATTTTATACCTTATTTGGTAATCTAAGTTTTGCTGGGATTGCCAAAAAAATAAACCAATTTCACTAAAATTTGATCTGTGTGTGTTTTCTACACTTAGATCTGTATATCTAACAAAAGAGAGGTCCAATCGGTTCATGTTTGGATTTGGGTCCCATTTTCCGGAAAACACTGGTGTAGGGTGTCATATGGTCGGTCTTGACCGACTATAACTTTCTTACTTGTTTTCTTTTGTAAAATAGCCTTTAAAAATGGTAGAATAAAATTACGAAAATAAATTTGTAAAATTACCAAAAAAAAATTTTTAAATATTAGTAGAACGGAATTACAAGGCATTTTACCAGGCGTTTTACCAGTTTTTTTTTTTTTCGAGTGTGCCTAGAACGATGCTTATATAAGAGCTGATTACGGGAAAATTATTAAAATATTTTTGGAGGTCATCTTCAGGGCGCAAACAGCGCTTAAAGTTTGCGTCCGTAATGCCTTTGGTAAAAAAAATATTTTTTATTTTTAAAATTGCCAAAAGTTTCGTTATGCAGAGTACATTGAGGAAAATATATTCACAAAGTTTTCGTTAAGCAATTAAAGTCCAGCGCATCGTTTTGAAATTTTGAAAATGTGTAATTTATTTATTTCTTTTTAGTTTTTGTTTAAACCGGATTTTTTAGTTATTTTAAGTTTTTGTACATAAAGAAGTTCTATATAAAAATTAAAAAAAAAATATCCCAGCAAAACTTTGGTAACGGGTAGTGATTATATAACACATTACCAGGTAATGCATACAACTTATTTGTAGCATTATTTTATGATGTGTTACCAAACATTTGTTCCACAACGTATTATTTTCAAGTAAAAAATAATGCATTACCAATAATTTGCTACGTAATGCATGCTTATTGGAAAAAATGTATTTCATATTTATTATTTCTAAACATTAAATCATGAATGACTTATATTTGGTTACATTATGTATTATTTGAAAGTTTGAAATAATGTATTATTTATAATTGGATGCATAATGCATTACAACAACATAAAAAATTTTTTTTTTATAAAAAAAATGCATAAGTTTAAACTAGAGATGGGCTCACGACAGGAAATTTCTAACGACACACACTCTCGAGCATATTTTATCTACTGACACTCACTTATAATCACGTGAGTAAATTTAATACAAAATTACTTTTTCACTACTCGTAACACCTTATATATTATCATCTGGTATGCTATATTATTTCATTTCTCGTAACCTATAAAATATCATATATTTTACACCTTACTCGTATTCTTTGTTATAAATTTATGACTTATTTTATACCTTACTGGTATTCTTTGTGATAATGTGGATGCATTACTTTGAGTCTCATCGCCTGTTAAAATCATCAATGCTGCAATGTATAAAATAAGAGATCCTATACCTTATTTTATACCTTATTTGGTAATCTAAGTTTTGCTGGGATGTGTTATTTATTTTATTTTTTGTTTACAACGGTTTTTTTTAGTTATTTTAAATTTTTTTACCAAACTGAGTTTATGGCTCGTACCATAAAAAAATAAAAAGTCTATTTTAACAAAAGTTTTATTTTAAATTCCAAATTTTCTATACATTTTTTGAAAGTCGATTTTAAAAACAAAAACAATTTGTATGGAAATAAAATTAAAACCTCATTTTAAATTTATTTTATTTTCTTGTGGTAAGGCTGTATGTTTTTGTACAAAACGGAGTTTTATATAAAAATTAAAAAAAAAAAATATTTAATAAATTACATATTTTCAGAATTTCAAAACGTTGTGCTGGACCAAAATTGCTCAATGAAAACTTTAAAAATATTTTTCCTTAATGTTCTTTACATAACAAAACTTTTGGCACTAATTTTAAAAATAAAAAAATATTTTGTTTTGACCAAATGTACTACGAATGCAAACTTTAGGTATTTGCGCCCTGAAGATGATCTCCAATTTTTTTTATATTTTTCCCGAAATCAGCTCTTTAATATACATCGTTTTAGGGGTATGCCCTAAAGAAATTCAAAAATTTTCTGTTTTCGAGACAACCTAATATATACTTCATGGGGTCATACCTGGGGTAGGGTATTAAATGGTCGGTCTAGAGCGACTTTAATATTCATATTTGTTCATAATTGCATTATATATTTTTTTTTTATAATTATTAATTCTAAACCATATAAGCCCATATGTAGTTATAAAATTCATAAAAAAAAATATATACAATAATATCTATAATCAATCTTTGGCCAGTTGCCACATTATCTTATTTGCGTTTTAAAACAAAAGACCAAAAAAAATATTAAAACTAACAACAAAAAAATTTAATTTAATAAATTCATAACCTTTTTTTTTGGCTAAATATTGATTTGTTTTTAGTTGATGTGCATTATATATATTTTGGACCAAAATTTATGTGTAAAATACAAACCAAATTTGAAATCTGTTGATTTATAAAAATGATTAATGACATTTTTATTAAATAGGAAATTTTAAAAATTTACCCAAAAAAATGTATTAATAAAAATATAAAAAAAAATTCACAGTATATTTTTCGCGACTTTGTTGTTAAATTTAAATCTATTTAATTTAATTACAATTTAAATGTTTATAATTTTTTTTTCATTTTTGTTTAAACACTTATCGTTTTAAATTCATTCATTAAATTTATATATCCTGTAATTTCTGGTTTAAAAACACTATAATTAATTTTTATTTACGATTTTTATCAAATAAAAATTATTAATTTATATTTATTTTGTTTGCTTAATGTTATTAATCAGTTTGCTAATCATAAAACTTCTTAATAAGGTTTTTTAACCATATTATTTGCACTTAATTAAGTTATTAGCTGAATATTTTCAACTAGATATAACTAGATTTTGAAAAAAAAAAAAAATAATTTAAACAAACGGAAATTAGTGTTCTTAATTTTGAAAATAATATTATTATCAGTAGTTTAATTTTTTTTTATATTTTTTATCTTTAATTATGCAATTATGATACATATATTTGAGAACTTAATGTTTTTTTATTATTTTTTTAAAATTTAATTTAACTATTTTTAGAATTTTTATTGCTTTTTATCTTATCGGATCTTTGTTTTTATATATTTTTCCAAGATTTAGATTTTTTTATAACTTATACTAGTGACCGACCGAACACTTCAATCAAAATTTTGTTTTTTTAGAAAATTTTCTGCAAAAACTCTAAACTTTGATCGAAGGGCGCGATGGGTTAAAATGGTCTGATTTGTCTCAAATTAAGTTTAAATGAAAGTTTATTTCAATTTCTATGAAATATTCAATGGATAAAATATTAGAATTTTTTTTCTTAAACGTAGAAAAAAAAACACCATATTAAGAAATTTGTTGATCAATTTCAATAACAGATGGCGATGCAACAACTGTACTCAAAATTATTAACACGCGCAATTACAGTGTTGCCATACTGAAGCCCTTCTATCTTTCAAATCCTTCATCTCTCTTCTATCCCCTTTCCGAAAGAAACATCACGGTTACATTAGTAATTGATAGGCAGCATTGCCTGAGTGTTGTTTCTTTAAAAAAAAAAAAAAAAAATGGCGATATCTCGAAAACAGCTCGACCGATTTCAGATTTTTTTTTTAATATTCGTATTCAGCATGCCAAAATTAATAAAAACAAGTAAGTGTAAAATTCGACTGTGCCAAATCATTAATACTCTGTGCCAAATCATTAATAAAAAAAATTTTAGAAAAAAAAATTGCCAAAGGTATTTTTTGGTGGGGGGAGGGTCGGTAGGGGACGTTGAGTGCACCTTCCCCATCACGATGAAAGTTATCAATTCATTTAAAATTATATACATATTACCAAATATTAGAACATTTTATCATTATTCGTTATTTTTTTTAATCCACGCCCACCAAAAGGGGCCAAAAACAAAATTTTTTTTAATCCCCTGGGTCCAAATGCAGGATTTTGAACTTTTCTTGCACAAAAATGTTTCATTTGTTTAGTTGTTTTTGTGTAAAACTGCTATCGATTCAACAAATTTTTTTGCCCAGGAGGATCGTGGATAACGATTATTACTATTTTTTAAAATTTTTTGAAAATTTTTTTTTTTAATTTTCCAATCTTAAAATCATTTCTACTGCTCCAATGGTGCGTCATAGAGGGGTCATTTATAAGACCGACCCCCATTAATGTTTACGTCTTAACATTTCTTTGGAACAAACTAATATCCTATCTCCAATTTATAAGGGGGCTCCCACACAAAACGACATTTTTTAAAATTTGCTCCAACCGCTCTAACTGCCCTAATAGTGCCCTTAGAGCAACAAAATGCATAAACGACCCACAATATTTTTTTAGTCCAAACATTTTCTCTGAACAAACCTACCATCTATCTCTAATTGTTAAGGCGGTCCCCATACAATTTTTTTTTTTTTGTAAATTTGTTTTATTTAATCAGCTTCTACTGGTCCAATGGTGCGTCCGAGAGGAGTCATTATTCAGACCGACCCCCATTTATTTTTACCCTCAAACATTTTTGTAAAACATACCACAGCCCTATCTCAACTCGCTAAGTAGGCTTCCATTCAAAATTACATTTTTATAAAATTTGCTCCAACTGTTATTTGTATGGGAGCCTACTTAGGGAGTGGAGATAGGGCGTAGGTATGTTTTACAAAAATGTTGGAGGGTAAAAATAAATGGGGGTCGGTCTCACTAATGACCCCTCTCGGACGCACCATTGGACCGGTAGAAGCTGATTAAATAAAACAAATTTAGACCATTTTGTTGCTTTAAGGGCACTATTAGGGCAGTTAGAGCGGTTGGAGCAAATTTTAAAAATGTCGTTTTGTGTGGGAGCCCCCTTAGAAATTGGAGATAGGGTACTAATTTGTTCCGAAGAAATGTTTAAACGTAAAAATTAATGGGGGTCGGTCTTATAAAGGACCCCTCTAAGACTCATCATTGGAGCAGTAAAAATGATTTTAAGATTGGAAAATTACAATAAAATTTTTTCAAAAAATTTTAAAAAATAGTAATAATCGTTATCCCACGATCCTCCTGGGCAAAAAATTTGTAGAATCGATAGAAGTTTTATACAAAAAAATTTCAAAAAAATCGAAGAGTACAAACATTTTCAAAAATGAGATTTAAATTATAAAACTTAAAAATCGCATACTAGAGCGCTTTTAAGAATTTTTTTTGGGATTTTTTTTTAAAAAGTACGTAAAAACAAAAATTTTAAATTTGGACTATTATTGAAGAAGTTATGAGGAAAAGAAGTTTGAGTAAAGAAACAAACTACCAATTAAAAATTCGATATCTTTTAAACGGGTCATCAAAAAAATCTGAAAATTTACCACGAAGGAGTTTTCGAAGGGTACTAAAAACTGTAAACAAATTGGGAAAATCTAAAAAAAAAACAAATTTCAAAGTGTCCGATTTGGCATGGAATGCCCCATATATACTTTATGGGGTCCTAGACCAATATTTTGATGCATTACACACGGAGTGACAAAGAGAGTATACCCCCCATTATGGCGTCCCGTCAAATTTAAATTTTCGAATTTCATGTCGTTATACCTGCCAAATGATATCCACGGTAGAGTCGATTGTGGGACAATTTATGAAAATTTTCGCAAGGTCATCTTCAGTCGGCAACCAGCGGTCAAAGTTGGAAAAAATTACGTATTTCGACTAAAATTCATGACCGAATTTTTTTACCAAATCCGGCTCAAAAATTCGGAAATTGTGAGTACTTGGAAAAATATTTTAAAAATCCAAAAGAGCGATTTTAGTCCACAGATGCTGATTTTTTAACATAAAAATTATTTTTTTCATCTAAATTGGTCTCAAAGTTGGAAAATGTTAAGTATGTTATCTAAAAAATAATAAAAATATATAAAAACGCGATTTTGGTCCAAAAATGCTGATCAACGATTTTGGTCCACAGATGCTAAACAGCAACAACGAGTATCAATGTTATAGAAACAGTTAACTCAATCACCACTAAACCAAGTTAAACTGAAATACCAAAAACTGGGTCTTATTGCCACACACATGTACAACATGTTTTTTTAAAAATTGTTTACCAAAAATATTCAAATTAACTCCTTTGAAATGTTCCAAATTCATTCATGTCAATTATGATAATGAATTTTAAATATGAGTAGTTTGGGTCGGTATAATTTAATAGCTTCTATTTTTTATTTTTAAATCGCATAAATTAATAGTAGTATATTTTTTAATATTTTGATTTAGTATATTTTTGGTTTAAACTTTGGTAAACCATAAACTTTATTAATAAAGTGCTTGGTTTATTTGCTGAAAAAAAATTTAATACCAAATGAAATTTATTTCTTTGAACTGTGGTCAGTACCTTTTTTATATTTTTAAAAACTACCCCGCAGATGTGAATATTTATTTATAAAATTGTAGCAAAATAAAAAGAGTACATGAGTTAAATAAACAAATTAAAAAATTTTTTAGGTTATTTTTTATGGAAAACACAAGACTAGCACATTAACCAAAATTTTGATTGTAAAGTTTATATATAAAAATGCAACATTTAAATTTAAATTGAGTTTTTTTAGCAAAAAAACGTCTTAGAATTTGAACCCGCAACCAAGATAAACTCAAAATAAAACCTCATTTTGAAACTTTTGAAATATTAGCCAATTTTAGCGGTTTGCTAAATTTTTATCCTGATAACATCGGTCGTGTCGTCCAAAAATTCCTCCAAACAGCAAAAAAAAATCAGCTGGTCTTAGCAGAAAAATTTGCTGATTTCAGCTGCAAAATCTGCTAATTTCTACATACAATAAAATCAACTGCTTTTAGCAGGCGAATTTGTAAAAAAAAACAATTAAAAAAGTTAAATTCGGTTAAATTCGGACGAATTTATGAATACCCTTACGAAGAAAAAAATCGTATTGCAAAAAACGTTATTTGAAAAAAAATAAATTTTGAATAAAAAATCCGCGAAAAAAACTTTTGGTGCAAAAAACAATTCGCGAAAAAATTCTTGGGGCCAAAAAAAGTATTTGCACACTTTTTTATACCTTTCGGCATCCAATTCTATTCACATATGAGGCATTCCATAACAACTGTTCCACTACAGAAAAACCAATGGGATATTTTTTCATTTGCAAAGTATTCGCTCTTAGGGTACTATTATATAACAAAAATAAAATTTAAGTTTTTTCAAAAAGTGGGCCTTGTAGGCGTGGTCAAATATTGAAAAAATCAAACTTTTTTGCCTGAGTATCTTTACTTCAATATTAATGCAAACTAAATGAAACACAGTAAAGTCTTTAAGACAAAAGTTTTTTATAGATTTTTGTGTGGGCTATCGATTAAAAAATAAAAATTGGAAAATTTTCAGAAGAAGTTCAGAATTTTTCAAACTTAAACTAAAACTTTATTTATCAAAAAACATGCCGCAATTTTATCTTTTCTTTAATTTTTTAAAAAAAAGCTAAAGTTCTTTCCTATCTGTTCTAAAATTTTCAGAGATGTGTTTTGCTTGTTTTCGAGAAATCAAATGTTAAAGATTGCAGTACTCTAATTTTATACAATAATGGTGTATAAAACGTGTGCGTATGAGTAATATCAATACTTTAAAAATATTTTAAGAAGCGATAGGAGCGTGAGTGAGATTTTATTTACGATCACGCACGCTAATGAAAGAAACAAAATTATTCACGCACTATATTTTATTTTACTCAAGCTCATGTGATCATCGTGACCGTGATTTATTATTTCCTACTCACGTGTGCGTGAATGAGATGAGCAAAATAAAATATCGTGCGTGACTAAATTTTTTCTTTCATTAGCATGCGTGATCATAAATAAAAACTCACTCACGCTCCCATCGCCTCTTAAAATATTTTTTAAGTATTGATATTACTCATACGCACACGATTTATACACCATTATTGTATAAAATTAGGGTATTGCAATTTTTAACATTTGATTTCTCGAAAACAAAGCAAAACACATCTCTGAAAATTTCAGAACAGATAGGAAAGAACTTTAACTTTTTTTTAAAAATAAAAAAAAAAAATAAAATTGGGGCATGTTTTTTGATAAATAAAGTTTAAATTTAAATTTGAAAAATTCAGAACTTCTTCTGAAAATTTTCCAATTTTTATTTTTTAATCGATAGCCCATACAAAAATCTATAAAAAACTTTTGTCTTAAAGACTTTACTGTGTTTCATTTAATTTGCATAAATATTGAAGTAAAGGTACTCAGGCAAAAAAGTTTGATATTTTCAATATTTGACCACGCCTACAAAGCCCACTTTTTGAAAAAACTTAAATTTTATTTTTGTTATTTAATAGTACCCCAAGAGCGAATACTTTGCAAATGATTTCATATTGACACGACACAACTTTTTTTTTGCTGAACATTTGGTATGGAATGCCTCATATGTCAAATAGCAGAATTAAAGCATTGTGTATTTAAGATTATGTTGAATGTACCAATTTTAATTCAAAATATATTAGATCAATTGAAATTCAAAAAAGATCAGTTGTAATTCGAAAAAGATTAATTGTAATTCGAAAAAGATCAATTTTAATTCGATCAATTTCAATTATAATTCAAAAAAGATCAATTGTAATTCGAAAATGAACAATTTTAATTCGAAAAATTTCAATTGTAATTCGAAGTTTCCAATTGAAATTCGAAAAATATTAATTGAAATTCAGGTTATATTTTTCGAATTACAATTGGAATCATTAATTTACAATTGATCTTTTTATACCTTACACCACTCTGTGGTACAGGGAATAATGAATTTGTGCTGATGTTTGTAACTACCCGAAATATTTTTTTAGACCTACCTTCAAGTATACCGATCGACTCAGAATTACTTTTTGAGTCGATTAAGCGATGTCCGTCCGTCCGTCTGTCCGTCCGTCTGTCCATCTATCGGTTTAAGCACAATACAGGTCGCAATTTTCAATCAATTGCCTTGAAATTGCTAGTTCCCCCATCGGGTGCCTCCCTATGCGAATTTGGGAACGCCTCTCATATGTGTTCTACACATATGGGTGGTATCAGGGAAATGAAATACCTGAGGTGGAACAAAAACTAGCAACAGTTTGAACCTAAGGACAAACTGTGGTAATGGCGGCGGATGAATCCCCAGTGGATCAACGGCGGCATGCCAACCACCCCGCTGCCTTGTGGGTAACAACGGGAGTTGATAAGGCTAAGCGAGTAAACGCTAACAGAAAATCCAGATGAAAGGCAGCAGTTTCAGCTGTAATATTTTCAGGTGGGAGCCAAGGTGGCCTGTACAGCTAAAATATATGATACCGGAGGCGTAAACCACTTATTGGTGAATCGGCAAAGGTACTGCGATGGAGAAGGCAACGGAAAACCACTTCATTACACTTTCCAAGTTAATTACATACAAAATGCAAAACAACAACTACAACCAACGGCCCTCAGTCTCCGGCAATTCGAGGGTGCTAAGAATCCCCGGAGGTAAAACCAAAAATACAATAAATATCGCGACCTGGAACGTACGAAGTTTATACGAGTCAGGAAAACTTGCTAATACCGTCAAGGAAATGAAACGTCTTAAAATTGACATCTTAGGTATCAGCGAAACATGGTGGCCAAATTGTGGCCAACAATTTTCA
This sequence comes from Pegoplata infirma, assembly GCA_963921195.1. NCBI lineage: Eukaryota > Metazoa > Arthropoda > Insecta > Diptera > Anthomyiidae > Pegoplata > Pegoplata infirma. The sequence continues at coordinate 99,739,847 of OY992537.1, forward strand.
GATGGAGCTAAGTTGTATTACTCTGGCAATGATTCGTCGCAGCATAGACATGGTGTAGGCATAATAATATCTCAACGTCTATGCTCAAGCGTTAAGGAGTTCATACCTCTTTCTGATAGATTAATGATGATAAAATTTAATAGTAAACCAATTGATATGAACATTATTCAAGTATATGCTCCAACTGCTGATTCTGAGGAAAACGAGTTGGAACAATTTTATTCTGATCTTGGTGAACTAATGAAGTCGACAAAACCTCATGACTTGAATTTAATTATTGGCGATTTTAACGCCAAAGTTGGAAAAGAGAGAACAGATGGAGCAACTGGTAACTTTGGCTTGGGTCACAGAAATGAACGCGGCAACAGATTAGTTCAATTCTGTCAAGAAGAAGGATATACCATTGGTAACACATGTTTTTGCTTACCACCTAGAAGGCTCTACACCTGGAGATCCCCGTCAGATTCCAGTGAACGCATTGTTAGAAATCAAATAGATTACATTTTAATAAACAAAAGGTTTATTTCATCTTTAAAAAAAGCCTGTACCTATCCAGGTGCTGACGTACCATCAGATCATAATCTTCTGATGGCAAAGATAAAGCTAAAATTATGCGCTATTAAAACAAGTCCACAACCAAGGCAACTAGACTTACAGAAGCTTAAAAATGGCGATATCAGTGATCGGCTAAGAGATCGCATAAATATGGAGACACATCGATTGTTGAACAATGACACTGATCCAATATCTCTCTGGACTCAAACAGTCAAAATTGTGAACAATGCCGCAAAAGATATTCTAGGTTCAAAGAAATATAAGCCTAAAGAAAAATGGATTAATGACGAGATACTAGAACTAATGCATATAAGAAGAACTTATAGAAACTCAAACACTTCTGAGTATAACCGGATAAACAAAATCATACGGATTGAAATAAGACAAGCAAAGAAGCTTTGGATACAACAACAATGCCAGGAAATAGAACGTTTACAAGGAATACATGATGATTTCAATCTACATAAAAAATTAAAAGATACCTGCAACGCCGTAAGAAAAATCAACTCCCACATACTTGTTAATGATAGAAACGAGATTATTTCAGACTCAGATACAACAAGTAGAAAAATTAAATTCGACTTGGTCGAATCTATGAATACCCTCCACAATGTTATGTGATAGTAATTTTCTAAAAAAAATTTCAAAAAATTGCATTACAAATTTTTTATTAGAAATATGTATATTATTTTGAGTCAAACTTTCTTTTAATCAATCAAATTTTTTTGAGTGTAAAATTTTTTTGACTGTCAACATTTTTTTGAGTCTGCCATTTCATTCAAAAAAAAAAATAAATAATAATGTGTACATTTTTTTTTGAGTGTAACATTTTTTTTGAGTGTAAATATTTTTTTAGTGTACAATTTCTTTGAGTAACAAATTACTTTGTAAAATATTTTTGTTGTTTTATACCTATATGTAATACAAAAAAAACTATTTCACATATTTTCCTCTATTTATATTACCATCCTCTTCTTTAAAAACCAAAAACAAATTAACATTCAATCATACACATACTTTATTTGATTTTTTCCCGTTACATAGAGTTACACTAACAATAACAAAACAATAACAAATATTTACTTGTCTAACAACTAAACTGCACCCCACGACAAGAAAACAAACAACAACAAGTTTTACAAAACTGGTATTTCACCATGCTTTTAAAACTTGTTTAACGAGTTTTCAACAGTTTAAGGTGAAACAAATCTGAAATTCACTGCTTTGCTTATAACTTTTGAACCACTGAACCGATTTTGCTGAAATTCAAAACGAAACAGCCTTGCGGAACGACAAATAGATATGCTAAGCTTCAGCCCCCTCAGAATTGTCTTTCGAAAGTTATAGTGGTTTTAATCTTGTAAATTCGAAAAATACCCTTGCCGAAATTTACTATTTTGCTCATAACTTTTGAACCACTGGACCGATTTCGCTGGATTGCAATACCAACCTGACCCGGTAAATGGAGAACATATATGTCAAACTTCAGGAGCATCCGTAAAGTCTTTCAAAAGTTAGCGTGTTTTCAACGGACAGACAGACAGACGGACGGACGGACGGACGGACATCGCTAGATCGACTTAAAATCGATCAAGGATCATGAATATATATACTTTATGGGGTCCTAGATCAATATTTCGATGTGTTACAAACGGAATGACAAACTTATATATACCCTCTATCACTAGAGTGGAGGGTATAAAAAAAAAATATCTGGGAAAAATATATACGAGAATTATTTCATGATAATTCGAGACCTATAACATTAGATCTGCCAAATGCTGCAGAAAGTTCTGGACCTCAGATTACTATATCGGAAATTATGCATGCTATAAATGCAACAAAAAACAACAAAGCAGTAGGATGTGACGAATTACCAGTTGAAGTAATAAGATTGCTAGATGATGAGGGAATAGAAATCATGCGGAAAGTATTTAATTATATTTATAACAACGGTGTGTATCCGGAAAACTGGCTTAAATCTACATTCATCGCATTACCCAAGAAGAACAACGCAAGAAGATGTAAAGATTTCCGGCTCATAAGTTTAATGAGCCATTCACTGAAAATATTTTTAAGAATAATACACCAGCGAATCTACAATAAATGCGAAGTTGCAATGGGTCGAACCCAGTTTGGTTTCAAACAAGGTATGGGCACACGCGAAGCTCTGTTTAGCGTTCAAGTTTTGGTCCAAAATTGCAGAGACGTTCAAAAAGATGTATACATGTGTTTTGTTGATTATGAAAAAGCGTTTGATAGAGTACAGCACGAAAAACTAATCGATATCTTACATAACCTAAATCTTGACGCAAATGACATCACTTGCATAAAAAATCTGTATTGGAATAATATAGCAGAGGTCAGAGTAGGAGATGTTACGACGAATGCCATCCCCATTAACAGAGGAGTTCGACAAGGATGTATACTGTCCCCACTATTGTTCAACATATATTCTGAACAAATCTTCTTAGAAGCTCTTGACTCAATAAACATCGGCATCAGAGTCAATGGCCAAATAATAAATAATATCAGATACGCTGACGACACGACACTAATAGCAGACAACCTGCAAGATCTACAGGAAATAGTTAATGCCCTAAACCATCACAGTAACCTGTTTGGGATTAACATAAATGTTGAGAAAACCAAGCTAATGATAATAAGTAGACAACCACACCTCAACTGCACGTTAACAATCAACAATATGAAAATAGAACGAGTTTCAGATTTTAAATATTTGGGTTGCTGGATAAATGAAAAAATTGAATGCGACAAGGAAATTAAATGTCGAATTGAAATAGCTAGAACATCGTTTCTCAAATTTAAGAAAATATTTGTAAGTCGTGATATTGACATCAATCTTAAGCTAAGATTTTTGAAATGCTATGTTTGGTCAATTCTATTATACGGTTCAGAAGCTTGGACCTTGAAAATTTTAAGCATGAACCGTGTTGAAGCATTTGAAATGTGGTGTTATAGGAGAATACTAAAAATTAGTTGGACCGATCGAGTCTCAAATCAAGAAGTACTGAATTTACTTAATAAAGAACGTGAACTTCTCTCAATAATCAAACGTCGAAAAACAGCTTATCTGGGGCATATAATCAGAGGTGAAAAATATGAGCTGCTGCAACTAATTATTGAAGGAAGAATAGAAGGTAGAAGGGGCCTTGGTAGAAAAAAGTTATCATGGCTAAGAAATATAAGACATTGGACTGGTTTAAGTTCCATTGGAGAGCTTATTCACACTGCAAGATGTCGTGAAACATTTAGTAATATAGTTAATAGTATTATATAATAAAAAAAAAACTAATATTGTAATAATAAAATTGTATGTAATCGCTTACATCCAGTAATGGATATGCAAATAAAGAAGAAGACAAACCATCATACCAAATTTCAAAGGAATCGGTTCGGTCCTTCTGGTAGTCCCCATACAAACCACCCTCCCGATATTCACATAATTCCCTCAAAATCCATAAAAATTAAAATATTTGATTAAAATTTTATTTGTATGTGTTAAACGTGTACTTTGGTAACCTTATCAAATCGGAATACATTTGGGCCGTTTTTGGGCTTAGTCCCCCATATAAAAATTTCGACCGATTTTCAGTTAAATGGGTCTATTGGCAAAAAAAAAAATAAACCAATTTCACTAAAATTTGATCTGTGTGTGTTTTCTACACTAAATAAAGATCTAACAAAAGATAGGTCCAATCGGTACATGTTTGGACTTGGGCCCATTTTCCGGAAAACACTAGTGTAGGGTATTATATGGTCGGTCTTGACCGACTATAACTTTCTTACTTGTTCGAATTACAATTGATCTTTTTTTGAATTACAAATGATCTATTTCGAATTTCAATTGATCTTTTTTGAATTACAATTGATCCTTTTTGAATTACAATACATCTTTTTCGAATTACAATTGTTTTTTTCTGAATTACAATGGATGTATTTCGAAATACAACTGATATTTTTCGAATTACAATTGATAGTTTTTCTAACTCCAACTTGAATCTTCGAATTACAATTGATTTTTTTTGAATTACAATTCATCTACTTCGAATTGCAATTGATATTTTTCGATTTATTGCCAATGCTGCCAGTTTTGTAGATTTGTCCTTAAAATTTGTGAATTCCTACAAGCTAAAAAAGTGTCATTTGGGAATTGGGGATTTCGAAAAAATATTTTTGGGATTTTTAAGGAATATTCTAAATTATACCTCTTCAGATAAAATTGTGGAAGAAAAAAAATTGTTCTGTCAATTGGAAAAAAAATAAGTTTTTTATGGTTTGAATATTTTTCGGGGATATTTTTATATTTGTTAAGGGGATAACGGTAGAAAGTACCTGACAACTCTCTGAGTCTAACTAATAAATCAAATTTGAAAAATAATTTTAATTATCTTCAGACTTCAAGAATTTAAAAAACACAACGATACAATTTTCTTGCAGAATGGTCAAGGTGTGTCTAAATCATAAAAAATATATAAATTAAATACACAAAAAAAAAACATTATTTATTTGTACATACATATAAATAAGCCCACATACATATGGAAATGTATAATAAGGAAATTCACAGTTAACCACTTAACTGTGCACTCCGGCAAAAATTTACCAGACCGGGTCTGATTTGCTTATATCTGGTCTGAACTGCTTATATTAAGAAAAACAGCCTGAGTAAAAAAGTTTATATATAATTATATATAATTTGATGAAATTATATATAATTTGATGAAATTATATATAATTATATCCGATTTTTTTATATAAAATTTTATAAAGTTTTATAAAATAATATCAAATTATATTTAATTTGATAAAATTTTATAAAATTATATATAATTTTATGAAATTATATATAATTATATCAGAATTTGTTGTAAAAAATTATATCAAATTATATATAATTTGATAAAATTATATATAATTTGATAAAAAATTATATATGATTTGATAAAATTATATATATTTTGATAAAATTTTATAAAATTAGATAAAATTATATAAGATTTGATAAAATTTTATATAAAAAAATTCGGATATCATCACATATAATTTTATCAAATTATATAAAATTTTATCTAAATTTATCAAAATTATATATAATTTTATCAAATTTCATATAATTATCAGGAGTTTTATTTAAACATCGAAACTTGGTTCTGCAATTATCTTCCCGAATCAAGAATTTTGCGTTGGAATGGCATCGATTTGTTTTTACATATTTTGATGAAAATGCATATTTTGGTGAAAATGCATATTTTGGTGAAAATCCATATTTTGGTGAAAATCCATATTTTGGTGAAAATGCATATTTTGGTTTAAATGTATATTTTGTGCATATTTCTAACTTTTAAGTGCATATTTTTGAATATTTTTGCATATTTTTGAATATTTTTGCATATTTTTGTATATTTTTGCATAAATTAGCAAAAACACAAATTGAAATTCATTTGTTTCAAAAACTATTTTCAAATTTTAAAAATTTATTTTAAAAATACAAAAAACATTTTTATGTTTTTATTTTTTTGTCAAAATTTCTCAAAAAAAAATCACTTTAGTGTTTATATTAAGTTTCAAATCATATTAAGGAAGTTTTGCTAGTTTTTTCGGTTAAATGGTTAATTTTTTAAATTTTATTTTTTGCTCATGTCTGCGTGTAAGAATGAAGAATGGACAACTGTGATATGCCTTAATATTTATAGTATAACATGCGATTGCAAAGGGTTTTATAAAGGATTTTACATTTAGTAAAATTTGATTTTCTTATCATATACATCGTAATAAAATGTTAAATAATTTTAACAAGACTTAAAAAAATAGAAGATAATAAAAATACTCACTAAAAAACCCATCGAAAATGTTGTAAATCAAAACAACAGACACTGTCAATCAAAAATATTAAGCAATCGATATTTTTTGTAATTGATTGAATACGATTAATTTGCAAAATATTTGTAAAGCGGGTATTACCAAAAGTGAATCACACGAGTCACGCGTAAATGATAAGTGGGATGTGATTTCCATGCAAATGCATGTTTTTTGTCGATAGTCTAAAAAGGATATCGACCAATTATCTTTCCGAATCAAGAAATTTGCGTTAAAATGGCATCGATTTGTTTTTGCATATTTTTGCATATTTTGGTGAAAATGCATATTTTTTAAATATTTCGGTTTTAAATGCATATTTTGTGCATATTTCCAACTTTAACGTGCATATTTTTTGCATATTTTGGCATAAATTAGCAAACACACACATTTAAATTTATTTGTTTCAAAAACTGTTGTAAATTTTAAAAATTTATTTTGAAAATAGGAAAAAAAATTGTTTTTCATTTTAATTTTTTTATAGATTGTTCCAGTTTCTAAAAAATCTTGCTTTCATAGAGTTTGAAATGTTACTATTCCAACTCGGCGTTATTTTTTGCTTTTTTAGAAGTTTTTCGTATGAAAACAAGATTTTAGTTGCTCAAATTTTATTTTTTATTGCATATTTTTAGGTTTTTTAGTGCATATTTTGAATTTTTTAGCGCATATTTTCGATTTTTTAGTGCATGAAAATCTCATTCCTAGTGATAACACTAGTTTAGAGAGATTTTGATCCACAACATTTTGAATTTATTTTCTTTGTAAAATCTCGCTCTGAATTCGATAATAAAGTTTATTGTTTCAAAAGTAGAACAGTTTTCAAGATATTTGCTAACTTTTAAAATTTTTAACTTTTTAAAAAACTGATTTTACTTAAATAAAAATATTTTCGGACTAAATCGGTAGATTTATTTTTTTTTTTGATTTTAAATACTCGCCTTAGAAGTTTATTAATCGATGTATCGATAATGTTGATTCAATTTTACCGAAATTTGGAAAAAAAATTAATTCTAAGAAAAAATATAATTAATTTCTTTGTTTAAACTATTACGAAGAAAGCAAGAGGGTTTAAAAAAAAATCCGTTGAAAATTGTAAAAGTTACATGAATATTTGAGTAAAAATGCAGAAACTAAGTTTTTTTCGAATTTTTAATCAAAAATAATATTTTTAATTCAAAAATTCCAATTATAGTCCGAAAAAGATCAATTGCAATTCAAAAAACATCAATTGTCTAAGCAAGATGGTTTTTAAAAAAATAAGTAATTCGAGTAAAAATGCAGAAATTCAGAATTCAATTGTAATTCGAAAAATATAAATTGTAATTCGATCAAGGGAGTGTTAAATTCGGCTGTATCGAATTGTGTATGCCCTCCAATGTGTAAACAAATTACAAAAAATAAAAATTGGTCGGTGGGGGTCCTTGAGGTCCTTTTTTCTAATCGCAATAAATGTTTACAAATTCATTTATTATGCTTTTTGCACTTGCGTAATACAATTTTATCATTATTTAAAACATTATTTAAAATCCACGCCCACTAAAAGGGGCAGACCAAAACAAAAACACTTTTCTTATCCCCTATGTCCAAGTAAAGAACCTTGAACTTTTTCAGGCATCAAATTGTTTCATTTGCTAAACAAAAATAACAAAAAATAAGAAGACAAGTTAAATTCCACTTGGCCGATTCTATGAATACCGTCCACAATGCCCTTTTTAAGTGATAGTAAATTCTCTAAGGTGAAAAAAAAAAATTTTGATCAGAAATATTTTATTTTGTGTAAAAAACTTTTTTTAGTAATTTAAAAAAAAAAAAAAAAAAAATACTATTTTTTTTTAGTGTAAAATTTTTTCGAGTGTATTTTTTTTTTTTGTTTTAGTATAAAAATTTTTTTGAGTGACAAAAACATGTTGTTAAATATTTTTGTGACTTAACCATGTTTTTAAAACATGTTTAACGGGTTTTCAACACGTGAATTTAAGGAGAAACTAATCTGAAATTCACGATTTTGCTAGTAACTTTTGAACCACTAAACCGATAAAATTCAATACGAACTAGGTCAGGGGAACGGCAAATATATACGCCAAGCCTCAGCATCCTCAGAATTGCCTTTCGAAAGTAATCGTGTTTTTTATCCCGTAAGTTCACGAAAAACCCTTGCCGAAATTCAGTCTTTTGCTCATAACTTTTGAACCACTGGACCGATTTCGCTAGTTTGCAACACCAACCTGACCAGGTAAATGCGCAACATATATGCCGAACTTCAGGAACTTCCATAAAGTCTTTCAAAAGTTACGTGTTTTCAACAGACAGACAGACGGGCATCGCTAGATCGCACATAGGGGCAGCTATATGGGGCTTCTTGGCAACAATTCAATTTTTAAAACAACGATTTTGTTAACTTTGTTATTTTATATCGAAAGCCTATACTTTTCCACGCTTGACTGCATTTTCACTTTTTTGATTTATCCATTCTTCCTTTCTTGGCACTGTGTTAAATTTTGTAAAAGTTCAAAAAAACCAAAAAAAAATATTTTAAATAGTCTTCAGTTGAAAATTACAAATTACAAAGAGGTAAATCAATAAAAAATTGATGAACAATAGGGGTGGGATAGTGCACGAGTTTTCGATTTCGACACGCTAGAACCGCTTATTTTGTGAGGTTCGTAAAAAAAATGCATGAGCCAAAAAATAGGGCAGGTCGGATAGGATCTAGGGGTCGCTCATCGGGGTCAAAGTTGGGAATAGAAGGGAAAAAATCCACAAAAAGCCCTACAGCTCTCTTGGTTTTGTCCCAAGAGGGGTCAAATGTGAGACAGACCCCCATTATTTTTTCCCCCCAAACACTTTTCCCAAACAAACCTAAGCCCTATCTCTACTCCCTAAGGGGGCTCCCATACAAAGGTTCAATTTTAAAAAATTTTTGTTCCTACCTCTTTAGCTGTCTCAGAAGTGACCCTAGAGGAATCAAATGTATGACCGACCCCCAATATTTTTTCAACCCCAACATTTTCTTAGAAAATACCTACCCTCTATCTTCAACCCTTAGGGTGGTCCCCATACATTTTTTTTATTTTTTCTTAATTTGTTTTATTACATCAGCTCCTACCGGTCTAATGGTGCCTCCTAGAGGGGTCATTACCAAGACCGACCCCCATTTATTTTCCACCCCCAACATTTCTTCTGAATATACCACTTCCCTATCTCTAATACCTAAGGGGTCTCCCACACAAAATGACATTTTTATAAAATTTGCTCCTATCGCTCTAACTGGCGCAGGGATGACCCTAGAGAAGTTAAATGTATGAGTGACCCCCAATATTTTTTCAGCCCCAACATTTTCCCCAAACAAACCTACCCTATATTTTTAGGCCTTAAGGGGGTCCCCACACATTTTTTTATATTTTTTATAAAATCAGATGTTATCGCTCCCATGGTGCCTCTAGGAACACAGACTAGGGAACACAGACTTACCCCCATTAGTTTTTGCCCCCCACTTTTTTTCCGAACATACCTACGCCGTTTTTCCACTTTATAAGCGTCCTCCCCTTAGGAAAACCAAATTCGTAATGGAACTTGAACGGATTAACAACAAATTTCATTGGTTCCGGTCCAAACACTTGGGAAAATTGTGAGGACTACCAGCAAGCGCTGCAAATATTACTTCAATTTAATGTTTTCAACGACGCTGCCGAAAGAGGCGTAAAATTAATAGAGGACTATAACAACGTGTTGTGCCGTAATGGAGAGGAAAAAATATTACCCTACCAAAGTCTAAATACGGCGTAGGTATGTTGGGACAAAAAGTAGGGGGCAAAAATTATTTGGGGGTCAGTCTGCATTTCCCGTTCCTAAGAGGCACCATGGGAGCGGAAAGAGCTGATTTTATAAATAAAAATTATAAAAAATGTGTGGGAACCCCCTTAAGACTTTAAAATAAGGAGTAGGTTTGGTTGGGGAAAATGTTGGGGCTAAAAAAATATAGGGGGTCAGTATAAGATCTGATTTTAAAAAAAATAAAAAAAATGTGTGTGGACCCCCTTAAGGCTTAAAAATAGAGGGTAGGTTTGTTTGGGGAAAATATTGGGGCTGAAAAAATATTGGGGGTCAGTCATACATTTAAATTCTCTAGGGTCATCCCTGCCCCAGTTAGAGCGGTGGGAGCAAATTTTATAAAAATGTAATTTTGTGTGGGAGACCCCTTAGGAATTGGAGATAGGGAGTTAGTATGTTCAGATGAAATGTTGGGGACTAAAAATAAATGGGGGTCGGTCTTACTAATAACCCCTCTAGGAAACACCGTTGGACCGGTAGGAGGTGATTTAATAAAAAAAATTAAGGAAAAATAAAAAAAATGTATGGGGACCACCCTAACGGTTGAAGATAGCGGGTAGGTATGTTAAAAGAAAATGTTGGGGATGAAAAAATATTGGGGGTCGGTCATATATTTGATTCCTCTAGGGTCACTTCTAGGACAGCTAGAGAGGTAGGAGCAAATATGTTTTAACATTCAACCCTTGTATGGGAGCCCCCTTAAGGAGAGGAGATAGGGCTTAGGTATATTTGGCAAAAGTGTTTAGGACGAAAAAATAATGGGGGCCGGTTTCACATTTGACCCCTCTAGGGGCAAAACTAGGGGAGTTGTGGAGCTTTTTGTGGATTTTTTCCTATGTACGCCCAACTTTGACCCCGATGAGCGACCCCTAGATCCTATCCGACCTCCCCCATTTTTTGGCTCGTACACTTTTTTTACGAACCTCACAAAATGAGGGGTTCTAGCGATTCCAAATACTGCTGCTTAAAATCTCACACAACACTATCCCACCCTTAATGAACAATACACATCAATTAAAAGGTAATTTTAGCACAAAATATTTTCATTCATTCTGACCAAATTGCACTGAATTTTTAAGTAGTTATAGCCGTTCTGAGAACATTCTTTTTATGAAGTTTTTTAAAACATAAATTCAAAGGTCAAAATGTCAAGACTTATCCTACATTATCCTTAGATATTTTTATACAGTGGTAAGTGGTATAATTCTTTACTAGAATCAGTCATAGAAACTTGCACTAAAAGCGCCCGCTTTGTGCAACTGCACTTTAAAAGTATGACTTATTTTATAATATTAAATCAAGTGCACCCCAAACCAAAACAGCTAGACCCCTGAAATTTAGCACGAACATAGTTAATGACAATAGGCTGATTAGGCTTCTAAATGGGGGAAATCGGACCAGGGGGAAACAAGTTTCCCCTTGAAGAATTAAAAAAAATCTTGGAAAACACGATTTTTTAAAGGTTTTTCTTACATTAGTTCAAAACATCAAATATTTTTATGACATAAGAAGTTTTTTGACCTGCCAAATAAATAAGGGTAATAGAAAATGCCATTTATTTCGTACCGCCCACTTTTGGGGGCGTGGATGTGTGTATAATATAAAAATTTTATAAAATTACATTATATAGGAATACATATCATACTAAATCAATTTGTAAATACTTATCGCGAGGAAGAAGGTATCCCCAGACACCTCCCTTAACATCCCCACGACCAATTTTCATCTTAACTTCCCAAAAAGACTTGATAATCGTTTTTTTTTTTCCTATTTCAAATTTATTTGAAATTTATTTTTTTAGTGGAACATTTGGTTCGGAATACTTCATATGTATGTTATTCTATTACTTACTTGTTTTAGCGATAGCCGTGGCCCCATAATAACATAAAAATTTACAAAATTTTATGCTTTAAACTAACTATTTCTATTTTTTCGCTTTTGCTCATTTTTTTCGCAATTTTGCAAAGAAAGTCTTACATGTTTTTACATAAATTTAATCGAAAAACTACGCTCTTTGCACACCGTTGCATAACGACTACAAAAATCCAGTGGTTTAATTGATGCCATAAAACATACCATTTTGCCCCTATGTGGATCGTCTTAAAATCGATCTAGGATCATTAATATACTATATACTTTATGGGGTCCTAGACCAATATTTCGAGGTGTTACAAACGGAATCACAAACTTATATATACCTTCTATCACTAAAGTGAAGGGTATAAAAACATGTAAAAAATGGCATTTTTCAGAGGTTGGTTTAGTTCTTCAATGGGAAACTTTTTATTTCCTTGTCCGATTTTGCATATTAACAAACTTAACGTCAGGAGTTCATGTCTTTTATTTTGGACTGCATCATGTCTTATACAGACGGAAAGACATACGGACAGTTTAGAAATGTCCAAGAATCAATCAATTAATCTTTTTCAAATTTCTATTGTTCTTTTTCGCACTACAACTGATCTTTTTCGAATTACAATTGATCTTTTTTCCAATTACACTCAAAAAAATACGTTAGTAGATTTAATAATTTTTTTTTGCTAATGCTAGTTAGCTAACTTTTAGCAAATTTTTAGTTGAAATCAGCATGTTAGCAAAAAATTCTTGTAAACTTCATTTAGCACATTAGCAATTTTAAACAAACTTTGAACTAATTTCTTTTGCTAAGATTTGAAATTGAGTTGACAACATTTTTACAAGATTTTTTGCTAATATTAGCAAAATAAATGGTAAATTTATTTTTATTTTCAGAAAACTTAAAATGGCGCTATCTCGGAAACTAAGCCAGATAGAGCAAAATGCAGGCCATTTTTGGTTCTCGAGCTCTCCATAGTATTTCCGGCCCTCCACATGTGTGGACCCTAACGGGCCCTAACTTTGGATCCAAAAAAGTTAGCATTCCCGAAAATTTTAAAATGCACATATCTCGGTAAATATTGCCGACACAACAAAAAGTCCAAAACCATTTTTGTAGCTCTCAGCATGTAGAACAAGACCGCAAAATAGTCAAAAGCTCTCCGAGTAATATTTTTGAAGTTATCGAGTTTTTTAATTCTCAAGACCCCAGTGGTCCCCTATAAACACGTATCTCAAAAACTAAGCAAGGTAGAGCGAAACGGACACAAATTTTGGATCAAAAACTATGACGACTTTTGAAGGAACCCAACTAGGTCTATGCCCATCGGGGTCTAGACTTATCGGGTCCGAACCCAATGGGGTCGTCAGATGTGTATGAACTAAGTTAAAAAAAAATAGTTAACTAATTATTGGCAAAACATTTTTGCTAACTTTAGCAAAAAAAATTGTGGGTTCAAAATCAGCAAATTTTCTTGTAGGTTTACAAGCTTTTTTTGCTAACATTACAGTTTTCTTTTTTTTGATTTCCAATTTTTTGAATTACAATTAACCTTTTGCGAATAACAATTCAAATTTTTCGAATTACAATTGATCTTTTTCGAAATACAATTGATCTTTTCCGAATGACAATTGATCTGTTTTGAATAACAATTGATCTATTTCGAATTATAACTGATCTTTTTCGAATTAAAATTGATCTTTTTCGAATTACAATTGATCTTTTTTCGAATTACAATTGTAATTTTTTAATTACAATTGGAAATTTCGAATTTCATATGGAATCTTCGAATAACCAGAAGTTGTAATTGAAATTGCTCGAATTACAATTGATCTTTTTCGAATTACAATTGATATGTTTTGAATAACAATTGATTTATTTCGAATTATAACTGATCTTTTTCGAATTAAAATTGATCTTTTTTCGAATTACAATAGGAATTGTCGAATTACAAATTTTTTGCACATAGAGCTTTTTAGAGATTTCTGTCTTTGATTCCGCGAAATCCCAAAACTTCGCGATTTTATACAAGCAGAATGATTTGCATGGATATTTTTGCTGACTTGACCAAGATTATGAAGTTACAAAATTTAGCAAACCACGTTTGCTAAAATAAGCAAATATCTCATACATATGTCTCAAAATGGGTTTTAGCTGATTTTTCTGCTGATTTGAGTGTAGTTTTGTTAGGATCAATTTTCATACCCTTCAATCACTAATCGATTCTAAGACGATTCTAATTCTAGCGATGTTCGCATGTCTGTTGAAATAGGGATCACGGCCAAAGTTTTACACAGATATGACTGAAACTTAATATATTTACTTGTTGTTGCCCCAAGCAGTGTGGTATTATATTTGAGCGATATTGGTTTAGCGGTTAAAAAATTTTGGTGCATTCTACATAACCTAAAAATATAAAATGCTTAAATATGGCTGCTGGTTAAATATGTAAGTAAAAAAAAAAAAGTTTTACAAAAAATTTTTTGCGGATATTTTTTTATTACTTGGGTGAAAAAATTTTTTTCACCCAAAAATTTTTTTCACCACAAAATTTTTTTCACCAAAAAAATTTTTTCACCAAAAAATTTTTTTTTTTTTTTTCAACAAAAAAAAAATTTTCACCAAAAAATTTTTTTTCACCAAAAAATTTTTTTTCACCAAAAATTTTTTTTTAGTAAACATTGTTTTTTAAATAAACTTTTTCACATTATGGAGAATAACAATACATTCGGTAAAGCCGAATTTAACTTTTTCACTTGTTTGCATTGACTTTGTGCTTTGAAATAAACAGCACAAATAAAAAACCAAAAAAAATCTTATCAGTCAAAATTAAGTTGGTAAACAGTGTAAGAGGATTTTAAGGACTAGAAAGTAAAACCCAAACTACTTAAATATGTATTTAACAAAGAAAAAACATACCATTATAAATTTCCAAAGAAAAAATTTTATCAGTTAAAGCAAAAAAAATAAAAAATATGATACAAAAAATGATTGTTGTACATTTGAGGTTGTTGTTAAGGTAAATAAATATTTGTTTATTTAAAAAAAAATAAATAAAAATAATTTTCTACACTCGAATAAAAAAAAAACAAGAGTAACATTAAAGCAAACACTTTCAATATTATTTGTGATGATTATATGGAAAGTGGCACAAGTACATTTGTTGCTAAAAAAAGAACTTTTTTAAAAAGTACTAAAATAATTATTTTTAATAAAAAGCATGTGTCTGGATGTAATTTTTTTATAAACAGTTTAAAAATAAAACTTTTTAATTAAAAGTACCAACAAAGTATTTTTGTACCAAAAAAGTACTTTTTTAAAAATACCAAAAGTACCAAAATAATACTTTTTTATAAAAAGTATTTGTCTGTTTGTAATTTTTTTATAAACAGTATCAAAATAGAAATTATTAATAAAAAATACCAACAAAGTATTTTTGGATAAAAAGTACCAAAATTGTACCTTTTTTTAAAAAAATTTCCATAAAATGTCCCTTAATAAATTTGAGTTGAGGGTGGGTTGTACATGCCTAAATTAGAGAAATAGATAAGTAGGGATGAGATTTTCATGCACTAAAAAATCGAAAATATGCGCTTAAAATATGCGCTAAAATATCCAAAATATGCACTTAAATACCTTAAAATATGCACTAAAAAATAAAATGTGTATAATAAAAATCTTGTTGTGTAAGCAAGATTTTTTTAGAAATTAAGAAAATCTATAAAAAAAAAATAAAAAACAAAAAAAACAGTTTTTCTTATTTTTCAAATAATTTTTAAATATTTCAAATAGTTTTTGAAAAAAATAAATTTCAATTTGTGTTTTTGCTAATTTATGCCAAAATATGCAAAAATATGCACTTAAAAGTAATATAAAAGAAATATGCACAAAATATGCATTTAAAATCAAAATATGCAAAAATATGCATTTTCACCAAAATATGCAAAAATATGCAAAAACAAATCAATGCCATTTTAACGCAAATTTCTTGATTCGGAAAGATAATTGGTCGATATCGTTTTTAGACTTTCGACAAAAAACATGCATTTGCATGGAAATCTCATCCCTATAGATAAGTCTATGGTGCCCAGACTTAAAACAGTGTAACCTAAAAAGCAAAATTAATAAGAATCAGTTGGATATTTTACTTTAAGGTTTTTGTTGTCAATGGTTTTTATTAAGCAATAACTCGAAAACAGGATCGATTTTTAAAGTTCTATATAAAGAGGAATGAAATGCCACTACCCGATTTTGTCACCATTTTAACAAAACCTGAATTTGCTTGAGAAGGGTTTGTACTCCAATTAAAAAAGTACAATTTTGATACTTTTTTTATTAATATATGGTTTTTTGGTACTTTTTTTTTTTAATGTGCTATTTTTGTACTTTTTATAAAAACAAATGCGGTAATTTTATAAAAAGCACTATTTTTGTACTTTTTTACCAAAAAAGTACTTTTTTTAAAAAGTACCAAAAAAGTACTTTTTTTAAAAAGTACCAAAAAAGTACTTTTTTTAAAAAGTACCAAAATAATCCTTTTTTTTATAAAATGCATGTTGGTGGATATATTTTTAATAAACAGTAGCAAAATAGAACTTTTTATAAAAAGCACTCTTTTAGTATTTTTTTTTTACCAAAAACGTACTTTTTTTAAAAAGTACCAAAATAATTTTTTTTTATAAAAAGTCTGCATGTATTGTTTTTTTAACAGCATCAAAATATAACTTGTTAATAAAAAGTACCAACAAAATATTTCTGTACAAAAAATACCAAAATAGTACTTTTTTAAAATAAATTTGCATAAAATTTCCTTAATGAATTAAGTTTCTTTTATGAATTTTTAAATCAAATGTGTTACAATTTTTAATTTCAAAAGCAAATTTTTTTTTCAAAAACACGACTTGTACCACTTTGCCTATCATCGACACATTTCTTTAACATAAATCTGGAATAAATTCTTTGAGAAGAAAATAGTTTTCACTAATTATTAAAAAATAAAAATACAAAACAATAAAAAAACACACAATTATAACAAAAAGAGATTAGAAAAAGAATAAATATTTTTAATATTGTGTATTTGTTACAGTTTTTTGTTTTAAATGAAATATTTCTACACAGAAAAAAATACGTCAAGGTCAGCATACATTTCATAAAAATAGTTGTTGCTGTTATTAATGACGTACAGGTTATTTTTTTTCATTTATTATATTTGAATATAAATCTGTATGTATTTTTAAATACTTAATTTATTATTTTAAGAAATTAAAAAAAAAAAAAACAAAAAACAACACACACATTTTAAAAAAGCATAATATTCACAAGAACGCAGTCAATCAATAACTACTAAATAAGATGTGGTACTATGTAAAATTAATTTATTTATAAAAACAAGTTAAAAAGTTGAATTCGGCCTTGCCGAACGTATGGATACCCTACACAATGTAAAAAATGTTACTGAAATAAACTTTATTTGAAAAAAAAATCTGAAAAATTATTAAAATATAAAAATTGTTTTATTTCACCTTTAAAAATTATATTTTGAGTAGATATATTCCAGCTCGAGGTTATTTTCCCTTTACTAATTAAAACTATGATACTTTCATAGAATATTTTTCAAGAAAAATATATTTCTGTTTCAAATTTATTTATGTTGGTCATTTTTGCAAAAGTTAGAAATTTGCCAGATTTCATTGTCAAGACTATTTAGCAAAGATTAAAACCCTATACTACAAGTAGCATAGGGTATTACTCTCGCAAAAGCCCATATATTTGAGCTTTGCAACAACAACAAGCATATAGTATTATCCAATGGGTAATCATATGTTAATCTGTTTTTAAGTTTTTGTTGGCTGTTTGACAGTCGTGATCAAACTAAGAGAATGTACAATTTTCTTCTTTTAATTCTGAATGAGGATAGAGTTGAATATGTAATTATAATGTTTTTTGAACATTAGCGATTTGTCATTTAAATTCCCTATGCTACTTGTAGTATAGCGTTTTTATATTTGCTAGATAGTCTGGACAATGGAATATGATAAACACGTATCGGCTAAGTCTTGCAAAAATTACCAACATAAATAAATTTAAAACAGGAAAAAAAATTCTTAAAAAAAAATATTTTATGAGAATACTATAGTTTTTTTTAGTAAAGGAAAAATACCTCGAGCTGGAATAGACCTAATCAAAATATAATATTTTAACGGTCGATCAAGCTACAGTCATATCTGTGTAATATTTTGGTCGTGATAGCCATTTTAACAGACAGACGGACATCAATAAAATGTCTTAGAATCGATCACTGATCAGTAATTATATAAACCTACTTAATGGAATACCAGTCCTATATTTCGATGAGTTACAAAAGGAATAACAAACTTATATATACCCCCAACCACCAAGTGAAGGATATAAAAACATGTAAAATAATATCGTTTGTCAGAGGTTTTAAATAACTCATCAATAAGGAAATTTTTTTCCTCCTGGTCCGATTTTATCCATTTTTTTAACTTCCCGAGTAAAAATGTTTAGATATATTCTAATACTTATATCACATCTTATCCAAATTTTGAAAGATCAATACTGATCCGATATTAGAAAGATCAGTACTGATCCGAAATATGGATCGCTAAGATCAGTTTAAACCAGACGGATACAATATCATCCGAAAAATGGGTTTATATAATTAGATAACCCCTTTTTTCGGATGAAATTGTATCCGTCCGATAAAAACTGATCTAAATTTAGCGATCCATTTTTCTGATCAGTACTGCTTCTTCACATTTTTACTTAGGTTGCCTAAGAACATAGGGCATATTCGTGACATACTTCAGGAGGTAGCTCTTTTACTGCATCGTGTCTTATACGGTCGGTTGGGCGGAAGGGCATTCCTAGAATGTTCTTGAATCGATCATGGATCAATCAATATACACCAATGGTTCCTAACCTTTGATTCTCGCCCCACTGGGGGGCAATTTGAATTTTCCAGGGGGGCAACGAGCAAATTTTAAAAATTTTTTTTAGTCAAAATAACTAAAAAAAATATCTTTTTAGTAAGGTTAACTACAAAACTTATTTTTTTAGCAAAATTAACTACAAAAAAATTGTTAATTGTTTAAGATTTTTACTAAAAACTTAGTTTAAATGCTTATTTTACAAAAACTTTGGTAAAGCAGTACACACAAAAAAACAATTTGTCAAATTACTAGGAAAAGTCTCGAAATCCTATTTTACAAATATTTGACTGTTTTCCTTGTTTTTTAACAAACAAATTTGGATTGAAATTTACATTTTTTTTTGTAATTTTACAATTTTTTTTTTGTAATTTTACAAATTTCTAAGATAATTTTACAAAAAAAAAGTTAGTAAATTCACGAGAATTCCTTGTAATTTTAACTGCGCCAAAAAACTGTAAATCTCCAATTTTATTGGTAAAAAGCTGGTAAAATTAAAAAATTATTGGTAAAAAGCTTGTAAAATTACTAGGAATTCTCGTAAAATAGGAGGTAGCAAAAAATCTAGTAAATTTATGAAACCTTGTAAATTTTATAGTGTCAAAAAATTTGTAAATTTAAAATTTTATTTGTAAAAACGTTGTAAAATTACAAAATTATTGGTAAAAAGCTTGTAAAATTACTAGGAATTTTTGTCAAATAGGAGGTAGCAAACAAAAAAAGTTTTTCTTTTTGAGTGTAGTATTGGCAACATATTGGAAAACAAACAAGTAGAAAATTTAAATTCGACTTGGTCGAATCTATGAATACCCTCCACAATGTTATCTGATAACTTTCTAAAAAAAATTTCAAAAAATTGCATTACAAATTTTTTTTATAGAAATATATTATTTTGAGTAAAACTTTTTTTAATCAATCAAATTTTTTTGAGTGTATAATTTTTTGACTGTCAACATTTTTTTGAGTGTGACATTTCTTTAAAAAAAAAATTAATGTGTACATTTTTTTTTTTGAGTGTAACATTTTTTTTTGAGTGTTAATATTTTTTTAGTGTACAATTTCTGTGAGTAACAAAATTACTTTGTAAAATATTTTTGTTGTTTTATACCTATATATTAGAGTGTCCCTTATTTTGGAAATGTTGGAAATGTTGAGACGGTACCCCCTCATTTTTTTCCTTTTGACTAAAAAATAACTCAGGAAAAATTTTACGCCCCTACGACCACGCCTTCCCTACGCGACGGGGCCGTAAAGAGCGGGGCCTTAAAAATCATTTTTCCATACAAAGCATTACACTGTGCTACAAAAGACCAAAAATAATTTATGCAGGGGTTCTCATATGATAATTCGGGTTGGTTGGAGTCCATAGAGTACTGATATACTCATAGTTTTTCTGGATCACTTCGTTAAGTACGTTTTTTATTGGCAAATGTGTTGAAAAACGGAAATTCTAAAATTACAATTTTAAAAAATTATTACTTTGTTAGTTTGCAACCGATTTTCGATTTTATGGATTTGTTTAATAGGTATAGGTCTTACCTTTTAAACAAAACAAAAATATTAAAAATCGATCAAGAATTGGCTGAGCTACGATCGCTTAAGTAAAAAAAAAACATATTTTTGAAAAATTTGTCATATTCTTTACACTCTAAGTTGAAAGTGCATCATTAAACAATTTTTTTGAATTTTTTGTAAAAAAGTATAGTAAAGTAGCTTTCCAAAACACCAAAAAACATAACAATTGGTTTAAAAGTGAATGAGTTATGCTAAGTTTTGTTATAGGACATTTTTATATTTTTTCAGAAACGCTTGTAATTCAAGCATTATTCATAAATCTTGTTACTAGTAGTAATTTTATGCGCATATGCATATAAACTAGAGATGGGAACGTAATTAAATTTGTGCGTGATTCACACATGATCAGAAGTGAGCGTGATTGAAAATTAATTTTACTCACGTGGTTGTTAGTGAGTGTCAGTGTGAGTGGAATAAAAGAATGGGTGTGTCAGTTACTTCCAAATCCTATTTATAATTTTTTGGGTTTGTTTAAAAAATATGAGTGTTACTTCTTAAACAAAACAATATTGAGAATCGGTTAAAAACAGGCTAAGGTGCGCTTGTTTAAGTAAAAAACCTTTTTTGAAGAGCTATACCTGCAACATTTTTATGACATAAAAAGCTGTCCGCTTGCAAACATGTTTTTTTAAAACGAAATTGCTAAAATTGTGGGATCATTTGATGGAAATTTTACCTGTTTATAAATATACATGTGAGGCATTCCACACCAAATGTTCAGTGAGGGGTGAGATTTCCATGCAAATGCATGTTTTTTGTCGAAAGCCTAAAAACGATATCGACCAATTATCTTTCCTAATCAAGAGATTTGCATTAAATGGCATCGATTTGTTTTCGCATATTTTGGTGAAAATACATATTTTTGCATATTTTGATTTTAAATGCATATATTGTACATTAGAGTGTCCCTTATTTTGGAAATGTTGGAAATCTTGAGACGGTACCCGCTCATTTTTTTCCTTTTGACTTAAAAATAACTCAGGAAAAATTTTACGCCCCTAGGACCACGCCTTCCCTACGCGACGGGCCCTTAAAGAGCGGGGCCTAAAAAATCATTTTTCCATACAAACCAAAAAATTTTTTTTTTGATTTTTAATTTTTTTGTTATTATTTATTATATTACTTGGTTTGCTTATTCACAACAAAAAATTTGATTTTGGTGGGATAAGTCTTTCAGCGCTAAAAAATTTTTCGCAAAAAAAAATTTTGAGCCGCCGGGGTCCTACAGTAAAAAATTTTTAAAAAATATTTTTTTTTAGTTTTGACCAGCAACGGTTTTAGCTGCTATGTTGCTTTAAATGATATATATTCATAAAAAAATATTTTTTGTATCTGTGACATCTTAATCGTGTTCTAAAAAAGGGTAAAAAATGCATTGATGATTTTTTTCGATACACGATAAAAATGTCACAAATATGAATAATATTTTTTTTGGAATATATATCATTAAAAACAACATAAAAACTAAAACCATTGCTTTTCAAAACTAAAAAAAAATATTTTTTAAAAATTTTTTACCGTAGGATTCCTACGGCTCAAAATTTTTTTTTTCGAAAAAGATAAAGATGTCACAGATATGAATAATTTTTTTTTTGGAATATATATCATTTAAAGCAACATAGCAACTAAAACCGTTGCTGGTCAAAACTAAAAAAAAATATTTTTTAAAAATTTTTTACTGTAGGACCCCGGCCGCCCAAATTTTTTTTTTGCGAAAAATTTTTTAGCGCTGAAAGACTTATCCCTCCAAAATCAAATTTTTTGTCGTGAATAAGCAAACCAAGTAATATAATAATTAATAACAAAAAAATTAAAAATAAAAAAAAAAATTTTTTGGTTTGTATGGAAAAATGATTTTTTAGGCCCCGCTCTTTAAGGCCCCGTCGCGTAGGGAAGGCGTGGTCCTAGGGGCGTAAAATTTTTCCTGAGTTATTTTTAAGTCAAAAGGAAAAAAATGAGCGGGTACCGTCTCAAGATTTCCAACATTTCCAAAATAAGGGACACTCTATTGTACATATTTCGAACTTTTAAGTGCATATTATTGCATATTTTGGCATAAATTAGCAAAAACACAAATTGAAATTAATTTTTTTCAAAAACTATTTTAAATTTTAAAAATTTGTTTTGAAAATCAGAAAAATTACTTTTTTTCTTCTTATTTTTTTTTTTTATAGATTTTCTTAATTTTTAAAAAAATCTAGCTAGACAAACATCTAATCCTTAAAAAAAAAATTACAAAAAAAACAAAAGTGGCCGGATTTTTTATAAATTGACTTTTTTAAAAAATGGAAAATTTCAGAACGGGTTCTGAAAATTTTCCAAAAAAAATTTAATCGATAGCCGATACAAAACTATACCAGAATGTAAATTTTTGAGATTTTGGTGCATTTCGTTTTTATTTTATATATTTTTAAACAAGGCAACTTGACACAAATTTGACCACTTTTCCAATATTTGACCACGCCTCCTAAGCCCAGTTTTTGAAAAATTGAACAACCAAAAACTTAATTTTCTTAGCTCCATATATGAGGCATTCCACACCAAATGTTCAGCAAAAAAAAAAAGTTGTGTCGTGTCAATATGAAATCATTTTCAAAGTATTCGCTCTTAGGGTACTATTAAATAACAAAAATAAAATTTAAATTTTTTCCAAAAGTGGGTCTTGTATAGGCTGACCATTCGTACTGATTTGATCAGTACATGTACTGATTTTTGGTCACGTGTACTGATCAAAGAACCATGTACTGATTTGTACTGATTATTTAAAATATGTACTGATTTTACTGATTTTTGAACACTTCCACATAAAAAATTATTTTACAAAAAAAAAAAGAAAGGGGAAGTTACAAAGATTGAAAGAAAATGAACAGGAAACACGTTTCAGAATCTGAGTTTTTCTATTGGAAATATATTTCAGGATCTCAGAATTTTTTTTATGGTAATATTTGAAAGAATAGGAGAAGTTTTCTTTCTGCAAAGTATTTTAGAATCTAATAACTTTTCTGCAGGAAACGTTTATTAAATTCAATGATTTTTAATAGAAAAAAAATTTTAGAGCTCTTCTATATAAAAATATATCAAAATTAGAGATTGTTTTTTTATGAAAAATCTCTCAGAATTTTAAAATTTTTTTGTTGGAAGATTCTGAGAATTTTTCTATAGGACACATTTCTCTGAATCTTTAAATTCTTTTTAGTTAGTTTCTTAGAACTTTTCCTTCGAAAAATGTCTTAGAACCTAAGAAAGGAATTGAAACCGAAAAAAAAATTTATTCTTAAATATTTTCTGCCGAGAAATGCTATAAAATTTAAGATTTTAGGATTAGAAAAAGTGTGTCCAAACTTCTGTCCAAACTTCTGTATAGAAAAAATGTTTTTTAAACTGAAATCTCTTTAGAACCTGAGAAGTTTCTTTTACGAAAAATGTCTTAGGATTTGAGAATTTTTGTACACGAAAATTATTTCAGAGTTTGTCTATAAGAAAAGCGTATCAGAATTTGAAAACGTTTATATAGAAAGAATGAATGTCTTAGAATCTCAGATTATTTCTATAGAAAAAAGTCTAAGAATCTTAGGGATTTGCTATAAGAAAAGTGTCGAATGTGATATTTTTATTACAGAAAATACGTTCTGAGAATTAAATAACTTTCTTATTTTATAAAAAAATATGATAAGAAACTGAGAAATTTTCTATGAAAAAAATTTTCGGTCCCGCATGCAAGGGAACCCTTATGAAATAATTTTTTTGAAAAAAAAAAAGTTCCCTCCCTCCAATTCCAAAAGTTGGATCCGCGACCGGTTTATAAATATCTTTTTAGGAAAAAAAAAAACTTCGGTGTACTGATTTGAGTTCAGAAAAAAATGGTCACCCTAGTCTTGTAGGCGTGGTCAAAAATTGAAAATATCTAACTTTTTTGCCTGAGCATCTTTACTTCAATATTTATGCAAATTAAATGAAACACAGTAAAGTCTTAAAGACAAAAGCTGTTTATAGATTTTTGAATGGGCTATCATTTAAAAAAATAAAAATTTGAACATTTTCAGAAGAAGTTCTGAATTTTTTAAATTTAAACTTAAACTTTATTTATCAAAAAACATGCCGTTTTTGTTTTTTATTTTTTTTTTAAAAAGTTAATGGAATTTTCTATCTGATCCGACATTTTTAGAGATGTGTTTTGCCTTGTTTTCGAGAAATCAAAATTCAAAAATTGCAACACGCTTATTTTATACAATAATGGTATTTAAATCGTGTGCGTATGAGTAATATCAATACTTAAAAAATATTTTAAGAGGCGATGGTAGCGTGAGTGAGTTTTTAATAACGATTACGCACGCTCATGAAAGAAAAAATTTAGTCACGCACGATATTTTATTTGGCTCACGCTCATTCACGCACACGTGAGTAGAAAAAAATAAGTTACGGTCACGATGTTCACGTGAGCGTGAGTAAAATAAAAATGATATCCCATTGAAACAAATGATATCCCATTGAAACCACAATGGTTTTTCTGTAGTGGAACAGTTGGTGTGGAATGCCTCACATGGCTATCCATACAACCCATTTAAAAATTTACGGTTCACATGTTTTTTTTTTCGCTGAACATTTGGTGTGGAATGCCTCATACGTATATTTATAAATAGGTAAAATTTCCATCAAATGATCCCACAATTTTACCAATTTCGTTTCAAAAATGTCAAATGTTTTTTGTCATAAAAATGTTGCAGGTGTAACTCTTCAAAAAAGGTTTTTTACTTAAACAAGCGCACCTTAGCATGTTTTCAACCGATTCACAATATTTTTTTGTTTAAGAAGTAACACTGATATTTTTTAAACAAACCCAAAAAATTATAAATAGGATTTGGAAGTAACTGACACGCCCATTTTTTTATTCCACTCACACTGACACTCACTAACAACCACGTGAGTAAAATTAATTTTCAATCACGCTCACTTGTGATCATGTGTAAATCACGCACAAATCTAATTACGTTCCCATCTCTAGTTTATATGCATATGCGCATAAAATTACTACTAGTAACAAGATTTATGAATAATGCTTGAATTACGAGCGTTTCTGAAAAAATTAAAAATGTCCAATCACAAAACTTAGTATAACTCATTCATTTTTTAACCGATTGTTATGTTTTTTGGTGTTTTGGAAAGCCACTTTACTATACTTTTTTACAAAAAACTCAAAAAAATTGTTTTATGATTCACTTTTAACTTAGAGTGTAAAGAATATGACAAATTTTTCAAAAAATTCGGTTTTTCTTTACTTAAGCGATCGTAGCTCAGCCAATTCTTGATCGATTTTTAATATTTTTGTTTTGTTTGAAAGGTAAGACCTATACCTTTAAAACAAATCCATAAAATCGAAAATCGGTTGCAAACTAACAAAGTAATAATTTTTTAAAATTGTAATTTAAGAATTTCCGTTTTCCAACACATTTGCCAATAAAAAACGTACTTAACGAAGTGATCCAGAAAAACTATGAGTATATCAGTACTCTATGGACTCCAACCAACCCGAATTTTTATATGAGAACCCCTGCATATTTTTGGTGTAGCACAGTGTTATTAATTATAATATTACTTGGTTAGCTTATTCACGACAAAAAATTTGATTTTGGTGGGATGAGGCTTTCAGTTCTAAAAAATTTTTCGAAAAAAAAAATTTAGAGCTTTTGGGGTCCTACAGTAAAAATTTTTTAAAAAATATTTTTTTTTAGTTTTGACAAGCAACCGTTTTAGTTGAATTGTTGCTTTTAATCATATATATTCATAAAAAAATATTATTCCTATCTGTGACATCTTTATCGTGATCTAAAAAAGGGTAAAAAATGCATTTTTGATGTTTTTCGATACACGATCAAGATGTCACAGTTATGAATAATATTTTTTTATGAATATATATGATTAAAAGCAACATTACAACTAAACCCGTTGCTTGTCAAAACTAAAAAAAAATATTTTTTAAAAAATTTTTACTGTAGGACCCCAAAAGCTCATCGGAGTAGTTTCAATCAAAAAATTTATTGAAACCGCGTTTTTCGTGATTGAAATTCGTTTTCAATTCTTTCTGTGTAGGCGTTTACAAATCGCAGTCAATAAAACGTCCATTTATTGGGCATAAAAAATATAATAGTACCAAAAACAGTTCATTAACGCGTTTGGGGGTTTTAAAGATTTTTACCTACTTGGTCTTTTAGTGTGTTACACATAGAAGTATCGGTCTAGGACCCCATAAAGTACACTGTTTATCATTGATCGATTCTAAAACATTCTGTGAAAGACCGTGTTTCCGTCCGCCCGTTTGGCTGTAAAGGATACGATAGAGTCCAAATTATAATTGCTAGAACCCCAAAGTTCGGCACGAATGTGTCTTATGGTCATAGGATGGTTAAGTTCTTGAATTGGCAAAATCGGACGTGAGGGAAGAAGGTTCCAAAAAAAATGTTAACCAAACTTTGAAACAAAACGATGTTTTTGTCCCACTTTAATACAGTTTTTAAGTATGGTCTTCACTATTTAAGTATCTTCTTTTTATGTTGAACAAAAAAAGCTAAAAGAAATTACAAAACAATACCGGCTTTTGTTGAATATATCCAGTTTGAATTGGAAATTATTGTTTGTATGTTCAATTTATTTTAATTGCACCCACACACACATAGTCATTTTGTATTGATGATCAATTTGTACAGGGATGTGCAAAATAATAGCAGTGGGAGTTGAAGCATGACAAATTAGCAAAAAACTTTATTTGAAAAAAATGGTTAAAAAAAAAAAAACATTCCGCGAAAAAAATTTTCGGGTATGTTATAAGGGTTTAAGTTGAAAAAATGCAGAAGAAAAATTGAATTTCTAAAATCTATAGACATTTCTGGTATTCCCATACCGGTTTCAAACTCTCCAGTCAGTGTTATCATCAGCAGGATTTTAAATGTCGGTTTGTCGTGTTACTGAAAACTGTTTTTCGTTAGGCACGTCTTCGAAACAGAAAATGCAAATTCCTTCATTTGTGTCTGCAATTCCAAAAAGTATGAGGTTAGGTTGAGATTACTCGAAATAGAATTTTAGTGTTGGAAGCTGTGAAAATTTATTTTGTAGAAACTATAAATTTTCACAGCTTCCAACACTAAAATTCTATTTCGAGTAATCTCAACCTAACCTCATACTTTTTGGAATTGCAGACACAAATGAAGGAATTTGCATTTTCTGTTTCGAAGACGTGCCTAATGGCGACATATTTTGTCAGTAATTTTTTTATTGTTTTATTCTATAAGTACAGATCGAGCTTGGGCTCTAATTATATTTGTTATAAATGTTTAAGTTGAAAAACTGCAGAAGAAAAACTGAATTTCTAAATATTATAGACCTTTCTGCACAGAAAGAAATAAAAAAAAAATTTGA
Source organism: Pegoplata infirma (assembly GCA_963921195.1). Lineage (NCBI taxonomy): Eukaryota > Metazoa > Arthropoda > Insecta > Diptera > Anthomyiidae > Pegoplata > Pegoplata infirma. Next base: position 99,767,903 of record OY992537.1, read on the forward strand.
GTAAATTTTTAATACTATTGAGTAAAAAATTACTCAATTTTCCACCAGTAAACGATTTAATAGTATTGAGTAAATTTTTAATAAAAATTTATTAAATGTTTGCCAAAAAAATTTGAGTAAATTTTTAATTGACACTATTAAGTGCAGGAACAGAACAAGAAGCACCACCTTTTAAAAACAGAACAAGTTTTATTTTACATCGGCGCCGGCCACCGGTTTAATCTGCCAAACCGTATGGAAAAAGTCGTGCCGGGCTTATTCTGTTTCTACTCTAAAAAAAACAAAGTTTAAAAAAATTTCATATTTTTTTACAAAGAAAAAAAACATGTTTTTTCAAACTTTACCAAATATATTTTTGTCTTAAAGACATAAAAAAATTTATAAATATGATTACAAACTTTCATGTATATATACAAAAAACTATAAACTAAACGAGAATTAAAAAAACTAAGAAAATTCCAAAAAAAAATTAAAAAAGCTATTAAATTCTTATTAAATTATTTACTCAATTTGTTTTTAAATTTTTGAGTAAATTTTTAATTGCGTCAATTAAAAAATTACTCAAAACTTTTTTTAAATTTAAACAAGTGATTACTCAAATTGTTTTTCCCCATATTTTTTTCTGTGTGGTATTCCCATACCGGTTTTAAACTCTCCAGTCAGTGTTATCATCAGCAGGATTTTAAATGTCGGTTTGTCTTGTTACTGGAAATTGTTTTTCATATGAAAATGTGAATATTTATAGTTTCTACAAAATAAATTTTAACAGTTTCCAACACTAAAATTCTATTTCGAGTAATCTTAACCTAACCTAACCTCACACTTTCTTTCAACATTTTTATCTCTTACTTTATTTCGCAAGGGTGAGCTTGTACTTGTTTAAATACCTTTCGGTATCCAATTCTGTTCACCTTATTTCAACCAGCAGCCGAAATAAAGCATTTTGTATTTAGAGGTTGTAAAGAATGTACCAAAATTTTTCAGGTGTCCTTACATTTTCGTTTATATCTTTTTTACAGCTATGTGAATGTAAAAAAACTGCTATTATTTTGCACGCCACTGCATATATAGCTGGCTACATTGTAATGTACCCAGTACAATAGAATAGTATCACATCAATTGCGAAAAAAGGCTTAAAAAAGATATAGTCGGAATTTACCCATAAACAAAAAGAAAAAAACAGATAACAAAAAATTATATTCATAGGAATAAATGTATGACATGACTACTTATCATGATTGTTTATGCATTCACAGGTCTAGAAATTAAGTTTCAGTAATTGATTTATTATTATTTGGTTCAATGTGTAAAACAAAATAAAAGCAGACAATCTCGATAAGGTTGAATAAATAACGAAACGATAGACAGACGACAACACAGTCAGGAACATCTGCCCAAATCTCTTAATGTCACATACGAAATTTTTCAAAATCAACAATAAAAGTGCACTTAATAAATAATAATAAATATTTGGAGTAGGTTTATTCTAGCTCGAGGTTATTTTTTTACATGGTGTTTTCAAGAAAATATTAGTTTTCTGCTCTAAATTTCGAACAGACACGTGTTTCGATCTCGTCAAGATCTTGTCAAAACTATTTACCAAAATATAAACACCCTATACTACATTAGAAAAAGATGGGGACTTAGCCTTAAAGTCTTTCATTGGATTTATACAGCGGTGGTCTGCTTTAGAGACAAAAGGGAACTGTGTCTTCATCACGAAGGTACAGAGAATGGCGTCAATGTGCATTACTGGTGCTCTTCGTACTACACCTACGCCTGCATTTGAAATCCTCCTTCACATGATACCATTGGTATCAATTCGACTTAATAGCACACAGCAAAGGAGGAGCAGCGACTGTGACTATAGTGCGATCTTGAAGAAGAAAACAATACCACAAAATTTGGACTGTGCTCCATATATGAGCTTTTTTAAGTGTCACTTTACCACTATGATACCATCAAGGGAGTCTTGGATGGGGGGCATTCCAGCAAGTGGAGCCACCATAAATTTTTACACGGATTGATCGACGCTGCACGAACAAGAGGGCTTTGTAGTCTATTCGGAGGAGCTTGAGTTGAGCTTGGCTGGAAGATTGCCAGATCATTGCAGTGTTTAACAGACAGAGATGCTGGCATTAAAGGAAGTAGCTGACTGGTTGAGCTGCAATGTACTGTCTACAACTGCATTCAACATCTATTCTGACAGTCAAACCGCGGTCAAGACCCTGAAGTCAACGTTTCTAAAAACAAGATCTGTCCTGAACTGCCGCACGTCTTTAAATGAGATAGCCAAGCAGTTTGACATACGACTCATATGGGTCCCAGGGCACAGATACATTCCAGGGAATTGCAAAGCCGATAAGCTTGCAAGCCTGGGAACTACCTTACAGGTTCCAACAGAATTGGAATGTGTTGGTATGCCTCTAGAAACTTGCAAGCAAATCTACGGCTTTGTTTCGCGACGGAGACAAATCAAAGATGGGCAAATGGATAGACGTGTGAGACAACACTACAGATTTGGCCTTCTTTTAATCAGAAGCTCACATGTGAGCTGATATTGCTTCTAAGAGGAGAGATTTCGTACACTATCTTATAGGAAAGCACGCAGAGCGGTTGAATGAGCCGTCGAATAAATTTTGCCAGAGTTGCATGGATGAAGAGGAGTTGGAAACTATCGAACACTACATCTGCTATTGTCTGGGATCTAGGGAGCTGCACGATCTTTCTGAATTGTTGGATGTCAATATCTACACTCAAAAAAATACGTTAGTAGATTTACTAATTTTTTTTTGCTAATGCTAGTTAGCTAACTTTTAGCAAATTTTTAATTGAGATTAGCATTTTAGCAAAAAATTCTTGTAAACTTCATTTAGCACATTAGCAATTTTAAACAAACTTTGAACTAATTTCTTTTGCTAAATTTGAAATTGAGTTGACAACATTTTTACAAGATTTTTTGCTAACATTAGCAAAAATAAATGGTAAATTTTTTTTTTATTTTCAGAAAATTTAAAATGGCGCTATCTCGGAAACTAAGCCAGATAGAGCAAAATGGAGGGCATTTTTGGTTCTTAGAATCTCCATGCTTTCGCGGGTCCTCTTCACATGTGTGGACCCTAATGGGACCTAACTTTGGATCCAAAAAAGTTAGCATTCCCGAAAATTTTAAAATGCTTATATCTCGGTAAATATTGCCGACACAACAAAAGGTCCAGGAGAATTTTTGTAGCTCTCAACACGTAGATCAAGACCGCAAAATAACCAAAAGCTCTCCGAGTAATATTTTTGAAGTTATCGAGTTTTTTAATTCTCAAGACCCCAGTGATCCCCTAAAATCACGTATCTCAAAAACTAAGCAAGGTAGAGCGAAACGGACACAAATTTTGGATCAAAAACTATGACGATTTTTAAGGAACCCAGGTCTAGGCCCATCGGGGTCTGGACCTATTGGGTCCGAACCCAATGGGGTCCTCAAATGTGTATGAACTAAGTTCAAGAAAAAAATCAGTTAACTAATTATTGGCAAAACATTTTTGCTAACTTTAGCAAAAAAATTGTGGGTTCAAAATCAGCAAATTTTCTTGTAGGTTTACAAGCTTTTTTTGCTAACATTACAGTTTTTTTTTTTTTGAGTGTAAGGAGTCTCATAAGAAACTAAAATTGGTTTAACGACAGGGACTAGTAGGAAAACCTTTTAAAGTTCCGTGGTATCAACGTGGTACCTATTGGTTAAAGGTTACAATCGGACATGGAGAAAAAAAAAACCCTTGAAGAGTTACATCCACCTAGGAAAAAGCACATTTTCTAACTTTTGTATTATTGTTAAAACAGAGGCGGATCCAGCTCTTAAGTGTGGTTAGGTTTAGTAAAAATGGTGACAGAATGGCATTTCATTCCTCTTTATTTAGAGCTTTAAAAATTGTTAACACGAAAATCCTAGCTGATCCGGGTTTCGAGTTATTGCTAAATAATTACACTGTTCGACGACAAAAACCTACAAGAAGAAAATCCAACTGATTCTTATAGATTTTGCTCTCCTGATTCCAAAACTGGAATCAAAATTTTTCTAGCATGTTCTGTTTTCGAGATATTCGCGTTCGAGACTTTTGCGTGGAAAAATTTTGAAACGCGAATATCTCTAAAACAATTCTGAAATCAGGAGATCCATTTTATATGAAATCAAGTCCTATTTTTGGAAGAATCTGTAACAGTGGACCATCAAAAGTGCGAAATTATTTGTTATTTTGACTTTTTAATACCGAATATCTGAAAAACGGTATGTGTTAGAAAAAATTGGATGGCAGATATGGATTCAGGAGAACATAATCTACAAGAATCAGTGTGATATTTCAAGGGGAGGTTTTTGTTGTCGAACAGTGTAATTATTTAGCAATAACTCAAAAACAGGATGAGCTAGGATTTTCGTATTAACAATTTTTAAAGTTCAAAATAATGAGGAGTGAAATGCTATTATAAGATTCTGTCACCATGCCGATTTTGTCACTATGCCGATTTTGTCACCATTTTTACACAACCTAAACCTGCGTAAAGAGGGGTGTGTACAGCCGCAATTGTTGGAAAAATTTTTAAATAACCAAGAAGCCGGTTATATATAGCGAATAACAGTTCTACGATACTTACCGTAGGCTCCAATTAAAACATAAGAAATCTACATCAAATAAATTATACATTCTTATAAAAAAAAATAAAATCATTTTTTTTTGTTGTTTATATCTGTCTGGAGCTAAAATATGTAACACGAGAATATTTAGTCTGACTTTTTGCATCTCAAAGTTTTCTGTAAACATTAAAAAAATAGAGTTGATAAAAGCCGATTTTAAGTTACCCTAATTAAATTGAAATATTCTAAAAAATGTTTCTGACTAAAAAAAAGTACTTAAAATCCTAAAAGCCGGATTTAACGGACTACGACGACGAGGTACAGTGCTTTACAGATGCGCCCATTGCAGAAAGTTTTTCCCGATTTTTAATAACTGCCCCTAAAAGCGATGATCTCACGCGTTCCGAATCGTCGCTTATCGCATTGAATTATTCGGACAATTGATGGAAGAGGGTTTCTTTTCCAAGGCTGGCCTTCAGGATCGCAGCTTTAGGCCAATGATAGTAACAGCACCAGTCGGTAAGGCAGAGCTTCTATGCATAAAAATATTTAACTATTTCACTTCACTTTATAGCATGAAATAAATTTAAAAAACAAGTCCACAATCGTCAACAGTTAAAAAAACTCCAAATGCAAACCACTAGTGCTTATTGTAGGGTAAAAACAAAACCTCTCAGATTTCTAACAAAACAACACATTCAAATTTAAACTCTTATCTCTTGATGTGATCATTCAAAGTAATCAAATTAAACAAATTTGCTTTGTAACTGTAGATTCAAAAAAAATACAACGTATTTCAAAATGTTTAAACCGGCAAATAGTTAAAGTCAAACCTACCGGCTTTTTTTTTCAATTCAAGTTACCGTCTCAAACATGTCTTTTATATTGTTTTTATATTCCTCTCATTCGTGTATTCATTAATAAACTTTATGGTACTCCACTAAAAAAAAACATAATTTCTAGCGAAGCTCCTTTAGAAAAAAACCCACGAAGCAATACAAAAATGGAGAGAAAAATATAATATTAATAATATCTCAAAAGTCATTGGTTTCTAAGTAAGCTTAAATCAAAAACCCATACACATAGTGCGATTGTTGAACGCGCCACCATACATGTGCTTTCATAGTTTTTTTTTTATACTACACCATTTTCAAGTTTATTTTTAAACGACGAAAATTTAGATCTTGTCTTTGGTTTGTTGATTCTCCCTGAGGTTCCGATCTGACGTTAAAAATCAGTTTTATGATTGAGTTTGCAAACTTTTCTAAAAGAACGAATCACGGCATTTGATCGTGAATAGCGAAATCAATGTCAAAATTGGGAAAGAAAATGTGTTTGGTCCAACTGTTGAAGGATTAGGCTTGAAAGAAACATCGTCAGCACCTCCGTCGTCGATTTCGCCGCGGCACAAATAGTCATGCTAACTAGTGCCAGATTTTAATACTGAAAACCAGCTAGGCTACTTGGTTGTCAACTTATCAGAACATCAAATTAATCATGTTGTGAAAGATGAAACCCAGGAATCCAGTGTGCATAGATAATATGAGGTGCCAAGTTTGATTTGGATAACAATGTCGAAATATGCCTCAGTTATTTGAAGTCTAATCGATCCTATATCTTTTGATCCTATTTCTCTGGACGCCGCTGAAATCGGCTTCTCAGATGGAGCCAAGTATCTCGGAGTATTTCTAGATAGGAAGTTGAATTTCAGGCGTAATATTGAGGAACGGGTGAGAAAAGCAACGATTGCTTTATATTCCTATAAAAGGGGCATTTGAAAACGATGGGGCTTTAGCCCTAAAGTCGTTCATTGGATTTATGCAGCAGTGGTGCACCAATTCCGCTGTATGGAATCATTGTCTGGTGGCCTGCTTTAAAGATAAAAGGGAAATGTGTCTTTATCACGAAGGTACAGAGAATGGCGTCGATGTGCATCACTGGAGCGCTTCGTACGTCACCTACGGCTGCATTAGAAATCCCTCTTCACCTGATACCATTGGGTAGGCAGTATGCGACTACGTCGTCAATTTGACTTACATAATTGCACACTGCAATATAGGAGCAGCGATTGTGGTCATAGTGCGATCTTGAAGAAGATAACAATACCACAAAATGTGGACGATGCTCCCTCTATGAGCCTTTTTGAACGCCAATTTACCACTATGATTCCATTCAGGGAGTCTTGAATAAAGGGCATTTCGGATAGTGGAGATTCCATAAATTTTTACACGGATGGATCGAGGCTGCACGAACCATTGGGCTTGGAGTCTATTTAAAAGAGCTTGGATGAAGCCTGGCTCGAAGATTGCCAGATCATTGCAGTGTTTACCAGGCAGAACCATTGGGCTTGGAGTCTATTTAAAAGAGCTTGGATGAAGCCTGGCTCGAAGATTGCCAGATCATTGCAGTGTTTACCAGGCAGAGATGCTGGCAATAAAGGAAGTGGCTGACTGGTTGAGGTGCAATGTCTTGTCTACAACCACAGTCAACATCTATTCTGACAGTCAAGCCACGGTCAAGTCCTGGAGTCAATGTTTCTGAAAACAAGATTTGACCTTAACTGCCGCACGTCTTTAAATAAGATGGCCAAGCAGTTTAACATACGATTCATTTGGGTCCCAGGACACAGAGACATTCCAGGGAATTTCAAAGCCGATGACCTTGCAAGACTGGAAACTACCTTACAGGTCCCGACAGAATTGGAATGTGTTCCGCGACGGAGACTAATCAGATATGCGCAAATGGATGGACGTGTGCTACAACACGACCGATCTGGCCCTCTCTTAATCAGGAAGCGATATTAACTCACTTAGCTAATATCGCTTCCAAGACGAGAGATTTCGACGGTGGTTGATGTAATTACCGGACACTGTCTTATTGTGAAGCACGCACTTCATCTACCATTTCCCGGCACTTTCTGGTCAGAGACTTGCTTCACTGGGATCTAGAGAATTGCACGATCTTTCTGATTTGTCAGATGTCAAAATTCAATAACTTAGGAGTTTTACAAGAAGCTCAAATTGGTTTAACGGCAGGGACCAGAAGGGAAACCTATTCCAGTCCCGTGGTATCACAATGGACCTCAGAGTCTATGTGTGCTGACGTTAAACGTCAGCAGCCATTTACAATCTAACCTATGGACTCGGAGACAGTCTCGGAGTGGAGACGGGCACGCGCCTCCTTTAGATTGCTACTTTGCACCAGATTGGTGAGGTGACTGACTGCCAATGTCTCCGGTGCAAACATACCTACGATGCTATATCATGATGGTTGAGGTGCTCGGTTATATAACACCCAAGTACAAATTGATGCGTGGGAAAGGAGCAATAGTTTCGGACATATAGAGGCTATCGAAATGAACCCCAAGAATTTGGGGTTTTTGCGTGGGAACTTTCTGTCCACTTATGTATGTGGATATTGAGCTCCCTGGTGTTGAGAGTTCTAAGTTCTGTCTGCCAAAAAGTTGCGCAATATTTGCAGATAGCTGTTAAGCCGTTCCTCTAAGTCTTCCATATCCCTGCCTATGGCCAAAATTGTGCAGTCATCAGAGTAGGATATTAGTTTGAACCGTTCGGGTGGGATCGAGATTTTGGACAAATAGGTCTTAAACAGGATGGGGGAAAGGAACCCGCCTTTTTTCACACCCTGTTTATTTCTTTTAAATCCTAGCCTATAACCTCTTAACTATATGTATCCCAGCCATGTAGTTCGCCGGCTATGGTCGTCGTCATCTCATACAGCGCATCTGTTGTGCTGGACCCAGAACGAAAGCCATGTTGAAGAAACATGTGGTGATTGATAGTGTGATCATACAGTAGAAATAAATACGGGCAATCGGCTTTTAGTCCTAGAGTCGTTCACCGGATTTAATCATTGTCTGGTGGACTTTTTTACAAACGAAAAGGAATAAGAGTCTTTATCATGAAGGTATAGAGAATAATTTTGATGTGTATCAGTGCTGCTCTTCGTTCCATTGGACATCTCTTGTGGACAACGGAAGGTCACCGTTTGTGGTCAAAAATCGATCGTGAAAAGGATTACAATACTACAAAATGTGTATAGGCTTCTTTTCAGGGGATGCCTTCTACTGTAAATAGGGTATGGCAAGGAAGAAAGAGGGAGAAAGGTTTGTGGGCATTTTACTTAATGTGAACTGTCTTAAAGGGAAACACGCTGAGTGGCTTAAGTTGCCGTCAAAATTTGACTTCTGTCAAAGCTGTATAGATGAAAAGTTTGAGATTATAGAACACTTTATGTGACATTTTATTGACAAAAATACTATTTACAGTGCAAATTTACAGTAGTTCAGAATGTATGTATGTATGAATGTTACATCATAAGAAAATGTATGTGTAAATCGTTAGGTGGCGCTGGGGTGGAATTATTTCAAATCGGGAAACGTAGAGTACTTAAGCAACTGTATTAAATTTTATCAAATGTGAATTTGTGTCATGAGAAAAATTTCAAAATGCAATTGCAAATGGTGTTGGTGTGGTAAACAAATTTATTTGTACATTTTACATTTTCTGGTATGTACAATTTATTTTATTCCAATACTACATGACTCATGTCTCGTATTCTTTTTTTTTTTCTTATGGTTTAATTTTGGTTTTGCGTTTGTTTTTCAAACGACGATTGGCGTTTAACACATGAATTTCTAGTTTTGTTGCCAATGCTTTAAAAGTTGTTATTTTCAATTGTGTTTAAATGTAAAAATTTTTCTTAGAAATCGTATGTCTCGTTGTCTCGCCTTGTTTACGTTTTTGTTTTTAAATGCATATTTTTTTGTAATTCAATATGTATCTAAAATATGCGAATTATTTTAAAAACTTCAGTCTCGACTTAAATTTAAAGATATGACTGTTTTAGGCAAAATGTTCTTGAACTACATATATTTGCCGGCTTTTTTTATTCTTTAAATTTCTGAATTCAAAGTAAAATTACTCAATTTATCTCACCCCCGAATCCAGTTCAAAAATTTGCGACTTTTTCTTATAGAGAAAAAATCTCAGAATCTGAAACTTTTCCTGTAAGAAATATGTCCCAGAATCTGAGACTTTTTCTACAGGAAAAATGTCTCAGAATCTGATACTTTTTCTATAAGAAAAATGTCTCAGAATCTGAGACTTTTTCTATAAGAAAAATGTTTCAGAATATGAGACTTTTTGTATAAGAAAAATGTCTCAGAATCTGAGAATTTTTCTATAAGAAAAATGTCTCAGAATCTGAGACTTTTTCTATAAGAAAAATATCTCAGAATCTGAGACTTTTTCTATAAGAAAAATATCTCAGAATCTGAGACTTTTTCTATAAGAAAAATATCTCAGAATCTGAGACTTTTTCTATAAGAAAAATATCTCAGAATCTGAGACTTTTTCTATAAGAAAAATATCTCAGAATCTGAGACTTTTTCTATAAGAAAAATATCTCAGAATCTGAGACTTTTTCTATAAGAAAAATATCTCAGAATCTGAGACTTTTTCTATAAGAAAAATGTCTCAGAATTTTTCTTTTTTCTTATAGAAAAAGTCTCAGATAATGAGACATTTTTCTTATAGAAAAAGTCTCAGATTCTGAGACATTTTTCTTATAGAAAAAGTCTCAGATTCTGAGACATTTTTCTTATAGAAAAAGTCTCAGATTCTGAGACATTTTTCTTATAGAAAAAGTCTCAGATTCTGAGACATTTTTCTTATAGAAAAAGTCTCAGATTCTGAGACATTTTTCTTATAGAAAAAGTCTCAGATTCTGAGACATTTTTCTTATAGAAAAAGTCTCAGATTCTGAGACATTTTTCTTATAGAAAAAGTCTCAGATTCTGAGACATTTTTCTTATAGAAAAAGTCTCAGATTCTGAGACATTTTTCTTATAGAAAAAGTCTCAGATTCTGAGACATTTTTCTTATAGAAAAAGTCTCAGATTCTGAGACATTTTTCTTATAGAAAAAGTCTCAGATTCTGAGACATTTTTCTTATAGAAAAAGTCTCAGATTCTGAGACATTTTTCTTATAGAAAAAGTCTCAGATTCTGAGACATTTTTCTTATAGAAAAAGTCTCAGATTCTGAGACATTTTTCTTATAGAAAAAGTCTCAGATTCTGAGACATTTTTCTTATAGAAAAAGTCTCAGATTCTGAGACATTTTTCTTATAGAAAAAGTCTCAGATTCTGAGACATTTTTCTTATAGAAAAAGTCTCAGATTCTGAGACATTTTTCTTATAGAAAAAGTCTCAGATTCTGAGACATTTTTCTTATAGAAAAAGTCTCAGATTCCGAGACATTTTTCTTATAGAAAAAGTCTCAGATTCTGAGACATTTTTCTTATAGAAAAAGTCTCAGATTCTGAGACATTTTTCTTATAGAAAAAGTCTCAGATTCTGAGACATTTTTCTTATAGAAAAAGTCTCAGATTCTGAGACATTTTTCTTATAGAAAAAGTCTCAGATTCTGAGACATTTTTCTTATAGAAAAAGTCTCAGATTCTGAGACATTTTTCTTATAGAAAAAGTCTCAGATTCTGAGACATTTTTCTTATAGAAAAAGTCTCAGATTCTGAGACATTTTTCTTATAGAAAAAGTCTCAGATTCTGAGACATTTTTCTTATAGAAAAAGTCTCAGATTCTGAGACATTTTTCTTATAGAAAAAGTCTCAGATTCTGAGACATTTTTCTTATAGAAAAAGTCTCAGATTCTGAGACATTTTTCTTATAGAAAAAGTCTCAGATTCTGAGACATTTTTCTTATAGAAAAAGTCTCAGATTCTGAGACATTTTTCTTATAGAAAAAGTCTCAGATTCTGAGACATTTTTCTTATAGAAAAAGTCTCAGATTCTGAGACATTTTTCTTATAGAAAAAGTCTCAGATTCTGAGACATTTTTCTTATAGAAAAAGTCTCAGATTCTGAGACATTTTTCTTATAGAAAAAGTCTCAGATTCTGAGACATTTTTCTTATAGAAAAAGTCTCAGATTCTGAGACATTTTTCTTATAGAAAAAGTCTCAGATTCTGAGACATTTTTCTTATAGAAAAAGTCTCAGATTCTGAGACATTTTTCTTATAGAAAAAGTCTCAGATTCTGAGACATTTTTCTTATAGAAAAAGTCTCAGATTCTAGAGACATTTTTCTTATAGAAAAAGTCTCAGATTCTAGAGACATTTTTCTTATAGAAAAAGTCTCAGATTCTGAGACATTTTTCTTATAAAAAAAGTCTCAGATTCTGAGACATTTTTCTTATAAAAAAAGTCTCAGATTCTGAGACATTTTTCTTATAAAAAAAGTCTCAGATTCTGAGACATTTTTCTTATAAAAAAAGTCTCAGATTCTGAGACATTTTTCTTATAAAAAAAGTCTCAGATTCTGAGACATTTTTCTTATAAAAAAAGTCTCAGATTCTGAGACATTTTTCTTATAAAAAAAGTCTCAGATTCTGAGACATTTTTCTTATAAAAAAAGTCTCAGATTCTGAGACATTTTTCTTATAAAAAAAGTCTCAGATTCTGAGACATTTTTCTTATAAAAAAAGTCTCAGATTCTGAGACATTTTTCTTATAAAAAAAGTCTCAGATTCTGAGACATTTTTCTTATAAAAAAAGTCTCAGATTCTGAGACATTTTTCTTATAAAAAAAGTCTCAGATTCTGAGACATTTTTCTTATAAAAAAAGTCTCAGATTCTGAGACATTTTTCTTATAAAAAAAGTCTCAGATTCTGAGACATTTTTCTTATAAAAAAAGTCTCAGATTCTGAGACATTTTTCTTATAAAAAAAGTCTCAGATTCTGAGACATTTTTCTTATAAAAAAAGTCTCAGATTCTGAGACATTTTTCTTATAAAAAAAGTCTCAGATTCTGAGACATTTTTCTTATAAAAAAAGTCTCAGATTCTGAGACATTTTTCTTATAAAAAAAGTCTCAGATTCTGAGACATTTTTCTTATAAAAAAAGTCTCAGATTCTGAGACATTTTTCTTATAAAAAAAGTCTCAGATTCTGAGACATTTTTCTTATAAAAAAAGTCTTAGATTCTGAGACATTTTTCTTATAAAAAAAGTCTCAGATTCTGAGACATTTTTCTTATAAAAAAAGTCTCAGATTCTGAGACATTTTTCTTATAAAAAAAGTCTCAGATTCTGAGACATTTTTCTTATAAAAAAAGTCTCAGATTCTGAGACATTTTTCTTATAAAAAAAGTCTCAGATTCTGAGACATTTTTCTTATAAAAAAAGTCTCAGATTCTGAGACATTTTTCTTATAAAAAAAGTCTCAGATTCTGAGACATTTTTCTTATAAAAAAAGTCTCAGATTCTGAGACATTTTTCTTATAAAAAAAGTCTCAGATTCTGAGACATTTTTCTTATAAAAAAAGTCTCAGATTCTGAGACATTTTTCTTATAAAAAAAGTCTCAGATTCTGAGACATTTTTCTTATAAAAAAAGTCTCAGATTCTGAGACATTTTTCTTATAAAAAAAGTCTCAGATTCTGAGACATTTTTCTTATAAAAAAAGTCTCAGATTCTGAGACATTTTTCTTATAAAAAAAGTCTCAGATTCTGAGACATTTTTCTTATAAAAAAAGTCTCAGATTCTGAGACATTTTTCTTATAAAAAAAGTCTCAGATTCTGAGACATTTTTCTTATAAAAAAAGTCTCAGATTCTGAGACATTTTTCTTATAAAAAAAGTCTCAGATTCTGAGACATTTTTCTTATAAAAAAAGTCTCAGATTCTGAGACATTTTTCTTATAAAAAAAGTCTCAGATTCTGAGACATTTTTCTTATAAAAAAAGTCTCAGATTCTGAGACATTTTTCTTATAAAAAAAGTCTCAGATTCTGAGACATTTTTCTTATAAAAAAAGTCTCAGATTCTGAGACATTTTTCTTATAAAAAAAGTCTCAGATTCTGAGACATTTTTCTTATAAAAAAAGTCTCAGATTCTGAGACATTTTTCTTATAAAAAAAGTCTCAGATTCTGAGATATTTTTCTTATAAAAAAGTCTGATTCTGAGACATTTTTCTTAAAAAAAAGTCTCAGATTCTGAGACATTTTTCTTATAAAAAAAGTATCAGATTCTGAGACATTTTTCTTATAAAAAAAGTCTCAGATTCTGAGACATTTTTCTTATAAAAAAAGTCTCAGATTCTGAGACATTTTTCTTATAAAAAAAGTCTCAGATTCTGAAACATTTTTCTTATAGAAAAAGTTTTAGATTCTGAGACATTTTTCTTATCGAAAAAGTCTCAGATTCTGAGACATTTTTCTTATCGAAAAAGTCTCAGATTCTGAGACATTTTTCTTATAGAAAAAGTCTCAGATTCTGAAACATTTTTCTTATAGAAAAAGTCTCAGATTCTGAGACATTTTTCTTATAGAAAAAGTCTCAGATTCTGAGACATTTTTCTTATAGAAAAAGTCTCAGATTCTGAGACATTTTTCTTATAGAAAAAGTATCAGATACTAGAATATTTTTCTTATAGAAAAAATCTCAGATTCTGAGACATTTTTTTTATAGAAAAAATCTCAGATTCTGAGACATTTTTTCTATAGAAAAATTCTCAGATTCTGAGACATTTTTTCTATAGAAAAATTCTCAGATTCTCAGACATTTTTCTTATAGAAAAAGTCTCAGGTTCTGAGACATTTTTCTTATAGAAAGTCTCAGATTCTGAGCCATTTTTCTTATAGAAAAAGTCTCAGATTCTGAGACATTTTTCTTATAGAAAAAGTATCAGATTCTGAGACATTTTTCTTATAGAAAAAGTATCAGATTCTGAGACATTTTTCTTATAGAAAAAGTATCAGATTCTTAGACATTTTTCTTATAGAACAAGTCTGAAAAAAATGTCTCAAAATCTGAGTTTTTGTAAAAGGATAATTTACTACAATAATGGCAACTCTACTATTGACATTTTACATGTTTTTTTTCTCTCTCTCTCTCTCTCTTAATTCTTGCAAACAAACATGGCAAAAAAAATATGTAAAATACGTGGAGAAAATTGTTAGAAAAAAAAAAAAACAACAAATTAAAAAGCCTTAACAAAAAAATAAATAAAAACTTACATAAATATTCTAAAAATATGTTTAATAATGAAAATGTATACAAATAATAAATTTAAAAAAAAATAAACAAAAACAAATGCACTTACAAGAATTTTTTTTTTGTTATTCTGCCAAATTACACGTTAAATAATATTGTATGGATAGATGGATGGATTGATTTTCTTCATTTCATCTCCTCGTTTTTAACAAATGGAGAAAAATTGTTGTTAAAATTGTTTATAAAAATGTAAAATGTTAAAAACAAAATCACACAAACGAACGATTCTTCTTTCTTTTTTAGTTTCACTGTATGTATTTTTATATTCACTATTATGTATTTAATTTTATTTTGGAATAATTTTTATATATTTACGCGAGAAATACATACAAAACAAACAGAAAACGTAGAATTGGAAACAACAAAAAATAAAAATAATAAAATTTGTACCAAAAACGAAATATTTTTAAGTAGGCCGCCACTTGAATGGTAAAAAAAAAATTAGCTAGACGTTCTAAATACGTCTGTTTTCCATACGTGTAAAAGTGCAAAATGCAAAAAATAAAAACACGACACACGCGAACTCGAACTCCACGAAAAAGGTCACAGATTATTGCACAGGATATTTATCGAGAACATACCAAACACGATTTTTTTCACACAATTTGTTTTTCACTTCTTTTTTTTTGGCACACGAAGTTTTTATGAATGAAATTGTTTGCTACTTTTCCTTTTGAAAAGCCAATAATTTGTTTTTTTATATTTTGGACAAAAGGAAAATTAAAAAAAAAACGAAAAAATAAAACCGTATGATCGAAATCGTCGGCGTTAAACGCCTTGTTTAGCAAGCGAAAACAAAAAAAATATAAACGAAAACACCGCAACGACCGTTCGAAACAAACTAACTGAACGATGTCAAAATGACAACTGACAGCTGTGTTAAAAAATGTGTTGGTAAAAATGAGAATGCGAATAACTGTGTTAAATGGAATTAATGATAAGAGAGGGAAAGTGTAGATAAGAATAGCAAAAAAAAAATCCAAAACAGTGGAACATTGATAGAACAACATTGGTTACAACAAACTACTTTAATATAGAATAGGGGGTTGATTCCGTTACTTGTGTGCACTTTGATAAGGGTAAATTAAGGCAAGTAGCAGTAATAAATCAGCTGTTTTCTTATTATACCCACTTTGTGTTACAGGCAGTACTGTTTTAACCGTTAGGGCACAAGGGGCACGTGCCCTCATAGAGGCCCCGAAAAAGTCTGAGAGTTTTTCTTAAGGAGAAGTTAGATAAATTTTAACTACACAAAAAGTCCCAGATTCTGATACGTTTTTCCTATAGAAAAAGTCTCAGATTCTGAGACTTTTTTCCTATAGAAAAAGTCTCAGATTCTGAGACATTTTACCTATAGAAAAAGTCTCAGATGCTGAGTTATTTTTCCTATAGAAAAAGTCTCAAATACTGAGACATTTTTCCTATAGAAAAATTCTCAGATTCTGAGACATTTTTTCTATAAAAAAGTCTCCGACTCTGAGACAATTTTTCTAAAGAAAAACTCTCAGATTCTGAGACATTTTTCCTATAGAAAAAGTATCAGATTCTGAGACATTTTTCCTATAGAAAAAGTCTCAGATTCTGAGACATTTTTTCTATAGAAAAAGTCTCAGATTCTGAGACATTTTTTCTATAGAAAAAGTCTCAGATTCTGAGACATTTTTTCTATAGAAAAAGTCTCAGATTCTGAGACATTTTTTCTATAGAAAAAATCTCAGATTCTGAGACATTTTTCCTATAAAAAAAGTCTCAAATTCTGAGACATTTTTCCTATAGAAAAAGTCTCAGATTCTAAGGCATTTTTCCTATAGAAAAATTCTCAGATTTTGAGATATTTTTCCTATAGAAAAAGTCTTAGATTCTGAGACATTTTTTCTATAGAAAAAGTCTCAGATTTAGAGACATTTTTCCTATAGAAAAAGTCTCAGATTCTGAGACATTTTTCTTATAGAAAAAGTCTCAGATTCTAAGACATTTTTTCTATAGAAAAAGCCTCAGATTCTGAGACATTTTTTTATAGAAAAAGTCTCAGATTCTGAGATATTTTTTCTATAGAAAAAGTCTCAGATTCTGAGACATTTTTTCTATAGAAAAAGTTTCAGATTCTGAGACATTTTCCTGTAGAAAAAGTCTCAGATTCTGAGGCATTTTTCCTATAGAAATAGTCTCAGATTATGAGACACTTTTCCTATAGAAAAACTCTCAGATTCTGAGAGATTTTTCCTATAGAAAAAGTCTCAGATTCTTAGACATTTTTCCTATAGAAAAAGTCTCAGGTTCTGAGACATTTTTAAAATAGAAAAAGTCTCAGATTCTGAGACATTTTTCCTATAGACAAAGTCTCAGATTCTGAGACATTTTTCCAATAGAAAAGTCTCAGATTCTGAGACATTTTTCTTATAGAAAAAGTCTTAGATTCTGAGATATTTTTCCTATAGAAAAAGTCTCAGATTTAGAGACATTTTTCCTATAGAAAAAGTCTCAGATTCTGAGATATTTTTCTTATAGAAAAAGTCTTAGATTCTGAGATATTTTTCCTATAGAAAAAGTCTCAGATATAGAGGCATTTTTCCTATAGAAAAAATCTCAGATTCTGAGACATTTTTCCTATAGAAAAAGTCTCAGATTTTACGACCTTTTTTCTACAGAAAAAGTCTTAGATTCTGAGACTTTTTTTCCTATAAAAAAAGTCTCAGATTCTGAGACTTTTTTTCATATAGACAGTCTCATATTCTGAGACCTTTTTTCCCATAGAAAGTCTCATATTCTGAGACATTTTTCTTATAGAAAAAGTCTTAGATTCTGAGATATTTTTTTTATAGAAAAAGTCTCAGATTCAGAGACAATTTTCCTATGGAAAAAGTCTCAGATTCTGAGACATTTTTCCTATAGAAAAAGTCTGATTCTGAGACATTTTTCCTATAGAAAAAGTCTCAGATTCTGAGACATTTTTCCTATAGAAAAAGTCTCAGATTTTGAGACATTTTTCCTATAGAAAAAGTCTCAGATTCTGAGACATTTTTCCTATAGAAAAAGTCTCAGATTCTGAGACATTTTTCCTATAGAAAAAGTCTCAGATTTTGAGACATTTTCCTCTAGAAAAAGTCTCAGATTCTGAGACATTTTTGCTATGGAAAAAGTCTCAGATTCTGAGACATTCTTCCTATAGAAAAAGTCTCAGATTTTGAGACATTTTTCCTATAGAAGAAGTCTATGATTCTGAGACATTTTTCTTATAGAAATAGTCTCAAATTTTGAGAAATTGTTTCTATAGAAAAGTCTCAAATTCTGAGACATTTTTCCTATAGAAAAAGTCTCAGATTCTGAGGCATTTTTCCTACAGAAAAAGTCTCAGATTCTGAGACATTTTTCTAAAGAAAAAGTTTCAGATTCTGAGACATTTTTCTTATAGAAAAATTCTGAGATTCTGAGACATTTTTCCTATAGAAAAAGTCTCAGATTCTGAGACATTTTTCCTATAGAAAAAGTCTCAGATTCTAAGATATTTTTCCCATAGAAAAAGTCTCAGATTCTGAGACATTTTTCCTATTGAAAAAGTCTCAGGTTTTGAGACATTTTTGTTATAGAATACATTTTCCCTGTAGAAAAAGTCTCAAATTCTGAGACACTTTTCCTATAGAAAAACTCTCAGATTCTGAGAGATTTTTCCTATAGAAAAAGTCTCAGACATTTTTCGATTTAAGACATTTTCGGTACAGAAAAACTCTCAGGTTGTGACACATTTTTCGTATAGAAAAATTTTCAGACTCTGAGCCATTTTTCCTACAGAAAAGGCCTTAGATTCTGAGACGTTTTTCTTGTAGAAAAGTGCTCGGACATATCTTAAAACGGCCCTGCTTTCATATAAGAAAAAGTAACAGCTGATTTGTTACTACAACTTGTGTTGCGTTACCAGTAGAGTAACGAGCCCTTAAGGTATGGCAAGTAGCAGTAAAAAGTTCCTATTCATACCACTTTGTGTAACGCGCCAATCAGACGACATACAAATCTTACAATTTGTCTAACGACCGAATGCAAATGGCGTCAATAATAGTATGTGTTCAGATGTGTGTTCGCAAATATTTTCAGAAAAAAAATGAGCGGTTGGAAGACAAATTGTAAGATGTGTCTGTCGTCTGATTGACGCTTTACAGAGTATAATGACTTACAAGGAAGGTCTTTCACAGGGCACCCCACTTCATGAAAAGAAACTATTTAAACATTTTATACAGGTCGAAAGGTTTTTTGAAGGCCTATCCAATGGTTATCGGCCCTGCCCAATTTCGGCTTCATTAAGTTCGTTATTGTCAAAAATGTATAATCGTTGGGGTAGTATATATGGGGATGTATATACGTACGACCGCCAAAATCATATATAATAATCTCTATCAAAATTTAGCTGACCCGTATTTTTTCGTTTGGCGAAATTCCTGCTACTTCGGCTTTTATACGGATTTTACCGAAAGCTCTTTTTTCAGAAGGTGGCAACCCTTTTTTAAATTTGAGATTGGGCAGCTAAAAAAACAGTTAACTCTTATTTTTTCCTCATTCCCATATTCAAGTTTCAGGACAATCGGTGCACTGATAGAAAAACGCTTCATATCGCTAATGAATGGAATTCATTAACGTTGTTTCATTACAACAATGAAATATTTCATATGCTGAATGAAATTTCATATATAGTGCAAGATTTTCATTAATTTTGATTCATTAGATTTCGTAGATTCATTAAAAAATTTCATTAAGATTTATTTACAAAATGTTGTTTTTTGACACCTGTCGTGTCGCGTCTGTTTAGTCTGTTAGTTTACGCGCGCAAAAACAGCTGATCACAGCGTGATTTTTTTTTGTTTTACTTCGTGGTTTAACTTACGTATTAAAAGTAAATGTTATAGTAAAATGTTGTGTGAGAAAACTAAGTGAAATCTATAGATAAAATAAAAAATATGTGAAAGTGTTTTTTTAACTTGGTGATTTTGTGATTTTTTCAGACTTTTTTTATGAAATTAAAAAAAATAAATTATTGTTTTTCTATTTACTAAATTCGTGCTGTCTTATATTAGTTCGTGGTTTTAATTACGTATTACAATTTAAGGTTGGAGTAAAATTTTGTGCGAGAAAACAAAGTGAAAACCATTTTTATTATTTTTAATTTTATAAAAACATCTTTACAATTTTATAAATATATTTCATTTTAAAAATAAAAGTAGCATTTATTGAATGAAAGTATTTCATTTCAAAAATAAAAAGTAGGATTTATTCAATGAAAGTATTTCATTAGAATTAAATACTTTTTTCATTAAAGTAATGCAAAATTTTCATAAATACAATTTATATTTTGTATGAACAATTTTCATTAATTTAATGAAACTTGTTCTTGCAATTACATTTTATGATACCTATTTCATTAATTCTATGAAACCCTACATAGGTTCCTTTTTAACGTTATTTTTCATAACATTAATGTAGATTTTCATTATTGTCGTGTACAAATTTCTATCAGTGTGGGTGCCCTGCGAAAGACCTTCCTTGTTAGTGCTGATGTTTGTAATTTTCTGAAATATTACACTGAAAAAAATAGCTTCGTGAAATTAATGAAAATTGACTTAACCTTAATGAAAAATGCCTCACGTTTTCAACCGAAGACAGGTTTCATTTGATTAATGAAACTGGTGTCATTAAAGTTCCTTTCAATGAAAACTTGCATATAAATAATGAAAATATTCGTAGAACTTGTTTGAAACGTTTTATGAAGTTTTTCATAAAATGTATGAAAATATCCATTGATTAAATGTGGAACAGTAGTTGGTAATGAGCGTATGATAATTGCTTTTTACAAGTAACTAGTTGCTAACTTTATTAAGGTTTTGATATGGGAATTACGATAAATTCATGTTGGTTAAAGTTATCAAAATTTCCATAGAAAGCCCCTAATCAAGTTAGGAACAAGTTACCTAAAAACAGCACGTATCATACACCCATAAGTGAAAATTTGCATTAATAACAATTTTGGTAAGTCACATGTAACCATCACTGTAACCGTCACTGAAATTTTATTTAGGGGCATGTCACAGACTCAATTCCGATCGGATTTGAAAAAAAGTTGTTACTAGTAAAACGCAAAACAATTTTTTTTCGGAATGAAATCACTTTCAAAAATCAAAGTGGAATTGAATTGCTAAAAGTGGTTTCATTCCGAAAAAAAGTATTTGCTTTGCGTTTTACGAGTGAACCACTTATTCCACTTCCGAACGGAATTGAGTCTGTGACATGACCCTTAATTGCACACTTTTTATGGTTTTCACCTAGTTTTTACACACAACAAAATTTTACTCCAAACTTAAATTGGTCTGAATTGCCATATAAGGTAAACTATAAAAGACAAAAACGCGATGACTTTAAAAACACGTGCTGCCAAAACGTAGCAACAACGAAGCAATGGAACAACACAAATTACCCTACATTTCATCATAAAATTCTAATGACTTAAAAAACTATTTTTCTGTTGCAAATTATATTATATTTTTTAAGAAAAAGTCAAAAGAAACACTTATACGGAACTTTTCACTTGTAATTTCAATTAGATATAACCAGCATAACACACACACAAGTTTCAATAACAAAGCAAAAAAATATAAAATTATTTTATTTTATTAGAAAAAAGTTAACACACATGTAAAAATTACAATTAGACTAAACACGCGTGGTGTAATAAAACGTCGTATGTTTTTGTTCTGTTTTCTTTCTCTTATTCGCAACGCAGAGTTGTATTTAGTTCTAAAAAATCGTATGATATTTTTTAATGAAATTATGAAATCTAATGAAACAAGTTTCATAAAATTTGTTCATAACATGCATGAAATTTCAATCAGCTTATGAATTCCTTCATTTAAGTAATGAAAACAAAATAATGAATCCGTTTCATTAATATCAGGAAGGTTATTTTTTTCAGTGTAGTCCAAGACCCAACTTCAAGTTAACCAATCGACTCAGAGTCACTACAGTCGATTTAGCTATGTCCGTCTGTTCAATTTATGAACGAGGTGAAGCTAATATGGGTACCAGGTCACATAGGTATTCAAGAAAACAAGAGAGCGGACTGATGGTTTTAGTATTTCTGTACATATTGATCCGGCAATCATTGGCGTAGGAAGCCAACATTTCTGGGGGGGGCTAAAGCCCCCCTAGATTTTTTTAAATTTTTTTAAATTTTTTTTTTTTTAATAGAAAAACCTAGACCTATTCCTGAAGCGTTCCCTTTAACATGCGTCTAGGTGTCCTAGAAACGAATGCCCCCCGAAAGCGGTTAAAAATTCATATTTTTTTTTTTTTAATTTTGATTCTGTAGATTTTTCGGAAATTTAGAACTCCTAGATATGTTTTGAGAATGAACGATTTTTCATGTTTTTCCTAGAGTAAAATCATTAGATTACTAGGATTTTTTTTAAGAAAAAGTTCTGATGATTGCAAAAGTTGATGATTATTAGTCAAAATTCTCAGATTCTTTCTTTAAATAACTTTTGTCTATAAAAAAACCGCTTAGAATTTAGAAACTTTTTTAAATCAAAGAAATTAAAATGTTTTCCTGAAGGTAAAACCCTAAGATTCGGTAAAGTTTTTATTACTGACAAAAACATCAGATTCATATAAAAACTTTTTTCAATAATTCAGACTATTTTTCAATGGAAAAAACTATTAGATCTTATATAATAATCATTACGAGTCCTTAAGACTCATTGAATAATCATAACGAGTCCTAAAGACTCATTACATATTATTAAAAAATTAATGAAATCATTAAATTATTAAAAAAAAAAAATTGTGAATGATTAAAATTCTGGGGGGGTTTAAATTATTCTGGGGGGGCTAAGCCCCCCCAGAAACATTTTCGAATGAACCCCTTAAGCAAATAATACATTCTTGATGAGGACTAACGCGTTCTATGTTAGTAGTCTTCGACTCCGCCACCTCTAACCTAACCTATGTGTTTGCTTCTTGATTTAAATTAAAATGAAATTCGTGTAGATCCAATCAATCCATGTTTGGACTAAGGATCCATTTGCCGGCAAACACTGGAGTAGTGTATTACATGAACATTTCAAGTAAAAAGATTTTCTTGCAGTGCAGCAGTTGTCTGTTATAAAATGATTGTCAACTACTTTCGTTAAATATCAAATGTTTATATGCACAAGTGGCCATTAATGCAGTTTTGGCCTAAATGCACATTTGTCGTCATAACGTTTTGTATTTTCTGTTTAACAAACTAACGATATTCTTTATAATGGCCACTTTAACCTAGAAAAATACAATTTCCTTCCAAAAACATGCCTCCGCCTTCAATGTATTATGAAATCCTTTATTACATCAATACTGAAACATCCTTCGTCCTCCATATTGCATATTATGGATGTTTGTATAAATGTACGTTCACTAACTCATATACACTCAATCATACACGTGCAGGTCATTTATAGACTCGTACATGGTTTTAGTTTAATTAACCCTGAACTTGACTCTTTGGAATGCAATACAGCCCAACAAGACATGAATTTATTTACTACAGTTGCATATGGGGCAGTCCATGCTAAATCGAATGTTTTGATTTTTTTTTCAGATTTCCAATTTTACAGTTTTAAGTACCTTTCCAATACTCCTTCGTGGTACGGTTTCCGATTTTTTTGATGACCCGTTCAAACGATATCGATTTTTCAAAAACTTGGATATTCTAGCGATGTCCTTCCAACCGTCTGTAGCTAACACGATGCAGTCCAAAATAGAAGAGCTAGACTCCCAAAATTTGGCACGAAATTGTCTTATGTTCCTAGACAGGATAAGTTCGTAAATGAGTAAAATAGGACCAGGCGAAAAAGTTTCCCCTTTAAGATTCGGATCAGCCGAATTCAACACTTTTGTTGTTATTTTTTTTTATTTTTTATGTACATTAAAAACAATAAAAAAAAATATTTTTTGTGAAAAGCTTCCATCAATTCTACAAATTTTTTTCCCAGCAAGATCGCGGGATTATGATTGTTACTATTTTTTGGATTTTTTGAAAAATTTTTATTGCAGTTTTCACATCTTTTAATCTTTAAGTCGCCATCCACTCCTGAAAATTTATCAACAAACTAACATTCTATCTCCAATTCCTAAAGGGGCTCCCACACAGTAAAAAGTTTTGGGTTAAATTTAAAACCTATCGGAACACATTTTAAACCACCTTGGAATTAAATTGAAAGTTAAATCCGAAATGGTTTATATGTTAAACCATATAGGAATTAAAAATTTGTTTATCTTTATGTTATTTCTTTTAGTTTTATTTTAATGCCAAAAAATAATTAAATTTCTCTCTTAAAAAACTAATAAAAAATAAACGTCAAACGTCATCAACAATTGTATTTCATCAAGTTTAAAATAAACACTTAACAAGGAATTGAAAACAGCTGTTATATCGATTGAGCAAAAACATCTTATTCATTCAATGAAAGTGTGGCAAAATGTTTGCAATGTACGCAAAAATAAAAATTTATAGATAATTTTATGTTATCAAAATTTGTGATCCAGAAAGTGAAGTTTTGACTCTGACCGGAATATAATTATCAAGTAAGTATTGACTACAAACGTTTTGCAATCGTTTTTAATAAGTTTTTGTTTAACCTTACTTTTAGACCAGCTGAATCTTAAAGCAGAGACTGGAATTTTTGATCGGGCAGTACATTCATTAACTTTGAAAACCTTCCATAAATAATTCCAGCAGCTGCTTTTATTTCTTTTTGAAGGAACGACATCAACAAACCATGCTGAAATTGATTTGGAAGACCCCCAGGAATAATTTCATAATATAGAAGAATTATCACTTTTCCATGTAGTTTTACTGAGTTTTGATGAAAAATGCATCAACATTCCTCTTCATTTTAACTTTATTCAGGTATTTGATCTGTATTTTAAGTCTTCTTATTTATTCAATACACAAAAATATTAAAAAAAAACATAACCTTTTGTTTTATTTTTGGGTAAATTTTATGAAAGGGGTACTAATTTTATTCCTGCCTAGATTAAAATTAACACCCGTTTAGGTATAAAATTGTTTACATTAATAAGACTATTTGGGAATTATTTTAACACCAAAAAATAGGTTAAAAAGCCACTCTCTCACTCTCTTTTTATCTCTTTAAAAGTACACTTTTAAAGGAATAAATTTAATTCTTTTTGTCTTTGATATATATACACACCAGCTAGGAATTAAAATTAACCCAAAACTTTTTACTGTGCATGCAAAATGTCATTTTTAAATTTGCTCCAACCGCTCTAACTGCCCTAAGAGTGCCCCTAGAGCAGTCAAATGTATAGCAGAGCCACAATATTTGTTTGTTTGTTTCTCACAGCACACCTAAAAAAAATGTATTGAGACCCCCTTTGGGCTAAAAGATAGAGGGAAGGTGTGTTCTAAGAATGTGTTCGGATTAAAAATATATTGTGAGTCGGTTATTCATTTGACTCCTCCAGAGGCACTATTAGGGCAGTTAAATCAAGTCATTCTTTATGGGAGCCTCCTTAGGAACTAAAGATAGTGTTAGCTTGTTTGGAAAAAAGTTAAGAGGCAAAAATTAATGATGGTCAGTATTGCATCCCCTTAAGGACGCACCATTGAAGCAGAAACCCTGATTTAAAAAAATTTAAAAAAATCGAATAAATAATAATATGTAAACGTAATCCCACTATCTTCTTGGGAAAAAATTTGTAGAATCGATAGAAGTTTTCCACAAACAATTTAAAAAAAAAAAAATTACAGTATACAAACATTTCAAAAAATGAAATTTACATTTTAATAGATACTATAAAATAGCATATTTAAAGATTTTTGTTAAGTTAATTTTAAAAATTTAAAAAAATGAATTTTAGACCATTTCTGAAGAATTTATAAGTACAGGAAGTTTGATTAAAGCTTGATTTACACGTTAACTACCTTTGACCACCCTTATCTACTATTTCCCAGTATTGGAGGATAACAATTTTCAAATTCAAATAATTTTTCATACAAAATTCTTTAAACCAGTATCACTAATACTGGGAAATAGGAGATAGTGGTAGTCAAGGGTAGTTAAAGTGTAAACTGCCCTTAAAGGAACAAGTTCCAATTTTTTTAAAGTTTAATATTTTTTAAACGGGTCATCAAAAAATTTGAATAGTTTCCGCAAATGTGTTTCAAAGGGTACTAAAAACTGTAAAAAAATTGGGAAAATCTAAACAAAAAATTCTTCAAGGTATTTGATTTGCCACGGAATGCCCCATATACAGTGTATGTGTATGAATAAATGCAACAACTTTCCCGACAAAAATGAAAAGTTTTTCGTTGTGAAAAGAATTGATTTTTTTCCTGTTGTAAAAAAGCAACAACAAAATACTTCGAAGTAATAACAGCAGCTCTAGGACATTTCCATATTTACACATCGATTACACATCACAAAATATGTGGTTAATTTTGGCGATACAGATTAAATGGATGATATTTTTAATACATACGGATAGTTCGACCCATAAATGAATTTTCACTGTAATGCGTTGTGCGTTACACTGGAAAATCGACAACGGGTGAGCCCTACCAGATAAGCGAGCGCTCCGAACAAAAACCTTGGCTCGGGGGATAAGTTCGCTTATCTCAGCAGAACTCTTACCATGGCAATATCGATAGACGATGCTCCAAAGAGTCAATAGAGTTGGATACTCTACTGTCATTGGTTAGCTTCGACGCCCTCCGTTGAACACGGTTCAGAAAATCCAAAATAGACTCTGAAGCCCCTGCCTATATATGGAAGTTGTATTCCATCTTCGGCAGGATATGGGTGTAATAAATATTGAGGAGATCGGGAGGAATGAAGTAGGTAATTCTTGTACAGTTTTAAGAAACCAAGACACTTGAATGCTTCTTTTGGCACTTGAAAAACATGTTTATTCCAACGGACATCACTCTGGATTTTTATGCCCAGAACATCAAGTGTATCTGATTCCTCAATATCAATACCACCCATAGAAACAGACATTGTCAAAAGGTCCTGATTGGGGCGCTCAAGGTTTGTCCAATGATCGAAGTAAATTGAATGACAAATGCTGCTGTCGTCTGCAAAAGAGTAGATAGGGCTGTGAGTTTGACTAAGAAGGTCATTAATAAAGATAAGAAAAATAATAGAAAAGGAACAGAACCTTGCGGTACCCCTAAATTGAGTTGATACCTATGCGATGAGACCCCATATACAAAAACGCGTGTACTTTGGTCTCTTAGGAAACTCAATATAAATCGAAAGAAATCATCACCGACACCAAAAGCAATAAGTTTAGATACAAATGCGTCGTGCCACACACGATTAAAAGTCTTGCAAATGTCTTAGCAATCACTTTACTTTTACCAAATTGGTGAATGGAACGACTTCAACGTTCTGAAAGGAACTCCAATAGGTCCCCCGTAGAACGATATTTACGGAAACCATACTGACGGTCACTGAAAAGTGAGTTTGGCTCCAGATAGTCAACAAGATGGTGATTTACCATGCTCTCCATCACCTTCGAGAGCGAAGAACAAATTGATATCGGCGATAGTTCTCAGGGTTTTAAGACTAACCCTCTTTAGGTATTGGTTGGAAGTTACCCAGCTTCCAGCAAGAAAGGGTAGATACTCTTATGCAACGAAAAGCTAAAAAGGTTTGACAATGGACGAGCTAACGCTGATGAGCACTGCTTTAACACAAGAAACGATATGCCATGGGGTCCCGGTGACTTATTTACGTTGATATCCTCGAGCACCCTTTAAACTACACGAGCTCGAAAAAATATCTCGGGCATATACTCTTTCAAGTCTTTCTGTCTTAGCCTTATCAACCGGGTCAATAAACACTTGAACAGTAAACACATCCTTTAAAAGAGTCGGGATAGAAGAACTAGCATTGTCCTTATTCTCTTTACGAATGATCAAAAGCTCTTACTTCTTTGGCTTAGGTTTAAAGCAGCGACAGGCAAACACATACTATCATATTTTGTCTTTGTGTGTGTAACATGTAGCACTCTCATACTCAATGCACTTAAAGAAACTTATAGTAAAAATAATAATACATTTAACCATTTAAAAAATAAAAAAGATAATAAATGACATTGGTTAAAATGTCTTGCAATGTATATTTAGTGAATAGTGACAAACTAAGCATTCTGGTTTACCAAAAAAACGTTCCTTAAACAAGAATTTGACATTAAAATTCTTTATTGGTTATTTCTCTAAGTATATTTTAAGCAAGAAGAGAGGAGAAAATTGTGTTTTTTTGATTTTGTTTAATGAGTGAGAGCATGTAGGTGTGAGAGTAAAAACGCCGCGTAGTGCTTTTGCCTGTCGCTGGTTTAAAGTAATAATTTTTTTCTAAGCACTATCCAGCGTTCACAGGTAGTTTTTTCCGTTGTCCCCAAAAATATAACAAAATATCCCCAAAAATCCCCAAACAATAAAAAATATTTTTTTTTTTTAATTACACAAAAAATATTTTCTTCAATTTAAAAAAAAAAAAATTATTAGTGGTAATCTTAAAATTTTATTTCGTAGATTTAGAAATTACGAAATCCCCAAACACCTAAATAAACGGTTTTTGGTAATGTTAATATACATTTTACAGCCGATAAATGCAAGTTTTACTAATTTCGCTTTGTAATCTCGAACCAAACAATGGTTATCATTAAAATTATTTTTTAAAATCGTTGATAACATTCAATCTAGCTTGTATTATTAAATAGATTTAGTTTCGAATATCCCCAAAAATCCCCAAATTATTTTGCGAAATCCCCATAAAAATCCCCAATCCCCAAACAAGATTTCTTGTCCTTTTTGCTCGAATGAAATCCCCACCTTTGGGGATAAATCCCTGGCACTATCACATAACCTACCATTTCTGCAGAGGCATTGAAGTTACCGTTAAGGAAACAAAGTTTTCTGTTAAATTAGAAAAATTCGTTGAGTTCTACCCAAAGAGCCTTTTCGTTAATATAAACCGAGTGTTTAGTAGCGGACCGAGAATCGCTCTGAAGTGCCAAGTACGAAAAGGATGCAGAAATATTGATATGATCCGAATTACCAAGAGTTTCAAGTACTTTTACTTCATTCCCCGGCGACTACTTCAGCATTCGGATCTCGGTGATGTGATTAGACAGGGTGTCAAAGCTATTGAAGGAATACTTCCCTCCTGCATCTGGACTCCTGTAAAGGAATCCGAAGTATAATATATGTCCCCTTTCCCAAACTTAATCCATAAACAGATAAATTTGGGATCACTAGTGCCCAATCGTTCCTGGCACTGTTTCAATGGTACCCAATTCTGTTCACATATTATCCGAATTAAAGAATTTTGGATTTTTTAGGTTATGTATAATGTACCAACATTTTCGAGGTGTCCTTACATTTTGGTTCATAACTTTTGAACCGACATCGCTCAAATGCAATACCAAACTTCTCAAAACAACAACCAGTTACAGTCGTATCTGTGTAATATTTTGGCCATGATCGCTATTTTAACCGATAGACGGAAACGTCAAAAGTTACACCGTGTCACTAAAACTTGTACACACTCAATGCAACCATGAGTGCATACTACTGATGTACAGTGCTCCATACACAGTATGTGCAGAGATTGATTTAAAATTGGTCTACACTGAAAAAAAATGCTTTGTGAAAGAAATGAAGCTGACATTTACTTAATACAAAATGAGTTCATCAAGAAAACGAAGCTAAGTTTTATTGGAATGTAGTGGGAACAATTAATTTTAATACAATTTTGAGAGAGTTTATAAAGTCTATTGATTCAAATATGTATCGCAAATTTTTTCACCACAAACATGCAATTTCATTTAACTTATGATTTTTTCATTTATATAATGCAGCTTTTTTTCAGTGTAGGTGTTAGTGTATGTGTGTTGTACATGGACTGCGAACCAACAACACCAAACGGACGTTATGGTTTTACGAATTATAATTATCCCTTTATTGCTTGAAAAACAAACTTTTGTATTGCAATTGAATTTTCGTGCTCAGTTGTTATAATTTGATTATCGATTTTCAGAACAAAAAAAAGTGTAATGGAGAATGAAGGTTTACCTGCATTTACATACCGACACAAAAATGAGTTTTCTTTATAAAAAATGCACATATGCATGATTAAGGTTTAACTTACAGGATATAAAGGTTAATTGTTATTGATGATGCAGTAATGGGATTTACAATGAATAGGATTATAGGGACATTTAAAATATAACCTTTGTCCAAGGAGCAGAAAAATCTGCTGAATTTAGCATATTCGATCAAATCAGCAGAAGAAACTGTTGTGAAAAATCTACTATACATTAAAAAACAGCGTAACTTAATCTATTAATGGGGCATTCAATGCCAAATTTTACACTTTTTTCCAATTTTTAGTACCACGGAACCGTAATATTTTCGCCTACTAGTCCCTGCCGTTAAACCGATTTGAGCTTCTTTTGAAACTCCTAAGATATTAAATTTTGACATCTGACAAATCAGAAAGATCGTGCAGCTCCCTAGATCCCAGTGAAGCAAGTCTTTGACCCGAAAGTGCCGGACAATGGCAGATAAAGAGTTGAACAGTTTCCAACTCCGTTTCATCCATGCAATTCCGGCAAAAGTCATTTGACGGCACATTTAACCGCTCTGCTTCCCTATAAGACGGTGTCCAGTAATTACAGAAACCACCGTAAAAATCTTTCCTCTTGGAAGCGATATCAGCCCACTTGTGTGCTTCTGATTAAGAGAAGGCCAGTTCTGTCGCAAAAAGCGTAGACTTTGCTTACAAATTTCTAGAGGCATACCAACACATTCCAATTATGTTGTAACTTGTAAGGTAGTTTCCAGTCCTGCAAACTCATCGGCTTTGCAATTCCCTGGAATGTGTTTTTGTGTCCTGGGACCCAAATGAGTCGTATGTCAAACTGCTTGGCCATCTTATTCAAAGACGTGCGGCAGTTAAGAGCAGATCTTATTTTCAGAAACATTGACTCGAGGGACTTGACCGCGGCTTCACTGTCAGAATATATGTTGACTGTAGTTGTAGACAAGACATTGCAACTCAACCAGTCAACTCAACCTAACTAACCTAACCTAACTCAACCAGTCAGCCACTTCCATTATTGCCAGCATCTCTGCCTGGTAAACACTGCAATGATTTGGCAATCTTCGAGCCAAGCTCTTCCGAATAGACTCCAAAGCCCACTTGTTCGTGCAGTTTCGATTCACCTGTGTAAAAATTAATGGAGACCCCACTACCCGGAACGCTCGTCATCCAAGACTCCCTGGATGGTATCATAGTGGTGAATTGGCGCTCAAAAAGGCTCATAGAGGGAGCACAGTCCATATTTTATGGTATTGTTATCTTCTTCAAGAACGCGCTATGGCCACAATCGGTGCCCTTTCGTTGCAGTGTGCCAACGTAGCCGCATACTGCCGACACAATATTTCCAATGGCATTAGGTTAAGGAGGATTTCGTATGTAGCCGCAGGTGTGGCACGAAGAGCACCAGTGATGCATATCGACGCCATTTTCTGTACCTTCGTGATAAAGACACAGTTCCCTTTTATCTCTATAGCAGGCCAATGAACGACTTTAGGGCTAAAACTCCGTCGTTTTGGTCTTGGCCCCCATAAAAATTCCGCCTGATATTTCGATAAATCGGTCTATTGCCGAAAAATACCAATCGATTTTAATCAAATTTGGTTTGCGTGTATTATTGACCTTACCAAATATAAATCTAATCGGTCCATGTTTGCACTTGGTACCCATTTTCCAGAAAACACTGGTGTTGTGTATTATATGGTCGGTATCCACCGACTATAATATTCTAACTTGTTTTTACATAACATAACCAAACATATGAATTTTTCTTATCTCGGAAGCAACTTATAACAAATTTAAGGGAACTATGACTGCACCATTTCCAATTGTATTTTAAAAATTTCCAAATGCATTTTAAAATTGTTCAAATGTATTTTTAAATTGTCCAAAAATATTTCAAAATTGTCCAAATGAATTTTAAAATTGTCCAAATGTATTTTAAAATTGTCCAAATAGATTTTAATATTGTCCAATTGTATTTTAAAATTGTCCAAATGTATTTTAAAATTGTCCAAATGTATTTTAAAATTGTCCAATTGTATTTTAAAAATTTCCAAATGTATTTTAAAATTTTCCAATTGTATATTAAAAATTTCCAGATGTATCTTAAAACTGTCCAATTGTATTTTAAAAATTTCCAAATGTATTTTCAAAATTGCCCAAATGTATTCCAAATATATTTTTAAAGTGTTCAAATATAGTTTAAAATTTTCTAAATGTTTTTTAAAAATTTCCAAACGTATTTTAAAATATCCAAACGTATTTTAAAAATTTCCAAATGTATTTTCAAAGTTGTCCAAATGTATTTTAAAATTGGCCAAATGTAGTATTTTAAAATTGCCCAATTGTATTTTAAAATTTTCCAAATGTATTTTAAAATATTTTATTTATAATTCTATGTAGAATATTTTAAAAAAGATTTCGAAAATTTTAAAATACAATTGGACAATTTTAAAATATATTTGGAAATTTTTAAACTACATTTGGACAATTTTAAAATTAATTTGGACAATTTTAAAATACAATTGGACAATTTTAAAATATATTGGGACAATTTCAAAATACTTTGGACAATTTTAAAATTAATTTGGATAATTTTAAACTATATTTGGACAATTTTAAAATACTTTTGGACAATTTTAAAACACATTTGGACAATTTTAAAATTAATTTGGACAATTTAAAACAACATTTGAACAATTTTAAGATTCATTTGGACAATTTTAAAATACATTTGGACAATTTTAATATACTTTGGACCATTTTAAAATTAATTTGGACAATTTTAAACTACATTTGAACAATTTTAAAATACATTTGGACAATTTTAAAATACATTTGAACAACTTTAAAAAACATTTGGAAAATTTTAAAATACATTTGGACAATTTCAAAATACAATTGGGCAATTTTAAAATATATTTGGACAGTTTTAAAATACTTTGGATAATTTTAAAATACATTTGGACAATTTTAAAATACATTTGGAAAATATTTAAATACATTTTGAAAATTTTAAACTACATTTGGACAATTTTAAAATACATTTGAACAATTTTAAAATTAATTTGGACAATTTTAAACTACATTTGAACAATTTTAAAATACATTTGAGCAATTTTAAAATGCAATTGGACAATTTTAATATATATTTGGACAATTTTAAAATACTTTGAACAAATTTAAAATTAATTTGAACAATTTTTAAAATGCGTTTGGACAATTTTAAAATACAATTGGACAATTTTAAAATACATTTGGACAATTTTAAAATACATTTGGAAAATTTTAAACTACATTTGGACAATTTTAAAATACATTTGGACAATTTTAAAATTCATTTGGACAATTTTAAAATACATTTAGACAATTTTTTACTATATTTGGACAATTTTAAAATATATTTGGACAATTTTAAAATATATTTGGACAATTTTAAAATACATTTGGACAATTTTAAAATACATTTTGGCATTTTTTAAATACATATGGAAATTTTTAAACTACATTTGGACAATTTTAAAATACATTTGGACAATTTTAAAATACAATTGGACAATTTTAAAATATATTTGGGCAATTTTAAAATAATTTGGACAATTTTAAAATCAATTTGGACAATTTTAAAATACATTTTGACAATTTTAAAATACAAGTGGACAATTTTAATATATATTTAGACAATTTTAAAATTCATTTGGACAATATTAAAATACATTTGGACAACTTTAAAAAACATTTGGAAAATCAAAAAAAAAAAAAACATTTGGACAGTTCAAAATACAATTGGACAATTTTAAAATATATTTGGACAATTTTAAAATTCTTTGGATAATTTTAAAATACATTTGGACAATTTTAAAATACATTTGGACAATTTTAAAATATATTTGGACAATTTTAAACTACATTTGGACAATTTTAAAATACATTTGGACAATTTTTAAATACAATTGGACAATTTTAATGTATATTTGGACAATTTTAAAATACTTTGGACAATTTCAAAATTAATTTGACAGTTTTACAATACACTTAGACAATTTTAAAATTAATTTGGACAATTTTAAAATATATTTGGACAATTCTAAAATACATTTGGACAATTTTAAAATAGATTTGGACAATTTTAAAATACATTTGGACAACTTTAAAATACAAGTGGACAATTTTAATATATATTTGGACAATTTTAAAATTCATTTGGACAATTTTAAAATACATTTGGACAACTTTAAAAAACATTTGGAAAATTAAAAAAAAAATCATTTGGACAGTTTCAAAATACAATTGGACAATTTAAAAATATATTTGGACAATTTTAAAATACTTTGGACAATTTTAAAATTAATTTGGACAAATTTAAACTACATTTGGACAATTTGAAAATACTTTGGACAATTTTAAAAATAATTTGGACAATTTTAAAAATATATTTGGACAATTTAAAAATACATTTAGACAATTTTAAATACATTTGGACAATTTTAAAATATATTTGGACAATTTTAAAATCAATTTGGACAATTTTAAGCTACATTTGGACAACTTTAAAATGCATTTGGACAATTTTAAACATAATTGGACAATTTTAAAATTAATTTGGTTAATTTTAAAATATATTTGGACAATTTTAAAATACATTTGGACAATTTTAAAATAAATTTGGACAATTTAAAAATTTTTAAACTACTTTTGGAAATGGTGTAAAATTATCACAAGTTTGAAACGTATTCATATTGAGCAAACAATAAACAATTATGTCATCAATTGCGTAAGGATTCTTTTAGTAAAAACACATTTGAATGATTATTTTTTTTATAACAAGAAAACAATATAAAATTTGCACAAACAAAACAAGAAATAAGTTTGAAGGACATTCAGAAACATTGATTAAAATATCCTACATATCAAAAAAAAAACAACACAGACACCACACAACATCATTATGATAATCATTATCACATTCAAATATATTGCACTATCATAACAACAATTTTGTGGCCAAGTACGAGGACGAAACATAAAAAGACTACGACGACAATTCCAATGACAAAAAACCATTTGCCAACACACCAAACCAAAAGTGTGATAAACTGATATAAACGAGACAAGATGGCTTTGCCAAAAGGGCACATTTGTACAATTATCATAGTAAAAACAGGACGAAAAACGGAATGGGCATTGTAAAAAAAGTAACTGCAAAAAAGTTGTAATAAATTACAGTAACCGGTCAATTAAATAACGACACTATGATATACATACACTCCAAAAAAAAAAAAAAACATTCATGATTTAAATGAAACGGTTGTATTATTTTGTTGTCATGTAACCAATGAATGAATTCAAAAGGTTACACAGGGCGACAAAATTCGACAAGATATTACAAAGGTTAAACATTAATTTTAAAGGTAATTTGTGGGAGTTTTAAACGATATATCAGGTTTTATAAATAAAGGTTGATTCGAGCAGTTACAACGTCTTGAATATGGCGAAAAACTATTTTTTAACTTTAAGCTAAGATATCTCGAAAACCTAATGTGATAGGCAAATTCTGAGATCAGATTCGGATTCAGCTCAACTCAAACCCTTAGGAAAGTATACTCTGGTATATGGCTAAAAATTTGTTGCCCTGTGTTAATAGGTGACATAATCCCCATTCCCGTTATGGGGATAGTGACCAAAATGAATCGGTAACGGTAGTGGGGACTATGACCGAAAAAAATTTGGACATTAGCCCAAAATTTTGGGGATAATGGCCATGTAACAAATGGACATAATTACAGGTATTACGTTTACTATGGTAGTTGGTCATCACTTGGCCCCCGGAGATGGTGAGCGGTCTTATTCGGGAGTCTGAATCTACGGGACACCAGTTAGTATGTGCTGTGATGCTGATGCACATCATATTATATGGGGAAGTACAAACGATAGAGGCGAGTCACTTTTGGAGTTTTTGTTAAGTACTAACCTTTATATTTGTAACAGGGGAGGTGAACTAACTTTCGATACAATTAGGCGGCAAGAGGTCCTAGATATAACGCTTGTATCAGATACATTGTCTGATAGAATTTATGACTGGAAGTTTGGAAGAAAATTTTTTCGCAGATCATCGCTACATTGAACTTTTACTCAGGGAGAATGGGCCGGTTGAGACAGTCTCTAAAAATCTGAAGAGAACAAAGACCTTTTCTGGGCTTTTGGATGAAGTATCCTTATCTGCACCGCATAGTTTGGCGGAAATTAACTGTCTGGTTGACCATATGAAAAATGTTTGTAATAGGTCGCTGGATAGGTCTTGCCCTTCTGCAAAGCCTAGGGACAAAAAATGCCACCTTGGTGGTCAAATGAGTTGCAAAAAAGGAGAAATCTGCAGAAATAAGGCAAAATCTTTAAGAGCTTGGAAAAACTTTTGTGGAAACATAGAAGACGTTTCTAAGGCAAACAGGCTGCGCAAATCTCTAGCTTCTTCTCCTTGCATCCTGGGATACCTGAAGGATCATAATGGGGTGTGGTCTACCGACAGTAGGAGTCCCTGGATCTCCTTCTAAATACACATTTTCCGGGAAATTCCATTAAGCCGTTTAGGTTTTGGAACGTTTTGACGCCCAAGCATCTGAAGTTGCTTCGGAAAAAATAAATATTCCAACATTGATCTGGGACTTATTGACCCGAGGTTGCTTTAGACTATGCAACATGCATACAGCAAGAGTATATCAACGGAAACTGATCTTCATTTCGATAAAGGAGTACACTATGGTGGCCTTTGTTGATATAGAGGGAGATTTTAATAATGACATTCCGGACTCGTTAATTGTGGCATTGTCTGATCTGAGAGTGAAGTGTGGAATCGTTTTAATGGTGTAAAATATACTTGCTAATAGACGTATAACGTCTGAATTGGGAGCGTCTGTCATATCTTGATTTGTTAATGGGGGCACACGGAGGTGTTCTTTCGCCACTTTTTTGGAACCTGACACTGAATTCAATGCTGCTCTCTTTAGAAGCCATGCCTGTCATGTTGTCGCATATGCTGACGATGTCGCGATAACTGTAAAAGGAAAGTATCTGCCAACATTGAGGGACATTGTTCTAGGGTTCTCTGGAAGATCCGTCCATGTGTTAAACAGAGCTTGTCTTGTTAACATGAAAAAATAAGATTCCTGCTTTTGACCTTATTTCTCTGGACGGCACTGACATCGCCATCTCAGATTTAGCCAAGTATCTTCAAGTATCTTGGAGTTTTTCATGATAGGAAGTTGTATTTCAGGCGCAATATTGAGGAACGGATGAGAAAAGCAACGATTGTTTTATATTTCTGTAATTAGATTTATACATCAGTGGTGCGTCCAGTTCTGCTGTATTGAAACATTGTCTGGTGGCCTGCTCTAGAGACAAAAGGGAACTGTGTTTTTATTACGAAGGTACAGAGAATGGCGTCGATGTGCATCACTACTAGACCTACGGCTGCATTAGAAATCTTCCTTCACCTGATGCCATTGAACATATTGGGTAGGTAGTATGCCTCCACGTCGGCAATTTGACTGAATAGCAACCTACAATGGAACAGCGATTGTGCCCATAGCGCGATCTTGAAGAAGATAACAAAACCACACAATATGGACTGCGCTTCCTTTATGAGCCTATAATACCATCCAGGGAGTCTTAGATGAGGGGTGTTCCGGGTAGTGGGTCCTCCACAAATTTTCAACAAAGAGAAGTAAGAACAAGTGGGCTCTGGAGTCTATTCGGAAAAGCTTGAGTTGAGCCTGACTCGAAGATTGCCAGATCATTGCAGTGTTTACCAGGCAGAGATGCTGGCAATAAAGGGAGGTGCTGACTGGCTGAGTTGCAATGTCTTGTCTACAACCGCAGTCAACATCTATTCTGACAGTAAAGCCGTGGTCAATTCCCTGGAGCCAATGTTTGTGAAAACGCTTTACCACTATGATACCATCCAGGGAGTCTTGGATGACGAGTGTTCCGGGTAGTGGGGCCTCCATAAAGTTTTACACAAATGAATAGAAGCTACACGAACAAGTAGGCTTTGGAATCTAAGCGAAAGAGTTTGCGTTAACCCTACACACAGAAAAAAAAGTTTCCAATCGAATTTATCAGTTGAATCAACTAAAAATTCGGTTGCTGCTACTATATTTGGCTTTGACAACCAAATTTTTTAGTTGTCCCAATAAAAAGACAGTTATGACCGCCGAAAATGAGTTGTGAAAACCGATATTTAACTGTGACGACCTATATTCAAAAGTTCCAACCGATTTTTTGTTGCAATAACTGACTTTCAGTTGGAAATCGTTAAATTCGTTTTCTGTGTGTAGTTCGAAGATTGCCAGATCAATGCAGTGTTTACCAGGAAACGCTTCTGGCAATAAAGGAGGTGGCTGACTGACTGGTTGAATTACAATGCCTTGTCTGCAACCGCACTCAACAAGAGATGGGCGCGTGAGTGGATTTTGACTCACGCAAACTATAATCGCATCACTCACTAATCACTTTTGCCCTTTTTTTTACTCACACTCACTCACTATTCACGTGAGTAATAAAAAAATTATTTATTATTAGATTCAATCACTCTCACGCGTAAATTACGCAAAATCTACTCACGCAATAAAATTTTCTTACCAAAAAAAAAATACTCCAAAAAAATTTTTTTTACAAGAAATGAAAAAAAAAATGGGCAAATCAAAAAATCAAATCTCGCAAACTCACGCAAAAAATAAATGACTCTCTCACTAATCACTCACTCTGATTTTTTTTTTTAACTCAAGCTCTCTCATAATCACGTGATTGAAATGAAAATAGCTCACGCGTGATCTCGCAAATCACGTAACCAGCGCCTATTTCTACACTCAACATCTGTTCTAACAGTCAAGGTACGATCAAATCCCTGGAGTCAATGTTTCTGATAACAAGATCTATCCTTTACTGCCGCACGTCTTTAATTGAGATGACCAAGCAGTTTGACATACGACTCACATGGGTCCCAGGACACAGAGTCATTCCAGGGAATTGAAAGACTGGGAACTACCTTACAGGTTCAAACAGAATTGGAATGTGTTGGTATGCCTCTTAAAACTTGCAAGCAACATCTACGGCTTTGTTCCGCGACGGAGACTTATTAAAGATTGCCACATGAATGGACGTGTGAGACTACACGACAGTTAAATGTACCATCAAATTACTTTTTCCGGAGGTGCATGGATGAGGAGGAGTTGTTAAGAATAAAATTGGTCTAACGATGGCATTATTGTAGATCAAATAAGGAATTTTGGTTAAAAGACCCAAAGTTTTGCCTAGTATTTCTATAAATGCGTCGAGTGCATCTTTATTTATCTATTTAAAGCCTGTTGTTTTATTAAGTGGGCCTTATTGTGATAGTTTTTTTTTTAAATTCAACAAAGAAATGACGCAAACAAATTTTAACAAAAAATAAATGTTTTGTTTTTATTTTCCTTTGTTATGTTATTGTCAGGATAATAAGTTTATTTGACAATTTCAAAAGCCGCAAATTTAACTCTTTTAAGGAGGGAGAGTGTAATTTGGTGAGAGCCTATATTGTAGTGATACTCTCTCAACGAGATGTTATTGTTCAAATTTAATTACAATAACAAAAAACATAATAACGGTATAAAACATATGATTTTTGTTTTCATTTAAAAACAATGTGTTTTTGTTGACATTTTGTTTTGCAGACACATTTACTTGAGAGCAAGACTAGGAAAAAGAGACAGCTGTAACAATCACACTCTTTAAATGTCAAATTTTATGCATATGCGCTTTAGCTAAACCGTTATATGAAAAGCTTTTACACAATATGTCATTCTTTCATATTTTCTTTTTTACTATCACTTTAAATAATCGAATTTTGTAGATTATTTTCTTCAAATTGTTGAAGGGGTTTAAAGAAATACGAAGAAAAAAATCTACACAAAATGGCTGATAACAACTCTAAAATAAGGAAGTTTGTCTATTAAAAACTGAAGATATTAAGATTTAATTAAATATTTGATCAAAATTTGTTTAAACACAATTTCTTTTACACTCTCATACTGTCATTGAATCTTAATTTTAAATTTTAAATTATTCATATTATTGTATTATATAATCATGTTATATTTGATATATTCTATTACAAAAATTTTGGCTCCAGAACATCTTATGTCAATATTTTAATGGACTGCATCAAACACAAACACTAACTACACTTCTTATGACATTCGTATTACTACGTATAGGACCATTAGCGTAGTTAGATTTTTTTTGTGGAGAGGGAAGGGAAGGGATTTTTTACAATTGGTTAATTTGTTAAATAGCACTGTGCTGACATGACAGTAGGTCTTTTAACCGGGAAATGATTTATCTGAATTCCATGATTCGGGAATTAAAAAAAAATCCAATTTCAAGATTCCGGGATTTTCGGGATATTTTAAATCTCGTCGCTAACGTTTTTTTTAAATTTTGTGGATTTCCTGGCACTTTAAATCCACGCGTTCGTAAAGATTTCGCTTTCGGTAAAGGAGTACACAATGGTGGCTATTCTTGATATAGAGAGGGCTTTTAATAATGTCATTCTGGACTCGATAATTGTCTGGTCTGGGAGTAAAGCATGAGATCGTTTTATTGTTAGAAAATATACTTGCCAATAGCTGTATAACGTCTGTATTAGGAGCGTCTGTCATACCTTGATTTGTCAGTAGGGGCACACCACAGGGTGGTGTTCTTTAGCCGCTTCTTTGAAACCTGGCACTGAATTCAATGCTTCTCTCTCTAGAAGCACGTGGTTGTCATGTTGTCGCATATGCTGACGATGCCGTGATAGCGGTAAAGAGAAAGCACCGGCCAACATGGAGGGACATTCTTCAGGGTTCTCTGAAGGATCTGTCTAAATGGGCAAGAGACTGTGGTCTGGGAGTTAATCCAAGTAAAACAGAACATGTCTTGTTTAAAAGGAAAAACAGGATTCCTGCTTTTGATCTATTTCTCTGGACGGCACTAAAATCGGCTTCTTAGATGGAGACACAGTATCTTGAAGTATTTCTAGATAGGAAGTTGAATTTAAGGCGTAATATTGAGGAACGGGTGAGAAAAGCAACGATTGCTTTATATTTCTGTATGAGTCATTCATTGGATTTATACAGCAGT
Organism: Pegoplata infirma; assembly: GCA_963921195.1. Lineage (NCBI taxonomy): Eukaryota > Metazoa > Arthropoda > Insecta > Diptera > Anthomyiidae > Pegoplata > Pegoplata infirma. The sequence continues at coordinate 99,808,929 of OY992537.1, forward strand.
GATGCGTCCAATTCTGCTGTATAGAATCATTTTCTAGTGGACTGCTTTAGAGACAAAGGGGAAATTTGAGGGTACAGAGCATGGCGTCGACGGCTCTATTAGAAATCCTGGTTCACTTGGGCTTTGGAATCTATTAGAAAGAGCTTTGGTTGAGCCTGGCTCGAAGATTGCCAGATCATTGCAGTGTTTACCAGGCAGAGATGCTGACAATGAAGGGAGGTGCTGACTGGTTGAGTCGCAATGTCTTGTCTTCAACTGCTGTCAACATCTATTCTGGTAGTCAAGCCGCGTTCAAGTCCCTGGAGTCAATCTTTCTGAAAACAAGATCTACCCTTAACTGCCACATGTCTTAAAATGAGATGACCAAGAAGTTTGACAGATGACTCATATGGGTCCCAAGGCACAGAGACATTCCGAGGAATTGCAAAGCCGATGAGTTTGCATGACTGGGAGCTATCTTACAGGTTCCAGCAGAATTCGAATGTGTTGGTATGCCTCTAGAAACTTGCAAGTAAAATCTAAGGCTTTTTTCCGCAAGAGAGACTACTCGAAGATGGGCACATGCATGGACGTGTGAGACTACACAACAGATTTTGCCTTCTCTTAAACATAAGCGCACAAGTGAGCTGATATCACTTTCAAGAGGAAAGATTTTGAAGGTGGTTGGTGTAATTACCAGACACTGTCTTATAGGAAAGCACGCAGAGCGGATAAATGTACCTTCAAATGATTTTTTCGGAGTTGCATGGATAAGGGCAGGGCCGCTTTAAGGTATGGCGGGGCCCTGGGCACACAAGAATTTGGGGCCCCGCTGGAAAGAAAAAGTCTCATGACAAAAAAAAACATTTTCTTTGTACAAATAAAACTCATTCCGATTTCGCTGGATTGCAATACCAACCTGACCAGGTAAATGCCCAACATATATGCCAAACTTCAGGAGCCTCCGTAAAGTCTTTCAAAAATAAGTGTGTTTTCAACAGACAGACAGACAGACAGACAGACAGACAGACGGATGGACATCTCTAGATCGTCTCAAAATCGATCGAGGATCATGAATATATACACTTTATGGGGTCCTAGACCAATATTTCGAGGTGTTACAAACGGAATGACAAACTTATATATACCCTCTATCACTAGAGTGGAAGGTATACAAAAATATTTTGAGTAGCGATATTCTAGCTCGAGGTCATTTTTCTTTACTTATTAAAACCATGATATTTGTGTAGAATAATTTGGTTTTAATGAGACCACATCTAAATCAGAATCTGAGACTTTTCCTATACGAAAAATGTTTCAGAATTTTTGAGAATTTCTTTACGAAAAACGAATATTTTTTTCGATATAAAAAATGCCTGAGAATCTGAAATTTTTTCCATACGAAAAATGTCTCAGAATCTGTGAGAATTTTCTTACGAAAAACGAATCTGAGAATATTTTTGTACGAATAATGTCTCAGTATTTAAATTTTTTTATATAAAAAACTTCTCAAATCTGAGACTTCCTCAGTACAAAAAATGTCTCAGAATCTAAGACTTTTTCTATAAGAAAAATGTCTCAGAGTCTGAGACTTTTTCTATACGAAACATGTCTCAGAATCTGAGACTTTTTCTATACGAAAAAGACGTTTAGAATCTAAGACGTTTTCTATGCGAAAAAATATTTTAGAATCTGATACTTTTTCTATACGAAAATTGTCTCTAAATCTGAGATTTTTTCTATATGAAAATTGTCTCAGAATGTGAGACTTTGCGTACGATAAGTGTAAATACGATAAGTGTAAATACAAAATTTAATACTTTTTACTTTGGCAAAACTTCTATGAACTTTTAAAATCTCAGAATCTGAAACTTTTTCTGTACGAAAAATATTTCACAATCTGAAACTTTTTCTGGAGGAAACATTTCTATGAATTTGAGACTTTTTATATAGGACAAATTTCTCCCAAAGAAAAAGTCTCAGATGTATACGGAAAATCTGTTAGATTTAGAAAAAAAATTATTGGCTAAAAATTTTCAATTAAATTTATTGATCAACAAAATTTAAATGAGTCAATGTTTTGATTAAAATTTTTGTTATTTTCTTTAACTGTCGAATTACAAATTTTCAACATCCCGAGTAAAAAAATTGATATGACACAATATATAATTTAATATGGGTTCGTGTCTATTTTGATATAATCTTATACGAAAAATGGTTTCATAAGATTTGATCGAATAATATCTAATAATATCAGTTTATATAACTTTATATCGACTTTGATACGAGTTTTGGTCTAATCCAATGATATAAAATTATATCCAATTATATTAAAATTTATACAATTTTATAAATCGGATGTTTTTTTAAGTTTTTAATAAAAAGTTGAAAAACTAAAATAATAAAAATAAGTTGTTCTTGAAAAAAAACTTAGAAAAATTTCAAAAAATGAAGTCATGTTAAATTTTATATAAAACACTTAGAAAATATTTTCAAAAAAAATTGTCCTTGGAAAAACTTAGAAAATTTTAAAAAAATGGAGTCATATAAAATTTTATATAAAACACTTAGAAAATATTTGCGATAAAAAAAATGTTCCTTGAAAAAAACTTAGAAAAAATTTAAAAGATGGAGTCATATAAAATTTTATATAAAACACTTAGAAAATATTCGTGATAAAAAAGTGGTGCTATAAAACACTTAGAAAATATTCGTGATAAAAAGTGGTGCTTGGAGGAAAAATCTTAGAAAAATAAAAAAATATGAAGTCATATGAAATTTTATATAAAACACTTTGAAAATATTTGCGATAAAAATATATTCTTGGAAAAAACTTAAAAAAATTTAAAAATAATGGAGGCATATAAAATTTTATATAAAACACTTAGAAATTTAAAATGATGCATGGGGCCAGATGTTACAACATTTAGTTATGTATGGCGATATCTTAAAAAAATCCCACATCAAAATTTATTATATAAATTTATCTTGCAATACATAGTGTCACACATGATCATATATGAAATAATATGACTATATAAAAGTATATAAGATCATATTAAATTATTTTTACTCGGGATACCAGATTTTTTTTCGCTTTAATTTATTTAAATATATTAATTCAAAAATATACAAAATAATCGGGGTTATTTGATGTTGGCAACATCTTGGAAAGCAAAAAAGATGAATTTTTTGATAATTTTGTCATAAGCTTACAATTCATTTGTTGAATCAATCATTATTTTGATTGACTATAAATAAAAAAATTATCAAATATTTGATCAAAATCAAAAAAATGTTTGATTGAAAAAATTTTCAATCAAAAACCTACAATTTGATGATTGGTATAACAAATTTTTTGATTGGAGGAATTTCAATCAAAAAATTGATTGAATCCGCGTTTTTGTTGATTGAAATTCGTTTCAAATTTTTTCTGTGTATAAGCAAATTTATTGGCATTTTGGAGCCCCCTTAGGTCGGGGGCCCGGCACGTGCCCAGTGTGCCCTAATGGTTAAAACTGTAGTAATAAGGAGGAGTTCGAAACTGTCGAACACTTTATCTGCCATTGTCCGTCACTTATGGTCAGAGACTTGCTTAACTGGGATCTAGGGATCTGCACGATCTTTCTGATTTTTAAAAATTCAATATCTTAGGAGTTTCGTAACGAGCTAAAATTGGTAAAAAAATAAAAAAAACATAGGTAATTTTTGAAAAAAATAAAAAAAAATTGGAAAAAATCGGGAAAAAAAATTCATAAAAACTAAGGAAAATCCAGAAAATTTAGAAAATATCGAAAAAATTGTAAATATTTAGAAAAATAAAAAAAAAACGTTAGAAAAAATATTAGTTTCCTTAATTTTTGTTATGTCACCTAAGGGACTTGTATCACCCCTCAAATTATTTTATGTACGCCAATGTGTCATACTAAATGTATGTATATTTCTTCATTTCTTTTTAACACCCCCACATTTCATATATACATTAGATATATGAAAAATGCTACCAAATCACCTTATAAATCCGAAAAAAGTATAGAAAAAATTACCTTTTTTTTGTAACCAATAAAAATTATGTAAAATAATTTGTGTAACCTTTAAAATTCAGCCATATTTAACACAATACTTATTTCAAAATTTGTTTATTATATAAAAATTTTGAATTATTCATAAATTATATCTATTTTTTATATTATGTATGTAACTTTTTTCACTGCTTTAGTTTTTTTTTTTATAAATTTTTTTTTACACAATTTTTATTTTATTATATTTCTTTCTTTTTTTTTTTGTTGCAAAATAAACTTTAAACAATTGAACTTTTTGTTTAAAGTGACCTTTTTAACACATTTGCATTTTGCATTAAACTTGCTGTTTTCATAAAAACAGCAAATAATTTTATATTATTTTTATGAAAATTAATTAATATATTTTCATAAAATTTACGCGCAGCCATTTCTTTTAATGACTTCTTTAACGATGACTGAATTTTTCTGTACTGATTGAAAATTTTTTTCAACCATCAAAAACCTGGTCAAACCTTTTTGTTTTGTTTGTAGGATGTTATTTGCAGAACTAAAATTTTATAAAGGATACAATAAGTTAAAGAGCTTTTGATAAAGCTTTTTTTATAGAAAAAAAACGTTAGTTTTGAATTTATTTTAATTTATATAATATTTTTTTTTACCCTTCACTTATACTAGTGTATTCAAAAAACCGGCCATTTTCAAAAACCGGTTTTCGGTTTATTCGAAAAAGCTTATTTTTTAAAAACCGGTTTTCGGTTTCGGTTTTAGCAAAAAAAACAACGGTTAAACCGGTTTTTTGATTTTTATTTAAAAATTAATCAAACTTAATTATATTTTTACAAAACAGGCATAACCCAATAAACACAAAATCGATAAGTCATAGCGAAAATAGTATCATCTGTATGACACCGTTAACGTCGCACAATTTCGCTGGAAACTTCAACAGGAAGTAACAACTAAATTTGAATTCTTTGCAATTGCAAGCGGAAATCCGTAGAGATTTCATTTACAAATTTGTTTTTATTGAATTGGTTAAAGAGCACAATTAATAATAAATTCAGACATCTGTCCTATCATATTCATTTGGGCTGATTTAGCCCATACCGATTTCAAAAGGATAATTTAAAAAAAATGGTTTGCCATAGAACTCCAATGTGCCAAATTTAAAAAAAAAATTATATTGATTTCAATATTAAAGGAAGAGGCGGACAACCGGAACTCGTTGATACATTGATATTGACATACCAACATATCCATAAACTGATTATGGTAGTACCGCTAAGTTATGTGAGTGTTTCTAAAAAACTGTGTAATGTCAATACATAGTTTAACTCATTATATTATAACTTTTTATAAAAACCGGTTAACCGACACAATAAAACCGGTTTCTCGAATATTCGAAATTCAAAACTATTCGAAACCGGTCGAGTTTCTAAAAATGAAAAAACCGGTTAACCGGTTTTCGGTTTCGGTTTTGAATACTCTAACTTATACCCTTCACTTACAAGGGTTTCACAGGGCACCCACCGATTGTCCTGAAACTTGCATATAGGAAAGAGGGGAGCAAAACAAGAGTTACCTGTTTTTTTATAGCTACCTAATCTTACATTTATTGGGTCAAAGGGGAGGGGGAAAAACAGATTTATTTTTAGTTTTATGGGGATTTTTCTCATTTCTTCAAAAGAAACTATATGAACATTTTATATAGGTCGAAAGGTTTTTTAAAGGCCTATCCGATGGTGTATCGGTCGTGTCAAAATACGGATTCGTTAAGTTCGTTATTGTCAAAAATGAATAGTCGTTGATATCGAGATGTATATACGTACGACCGCCAAAATCATATATAATAATCTCTATCAAAATTAAGCTGACCCGTATTTTTTCGTTTGGCAAAATTCCTGCTAGTTCGGCTTTAATACGGGTTTTCCCGAAAGCCCTTATTTTTTTCATAAGGTGGCAATCCTTTTTTATACCCTCCAAATACAGTATGGGGGTATACTGACTTTGTTATTCCGGGTGTAACGCATCGAAATATCGGTCGGGGACCCCATAAAGATTATATATTACATAGATGGGAATTTTTCATTACCATTGAAATTTAATTACCATTGGTTGATATCAATGGTAATGAAAAAATTTTCATTACCATTTAATGGTAATTAAATTTTTTTAATTGAAAAAATAATTACTAATGGTAATGAAATTCACCAATTGTTGAAAAACACCAATTATAATTGGTTTCAAAACCATTGGTTTGCACATTTTTGTTTTTTTGAAAAGTTAAAAATTTAAACATCAAAGTATGTTTTTACAAAAAAAAATGAAAATGTTAAAGACAAAAAACAAAACTCAAATAAAAATTTCAAATATTCAGCCTTACCACAAGAAAATAAAATAAATTTAAAATGAGCTTTTAATTTTATTTCCATACAAATTGTTTTTGTTTTTAAAATCGACTTTCAAAAAATGTATAGAAAATTTGAAATTTAAAATAAAACTTTTGTTAAAATAGACTTTTTATTTTCTTGTGGTAAGGGCCATTGTGTTATACAAAGGCAATCAACGTGTGTTTGGTTTATAAAATGTGAAAAACTAAAACACCATACAACAAAAAACAACAGATATTTCCAAATATTAACGATTTTGACAATATTGTGACGACTTTTACTAATGGTAATTATTTTTTTTAAGTGATGCCATACCAATGGTAATTATTTTTTTTTTAATTTTCATTACTAATTAAATTGATAAGTAATTTATTTGGTACAATTGATACAACCAATGGTAATGAAAAAAATTTCATTACCATTGACATCAATTAAATGGTAATTAAACCATCAATTAATTGGTCCCTTTAATTAATTAGTCCCATCTATGATATATTATTGATCAGTGATCGATTCTAGCGATGTCCGTCCGTCTGTAGTTAACACGATACAGTCCAAAATGAAAGAGCTAGACTCCTCAAGCTTGACACGAATATGTCTTATGGTCGTAGGCAGGTTAAGTTCAGAAATGGGCAAAATCGGACCAGGGCGAAAAAAGTTCCCCCTTGAAGAACTAAACCAACCTCTGAAAAATATAATTTTTTTACATGATTTTTTGTCTTTTTATTTAACAAATGCAACATTTTTATACTACAAGAAGTTGAAAGTCCTGCATTTGGACCCTGAGAATTAGAAAATGTCGTTTTTCCGATCCGCCCCCCTTTTATGGGCGTAGAATAAAAAAACAATTTAAATTATGATAAACTTGCATTTCTTTAGTGCAAAAAGCATAAAAATGAATTTTTAAACACATATTCGAGAAGAAATTTGCCCCCCCCCCCAAATCACCACGACCCACCCCCCCCCCCCAAAAAAAATAAAACGCCTCTGCATTTTTTTTTTTTGCATGTTGGAGGGTATAAAATATTCGGCCCAGCCGAATTTAACACTCTTTTTAAATTTGAGATTGGGCAGCTAAAAAAAACAGGGGTCGAATTATGTAACTTGATAATCGTCATCGTTAGCTCATTATTCTATTACCATAAAATGACACTATATGGTAATGGAATAACGATGGAAACGATACGGCTGACGACTATCAAGTTACATAATTACCCCTCAGGTAACTATTATTTTTCCCGCTCATTCCCATATTCAAGTTTCAGAACAATCGGTGGGTGCCCTGTGAAAAACCTTCCTTGTTAGTGATAGAGGGTATATATATAAGTTTGTCATTCCGTTTGTAACTCATCGAAATATCGGTCTGGGACCCCATAAAGTATATATATTCATGATCCCCGATCGATTTTAAAACATTCTAGCGATGTCCGTCTGTCTGTCTGTCTGTGGAAATGGTGATCACGGCCAAAATATTACACGGAGATGACTGAAACTTAACATATTTATTGGAAGTTGTGTGGTATTGCATTTGAGCGATATCGGTTCATCGATTCAAAAGTTATGAACGAAAATGTAAGGACACCTCAAAAATTTTAGTACATTCAACATAACCTAAAAATACAAATACTTTAATTCGGCTGATGGTTGACATATGTGAACATAATTGAACACCAAATGGTATTTAAACAAGTACGAACATATTTTTGGACAAAAAAAGAAAAAAATCGCTTTATTTAAAAGTAATTTCTTTTAAATAAAGTTTTTTGCAATAATCGTTTTGAAATTGTAGAAGGTATCACTACATTCGGCAAGGCCGAATTTAACTTTTTTAATTGTTTTTTTTTTAGGTTACCTCGAAAAAGTTCCACAGCCAAAATATTAGATTTTTAGGTCGCGATTTGGTAACTCCAAAATCGTTCTTTATTTATAGCTTTGTCATTTGGTGGTCGATCGTTTTAAAAAAAAATATGTTAAGGCGCGATTAGACGAGAGAGAATTCCCCTAGATTTAAAGTAGAAAAAACTCTGTGGTAACTTTTTAAATTGGAATGTCAAATAAAATTTTATTATATATTTTTTATTTACTTTAGATCGGTTTCCAATCTACAAATTATTGACTAATCGAGTTTGAGATTTTCGCGTGGAAAAATTTTCAAATGTGAATATCTCAAAAACGGAACATGCTAGAAAAATGTGGATTGCAGTTTTGGAATCAGGAGGTCCATTTTATATGAAATCAAGTCCTATTTTTGGAAGAAACAGTGGACCACCAGGATTGCGAAATTATTGTTTTTTTACTTTCTTATAGAAAGTCTGTTCGAAAACCTTGTACACTAGTGTTATAGATACTGTTATCACAAAATTTCGATCACTTCTATTATTATGAAAAAAAACTATTTTTTACAACTATGGGAATTTGATTTAATGTATTTCAGTCATAATTTTTTTTTATTAGCTTTCAGTCAGATAGAACCGTTATCTGTTATACATAATATTGAGATAATAAGAACTTAATTATTCTCTCAAATAATATAAAAAAAAACAAGGAAAACTACAAATATTATATGTACATTAGTTAGTATAATTATTTTCGCGTAGCAATAAGTAGAAAATGCTGGTGCATTTTAATATTAAAAATTAATAAAGTTTTCAAATTTCCAATAAATAAATAATGGCTGCTTCGGTATTATTTATGGTCACCATACCAACAGAAGCTGAAGAGGAACGTTTAAAACAAGAATTTGTTGCAAAAAATTTTGACACAAGGCCAGATCAAGTTGATAATACGACAATTAGTGCATTGGCAGTGAACAAACTGAGAAGAGCCTCCACAACAACATCCCTATCAACTACGCCTACAACAATAAATAATAGAAACGATGGTCAAATGATCAATGACAATGAAGACACTGTAAGTGCAAACACTATTGATGTTCAGACAACACCTTCAATGATCGATAATAATACCGGTGGTGGCAGTACAGGAGTACTAGGAACTATACAATATGGTACATTTCCTAAAAGAAGAAAATCTGAACAAAAAACTATTATCGTGGATAATTTAACGGGTGCTATTAAATCTCAAGATGTGGGCGGTAGTTTAAATGATGTTGATATCAATACAACAGTAAGTTTTGTCGATAAGTTTATCTTTATGATCATCTCTTGAGTTAAATTCATAAAATCGAAAATTTAGTTTCTCAAAGTTTTTTATGTGATTTACCAGAGCTTTCAATGGATTTTTCGTTAATTCGATTGTTAATTTTGAATAATAATCAAAACTTCGCAGATTTATTAATTTTTGTTAATTAATTCGTATTTTTTTTTAATTATATTAAAATATAATTATTAAATAATAATTATTATTTGTACGATTAGATATGAGCAAAACAGACCAGATATGAGACATTAGACTGGGTTGAAATGCAACAAAAGATATGAAAAATATTTACCAAGCGATATTTAAAACAAAAATATAATAGACAAAACTAAATTTATTGGCCCTTACCACAAGAAAACAAAAAGGATATTTTAACAAAAGTTTTATTTTAAATTTCAAATTTTCAATACATTTTTTTAAAGTCAATTTTAAAAACAAAAACAATTTGTATGGAAATAAAACTAAAAGCAGATTTTAAATATATTTTATTTTTCTATGGTAAGGCTGATTATGTTCAAAACAACTTAGAAAAAGTATTAGATTCTGATATATTTTTTTCTATAGAAAAATTATCAAACTCTGTAAAATTCTTTCGTCCGGAAAAGTCTATAATTTTGAAAAATTGTTTCTCTCTAAAGAGTATTCGATTTTAAAGAATATTTCTTAAGCCATATTCACACCTGAGGTGAAATCTCGTTCGAACGAAATTTTACCTCAGGTGTGAATTGGGAATTAGACAATAGTCTAAAATTTCCCTCTCTTTTTTAGAAAAAGAAAACGTCTTACAAGTTATGAACCGATTTGCATGAAATTGAAAACATATAAATATAAAAGACAATTCAAAGGTTGGGGTGTCTCGGCTTATCGGCCATATCGGGAATTGAGGTGTTAAAAAAAGTGGCAAAAAAAATTTTTGGGATTTTTCAGCCATTTCTTTCTAAGAAACTATATGATGTTTACACATGGGAAGAAAGTTTTTTTTAATGTCTATCCGACGGTGGCATAACCAAAATTCGGCTTCGTTAAATATTTTTGTTCATGAAAAATTGTAAATTTTGGGGGGTATTTATATAAAGACATACAGCCTTACCACAAGAAAATAAAATAAATTTAAAATGAGCTTTTAATTTTATTTCCATACAAATTGGCCCTTACCACAAGAAAACAAAAAGTCTATTTTAACAAAAGTTTTATTTTAAATTTCAAATTTTCTATACATTTTTTTAAAGTCGATTTTAAAAACAAAAACAATTTGTATGGAAATAAAATTAAAACCTCATTTTAAATTTATTTTATTTTCTTGTGGTAAAGCTGATTGTTTTTTTTTTTAAATCGACTTTCAAAAAATGTATTGAAAATTTGAAATTTAAAATAAAACTTTTGTTAAAATAGACTTTTTGTTTTCTTGTGGTAAGGGCCATAGACTTACGATATCTATATGAATACGAAATAATCTTTATTAAGTTTAAGTCGACACGCATTTTCCCAGCAAAAATTGGCATTACTAGTAATGGGTTTTGTAATCCGAATCAGATGTTAATCAGTAGTTACTTATTGAATGAAACACTAATTATTTTAACAAGGGCGTGAGACAAAAATAAGTAGTGAAGATATGGAGATAAATAAGTAGTTACTGACTCGGATTACTAATAAGGAGTAAAAACCCGTTACCAATAAGAAGTAAAATAATTAGTTAATTAAAACATTTTAAATTTAACTTGTTTTTACTAAAACTTAAAAATTGCGTAATTTTTATTAAGTTTTTAAGTACTTTTTAAGTTAATTGAATTGTAAAGGTTAAAAACTGCAAGTTCAAGGAGATATTATTACTTAGAAGTGCTTTTATAACATATTACTGAAAAGTAGTTACTTTTGGGCTTAAAATAATGTTAATGGTAATGGGTACTCATTATAAATAATGTACTTGGTAATGATTACTTTTCACAACTCATTACCATGTTTTTTCTGGGTTTGTTCTAGACGATATCCCTGTTAGTTCGGGAATTTCGAAATTTTCCCGAAGGTCCGCATAAGAATAATAAGGGGACAACGAAATTTTTAAACAATGATATGGCCGATAAGCCGAGACACCCAACCTTAAAATCGTCTCTTTTATATATATTTAAATCGGTTCATAACAATCTTCGAATTACAATTGATCTTTTTCGAATTACAATTAACCTTTTTGGAATAACAATTGATCTTTTTATACCCTCCAAACACAGTATGGTGGTATACTCACTTTATCATTCCGTTTGTAACGCATCGAAATATCGGTCGGGGACCCCATAAAGTATATATATTATTGATCCATGATTGATTCTAAGGCATTCTTTGAATGTCCGTCCGTCCGTCTGTCGGTAGATGGCACGATGCAGTCCAAAAAAAAAGAGCTAGCCTCCTGCAATGAATATGTCTTATGGTTCTAGGCAGGTTAAGTTCGTAAATGGGAAAAATCGGCACAGGGGGAAAAAAGTTCCCCCTTGAAGAACTAAACCAACCTCTGAAAATATACACTTTTTTACATGTTTTTTTGTATTTTTGTTAAATAAATTAAATATTTGGAATATTTATCGGGATGGGAAGGTGCTCAAAACGTCGCCCACTGACCCCGATCACGCCCCCCCCCCCCCCCCCCCCCCCAAAAAAAAACGCCGCTGACAATTTTTTTTTTATTTTTCTTTTACGCTCTCACTTGTTCGAATTGAAATTGATCTTTTCGAATTACAATTAATCTATTTCGAATTACAATTGATATTTTTCAAATTACAACTCTTGTGAAGACAGAACAGAGTCCCCATATATAATACAATATTTACTTTCCATTGATATTTTTCGAATTACAATTGGAATCTTCGAATTACAATTGATCTTTTTCGAATTTCAATTGACCTTTTTCGAATAACAATTAATCTTTTTTCGAATTGAAATTGAGCTTTTCGAATTACAATTAATCTATTTCGAATTACACTTGATATTTTTCGAATTACAATTCTTGTGAAGACAGAACAGAGGCCCCATATATAATATTTACTTATTTTGTTTCACGAAGTCTGGTATTAAATTTGAGCGATATTTGTTAAGCGGTGAAAAAGTTATGAACCAAAATGTTACCGCACCTCGAAAAATTCCACATAACCTAAAAAACAAAATGCTTTAATTCTGCTGTTTTTTTTTTTTCATTAATTTGTTTCGCCAATTTTTTTTTTTTTTTTTTTCTTTAAAATAAAATCAATTTGTTTATTATTTAAATGAATTACTTATATTTCTTTAAACATTTCATACTTTAAAGTTCTGGTTTATTAACAAAATAAAATTTAACCGCATTATTTAGTTAATAAAAATTTATATTTTAGGATGGCCTACCGGCTATACGCAAATCTTGGGAAGGTTTACGTGATATCTTGTCTTCGTCTAAAAGTAAAAATTTAAAAAAGAAAGAACAAGACATTGATTTGGAATTATCCCAGTATACATGTATGGAAATTGTTGTAAGAGAGATTTTAAGGAAGTTTCAAATACAAGGTGCAATGTGGGCAAAGGATGCTGAGGGTCGTATGCTTCAGGTGAGATGTTACAAATTTATAACATACATATAAAAAAAACTGAAGAAATATTCCCGGAATTCAAAACTTAAGCCGCATTCACAATGTTGGAGTACTCCAATCTGTGGAAAATTTTATACCTTTCCCTTTTGCACTTTCATATTTTTAAATTTGACTATCCTTTTTCAATTCACTCCAGAGTCAAACATGTTCTACTCTGGAGTTCCAATCTGGAGTTAACAGAGCCTATGTTAACCGTTAACAGAGAAAAAATACACCTCTGCGAAAGTGCCATCTCTAATAATGTCATAAAATAATAATAAACAAAACAAAAATTGTGTTAATTTAAAAATAAAATGTTACAAAAATTAAAAAATACAAAAATTTTAATTTTAGAATTATGTGGCCAAAATTTAAAAGGATATTTTCCCAAAATTGCAAAGCATGTAAGTAATATGTCAACAACAATGTGACAGAACTCCACTCTACATTATGCACGAATAACATTTTAATCTGTGCCATGGATTGGATTGACTCTGACATTGTGAACGTAGCTTAAAAATAAAATTTTAACATATTTTTTATGTGTGAATTTTTTTCTAATTTTTATTTTCTAAATTTCTCTTGAAATGTATTAAAAAAACGATTTTAACATTTTTAATTGTTTTAGATTTGTTTCACAGTTGAATTCAATGAAATCTATGAAAAAATATTGGATAATTTCAATGAATGGGGTATTGGTGATCGTGAAGGTTCAACTGTATCGGTAATGAATTGTATTGCCTCCAAAACATTTTCACAAAAAGACGATGATGATTTGGATAAAGATTTTTTTAGTACAGAGTAAGTAATTGAATATGAATAAAATAAAACCATATATTAGCCAACTGCTGATGATATTTTCAGAAATAACTCGGATCAAAAACAAAGCGCCTGGGATCGTTTTATGAATTCAGTTCGTAGTCGTTTGAATGTAGCAAATATTATACGAGATGTACGTCAAGATGCTACAATAACATTTGACTTTGTAATTTTAGTAGTATCGGCTGCGTAAGATTTTTTTTTTTTGGATTTCTTAAAATAGTCTAAATATTTTTTTAAATTTCATTTACCTTTTTTTCTAGAATTTTAGCTTCCTTTGGTTTGGTGGAGGATAGCACAATATTTCTGGCTTCTAGTATGTTGATATCACCATTAATGGGTCCAATAATTGCCGCCATTTTTGGTACCGTTATCAAAGATCACTCATTAGGAAAATTGGGCTTAAAAAATGAACTTTTTGGTATATTGTTGGCTATACTTGTGGGTTTTCTATTCGGTTTGGTAGTTTGTACTACCGATGATCGTTATAGCATTGGCGAGGGTCTAACCGATGAAATGATATCACGTTGTGAGTTGCATTCATTGATAGTTGGTGTATTTACGGCTATACCTTCCGGCGCAGCAGCTGCTATTGGTATATTAGGTGGTAATATTGGTTCATTGGTGGGTGTGGCGATATCGGCATCTCTTCTACCGCCAGCGGTTAATTCGGTAAGTTATGGAAAGTGAAAGTTTTATATTTTATTTTTAATAAAAAAATTATATTAAAATTTAAATTCTGCTGTGCCGAATCTTTTATAACCTCCAAAATGTTTAACAATTATAAAAAAAAGTTTATATGCCCCCCAATTATTTATAGAGGGTATAAAAATAATATTTCCAATTCAATCGCTACGAATATTTATAAAAAAAAAATACCAAAAATTTATTTTAAAAATATCCAACCTTAATTTTTTCAGGGTCTCCTCTGGGCTTTGGCTGTGATTTATAAATTTTTCGAAAAAGACGAATCCCGCTACACTAATGTCGTAAAAACTTCAATGTATTCCAATAATCAAGCAACGGAATTGGCCATTTTGGGTTCAATTAGCATGTGTTTGACAATATCGAATATTATCTGTATTTATCTAATGGGTATATTAGTTTTAAAAATTAAAGAAATAGCACCTTTAATATCCCGTAATAATCGAGATTTTTGGAAACGTGATATTAAAATTGCACGAGATCTTAATCGTCATGGTTTTGATACGGACAATGCCATAATAGATGAATTTGCCAATTTACCACAAGAAGATCAAAAGGCATTGGGTTTAAGCTGTGAATTTTTGCGTAATATAAAACACATGGATGAGGATAACTATCAAAATACTTGGTCACCAGTTGGTATACGTCATCCATTAGAACCATCATATCAACCAATTAAGGATAATTATTTAACAGTACATCGTATAGAGCGGTTATATTCAACGATAACTCAACAGCAGTCTATGAAAGAGAAAAGGTAGGGAATTTTGAAAAAAACTAACAAATTTTAATTTTCTACACCATTTCCAATTTTATTTTAGAAAATATAAATTATGTTTCGAAAATTTCTAAACATATTTCAAAAATTTCCAATTGTATTTTAGAAATTTTAAATTATATTTCAGAAATTTTCATTTACATATATTTCAGAAATTTTCAATTATAATTCAAAAATTTCTACATATATTTTAGAAATTTTCAATTATATTTCAGAAATTTTCATTTATAATTTAAAAATTCCAGTTACATATATTTCAGAAATTTCCATTTATTTATTAGAAGTTTTCAATTGTATTTCAGAAATTTCCATTTGTATTTAAAAATTTTCCAAATTCTTTTCAGAAATTCGATTTGTGTTTCAAAAATTTATAGTTTTATTTCAAATGTTCTAAATGCATTAAAAAAAATCCATTTTTATTTCAAAAAATGCCATTTATATTTCAGAAATTTCCAATTGTATTTCAGAAATTAAACTTTGTATTTTTAGAAATTTCTTAAATATATTTAGAAATTTTTGAACTATAATTGGACATTTTTAAAATATATGTAATTGAAAATTTTTAAAATATAATTGAAAATTTTTAAAATGAAATTGGAAATGGTGTAAAATAGAATTTAAAACATTGTAAAATATGTAGTTTTGGGACAAATTTAATAACCCAGTTGGAAAACATCCCTGCGACACTCCTTGGAAAATTATGGAGACATTTTCATACAATTGTTTTCAAATGACACCTACATACTTACAGTGTCCTTAGAACTTGCTGAACAACTGCTGACTTGTGCTTGCTGTCATTTGAAAACAAATCAAAGAAAATTAAGAAAATTTTTCAATAAATTGTCAGCAGTGATTGTTTTTTTTTTTTGTACAACTAAGAATTTTTTATTTTTTTAGGAAGCGATTAAGTGTGGCTCGACGACCCACAGGACGTTTAACAGACTTTGGTACATCTTACAACATTTTAAGTGAAAATGTAAATTTATATTTATTAACTTAACAAAAAAATCTCTTGCTAATTTGTTTACACTTTAAGATTCCACGTTGTTCAACTATGCCCACAAAAGTTGTTGGTCCTAGCATAAATATTATCACACCAGATGCTACAGTTACTGCCGGTTCTTTGGCTAGTGGCTCGAAGTATAATTCTGAAACGAATACACCAACAGGCATTGCTAAACGCAGGACATTTATTGTGACACCAGCTGCAGAGGATCCTTTACATAAAAAATATCCCTCTAATGATGTTGATGTTTAACTTTTGTAATACAAACATATTGCTGAGTATATGTATTTTGTGTATAAATTTGATTTGTTTTCTTTTTGTGTAAGTTTTGAATCTGTAAATTAATTAAAGAATTTAATAATTTAATTGCATGTAACTTTATATTTTGTACAAGTTTTTTCTTTTGTATGTTTAACTATTATTGTTCATTTTCCTTTAGATTATTTTTCTTACTGTTGTTAATGTTAAGGATTTTATAAGCCTTTAATTTAATTTACTTATAATAAAATGTAAACAATTGTAAATGAATTAGTTTTATTTAATGAATAACAGTTGCTTTGAAATTATAACAATTTATTGCTTTACTAAATGGCTTTGATTTAAAAATCAGTGCCCGAAGGACCTTGGCGATCGGCTTTAATTTGTGATCTTTGACGTTTAACAAAAAGGCGTTCGCGTGCTGCTTTTTCTTGCCTACAAAAAAATAATGAAAAAAATAGTATTTGTTATATTTAAAATTTGAAATAAAAACATAATAAATTTTTAAAAAGATATCGAGAGAAAAGCGCCAATGTATAGACATATTGTTAATAAATATAGACAAACAAAACAAAAAATTTCCCTGCAGGAAAAGTAACCGGTTTTTGATAGGTCACGTGACATGTAAGACGGACCCATAGGTCATTATCACAAACTTGACACCTTTGCTGTACCATAGGAAGACAACCAGTGTCAGTTTAATATTTAGGAACTTTAGGAACAAAACTCGATCCAATTTTTGTGTCCGGGACTTAGAAAGTTTAAAAAAAAATTGCAGGACTGATTTTTTTTTTTAATTTATCAAAATTTTTTTTAATTTTTTTACTCCAAAAAATTTACGATTTTTTTTAAATTTGTCAAAAAAAAGTGACGATTACACCAAGAGATAGGTATTTTAAATAACTTTAATCTGATACCAAATAAGTTTATGATAATTTTGATTTAATAGTCGTAAATCGTAAAAAACTAAAAAAGGTCAACTTTCACAGATACAAATCGACCGCTAAAAAAAATACGTATCAAATAAATTTTTGTTTTAAACAACATATCGAAATTTCATAAAGATCGGATGGTGACACTAGGAAGAATTCCCTTGTTAGAAAAAAGTTTCTCTTGGTAAAATTTTTTTTCAAAGTACATTTTTTAAAATTGTTTTTTTACTAAAAACACAAAAAAATACTGAAACTTTTTTTTTTACTCCATAACAAAAAAATTTACAAAAATGTTTGTGCCTGGAACTTGAAAATTTTCGGAAATGTTTTCGGAACTTAGAAAAATTTTCGGGGGACTTAGAAAGTTTTCTAAAATGTTTTCGGAACATTTTCAAAATTTATTTTTTCTAAAAACATTTATGATGATTTTTCTACAACAAAATGCAAAAATTATTATGGGTTTAACTTCGAAAATTTTCAAAAAAAATTTCGAAATTTGTTTTATATATTTTTTTTAAATTGAAAAAAAACTGACAAGTTTTTGTGAACTTAAAAAATGTTCCAAAATGTTTTCGAAACACTTTCAAAATTTGTTTTTTCTAAAAACATTTGTAATGATTTTTTACGCCAAAACGCAAACAAAAAATTGTAGGTGGAACTTCAAAAATTTTCCAAAAATTTTTCGGAACTTTTTTACTTCAAAAAATTGCCAACAAACTTATGTGTCTGGAAAAATGTTTTTTTTTTAAGCTTTTTTAATAAAGTTCTTTGCTCCGAACTGCAAAAACTTCGTGTCTACTAGGACTTAAACAATTTTAAAAATTATTTTCGGGACTTTAACTAAGGGTTGTTACTTAAAAATTCAAAAAAAAATCTTAACAAATTTTTGTGTCCAGGAATAACAAATTTAAAAAACACACATTTTTGGGACTTTTGGAAAATTTTTCAATAATTTTTTTTTTTTAATCATTTTTAATGAAATTTTTTGCTCCAAAATGCAAAAAAGTTGTGTCTGTGACTTTGAAAATTTTGGAAGTTATTTTCGGGACTTGTTGTTTTAATTTGTCCTATTGTCTTTGGTCACGGAGTAAGTATTTTTGAGACTTTTTAGCAGAGATGCGCGCGTGACACGAATTTTTCGTAAGTCACCCGTGATCGTGAGTAAATATTATTTTTACTTACGTGATCGAGAGTGAGCGTGATTTAAAAAACAGTTTTGTGCGTAAGTAATTTTTGTTTCGTGAGTTTGCGTGATTGTTTATTGCTGTCTGAAACAGAGGGTAATCAATACAAAATTGTGGGTTTGATAAATTTTTACGATTGTTTTTAGGAAATTAATTACTTTTTAATAAAAAGTTTTTAATAAAAAGTTTTTATCCAAGAAATCCAAAAAGTAAAATAAAAATTTGTTTTTTTTTTTTAATTTCGTGAGTTTTTGTGAGCGTGATTATTTATTGAGCGTGAGAAAAATTTGAGTTACTCACGTAAGCGTGCGTGCTCGTGATTTTTCGTGCGTGCTCGTGATTTTTGTTGACAAAAATTTCCTTGTTGGGGGACACTTTCCTTTCCCCCGAGATGAATATTGAAGCATTATTTTATTATGAGTTTTGTATTTAAGTAATAAAATTTTACCATAATTTAAATTATTTTTTAAAACACGCCCAAAGATGCGGGACGAAAAAAAATGTTCAACCCCCCGGGTCTAAGTGCAAGGGTTGGAAATTCTTCCGACTAGTGGCCCCTATTTCGCGTTTCCCGGTTTTGGTACCGGTTCCCTGGTTCGAGATGTTTCCGGGAATAACTGTATTTCCGGTCCTGGTAGAGAATCTCAAAAAACAAAAAATTTAACATAAATTATTTAAAATTAGTAATATGTACACAATTTTAAACAGTATTTCAGAAATATTTAATATACACCATGGGGCCCTTGTCTCGATATCTTAAAATCAACATTTTACCTTTTTCTTAACTTTTCCAAAGTTTCCTCTGATGTAACTGGAGCCTCAAATTCAAATTCTCTAATAACCGTTCTTAATTTTTCTAAAGCATCTGCCAAATTCATTTGCTGGGAACGTGTTATATCACTTTTGATGACATAGTAACCGTCTTTGGTAATTTTATTTTGTAACTATAATAGATTTAAAACAGTTGAAAATAAAGTTGTATATAAAACTCAACAATAAAAAAAACCCTTACACCACTCAATAGCTTCTCTCTAGTCTTTTCTGGTATCCATTCTGCTTCAGCCAATTTAAATCGGACATCTACTTTAGTATTAACCGTGTTTACATGTTGACCACCGGGACCGGAACTGCGACTGTATGTGATTTCTAATTTATTAATTGGTATAAACCCCGAGAATTTATCTCCTTTGCTAGAAGGCTGTGATAAAAAAAAATGCAATTTATTTGAACAGTTATTTTTTTTTGACACACATACCGGTGGAGGTGTATAGAGTTGTAGACGACTGTTTGGATAAATTTTGTCCAAAGACAAATCACTTTTGAAAGACAAATTTCTACCCAATATTGCAGCAGATGTGTAGGTTTTCTCTAAGTTGGTATGGCTTAGAACCGAAATAAAGTTTCTGCAAATTTTATTCATTTCAGAAAATTGGAAAATTTAAAGAAAAATGTAAATTTTTTTTAAAAAACGTTTCTTGTTTTCGTAATACTAGAAAAACAACAGCTGTTAAGTCAGACTTGCCAATTAAATGAAAGTAAAAAATAAGGTGGCAAAAATGCCAACTATTTGATTTATTTGCAGTTTAAGAATGACTGCTTATAGAATGCTGCCAGATAATGGGATTCGACCTGAAAATGGGAATTTGATCTTATATTTAAGGATACACCTTAATGTATTTTTAATAGAGATGGGCACGTGAGTGATTTTTGACTCACTCACTCACGCTAACGACAGGAATTTTTGAATCACGCACTCACTCACGAGCAATTTTTTCTACTCACACTCACTCAAAATCACGTGAGTAAATTGAATACAACTCACACTCACGTTCACTCACGCAAGCTTCACTCACACTCACGTTGACTCACACTCACAAAACTTCTATTTATAAAAAAAAATCAAAAACTAAAATTTCAACAATCTTTCAAAATCCCCCACGCAAAAAAAATATTTTGCCAAGTGCTTGATAGGAATCACGTTAAACAATATTTTTTCGTATATTATGCAATAACTTATAACATTTTACCAAGCGTTTGCTTGTTTTAGCTTAAAGTTAGTAAAATTATGCAAGCTAATGGGAAATTTCTTGAAACGTTTGCAAAGTTAGGTATAATTATGCAAGCGCTTGGTAAAATATTATTAGTTCTCGCATAATAAACGCAAAAATCTTGTTTAATGTGATTCCTCCCAAGCGCTTGGTAAAATTTTTTTTGCGTGCCCGTGCCGTGCTTGTTCTGTTCCTGCATTAAAGTGTTGAAACCACAGTACAGACTAGTATGCAAGCAATGGTATAATAATACTAATAAATAAATAATAATAGTAATTGCGTACTTGCCTATATGGTGGTATGATTTTTAGTACAGAATTATCATCGCTGCCTAGTGTATGTGTGCCTGTACGTATGAGCTTTTATGCATGTACATATTTATGTTCAATTTAAATTTGGTCAGTTTTATGTTTGTTTGTTTACGTTTTGTATGAAACGTGAAAAGTTTCACCGTGTACTGTCACTAAAATTATACTTGAACACATCAAATGCAACTCTGTGAACCTACTACTCATGCACTGTGGTTGAAACTCACTCTAATTGGAGACCGTCCCCAGTGCCGTGTTTGTTCTGTTCCTGTATTAAGTGCACCGGTTTTATGTCAAATCTTAAGCTGCCCATTCACTTGCAATAAAATTGCTCAACTAAAAAAAAAAATATTTTACAATATTATTGTCGTTTTACCCTACACAGCAAATAAAATTGCTCAATACTTAAACCCAATATATTGTACAAGATATAAACATAAACATAACATAATAAAAGTTGTACAATATAGACAACACACTGATAAAATATATTGCAGTATTCTTGTTTGTACAATAAATATCAAAAGTGTTTTGATATTCTCCAATATATTGCACAACCGTAAATATTATATACACAAAAGCGATATTATTGTACAATTTGAAAAGTTGAACAATAATATTGCAAGTGAATGGGCAGCTTTATGGAAAAAGTCGTGCCGGGCTTGTCCTGTTCCTACTTTATGTTCCGGCGAATTCAAATAACGTTACCAACCATATTTTAATAACGTTACCAACCATATTTTAATTACAGTTAGCGAGCCACTCTCTATTGTAACATTTCATCAGCTGTTGAAAAAACGTGGAAAGGATTTGTTTTGAATCGTTTTCATTTTTATAGATTTTGTTTAGTTTTGTGTTATCAAAAAAAAAAATATGGATGTTGATAATGAAGAATCCAAGGTAGTTAATTAATTTACTGCTTACAATTTGAGAAATACTAATAATCTTTTTAGAACACCATCAATAATCCCATTAACAAAATTATACGAGAACGTTCGGCAGAAATAGTATCGGGAGGCAATGTTTTTTATAATCCTGTACAAGAATTTAATCGTGATTTGAGTATATCGGTCCTAAATGTATATTTTAAACGATTAATTAAAGAACGACAAGAAAAAGCTTTAAAGAAAAGTAAAAAAGATAAAAGTAACAATGACGACACCAAATTAAAAGATGAATCCATTATTGCTGGCAAAGAATACGTAGCAGGAACTAAATATGATGATGGTTTAAGAATTTTAGAAGCTTTATCAGCTACTGGTTTGCGTAGCATACGTTATGCCAATGAAATAGCTGGTGTAAAAGAAATAATTGCTAATGATTTGTCAAAACAGGCGGTAGAGGCCATAAAAGAAAATATCAAACATAATAAGGTGGAACACCTTATAGAACCAAGTCATGCTGATGCTATGTAAGTTTGAATTTAAATTTTTTTATAAATTTTATTTTACTAAAGTGTATTTACTTTACCGTGTGTAGGACTCTTATGTATTTATCTACCTCAAATGGCAAACAATTTGATTGCATCGATTTAGATCCATACGGCTGTCCAAATCGTTTTCTAGACGGTGCTATGCAGTCTTTAATTGATGGTGGTTTGCTGCTGGTCACAGCCACCGATATGGCTGTATTGGCCGGTAATGCTCCAGAGGCCTGTTATGTAAAATACGGTTCGGTACCATTGCGCATGAAATCATGTCATGAAATGGCTCTACGCATTTTACTACATTGTATTGAAACTCATGCCAATCGTTATGGCAAATATATAGTACCTTTACTTAGCATCTCAGCCGATTTTTATGTTCGCATATTTGTACGCGTATTTAGCAGTCAAGCAATGTGTAAATTTAGCATGAGTAAACAATCAATGATTTACCAGTGTTGTGGCTGTGATGCATATACGTTGCACCCATTGGGTACAATAAAACCCAATCCGACACCATCAAATCCAAATCAAGTTAAATTTGGAATTCCAACAGGACCACCAGTAAGCACAAATTGTGAACATTGTGGTCACAAACATCATGTAAGTTGAAACATACATTTTTTAACAGGCGTCGAATGTGGCGTTTAATGTTTGAACTTCAAACATTGGGGTGATACGCCCTCTTAAGATGGGGCGGTGTTTTTAAAGTTAAAGGGTTTTTGTTTTAAATATCTCAAAAACTACTTACACGATCAAATTGACAAATTTGTATACCCTCCAACCACAGTATGGGGGTATACTCACTTTGTCATTCCGTTTGTAACGCATCGAAATATCGGTCGGGGACCTAATATTATTGATCCATGATCGATTTTAAGACATTCTGTGCATGTCCGTCCGTCCGTCTGTCTGTAGATGGCACGATACAGTCCAAAATAAAAGAGCTGGCTTCCTGCAATTTGGCATGAATATGTCTTATGGTCCTAGGCAGGTTAAGTTCGTAAATGGGCAAAATCGGCTCAGGGGGAAAAAAGTTCCCCCTAAAGAACTGAACCGACCTCTAAAAAAATACACCTTTTTTACATGTTTTTTGTATTTTTGTTAAATAAATGAAACATTTGTTATATTTATCGGGATGGGAAGGTGCTCTCAACGTCCCCCCCCCCACATTTTTTTTAAATATATTTTTACAATTTTTACAATTGACCCGTAACATTTATCGCGATGGGAAAGGGTATCTCCACAACCACTCCCCACACTCTCACTTGTTTTTTTTTTTTTGCTTTATATATTTTTTTTTTTTTTAATTTTAGTTAGGCGGTCCCATATGGTCTCATCCCATACATGATAAATCTTTTGTACAAGAATTGCTCGACGAAATTGACGACACACCTTTATGTGATTTAGGTACACAAAAACGTATACTTGGTGTATTGACTGTTGTGCAAGAAGAACTAGAGGATGTACCACTTTATTATACACTTGATAAACTTTGTTGTGTACTAAAACTGGAAATTGTACCTATATTAAAATTTCGTTCAGCTATTCTGTATGCAGGTTATAAGGTCTCATTTTCTCATGCCTACAAAAATTCTATTAAAACAAATGCACCTGCCTCCGTGTTATGGGATATTTTAAGATGTTGGAATAAACGTCATCCCGTTAAGGAAGAACGCATGATTGATGGAACACCAATTAAAGCAATTTTGAGTAAAGAATGCACGCAGGAATATGATTTTGATAATTTACATCCAGAAGCAAATCCTAAAAGTAGAAAACAAGCTTTGTCAAGATTTCAAGCTAATCCTACAGCTCATTGGGGTCCAGGAACCAGAGCGACAATAATGTATGTATTTTGAGTTTATTTTGAATTTATAAGAAATACTAAGCATAATGGTTTTTTTGTAGGGTGGGAGAAGATAAAGTTGCTAAAAGTTTTCGTAATCAAAATAAAAAGCAAAAACATAAACCTCAAGATGCTGATGATGATGTTAATGAAGAACAACCACAAAAGTGCAAACAAGCTAAAGTAGACAATTCTGAAGAGAGCTGATTTTAAAATTATAATTATATGATAACAAAACTTAAGTTTTATTTAAGATTTTACAATTTTTATTTTGTAAAAGTTAAAAAAAAATAAAAATTATATTAATAACGGAAAAAGTTGCCATCGGCTGGTTGACGTGAGTATCCATTATTCACCAATTGTGTATGAGGCCCACTATTAATCATTTTAATACTATGTGGGGAAATCTTTTCCTTAATGCCACCTAGTTTTGTAATAAAATGTTACAAGACTTAAAAAAATGTATGTACATTTCTAATTTCTCTTACCTATTTTTAATGGATGACCCAAAACTTCTGGCGATTCCAATTTAATGTCTCTGGTGTTTCTCAGTACTCGAAAGGTGTTTGGTATATGTTGACAAGTTTCAACTTGTAATACAAAATCCACCATTTCTGGAAAATATTCTCGAGAGTGTACATAACGTGATTGCAATTGAAAATCTAACGAATCTTTGGGTATTTTTGATGTTGGCATAAAACGTCTACAAGCTCTTACGGATGACAATGTTTGATGATAGAAAAGACGTTCATGAGGTTTTAAATCTGCACACCAATTTTTATTAGGACCTACACTTGGAGGCCTCGGCATGGGGCATATTAAATGTCCCTCCTTTTCTAAATATGGAACATAGGAATAATTTCGTACTCTTAACATGTTTCGATTTAATAACAACAATTTTCAATTTAATAATAGATTTGGTTATTGTTGAAAATAAAAGTTTATTTTTGGTAAAATATTAAGAAAATTTGTTTGACAAAAATAAACAATTTTATGAGACGTTGCTAGGGTATGAAAAAAATTCTACACTTGTTTAGTCCCCATTTTTACATAGATAATTTCTCTTGTGGCAACTTTTATGAATCTCTTTTGAACTTGCCGTTTGTGTTTACACGATGCATCCAAAAAGAAATTTCAAAATGTTATAGAGGTGGAGTTAATTTTCTTTTTTTCTGAAAACTTTTAAGACTACCAAATGTATGACAGACCTCAAATAGTTTTGTCGACCCCAAAATTTTCTCAGAACATACCCAACCTCACACACCCCTCTTCAAGTAAGTTTAGGTGGTGTAAAAATGGTGACAAATTAGTCCAATGGCGTTTCACTCCTCATTATTTTGAACTTTAAAAATCAAATCAAAAATCCTAGCTGATCCTGTTTTCGAGTTATTGCTAAATAATTACACTGGTCGACAAGAAAAACCTCCCAGTGAAATATGCAACTAATTCTAATAGATTTTGCTCTCCTGAATCTAAATCTGCCATCCAATTTTTGCTAGCACGTCCCATTTTTAAGATGTTCGCTATTAAAAAGTAAAAAATAAAACAATAATTTTGCGCTTTTGATGGTCCACTGTTACAGATTCTTCAAAAATAGGACTTGATTTCATATAAAATGGACCTCCTGATTCCAAAACTGCAATCCAAATTTTTCTAGCATGTTCCGTTTTCGAGATATTCGCGTAAGAACATTTTTTCATGGAAAAATCTCGAACGCGAATATTTCGAAAACGGAACATGCTAGAAAAATGTTGATTGCAGTTTCGGAATCAGGAGGTCCAGTTTATACGAAATCAAGTCCTATTTATTGAAAACAACATAACAGTGGGCCCCTAAAAGTGCGGAGTTATCGTTTTTTTGACTGTTTAGCAGCGAATATCTCAAAAACGGTACGTGCTAGAAAAAATTGCATGGCAGATTTGAATTCAGGAGAGAAAAATCTATAAGAATCAGTTAAAAATTTCACTGGGAGGTTTTTGTTGTCAAACAGTGTTTTTATTTTGCAATATCTCGAAAACAGGATCAGCTAGGATTTTCGTGTTAATGCCATTTGCCGATTTTTTCACCATTTTAACACAACCTAAACTTGCTTAAAGAGGAGTGTGCTCAGTCTTCAACCCTTAAAGTGGTCGTTATTAATTTTTTCAAAAAATCCGTTTCTATTGCTCCTCTTGGAGGGTTTAATAAAACCGACCTCCAATAATTTTTAGCCCCTATCCCCCCAACATTTTTTGCGACCATAACTACCGTCCGTTTCCAGACTCCCTAAGGAAGCTCCCATATTAAAATGTATTTTTATAAAATTTTCTACCAACGCTGTAACTGTCCCAAGGGTGCCCCTAGAGGAGCCAAATGTATCACCGACCTCCAATATTTTTTTTCAGAAAATACCTACCCTCAATATTCAAACATCTAGGTAATTCCCAATTTTTTGTTTATATTAAACCAGCTCCTACAGCACGCACGGTGCCTCATAGAGGGGTAATATGGCAGACTGACCCCCATTTATTTTTCTTCAAAAACATTCATCTATGGCCGCTGTTCCAAAAAAAGTAATTCACATAAAAAATGTGAAAATGGAAATTTACGCATTTTTTGTTGTGTTCTAGATTTCACATCTGAATTTCTTTTTCATTTTGTTTCACATAAATAAAAATTGGTGAAAGTAAAACGAATGCACTTTTTCCTTATAATTTTTTAAATTTTAATTATTCGATTTCAACTTAGAATGAAAACATGATCAACAAAACACTGAACTTGATTTCATGTGAATTGAAAAGTTGTGAAAGACATAACAGAGGCCTATATTTACTTTGGTATGTACAACAGAGGCGTCCAATTTTTTTTTTTCCCATCGGATTCAAATTAAAATTTGTTTAAAAAATGTGTCAACTTTCTATGAGACTTGGGAGTAGAGATTGGCGCGTGAGTGATTTTTGAATCACATTCACTCACGCTTCCGACAGGAATTTTAGAATCACGCATACTCACGAGCATATTTTTTCTACTCACACTCACAATCACGTGAGTAAATTTAATGCAACTCACACTCATGTGCACTCACGCAAGCTTCACTCACACTCACAAAACTCTTTTATACAAAAAAAAAAATTCAATAACGAAAATTTCAAAAATCTTTCCAAATTTTCCGCAAAATTTAAAGTTCAGCGAAATTTTACATTTTTTTTTTTTTTTTTCGGAACGAAATCTCAAGTTAAGCCAAATTTTACAATTTTTTTGTTGCTTTTTTTGGTCACTCATTCACAATCACGTGAGTAAAATTGAATTCTGTCACAATAACGCTCTAATCTGCTCTTGTCCCCATCTCTACTTGGGAGCACACAACAATAAATTCTGGCTTCATATTTTTAAACCCGTCTACGTGATGTTGCCTTTTAAATAAATAAAAATTGAGATGTTCTGAACGTAAGTGTAACTTTTTAACAAAACAAAATATTTCATTGATTTTGGTTTAAAAAAAAAATCGGAAAACTATCTCGTAAACTAAAAACTTAGGTCCCGCAAAACTGGAAAATTTGGTCGGAAAAAAATTAAAATTTCACCATTCAAATGGCTATACCTCAGAAAGAATAAAAGATAACGACAACCTCTAAGCAAGTTTTTTGGGCATTTACTAGTGCAAAAGATTCAAATTTATGTGATTATGATGGTTTGGGGGCCCTGTAGGTTAGTGTAATGCAGACAATGAAAAAAAACAAAAAAAAATCATACACCAATTTGAATACTGTAAAATTTATTTTTATTTCAATTTTTTTTATAACAAATTAAATATATTGCCAAATATTGTGTAAGCCTGTAAATAAAAATCGGATTAGTAAAAAAACAATTACTTACTTGACAAGTAAAATGTTGTGAGCATAAACCACCCTTTGTCCACCTTGCATTCCTTGAGTAATTCCGAAAACCTGTGCTATAATTTTTTGTATAAAAAAAGTAAAACGATCGAAAACGAACAGCTAACCGCTAGCTCCCATACAGCAAACAAAGAAGGACAACATTTGTTTCTATGATCCTCGAAGAAAAATCAAATCAATTTTTTTACAAAACTGGAAACCTGCTACTTTTTTTTTTTTTTATTACTTTAGTAAATATGATGAACAGCAAACTCTAGCTAAGAAGATCAACCAACACCAACACACGTCACCACACACATTACACCTGATGTGCAAGAGTACGATGAAACGCACAAAATAAAATTACACAGCTACCGTGGAATATATTAAACATAGGCGGCATGTGTTGTTTTGTTATTAATGTATAAAAAACACGAAAAACTAAGACTGCATTTGGTTAAATTATTTTATAATTAACAACAAAAAAACTGCTGACTACTTCTGCATAATCTGCTGCTGCTGCTTGCTTGGTCGGGGCCATTAATTAAGTTTCTTTAAAATTAACAAGGATCAGCGCATTTGATAAATTTTAACCGAAAAAGGTGAAAGGGTGGGTAGATAGAGTTTTAAACAAGTTGCAGCAAACAAAATCAGCAACCGCCTTAGAAGATCTAACAGCTTTGAATTATATTGCAAAAGTAGTAACAGCGGACGCAGCCAAAAAAAACACGAATATGCAGCTTAACCATTGGTGAATAAAACAGGTCTAAGCAGCTTACATTTTGCTCCTCACTTTTCTTTACTATTTCTTTTTTTTTTATTTTTATATACACATTTCTTTCAGACTGCCTTCTTTCTATCTGCTTAAAACAACAGCCAACAAACCGCTTTAATGCCTGCATTATATAAAATTATTAAAAATTATTACATTGAAATACAAAATTTTATAAAAGAATATCAAATTAAAAATTTTAAAGAGAAAAGGAAAATATAAAAGGCATTTAAATTTGTTTGGAATGATGATTTCCTAGCTCCTAAACCAATTATCCTAATATCTACCCCTATAGGAAAAATTGTCAGTCGATCCGTAATCTCGTGACTGTTAGAAACAGTATATACCCTAATATGTCTAAAAATTCTTATCACGTTACAGTGAAAATTGGATAGATCACTAAACTGTCTCAAATGTATGACCGGAGAACATCTCAAAATTGTCCCAGACACAAGTTTTTTTTTGCGTTTAAGAGTAAAGAATTTCATTAAAAATGATTTTACAAAAATAAAATTACAAAACAAAAAATTACAAAAACTTTAAATAATGTTCTGTCCCGATTTTTTTTTTTTTAATTTTCAAAGTCCCAGAATTTTTTTTTTTTGTATTTTGGAGTAATAAAAATAATTAAAAAAGTTTTAAATCAAAATTAAAAAAAAATACTCTAGAACGCGAAAAAATGTTTGAGAAATTTTGAAAAACTTTCCAAGTTCCAAAATTGATTTGGAGAAAAAGTCCCGGAACAAATTTTTTTTTTTTGAGTAAGAAATATATTTTTTTTGCGTCTTAAAAAAAGGATCTCCTGTCTCGAATTTTTTTTTTATTTTTTAAGTCCCGGACACATATATTATTTTGCAACTTTCTCAGAAAATTTTTAAACGAAAAAAATTGTGTTTGAATCTGAGAATATTTTGAAAATTACTTTAGGGACTTGGAAATTTTGATATGTGCTATTTTCTCCTGTCACGGGAGTTTAGTGAAAATTCCAATTTTAACCTTTCACGTGATAATCATTTTAACACATTTTAGTCAAATGTTCTGTTTTCACTAATTACGGTATAAAAGATTTTTGATCGATTGACACCCTTTTCCTGCATGGAACACCTTTTTTTCCTGCAGGGGATGTTTTTCTAACCCAATTATAAACTATCTAATAACAACTACCACAATCTTTTAATCTTCGGATATTTAAAAACTAAATTATTATATTTTTTTTTGTATTTTTGAGTTTTATTAATTATATAGTCCACTAAATCTCTACTAATATATGTTTATATGTATTTTTCATTTCAATTGCGATTTAATGCCGCAATTGGAATATCAATTAGATTTTATTATGTGAAGAGTACACACAAAAAGTATGATTTTATTCTTTTTTTGTTTAATAATGGTGGTAAAACAACACTGTCTAAGTGACTGAATATTAATATGATAAAATCAATTTCACCATTATTTGGCGAATTATCGTTATAATATTGAATATTGTGTTAATTTAAATAAGAAAAAAAAAAAACGAATTGCTGACACTTACAATTTAAAGAATGTAATTCATGTGAAATATGTAGGATAGATCTAAACATTTACACTTTTACTTCATATCTTTCAAACAAATTATGCTTTGTTTACTCAAGTGTGATTTACGTAGTAAATTAAAGTAAAAAATTTAAAATTAAAGGATTGTTGTTATATACCTGCTGATTAAACAGCATCGTATTTGTAAAATAAATGTAAATTACATGTTTCCACCAGCAGCCATTATCTTTATGGAAGGAAGAGACCTAAAAAACAAAATATAATGTGTTATCAACTCAAAAAAAAAAAACTTAGCCGGAAACTTACCATCTTTCCCACTTTGCTTTTCCTCATACAAAAGCTTTAAATGCTGCGGGCTTTTATTTAAGATCTACTACGACTACGTGATACACTACGTCCTCTGTCGGCAGTTCCACTAGTAGCTATAGCTGGTATACCATTACGACTTCCACTGCGGCTGAGAGAACGTCTAACCGGACTGCGTGAGAATTTAGTTCGCCTAACGGGTGAGCGACTTTGCGGGGAACGTGATCTAGAATATGAACGGCGACGAGGACTACGTGAACGACGACGAATTGGTGAACGCGAACGCCTTCGACCTCCACCACCACGACGAGAGTTATTACGTCTATTATTATTGGAAGGTGAAGTTGGGCGTCCATATCGTGCCATTTGTACACGCAACTCCCTACCGTCTAGTTTACGTCCATCCATTGCCTCTAAGGCTTCTTCAGCATCACGTTTATCATAGAATCTAAAAAAGAAAAAAATATATTTAATGAATTAACAAGTAAAAAAAACTTCTGAAATACAAATGAATAAAAATTTCTGAAATATTAACGGAAATTTCTGAAATATAATAAAAAAATTTTGAAATATAATTGGAAATACATATAATAAGCCCTGCTTTCGCATAAACGTATATGTGTTAAAATTAAACGAAAACGCATTCACGTTTAACAAAATTTACTTGGCATTACTGTTGTTGAATATCAAAATTTATTAAGGAAAAAACGAAAAAAATCGGTTTTGTCTTTGCTATTTCTTAAAAACTGTTAACTTGCCTTCACTTTTTATCGAAGCATAAATTTAACGGCGATAATTATATAACACCGAAAAAAATCCAAGTAACATTTTACGAAAAAAAGTTTCGTACTTTTTATTTTCGTAAAATACACGAAAGTTGACTACATATTACGAAAAACTTTAGTACAGAATTTCGTATTTTTACGAAAGTAACGAAAATGATTAGTAAATATTTTTTTCGTAATATTTACGAATGTTGACTACATATTACGAAAAAAATGTTGTAAACACTTTTGTAATTTTACGAAAGTAACGAAAAAAAGAATGTAAATGATTCTTTCGTAAAATATACGAATGTTGACTGCATATTACAAAAAAAGTGTACAGACTTTCGTATTTTTACGAAAATAATTCATAAAAACTTCTTTCGTAAAATATACGAAAGTGGACTTTATATTACGAAAAAAAAAATAATCAAGAATTTTGTAATTTTACAAAACTAATGAAAAAAGAAGAAATCTTTAAATGCATGCTTAAAGGGTGTTTTTATGCCCTCCAACTACAGTATTGGGGTATAATAAAAAAATATCGGTCGGGGACCCCATAAAGTATATGTATTCCCAGCAAAAAAAAATCGAAGTGGTGCAAAAAGAATAAGTGATTCACTACATACATAGTAGCTATATGTGCCGATCTTCATATTCCATAAGAAGTACTTTTATAAGCAATTCCAAAACTGCTAAAAAAATGCCAATAATAACAACTTTCACCAGTTCTTTCCTCAATGATTTATAAGTACAATTTTCATATGTGTTTACAAATGCAATTGAAAAGTACAAATTTGTGGCACTTATGTTAAGTATTGGATTTGTTTTGTTGAACATTTTTTTTTATAATTTTCTCTGATTTAATAAAAAGTTAAATTTTATAAATGAATTAACTTGATATGCCGCAAAAGCGAATTTGTTATGTAAATTATGTTATAAAAAAATACAGTTTCCAGATTTTTGTTAAAATTACCAAATGACTCAAGAAGTGCTAAAAAGATAACAAAAAAACTGTTAGCCCTTAAAAAAGACAAGGGTTAAATATAACCAAAAAAGAGCTAAGTTGGTATTGCCGTTTAAAGGTATAAAAACTCTTCTAAAAATATACGATATCCGATTTAAAATGAGAGAATTACTTTTTTTTATCTCTTCATTTTATTTATTGGATGTTTTTTTTTAACTACATGTATAAAAACATTTTTTTTTTATAATTTTTGGAGTTGTTTTGTAAATTATGTACAAAAAAAACAATAAAAAGTTTCCAGATTATGGTAAAAATCAAATGACTTAAAAAGTGCTTGAAGGGCTAAAAAAGATAACCAAAAAAAGGTGGTAGCCTTTAAAAAAAAGGGCTGAATTATAGCCACAAAATGACTAAGTTGGTATCGCTGTTGAAAGGTATAAAAACTCTTCTAAACATTAGGGTATTCAATTAATCGAGGTTTTGGTTTAATCGGCTAATCGGGCAAATAATTAATCGCACTTAAAAAATTATGTTAGTAATATCAACTGAAAATGTCAGTTAAAATAACTACTTTGTAAGTTGTTTTGGGGTCAACTACTTTTTCAGTTAAATCAACTAACAATGTTAGTTATTTTAACTGACAAAAAAAACAACTGACTTATGTAGTAAAAACTACTTACATTTGTAGTCAAAACAACTAAAATGTAGTAAAATAAAAAAATCAATATATATTTTTTTTTTCAAAACATTTTTCAGAAAAAAAAATTGAAGACCAAATTTTTTCCAAGTTTTTTTTTAAAAAAAAAGTTGTGAAAAATAAAAATAACAAAATTTTTTTTTTTGGAAAAAAAACTTTAAAACTTTTCAGAGATAAAATAAATAAAATTAACTACTTTAAATAACTACACCGAAAAAAATCCATGCAACATTTTACGAAATAAAATTTCGTACTTACTTGTTTCGTAAAATATACGAAAATTTACTTTATATTACGAAAAAGAAATTAGTCCGGACTTTCGTAAATTAACGAAACATACGAAAATATTTCGTAATTATGAATATTTTTAATTTCCGGTCCGGTCCTCGATAGGTCACTTTGCATGTCACACGGAACGCAATGACCTATAACAAACTTTAAAACTTTTCATAAAAAGGCCTAGGACAATTAGAAATTTTTAAGTTTTTTTTTTGAACTTCGAAATTTTATTTTAAGATTTATTTTTCCTTAATTCATTTTTAATGAATTTCTTAATTACAAAACGCAAAAAAAGAAATGCCAAAAAATTGTTTGTGTCCGAAAAAAAAAATCGTTAGAAAAGTTGTGAAAAAGGTTTTTTTTAAGAAAAATTTTAAATAAAATTCTTTAAAATTGAACAACTTTTATTTTTGAAAATTAACAAAATATATATTTCACTAACTATTTTATGCTAGTTTTAGTATCGGTTTTTTATATTTTGCTTTATAGTCTTGACAAGATCTTGAAGAGATCGAAACACGTGCTTTTTTAAAAAATATATCTAATATGTACGAATTTATTTTTGCAATTTACGAATCTATTTTGTGTAATATAGAAAATTGTTTCATACTTTTTCGTAAAAACTTAATTTTTACGAAATAATTTTCTAAGCAAAAAGTACGGAACTATTCTTACAATGTACGAAACATTTCGACCATATAAGACATACATTTTTTTTGTAATTTTTTATATCTAGTATGTACGAATTTATTTTTGTAATTTACGAAATTATTTTGTGTAATATAGAAAATTGTTTCGTAAAAACAAAAAAATATTTCGTAGAATGTAGTAAACTTTTTCGTAAAAACTTATAATTTTTACGAAATAATTTCGTAAGCAAAAACTACGAAACTTTTCGTACAATGTACGAAACATTTCGTTCATATAAGGCATGAATTTTTTTCGGTGTATTACTACATCACAGTACTTTTTTATTAGTTCAAAAAAACGATTTAAAATAACTAACAGAAACAGTTGTTTGATATTTTTCATACAAAAACAACTGACTTTGTAGTTGAAAACAACTAACTACTGTAAAAT
This sequence comes from Pegoplata infirma, assembly GCA_963921195.1. NCBI lineage: Eukaryota > Metazoa > Arthropoda > Insecta > Diptera > Anthomyiidae > Pegoplata > Pegoplata infirma. The sequence goes on from OY992537.1 coordinate 99,843,625, forward strand.
ATACAAATAACTAACATGTAGTAACTTACATAATTTTCTGAGTGCGGGGTTGAGATTTAATCGGTTAATAATCGGATAAATTTGAATTATTCGGTTAACCGAATAATAAAAATTTTAATTGAATATAAAACTAAGAACTCTATGTACTTTTAAGAATTTTATTTAAAATAAATCTTTATCCGATATGGCGAAGCTCTATAATGTTAGCCCAAATAAAGATTTTTTGTATGGCACCCTGAAAATTTACCCTAAAATTGATACCCAAATTGATGCCGGGCTTAGATGCACCTCTAATCGAGTTTCGAATTCGGTACTATTATATATCAACAAGACAAATTGGTTGGTTTTCAAATTTGTTTTCTTTTATTTTTTAGGGCCGAAATTGCAATAATTTTATCGGTCGATATCTCCGTAATGAAAAAAGATATCTTAAGGATTGCAAAAGTAATTTGAAGAATAAGTGAAGTATTTTTAGATGTGCTGAACTAATTATACATCATAAAATAATTCTCGGTTTTATAAGGTCCCGAACATTGCGAATATCTGAGTTTATGCAGTACTGTCAATCGAAAATCTAAATATCTCAAAATAAGATAAATCACTTCTAAGGCCAGATTCGGATTAAGCGCATGAAAAACTATTAGAAAAATATATACATCCACATTTAATTAATAATTCCTATTAGCTAAACTAAATTATTAAAAACATCGATTTAATCTTAACAATTTCAAGTCTAAATATTACATAATAAATATAATACATTGTTAAACATATCGTTTTGGTTTTAATTATTATAAGTGTAAATACTAAAAAAAACTCTTAAAATCAATCCCAAAAAGTCATGAAATATGTACTTATCAAGAAGTGATGAAAAAATCACTTCTAAATCACCATATAAAAATTACATAATCACATCCAAAATGCCAGGAAATATATACTTCCAAAGAAGTGATGAAAAAAGCACTTCCAAAAGGTCAAGTTATATTAACATCCCGATCACTACTTCAGAAGTTGTGATAAAGATGTTAATATATATGTACATACTAAACACTAGTGATATTGTGTGTCACGCCCATATAAAATTCATCAGTGTTTCAGCTGAAGAAGAAGTACATCTGGTTCATAAGTTGTGGTGAATTTTGTAGTGAATGGTAAGCTCTTTTTTTGCTGGGTTATTGATCCATGATAAATTCTAAGGCATTCTATTAATGTCCGTCACGGATACCACGGAACAAGTCTTTTGGTCATCAGCAGGTTAAGTTCGTATGTGGCCAAAAAAGTTTTATTTCTTTAAACCAACCTTTGGAAAACTCAATTTTTTTAAAGTGTTTTGTTGTTTTGTTTAAAAAACGAAACATTTTTATGTCAAAAAAAATTTAAAGTAATGAGCTTCGACCCAGGGGATTAGAAAATGCCTTGTGGTCGTGGGTATAAAGAATTAATTTCAAAAATAATAACTCTGATATTTTTTTTACATATTTGGGGTAATAAAAATTCGGCACAGCCGACTTAAAAGTTCTCTCTTGGTTTTTATTCGTTTTAAGGATCAATTAAAATTTGAGGCTAATCGGATCAAATAAAATTTGAGGCTTGATGATATAAGTTTTTTTTTACAAGTGGGGAGGTGGTCCTCCAAAAAAATCATCTCAACATATCATCATAAGTTCTTGTAGTGTGAACGTAGCCTTAAACAAAATCACTGTAAATAGAATGAAATCTTATAAGTCTCTGTTAAGAAGAAACAATTAATTGCTTGGAAATTATTAATTAATTAATTATTCTCAAGAAATAATTTTTACATGTAATTTCGTTAATTTAAGGATTTTTTTTATTTACCAAAAAATTTTCGTTAAAAAAATATTTCAGGGAAAACAGGGCTATAATTTAAAATTTTAAAACTCTTATTTGTATTTTCTGGCACGAATTTTTCGCTATTTCTGTATCCTGAGTAAAATTTTAATTTTCTCATTCAATTTGTAGTTTTCGTACGTATGTCGCCTAGTAAAGATGCGTAGACAACTGTTGCAAATTAAAATCAATTTTTTATAGCATTATTTGTTAAACATCTTCTGAATACATTTTAAATAAAAGATGTTGAATATTAAAAAATGCAGACTTTGATAAAAATAACGGTATTAAATAATATCCACAATTTCTCTATCACAATACAAAATTAACTTGCAGAAAAAGTGGGCGGTCCTTGATAGGTTACGTAAAACTTAAATGAGCAATCACAAAGTTGCCACCTTTCATATTAAAACACCTGTCACTTTTGCGAGGAAATATCTTAACTCTGGATACATCAATTGTGACAAGTCACTTGACATGTCATTAAGGAAAACAATTTTCACATACAACGTGAAAAGCATTTTAAGACACCTTTTGTAATATGTCCTGTTTTCAACATTTACTGAAAATGTGATTTCGTTTCAACAGACACCCTTTTTCCTGCAGAGTTATAACAAATATGTAAGTGCACTAAAAGTATTTTGTGTATTTTGCCCTTTGTAATAATGAAATTTTCTGACTTGAATACCTCTAATATAAAACTTAAAAAAAAAAAAATATTTAAATGTCGCTTTTGTACGTATGTCGTCTAGTAAAGATGCGTAGACAACAGTTGCAAATTAAAAACATTTTTTTATAGCATTATCTCGTAAAACATCTTTTAATTGTATAATAAATGATGTTATATAATTGAAAATGCAAAATTTTATTAATATTTACATATATCCAAATTAAAACATAAAATTTGTTAACTACTCACTGGAATGACTTAAAATTAAATACATATGTGTAGATTTCGTACGTATATCGCCTAGTAAAGATGCTTAGGCAATTGTTGCAAATTAAAATCATTTTTATAGCATTTTTTTTTAACACCTTTTAGGTTATGAAAAATGATGTTACAAATTTATTAAAAAATGCAAAGGTTTTGTTTGCGATTAAAATTCAAAAATAATTTTACTGCAAAAAGAAAACTCCCTTTTCCAGTTTTAAAATCTTAATATATATTTTGTCTTTCCATTCCGTGTAAAAATGGATAACATCTGGTCTGGAGGCTAATTCTTAGAGTCAATAGCGAACAAAAAAAATATGCGTGAAAACGTTTTTTTTTTTTAACAATTTTCTCATAAAACCTGAAGTTGCCAAAATTTATATTTTTTATATGGAGTTTGACAGATTGTTTTCCGTGAAACTAAACAGAGTACATACTATGCTTAAGAGAAAAATTTTGTCAAACTCTATATAAAAAGTTAAATGGAAATTGTTAAAAAAACGTTGGAACTCATAAAGATTACCGAGCTTGCTTAAAATTAAAAAAAATATATGACCTTAATCTTTGACCTCTAAAAAGTCGAATGTGGTGTTCAAACCCGTGGGGACGTACCCGGTTTGGATATTTCAGAAACAACTTAACCGATCAAGACGGTTGGTATCATTAGAAAAAGTTGAAATATTTAAGAAAAACCACTTTAACTTTAAACCCCTGCCCCTCCCAAACGAGGTACGTCCCCACGGGTTTTAACACCACACTCGAAATCTTTCCACGGATTAAGGTCAAATATTTTTTTTTTTAACTTAAACAAAGTTCGGTAAACTTTATTAATGCCAAAAAGTTTTCATGCATACTTATTATACAATACAATTTATATATTTGAGAAAAATATTTCTGAAACAGTATGTACTAGACAGAGCTTCGAAGGATTTCATTCCTTTATTCGATTTGTCATTCTGAGTGAAAATTTAGTGATCACATTTTAGCGAATTGAATGGATTCACTTTAGACTCATTCGATTTAAAAATATCGAATGCATTCATTTTATTTTTCATTCGACTTTCAAAAATCGAATGCATTCGACTTTCAAAAATCGAATGCATTCGACTTTCAAAAATCGAATGCATTCGATTTTTTTTCATTCGACTTTTAAAAATTGAATGCATTCACTTGCGAATGCAATCGATTTTCTTTTCATTCAATTTGAAAAATCGAATGGCTTATTCATTCATTGCATAAAAAACTTAAAAAAACTAAACAAGATAGAGCAAAACGGAGCCAATTTTTTGTCCATAGTATCGCTAACACTCTTCACATTTTTTGTCGTATAGGCACCCAGGCAGAAACTGCCAACCGTTCCAAAGAAAAAGTCTCGGCAAAGCACTTTATTTTTTGTGTAGAAGGTAGTATGAATTGGAAAAAGAGCTTTCCAAGCGCTTTGCCAATGTTTTTCTATTCAAATCCGTTCAAAGTATAAATTTTTTATTAAAATTTATAAATTTTCATAACCATTGGAATATGTTCTATTTCCCTGCAGGATAAGTGGCCGGTCCTTGATAGTTCTCATGATATGTCACTTATATACAATGACCTACATAGAGTCTCTGGACCTACATATTTCAAACTTGACACCTTTTATATAAAAACACCTGTTTCTTTCGTGAGGAAGTGTCTTAAACTCCGGATACATCACCCTTAAACTCCGGATACATACCCGTTTCGGTTCAATACACCACTTTTTTCGGGACTTTTCCAAATTTTTTCCTAAAAGCATGTTTAATAAATTTTTTATTCCAAAACGCAAAGAAAACTGCAAACAAATTTTTTCCGGGACTTAGAAAATTTTTCAAAGTATGTTCAAATTTTTTTATCCTAATAAATGAGTCAATAAATTTTTTATCCTAATTTATTAAAATTCTTTATTCAAATAAACACCAAAAAAAAAAGTTGTGTCTTATGAACTTATGTATACAATTTAGATACGTCCCATTTTTTTGTTCTAAAAGTGCTATAATAGTACCATATTTTTTGTTTTTAAAGCGCTTTCAAAGCGCTTTAAAATAGCATCGGCATACCGTTAACCGTGGTTATCATTTTGGACGCTGGGAGAGTACTAAACTGTGATGCTTTCCCAGCACACAAGCGACCATAAAAGGTACTTTGCCAGCGCTATCCCGTTCGTATTTTTCTGCCTGGGCAGTTAATATGTGCATTTTTTTAATTTTCGGGAACACCAATTTTTTTGGGATTCAAAATTAGAGCCCATTAGGGTCATCGTATGTAAAGAGACATATTGACATATTTGAATAGATTGCGTGACGATGATTATTTTAATTTCTTTGAACGTTTATAGTTAATTTAGGATTATTAATACTAAATTATCTGTAGAAATTTTGTAGTTGTAGTAATTGTATATAAATGTATTTAGTGTCCATATAATAAACCGACTGATGACTAAGAGTTTGTAGTTGGTTTATTACTATCCTTACTTATCCAGCCTAATCCGCTATGGTTCGGACCATGGTGTGTACGTGTTCCCCCGTCATGGGAACGAGCCCTCTCGGTCGGTTGGGGCGGGTAAGTGTGAGGTGGGACCGTTCGTAAAAAAAAAAAAAAAAAAAAAAAAAAGAGTAGGCGATACTATGGACCAAAATTTGACTCCGTTTTGGCCTATATATTTAAAAAATCGATTGCATTCGCAGTGGAATGATAAAAAATCAAATGCATTCGATTTTTTAAACTTAAAGCCTAGTGCTGTTTTTCACGGCGACAACTTTTGACAATTCTAAGAAACGATCAAAACAACGCTGAAATGTCACTTTTCTACACAATTTAAATTATCTTCTATAATAAACATGCGTGAAAAAATTCACCTACAATTCCTCGCTGTCAAAATTTATTTATTTTTTACAAGGAGTTTGACAGATTTTTTTTGTGAAAACTTTTTTAAAAATTTCCCTATAATTTCTCGCGCTTAAAAACGAATAGAGATCTATGGTTAAAGCTATGCTTTGATAAATAAAAATTGTCTAATTTCCCTATAATTCCTTGGTCCGAAATTTTTTTTTTTTATTTCCGATTGCATCTCCTAGAACTTTTTCTCCTAGAACTTTTTCTGATATCAAATTGACCATCAAAAATACAAAAAAAAACAAAAAAATGGAGGATGGTTCAGAGGTTATTTAAGTTCTTAAAGGTGAAACTTTTTCCCCATGGTCCGATTTTGCCCATTTACGAACTTTAACTGCCAAGGAACCTAAAACATATTCGTGTCAAAACTTACCCAATTTACACCTGAGGTGAAATCTCGATCGAACGAGATTTTGGTCAGACGGTTGTGTATAAATTGATACAGAACCATATGATAGAAATCTCGTACGAACAAAATCTTACCTCAGGGGGGTCACCGCGTAACTTCATCGTTAGAATTCGGAAATTTTCAACATGTCGTAACAATAAATTCGTTTACGCAAAATAATATTTTTTATACCCTCCACTTAGTGATAGAGGGTATATATAAGTTTGTCATTCCGTTTGTAACTCATCGAAATATCGATCTGGGACCCCATAAAGTATATATATGATGATGCCCGATCGATTTTAAGACATTCTAGCGATGTCCGTCTGTCCGTCTGTCTGTCTGTCTGTGGAAAATGCTGTCGCGGACAAAATATTGCACAGAGATGACTGAAACGTAACATATTTATTGAAAGTTCTCCCGAGAAGTTTGGTATTGCATTTGAGCGATATCGGTTCAGCGGTTCAAAAGTTATGAACGAAAATGTAAGCACACCTCAAAAATTTCAGTACATTCAACATAACCTAAAAATACAAAATGCTTTAATTCGGCTTCTGGTTGACATATGTGAACATAATTGAACAACAAATGGTATTTAAACAGGTACGAACATATTTTTTGACAAAAAAAGAAAAAAATCGCGGATTTTTTTTTACCAAAATTTTTTTTCGCGAAAATTTTTTTTTTCAAAAAAAACATTTTTTTTTCAAAAGTAATTTCCTTTTAAATAAAGTTTTTTGCAATAATCTTTTTGAAATTGTGGAGGGTATCACTACATTCGGCAAGGCCGAATGTAACTTTTTTTTTATGTTTTTACATTATTTGAAGAAGACCTGAGAGGCTCTAGGGAATTTTGTTACTAAAAAAATCTTTTTTTTTAATTATTTGCCAAAAGAAAATTCTGTTCGAAAACGTTTCTTTCGAATCGAAATACGCGGTAACCCCCCCAGATACTAGGAACTACCTTACAGGTTCCAACAGAATTGGAATGTGTTGGTATGCCTCTAGAAACTTGCAAGCAAAACCTACGGCTTTTTTCTGCGACGGAGACTAATCAAAGATGGGCAAATGGATGGACGTGTGAGACAACACGACTGATTTGGCCTTCTCTTAATCAGGGGCGCACAAGTGAGCTGATATTGCTTCCAAGAGGAGAGATTTCGACGGTGGTTTCTATAATTACCGGACACTGTCTTATAGGGAAGCACGCAGAGCGGTTAAATGTGCCGTCGAATGACTTTTGCCGAAGTTGCATGGATGAAGAGGAGTTGGAAACTATCGAACACTTTATTTACCATTGCCCGGCACTTTCTGGTCAGAGACTTGCTTCACTGGGATCTAGGGAGCTGTACGATCTTTCTGATTTGTTGGATGTCAAAATTCAACATCTAAGGAGTTTTATAAGAAGCTCAAAATGGTTTAACGACAGGGACTAGTAGGGAAACCTATTACGGTCCCGTGGTATCACAATGGACCTCAGAGTCTACGTGTGTTGACGTAAAACGTCAGCAGCCACTTACAACCTAACCTAACCCCCCAGATGTGAATAGGCCGTTATATGGCTATAACTTTAATTTTTTTTGTAGGTGAAATTATCCATAGAATTCAAAATAATTATAGTAGGGTAGCCGAACGGACCTAGCATGTTCAACGCAGTAATCCAACTTTACACACACACATAAAATATGTATTTACGTATACATAAATATACCCGGCGCACTAAAGACAATACATTAACTAAAATGTGAAAATTACGTGGACTTAATAAAAGTCTTATCAATTCAACAAATTATGCGTAGTAAAAACAAGATAATTTACTTAAGAAAAAATATTAATGGCCATTGTATGTATACTTATATGGTAACTTACCTAACAAATGCAAAGCCACGACTCTCACGGGTATATCGGTCGCGTGGGATGTAAATGTCACCGACATCACCACATCGCTCAAAGACGCGACGTAAATCTTCAGGTGTAGTACGATATGTTAAATTATCAACCTAAAATATAAAAAAACCCAAAAAAAAGTATAAGCATCTTATTTTACAATTAGTCGCCATTTTGTTGGCAGGCGTCAACCAAATTGAAAAAAGATGTACTCCAAAAACGTACCTTAAGGGATATCATTCCATCTATTCGCGGCGGTGGACGACCATTATTATTATTGTTATGACTCATTTTTCGATTAATTTTGAGGGCTTTTATTTAAAACAAGAAAAGAAAAAATATCTCGTGGCTTTTCACAAATATGGCGGATATTATTTCGTCGTAAAAACGAACCAAACACGAAAATAGTCAATAGTCAAATACAAATGAACTGAACGAATAGACAGAGAACGAAGCCGATCGGCTAACAGCCGCGACTTAGCCGCCGCCGATGTTTTGTTGGTACTCCAGCCGCCGCCGGTTTGCTTGGCTTAGTGTTTCTTCACAATACAGCAGCAAGCAGCTGAGCAGCAAAATTTTTACATGTATTTTGTTGTTGCCGCAACAACAAAACACATGTAAAAATTTTGCTGCTCAGCTGCTTGCTGCTGTATTGTGAAGAAACACTTATTTCGGCTTAAAAATGTTTACAAAAAAATAGTTTTAGTTAGCCGCCGCCGATCGAGTTTTTGCTTAGCCGCCGCCGCCGACAATTTCATGTCGGCTTCGTTCTCTGTTCTCGACTCTCGACCCCTTTACAACACTGGAAATTTTTGTTAAAATTCATATTTCACTTTACAACACTTAAATGTATTCTTTACCAAAACAATACGCAGGTACCAAGTCTATAAAAATTATTTTTTTGGCCCTGCTTTGGGATAATTTTGAGATTTTTGATGTGATTTCTTTTATTCTGCATCTAAGAAATAATTTTAATTTATTAAAAAATATTTTTATTTTTAAAATATTCTTTAAATTAAGGGACAACAAAATGCACCAAGAATTTGTGTTTGTGTGCAAATCAAAAAAAAAAAAGAGAGTCCAAAGAGAGAAAACATACTTTGTTTCATTCGCACAAACTCTGTCATTTAAAGTGTGTGTAAAAAAAATAATTTTTGTCTCTTTCCCACAAAGTCTGTCGAAGAGCAAATTTTTTAAATATTTTACTTAACAACACTGGAAAAAGAGAACAAAATTTCATATCAGAGACAGGCAACCAAGCCGACGCGAAATTTTCGGCAGCGGCGGCGCAACCTTTGCTTGCCGGCGGCAGCGTTTGTACCTTTCGGTCGGCGGCGGCTCATTTTCCTTTATCATTTTTTCTTTCGTTGTGGAGTTGTATTTTTGCGAGTTTGTGTTTGGTTTTTGTATTTTTTAAGATACCCTGCAAACAATAGGGCGATATATCGCCGAAAAGATATTGCGGCGATACGAAAATTTATCATTTTAATAAAAAATCAAAGTAGTATTTTTATTACATCGCCGTTTTCTCATACGAACGATATTTTGGCGATTAACAAAAAAAAAATATTGAAAATTTTTATTTCTTTGTCAATTTAAAATAAAATAATTTATCAAGCACAACAAGAAATCTTTGCAAGAATATAAATTTGGCCGAAAAACACAAATGCGCGTTCAAAAATTAAATAAAAAATTCAGCGAATGTTGCGGATATATTTTTCAGATGAATGCAAATGTTTTTAGTCCTGTTAACATGACCAAAATATGAATGAAAAAAATAATGTCTATTTTCAGCTTCAGGGAATCGATATAGCTGCATCGCCGGTTTATCATTTTGGTGATATTCCGGCGATACATACAAATCTATTATTTTTCGTTTATACGATTATCTGGCGATATTGCCCTTGTATCGCCAAGACGATCGTTTTCGTATAGCCGGGATGTATTGCCGTCGGGTAACAGTTTCTCCCGAAAGGTGTATCGCCGGCGATACGAATTCGATAATTGCCGCAATAAGATTTATCGTATCGGCAATACAACCGGTGAATCGATGTCGAATCGTTTAGTTTGCAGGGTATATAAGGTTAAGTAATATCAAATTCGCATTCATTTTTTTAAACATGTTTAAGCACTTAAACATGTTTATGTACCTTAACAAATTAAATTTAAACATGTTTAAGTGGTTAAACATGTTTAAAAAAATGAATGCGAATTTGGTATAAGATTGGACAACTGGTCGGCCATGTCAATATTTTGACAAGTTTCGGTGTTTTCTTATAATTTTTATTACTTGGAATTCACACACTTTTAGCAGAAACAATTACTTAATTTTTAAAACTTAATTAGCAAAAATTAATAATTTAAAAAAAAAGGCAAAAGTGCACTTTACGGGGCACACATATTTTGGGGGGGGGGGGGGGGAACAAAATTGGACCCCCTCTGGAATTAAAAAAGAAAAAAACCGAAATTAAAATTTAAGGGGGCTGGGCCCCGGGGCCCCCTGGATCCAAAAAACAGACCCTCCCACCTACAGGTTTGTGTGGGTACTTAGTTAAAAGTAATTAAAAAAGACAAAAAGAATAAAGGTGAGCTAGGTCCCTGGGCCCCATTTTTTTCTTTACCACAGAATAATTATAAGGATCCATTTTTCGTGCCAGTTTACAGAAGGCGAACGCTACACACGAACGAAAATTTTACATGTATTTTGTTGTTGTTACAATAACAAAACACATGCAAAATTTTCGTTCGTGTCTATCGTTCGTCTTCTGTAAACTGGCACTTCCTATGTATAGAAATAATATATCGTCGCTGCTCCGAAGAAAACACCCATGTGATTTTTAAAAATTCGTAAAGACGTCTTCGAATTAGATTAATTTTGTCCATTCGCGGTCGTTTAAAGCTACACCTTTTACATACACATTTAAATAATATTGCCAATCTACTTTTTTAATTAAGTTGACCTTTAAGATTCAAGGCAAAATTTCACAAATTAGCTAGTCTCTTCAATAAATACACGTAGGTGTTTTTGTCAGAGTACCGACGATAAAATAGATATCAAATAATACAAAAAAAAAAAAAAAACTCCGGGATGGCTTTCATAAAATGTTAATTTCCTTCTGGATTATAGGTACTCCACATTAATTTCTGCAAACAGGTACTCCACATTAATTTCCACACCCTTTTTTTATTTATGTATTTACTTTTAACTTTTATCACTTAATACACAAATTTAATTTATTGTTTTACTTTAACAACAAATTTATTGATTTTCTTTTACTTTTTTATGAAAGTTGAAAAGTTTTCACTTATGATTCACCATGAGACTTTTCTAAAATAATTGCGTCATTTTTGAGGCGTCGTTGTTAAAGTTGTTGAAAACTCACTACAATCAAAATGATTATTTTCATCATGGCACCATCATGAAATAAAAAGGAGTTTTTCTATATTTAATTTAAAAAATTTAACTTTAAAATCAACACCAAAACATATTTAATTTTATAAAATTCCACTTCATTATTAAAATTTGTTTAAAAAATTTTAGAATTTTAAAAATGAGTACAAAAATGTTTGATTTGACGATGATTTTTTCCCTCAGTGCACCCTCCGCGCAAAATAAAACTTTTTTGTGTATCAAGATTTTTACGTTTTGAATTACTGAATGGCTTAATTATTAAAATTACCTTTCATTTGAGTACCCATACGTACATGTTTGTGGGTGGGGCAGTTTTTTGGCTCCAGGGGGTCCACCGGGGACCCCCTAATTCAAATTTAATTCAAAGAATTAATTCAAGCATGAATTGATTCATTAATTAAAATTTTTGATTTGAGAAATTGAATGGTGAATTAAAATTTCGAAGGTCTGATCATAAGTATTATGAATAATAGCCATAACATATAACATAAACCTTTCATCGGCTACAACCGGCTAAGAGCCGCCGCCGATAGATTTTATGCTTAGCCGCCGCCGCCGACAATTTCATGTCGGCTTCGTTCTCTGCGAATAGAATAGCGAATAGAATTGCGTGTAGTGTTGTAAAAGTATTGAGTATCTGAGTACCGAGTACTTAAGTGCCTATTCACAATACAGCAGCAAGCAGCGGACAGCAAAATTTCTCATAGCGTTTCTTCCACAGTACAGACTACACGCAAAAAAAAACTTGTGTCGGAGTGAGCAAAAATCTGGCATAATTTTACCAAAAATATGCTAAAACTACAACCGACGAAGTAGTTTTCGTAATTTAGCCAAAACACTTATGTAAAAAATTTTGAAGAAAATGCTAATGCTATTTAAGCAAAAACTTGGTAAAATATACCAAAAGAGGTATGGTGAAATATACCAAAATTATTAGAAAAGGTGACTAAAAATAATGCTTAAAATTACCACATAATTGCTAAAATAAATTTTCTATAAAATTTTTGTAAAAATTTGTATATTTATTGAAATTAAAATTTTCACAGAATAAATCCATATTAATATAATAAATGTTGTGTAGGATTTTATTTACCACCGACTAACTGACCCTTTATGTACAATTTTCTCCAGTGACTGCTGCCTACGCTTTTTCTTGAAGTGAAGGATCAGCTATAGCTTCACGAATTATTTAAAAGCGTCCTGTAAATATAGAAAATTATTACAAAATATAAATTTTTAATTTAAAAAACTAGTAAACCCCATTGGTCTTATGTTTAGGAGGAACCCTTACTTTAAGATTCCATTTGTAACTCATCAAAACAGGTCTGGACTCCATTGGCTTTGCTATATAAATGAGTTTTTAGGTTTTAATTTTATAACTAAAGGGAGGACTGGTGCCCACGCTCTTTATTGTAGTGAAGGATTCGCCATAGCTTCAAAAATTTATTTAGCAGTATCCTGTAAAAATAGATAATTATTAGCTAACACTAATTTTTAACTAAAAATCTATTAAACCTTATTGGTGTCTTCGAAATAGGGGTATACTCACTTTATCATTCCATTTGTAATTCATTGAAACAAACGTCTGGGACTCCATTGGCTTTGCTAAATAAATGGTGTTTTAAGTTATGACAGCAAAATTAACTTTAGCATTTTTTTATCTTACATTTATTTATCTTTTAAAAAACTAATTATTTTTATTTATTTATTTTAATTTTATTTCTCAAATTCCTTTTTACGTTTTTATAACACAAAAAATAAACGAAGCACGTACACAAAAATACAAAATGATAATGGCGGTCTGTATCTGTTTTTTTTTTGTTGTTTTCTTTCGATAAATTTTTGTGCAGGTAATTTGCGTTATTGTGCAAGCTACTTGGTTATTTTACATAAAAAATGAATTATGTTACTTTAACATCGACAAGCATAATTTTAGCAAAAATTTGGTAAAAAAATTTTTTTGGTATGAAAAAAGTTTTACCAAGTAGGATTGCTCAATCTTACACAGATTTTTTTTTTGCGTGTACACTCAACCAAAAATCATTGTATTCCCAAAGAAAATCGCTGTAAATTCAACAGAAATCATTGTTGATTTTGACCCTACAAATATTTATGTTGATTTCAATAAAAATTGTTGTCAGTTTTTGTAAAAGTTGATCAACTCGTTTTTTTGTAAATCAACTCGTATTTTTTGTAAACTCAACTCATATTTTTGTTGATACACCGAACCAAATACGGCAGTAATATTTACGAAAAAGCATGTTAATTTGACGAAAGAACAATCATTATATGCCAAAAAAATGGCATAAAAACTAATAGCTTTAGGCAATTGGATAAAATTTTATTAAAAAATAAATTAATTTTCACAAAAAATACACTTTTTTCATGACGCTGCACATTGAAAAAATAATGGCGTCCAAACTAATAATATTAGTCAATTTGACGAAATTTTGTCAATTTTACTTCTTCATAGGATGTAAACTTGACGAAATTTCGTTGATTTGAATAAAATTTGTTGAATCTTAAAAAAAAAATTGACAAAATTTTGTTAAAGATCTACGAAAATTTTTTGTTGATTTTACCTACGAGATTTGGTTCGGTGTAGTGAAGGATTCGCCATGGCTTCAAAAATTTATTTACCAGTACCCTGTAAAAATAGAAAATTATTACCAAACACTAATTTTTAACTAAAAATCTATTAAACCTTATTGGTGTCTTCGGAATGGGGGTATACTCACTTTATCATTCCATTTGTAATTCATTGAAACATACGTCTGGGACTCCATTGGTTTTGCTAAATGAATATTGTTTGAAGTTATGACAGCAAAATTAACTTTAGCATTTTTTTTTATCTTACATTTATTTATCTTTAAAAAAACTAATTATTTATTTTTTTTTATTTATTAATTTATTTTAATTTTATTTATCAATTTCCTTTTTAAGTTTTTATAACACAAAAAATAAACAAACAACGCACACAAAAATACAAAATGAAAATGGAGGTCTGTATTTGTTTTTTTTTTTTTTGTTTGTTTTCTTTCGATAAATTTTTGTGCAAGTAATTTGCGTTATTGTGCAAGCTACTTGGTTATTTTACATAAAAAAACTAATTATGTTACTTTAACATCGACAGGCATAATTTTAGCAAAAATTTGGTAAAAATTTTTTTTTTGGTATGAAAAAAATTTTACCAAGTAGGTTTGCTCAATCTGACACAGAATTTTTTTTTTGCGTGTAGAAGGCGAATGACGTTCGTGTTAAGCTCCCATCAGACCGCAGACAAATCTTAAAATTTATCTAATATGCTATTTACATATACCCCGAAATCCATATAAATTTGGATTTCAAATCCAATTAAAATCTATACCGTTTACATATGCTTTTTTGACATTTAGCGGGATTTTGTTTGTACTAACTCTGTATTTTCTTTTGATTTGTGTACAGGGTTGTTAGTTGGAAAATTACCCAATTTTATAAATATTTCTAAAAACAATGATTTTTCTTTGCCGGAGCCAATATTTTCAATCCCACTAGTATATGTTGGGACCACAATATCAAAAAATGTGTTTTTATGTAGAGCTGCTTCTTTAAATGCAAGAAAATTAAAATTTTTGCCAAGTTTGGGGCCGCCACCATTGAGTGTTTTTCTTTGTTAGGAAGACCAAATTGGTCAACTAAATTGTGCGTTTACAAATTGCAATGGTAAATTTTAAATGAAACATTGTTAAACATTGTTTTTATTAATCTTTTAATAGTTTTTAAAAAATAAATTTTAATTGTTTTTTTTACTTTATAAAAAACAACAACAGCTGATAAAAAAAAATCGTGTGCAGTGTTGCAAAAAGGCATTAGGGATGATTATTTTGTGAAAAACCATAGTTGTACAATTAAGTAGTAGAAATTTTTTGGGATTTTGAATTGCGATTTTACGATTTTCCCAAAATCCAAGTTTTTTTTATATGGTATTTGACATTTGAAATCCAAAAAAGTAATGGGATTTACTTGGATTTGCATTGAAATCCCATTTTTTCTGGATTTCGAGGTATATGTAAATGGCATATAACGATCGAATGCAAATTTCTCGTGTAATGGCAGGTTGTACCATAGTGACATAGTAATCCATCGACCGTTTTGTAGATCTGGCATCACCAAAGATAATTGGAAAATTCTGGCAATGCCAAACTAAAGTTCAAACGCAAAGCAAAGAGAGACAAAAAACAATCTGCATTCTCACTGTAAAACTGGTATCTTCCATCTCGCTCACATTTCGATTTGTGATGAAATTTCGTAAACAATACCATATGGTTTTTGTTTACTACTTTTTCAAACGCCATTTGTTGGACTACTCTATGACTCTGGGTTGTACAACTTGTCAACCATCCGTTGAAAATATCAAAATTTTTTGATATTTTCACTGGTCGGCTAACAAGTTGTACAACTTGTTGTTGAGTGTAATTTCATTTCATCCAACCGCCTTATTAATAGTATGTGTTCAAATGTGTGTTCGCAAATATTTTCACAAAAAAAAATTAACGGTTGGAAGACAAATTGGCTGACATGTTAAGGCCTCTACAGACGATTCAATATTATGCACAATCTGCATGTATTTTTTTCAGTACAATATTTTATACAGTATTTTTATGTATGCTATTTGTGGGTAAACGTCAAAAATATTGTGCATAATATTGCGTCGTCTGTAGGTACCTTTAGCTAATGTAAAGGTGCGTACAGACGACGCAATATAATGCACAATATGCAATTATATTGATCGTGTGTGCACGCAAAAAAAAAATCTGTGTCAGATTGAGCAATCCTACTTGGTAAAATTTTTTTCATACCAAAAAAAAATGTTTACCAAATTTTTGCTAAAATTATGCTTGTCGATGTTAAAGTAACATAATTAGTTTTTTATGTAAAATTACCAAGTAGCTTGCACAATAACGCAAATTACTTGCACAAAAATTTATCGAAAGAAAACAACAACAAAAACGAAAACAAATGCAGACAGCCATTTTCATTTTCTATTTAAGTGTGCGTCGTTCGTTTATTTTTTGTGTTATAAAAACGTGAAAAGGAAATTGATAAATATAATTAAAATAAATTAATAAATTAATATAAAGAATTAGTTTTTAAAAGATAAATAAATGTAAGATACAAAAATGCTAAAGTTAATTTTGCTGTCATAACTTAAAACACGATCCATTCAGCAAAACCAATGGAGTCCCAGACGTATGTTTCGATGAATTACAAATGGAATGATAAAGTGAGTATACCCCATTCCGAAGATACCAAAAAAGTTTAATAGATTTTTAGTTAAAAATTAGTGCTTGGTAATAATTTTCTATTTTTACAGGGTACTGGTAAATAAACTTTTGAAGCTATGGCGAATCCTTCACTACAATAAAGAGCGTGGGCACCAGTCCTGCCTTTAGTTATAAAATTAAAAACGCAAAGCCAAGGGAGTCCAGACTTGTTTTGATGAGTTACAAATGGAATGACAAAAAGTAAGTGTTCCTCCATACCAAGAGACCAATGGGGTTAACTAGTTTTTTAAATTAAAAATTTGTGTTTTGTAATAATTTTCTATTTTTACAGGATGCTTTAATAAATTCGTGAAGCTATAGCTTATCCTTCACTTCAAGAAAAATCGTACACCCAAAAAAAAACAATTGTGAAATTATTTAATTTTAGGGTATAATTTACCTAAGATTTTTCGCAGGTATCCAACTTGAAAAGTTTCTTTGCATATTACCCGAATCAACTTAGGTAAACTTACAAAATGCATTTAAGCATTATTTCAAATTTAATTTTGTTTATTTAGCCACTATATTTAAATAAATGGTACAGTTTGATTGGTCAAATAACGTATTTTTTTTAGGTTGATTTAATAGTTTTATATATCCCTTTCCATACAAAATGCTCAATATTATAAATTTTAATTACATTTATTTTTAATATTTTTTTTAATATAAAGGACAATTTTATAATAAAATATAAATACTAACAAGCTTAAAATACATACTTAGCATGATCAGTGACAACTAATTTTTTCTATAGAAACTTTCTCAAAGACAATTTTTCTATAGAAATAAAAAGACAATTCTTCTTTAGAAAATTCCTGACAGACAATTTTTCTATAGAAACTTTCTGAAAGACAATTCTTCTATAGAAAATTTCTGAAAGACTATTTTTCTATAAAAAATTTCTAAAAGACAGATTTACTATAGAAAATTTTTAACAGACAATTTTTTTAAAAAATTTCTCAAAGACAATTCTTCTATAGAAAATTTTTAATAGACAATTTTTCTATAGAAAATTTCCAAAGACAATTTTTTTATAAAAAATTTCTGAGAAATAATTTTTCTACCGAAAATTTCTGAAAGAAAATACTCCTATAGAAAATTTCTTAAAGTAAAATTTTCTATAGAAATTTTCTCAAAGACAATTCTTCTATAGCAAATTCCTGAAAGACAGTTTTTCTATAGAAACTTTCTGAACGCCAATTTTTCTATAGAAAATTTCTGAAAGAAAATTTTTCCATAGAAAATTTCTGGTTTACAATTTTTCTATAGAAAATTTCTGAAAGATAATTTTTCTATAGAAAGTTTTTGACGACAATTTTTCTATAGAAAACTTTTTCAAGCCAATTTTAAAAAAAAAAATCTATAAAAAATTTCTTAAAGACAATTTTTCTATAAAAAATTTCTCAAAGATAATTCTTTAATAGAAAATTTTCTAAAGATAATTTTTCTATAGAAAATTTCCCAAAGACAATTATTCTACAGAAAATTCCTCAAAGACAATTCTTTAATAGAAAATGTTTTAAAACCAATTTTTCTATAGAAAATTGGTTTTAAACCAATTAAAAAAGATAATTTTTCTATAGAAAATTTCACAAAGATAATTTTTCATAGAAAATTTCTGAAAGGCAATTTTTCTGTAGAAATTTTCTGAAAGACAATTCTTCTATAGAAAATTTTTCGATAGAAAATTTCTGGAAGACAATTTTTCTATAGAAAATTTCTGAAAGACAATTTTTCTAAAAAAAATTTTGAAAGTTAATTTTTCTATAGAAAATTTTTGAACAACAATTTTTCTATAGAAAATTTTTTATAGAAAGTTTCTGAAAGACAATTTTTCTATAGAATATTTCTCAAAGACAATTTTTCTATAAAATATTTCTCAAAGACAATTTTTCTACAGAAACTTTTTCAAAGACAGTTTTTCTATATAAAATTTCTGAAAGACAGGTTTTCTGTAGAAAATTTCTGAAAGACAATCTTTCTATGGAAACTTTCTCAAACACAATTTTTCCATAGAATACTTCTGAAAGGCAATTTTCATAGAAAAATTCTCAAAGACAATTATTCTATAGAAAATTTCTTAGACAATATTTCTATAGAAAATTTCTGAGAGAAATTTTTCTAGAGAATATTTTTGAAAAATAATTTTCCATAGAAAAATTCTCAAAGACAATTCCCAAGGACAATTTTTCTACAGAAAATTTCTCAAAGACAATTCTTCAATAGAAAATTTTTTAAAGATAATTTTTCTATAGAAAATTTCCCAAATATAATTTTTATATAGAAAACTTCTCAAAGATAATTTTTTAATAGAAATTTAAAAAAAAAAAAATCTATAGAAACTTTCTCAAAGACAATTTTTTATAGAAAATTGCTGAGAGACAATTTTTCTGCAGAAAATTTCTGAAAAACAATTTTTCTATATAAAATTTCTAAAAGACAGGTTTTCTATAGAAAATTTCTAAAAAAAAATTTTTTTCTGAGAGACAATTTTTTTACAGAAAATTTCTGAAAGAAAATTTTTCTATAGAAAATTTCTGAAAGACAGGTTTTCAGAGAAAATTTCTAAAAGAAAATTTTTCTGTAGAAAATTTTTTAAAAAATTTTCATAAAAAATTTCTCAAAGAAAATTTGTTTATAGAAAATTTTTTATAGAAAATTTCTCAAGGACAATTTTTCTATAGAACATTTCTGAAAGTCAATTTTTTAATAGAAAATTTCTGAAAGACAATTTTTCTATAGAAAATTTCTTAAAGACAATTTTTCTATAAAAACTTTGTCAAAGACAATTTTTAAATAGAAAATTTTTCGAATACAATTTTTCTATAGAAAATGTCTTAAAGGCATTTTTAAATAGAAAATTTTTCAAATACAATTTTTCTATAGAAAATGTCTTAAAGGCATTTTTTTCTATAGAAAATTTTTGAAAGACAATTTTTAATAGAAACTTTTTCAAAGGCAATTTTTGTAAAGAAAATTTCTTAAAGATAATTTTTCTATAGAAAAGACAGTTTTTCTATAGAAAATTATTCTGTAAAAAATTTCGTAAAAACAACTTTTCTTTAGATATTTTTTTGTTTTTTTTTTAGAAAGTATCTATAGAAAAATTGTCTTTCAGAAATTTTCTGTAGAAAAATTGTCTTTCAGACATTTCTAGAGAAAAATTGTCTTTAAGAAATTTTCTATGGAAAAATTGACTTTGAGAAATTTTTAGAGAAAAATTGTCTTAATACATATTTTCTATAGAAAAATTGTATGAGAAATTTTTTATAAAAAATTGTATTTAAAAAAATTTTTATAGAAAACTTGTCTTTAAGAAATTTTCTATAGAAGAATTGTCTTTCAGAAATTTTCTATAGAAAAATTGTCCTTGAGAAATTTTTATACAAAAATTGTTTTTAGAGATATTTTCTATGGAAATATTGCTTGAAAATTTTTTTATAAAAAAATTGTCTTTCAAAAAATTTTCTAAAGAAAAATTGTCTTTCAGAAATTTACTATTGAAAAAATTCTGTAATTCTTAGAATTTTTTTCTATAGAAAAATTCTCTATTTCTGAGAAATTTTTTTTATAGAAAAAGCCTTGCATTTTGAGACAATTTTTCTATAAAAAAAGTCGTAAATTCTTAAACAATTTTCCTATAGAAAAAAAACTCAGATCCTGACACAATTTTTCTACAGAACAAATTTTAGATTCTGTGACAATTTTTCTACAGAAAAAGTCTCAGGTTCTGATACAATTTTTCAATAGAAAAAATCATAGATTCTAAGACAATTTTTCTTTAGAACAATTTTCATATTCTGAGACAATTGTTCTATAGAAAGTACCATATTGTGAGACTATTTTTCTAAAGAATTTTTTCTGTAGATGCTGAATTATCACTAACCGGAATCTGCAATCAAAAACCTCAAGTCATTTTCTGGATCTGCTTTTGTGTCTACTATTGAACCAACACTGCGAACCGGAGACCAATTGTTTTATGTTTTTTATGGCCAAGTAATGTATTTTTACAAGTTGCGTGGCGGATGCCGCAAATGTTCGAATAAACCACCACGTCTGCAACTGAAAGTTAATATTTTGGTTAATATACGTTTATCAAATATATAAACTCATTATTTTTGCTTACCTTTTTAATTAATTAAATAAATTAGTTCCTCATACATACATATATTTTATAAAAAATTAAAGACAATTTGTTGTCAATGTGTTGTTTACAATGTGGCATTAATATGTCGACTTTATCGAATTAAATTTATTTATATTTATAAAAAAAACTTAGGTAAAAGATTCAAGTTTGTGTATGTTAAATTTAATATTGTAAACAATGCTATTTTACAAAATAAATGTCATATACAATTTAGTTAAAACTTGAGCAATTTCTTGAACTCAATATAAAAAAAATTTACCTAAGTCACATTAGACTGTTTAACACTAGTTATTTTTTTGGGTGTAGGCAGCAGTCACTGCACCGAACCAAATACGGCAGTAATATTTACGAAAAAGCATGTTAATTTGACGAAAGAACAATCATTATACAGCTAACAAAACAGGGGTGTTGATTTGAATAAAATTTCGTTAATTTATATTTGAGATAAATTTGACGAAATTTTGTCAAATTAACAGAATTATTTTCGTCAAATTGAATAAAATAGTTTATTCAATTTGAATAAATATCATCAATTTAACAAAATAGTTTTCGTCGATTCTACGATATTTTATCAATTTTAATAAATTTTTCTACCCTTTAAAAAAATAAAGTATCCACAAATATTATTTTTATTTTTGAAATTATATTAATTTTTTTTATTAAAAAGAATATGTTAATATTTTAAAAATAAAAAATTATTTATATATAAACTTACAAAAAGGGATGAATTTATTAAAGACGAAGAAACTGCTGCCGTGTGTTAACATTTCCAATGTTTTAATTTAAATTCCGGACGGAAACTTATTTATCATTGCCTAAACCTTTGTCAATGTTATGCCTAAAAACATTAATAAAAATAAAAATTAGTTTACAAATTTTATTATTATACATATTTTATTACTTACATAAAGTTTCGTTTTCATATGAAGTTTTGTAGAATTTGAAGACGCTTTTAAAATGCCAAAAAATAAATATGGCAAAAACTTAAAAGCTTTAGCAATTGCATAAAATTTCATGAAAAAATAAATAAATTTTAGCATAACATAATTTGTTTTTCATGACACTGCACAATGCAAAAAGTAATGGCGTCCAAACTAATAATTTTAGTCAATTTGACGAAATTTAGTCAATTTGATGAAATTTAGTCAATTTTACTTCTTTAGAGGATGTAAACTTGACGAAATTTTGTTGATTTGAATAAAACTTGTTAATTCTTAAAAAAAAAATTGACAAAATTTCGTTAAAGATCAACAAAATTTTTTTGTTGATTTTACCTACGCGATTTGGTTCGGTGTGGAGAAATTAGTACAAAAGGGTCAGTTGGTCGGTGGTAAATTAAATCCTACACAATATTTATTATATTAATATGGATTTATTGTGTGAAAATATTAAATTCAACAAATATACAATTTTTTACAAAAATTTAATAAAAAAATTATTTTAGCATAAATGTGGTAATTTTTATCATTATTTTTAGTCACCTTTTCAAATCATTTTGTTATATTTCACCATATTTCTTTTGGTATATTTTACCAAGTTTTTGCTTAAATAGCATTAGCACAGACTAATACAGACTCGACATAAGTGACAGGTGTCAAAAAAGTAGTTCTGAACCATATGGTTAATATTTTCAAATTATTCTACGAATAAGGTTAGAAAGAGAAAACTGATATAACACGCCATAAGAAAAATAGATGCCAGATCGGTTTTTGTTGTTTCACTCACTCCTAAGTCGTAGAAAGTGTTGCCATGTTAGCGTAAAACGGACTAAAAACCGCTGTGTTTTCTCCTAAAATCGCTTAGTTTTTCCCCATTTTTTGTTATAAAACTCTACTGTCGAGTCTGTATATAGTCTGTGGCATTAGCATTTTCTTCAAAATTTTTTACATAAGCGTTTTGGCTAAATTGTGAAAACTACTTCGTTGGTTGTAGTTTTAGCATTTTCTTGGTAAAATTATGCCAGATTTTTGCTCATTCCGACACAGATTTTTTTTTGCGTGTGGGTAATATTGACGATTGTACAATGGTCAATCTTACCCACACACCATCAATATAATTGAATATTGTACATAATATTGCGTCGTCTGTACACTCATAGAAATATCTTAGTAGAAAAATTAGTAAACCCATTGTAGATCAAGTTTTACAGAATATTGCCGTATTCAACAAAAATTAATGTTGATATCGTTGAATAATCAGTAAAGTTGAAACAACTTTTTACAACGCTTATACAGAATTCAATAGATAAAACCAAAAAAGAAAAAACAACCCTGTTCGTTCATTTTTGTATTATCAAGTTGGTAGCAATGCATTGCAATGTGAAATTTGTTTGTCTCTTATAAAATTATTTTATGTGTTTGTTTCTTATAAAAATATTTAATATTATAAAAATAAATAAAAATAGGACCTGATGATCAGATTCTGATCTGTAAATATTTGGTAAGTAATAAAATACATTGGTTACTTTATGTATTCATACTATATTATATTTTTTTTTTTTGTTTTTTTTTTTTAAGGTTTTTGATTTGGTGTCATTAGAAAACTGGAGAATGGCTTACGAGTGCATAACATAAATAAACGAAGTGTGTGTGAAAATCTCGTGCAGCTTAAAAAGCCGGTGATAATTCTAAAAAATATTGTGATTTTTACTTAATAAAAGAATATTAACAAATAACAACAAGCTTTTTTTTATTAATAAAATTTCTTATATCAACAAAAATATGAGTTGAGTTTACAAAAAATACGAGTTGATTTACAAAAGAACGAGTTGATCAACTTTTACAAAAACTGACAACAATTTTTATTGAAATCAACATAAATATTTGTAGGGTCAAAATCAACAATGATTTCTGTTGAATTTACAACGATTTTCTTTGGGAATACAATGATTTTTGGTTGAGTGTAGGTACCTTAATTCAAAACCATTTTTGGTCGTTAAGCAAATTGCAAGATTTGTCTGCCGTCTGATGGGCCCTTTAGAAAATGCGGGTAACTCTGTCAACACTTTTTTGGGCATAGTTGCATTTTTTCTTCAGATTTGCCAATCATTATTATGTTTGACATAACTTGTTTCAACACTTTTAGCTTTCGCATATGTATAATATCTGAATTTTTTGTACTATCTGCGTGGCCATTTTAAGTGATTGGGAATAAATCGTGGTTAACTTTTTTAAATTGTGTTCAATAATTTTTATAACAATTCCAAAAAAGTGGTCCTTTAGCTAACCACATTAAGCAATTGTATTCGTGTTAAATAATTTCCAAAAATACCAAGCAGTTGTGATAAATTTCTCACAAAAAATACGTATGTACGGTTGAAATTCCTTTGTCGTCGAACTACATACTAGTGAAAAACGTGATTTTCGTCAAACGAGACAAGAAAAAAGAAAGGAAAAAAGTTATATATATTTGAATATAGGGTAAATGTGAATAAAGAAAGGCATAGTATAAATAAAAGAAAAAATATCAAGTGGGTGACCAAATAAAATTCATTTAAGAAACGTGTCCGTCTGTTATAAAATCTATCTTAAATAAACGCATAGGTGAACTAAAAAAAAGTATAGAAAATTCATCGAAGGTTATCTAGCTAACCACCGGAGTGAGAGAGAGCAGAGCGTGTGTGTGCGTGTTTTAAAAAGTAAGTCGACAAAAAAATAAAAAAAAAATAAGAAATTTCACAATGGCTCAGGATAATGCGGAAATGTCCACAAAATTCTCGACATTGAATGTAAACGCTGCTGAATTTGTACCCAGTTTTACTAGTTTCAGCGCTGCCGCTAGTACCGCTATAAGTACCGACAACACACCGGCAGCTACAATTGCACCCATGGATACAGCTAGCGTGCCAGCTTCTGCGAGCGGTACTC
Organism: Pegoplata infirma; assembly: GCA_963921195.1. Classification (NCBI taxonomy): domain Eukaryota; kingdom Metazoa; phylum Arthropoda; class Insecta; order Diptera; family Anthomyiidae; genus Pegoplata; species Pegoplata infirma. The sequence goes on from OY992537.1 coordinate 99,868,317, forward strand.
CTGCCACCACACCTAATTCGGAAGCATCCGGTTCAGGCTCTATAAATGCCCTCAATCTGGTCGATGTACCCCCAGCGGACTCACCCATGCAAACGTCACCCATAAAGACTGCGGCAGCAGCTGCACCTGAAGAAGATATTAATATAGCCGATAAAATTGCAGCAAATAATGGTAATTATTTAAAATATATATGTATGTATATAATAGTTATGTTAAAATGCAACCAATCTGTTGGGGTGAAATTGCATTGAACTGACGTCATGACGACTACAGTTAATAGTAACTATCAACGTCGTTGTTGTGGTCATTAACCACTAGTTGTATGCTTATTTTATTTAAGGAGTGTTTAAAATTTTTTCTTCTACTTTTTTGTTTGGTTATTTGGGCAATAACATAACCTCAAATTGTCGAAATGGGGTGTGCATTCTTTATAAATGATTAGTAAATATATTTTAAATAAAAATTATTTAATTAAATTCTATTTCGACAATGTAGCAAAATTTATATTCAATAAAGTTGTTGTTATTTAACTGTATAGATTACATTTAAGTTTTGATTTCTCTTTTTCGATTTTTTTTGTTTTTTTTTTTAAACTATTATTTAATTCATTGAACCTTATTTTTCTTCATTTGAAATTTTTGTTGACACGTTAACTTTTTTTTCTTCTTTTTGTATGTGATTTATTAACCAATGAGTTTAATTGTTTAACCCTGTGTTGGCAAAAAATAACATTTAATGTACTATTGTTAATGTTGGGGTTCGAAGCCATTTTCGATAAAGCCGAATTTAACAATCATTGGTCATAAGTCCGAATCGTTTGGTTTAATACTAACAGACCCGACACGTTGTCCTCTACAAATTAAAAAAAAGTTGCTTGTGATGGTTATGTGAATTTGTGATTTAATTTTTATTTAAAATCATAATGAATCCCAATTTGTTTTATAATGATGTGTCATATGTAATTGTCATGATGGAATTGTGCTGAATCCCTTAACTACGACGAGATAACGACCTGACCCTAGTCGTTTCACGAGGGTTATACAGAAAAATAACGTGCGATTGCCTGGAAAATCTTAGTGCGCGTAGACTCTTCATTCGCCCAGAACCATTATGTCTATCATCGGACATGTAAGGGAAATACTCAAAATATGAAGTGAATCTATGTTTATGGAACACTGGAACATTTGCGATGACCAACGGCAGGCGAAGAGTCACAATTCCATCGAACTTGGTAGCAAAACTGCTACTATCCTTGGATAAAAAAGGATCTAAGTATTTTAACGGCCTACCTAGCAGGACATTGTAACCTACGTTACCATCTTAGAAAAAAATATATATCTGACACGGACACGTGCACACAGCAAACATATTCTTTGTACATACCCGAGACTGACTGGTAGAAACCTTCGATATCTGGATGGACAATTAATATCTTTGACTGACGTACGAAACTCCCTACCAAATAGGATTTTTGGGTGTATTTAAAGCCGGAATATTAAAGGCAGTCTGTATGAAACATCATTATGGTCACAGGGCATACGGCCTCTTTAATATAATCTAAGGTGCTTTATTTACATTTCGATTAGTACTTGTAGCTGAGTTTCACTAAATAGCAGGATATGACATTGATGTGGAAAAATTTATCAATTATCAACTTTAATGCCCTGTTATCGGTTATCAACTTATCAGCGACGAAAAAGTGGATAACCGTCATTTGTACTAAATATTTTGCTATTAATGACGAAAACGATTCTAACATTTTTCGTCGACCATGCGTAAAGAATTGTTTCTTAAAACCACTGGATCCTTCTTCATTGGGAATTTCCGAATTATAATTTTTGCACACTGTATGAGCTTCGAACCTAAATCAAATTACGTCGCGCAATGCCTAACACCCAAAAAATTTTTGTTTATACAATTTAAATGTGAGGTAACTAAAAGTGGACCATTTTTCTATTTGTAGAACCCTTATGTGAACTATTACGAACATTAAAAAAAATAATTATATATAAAAAAGTCTGCTTAACAAAAAGTTGACCATCCCTGTTTTAGTAAATCACATAAGAAAAAAACAAAAAAAATTATGAAAAACCACAAAAAATATCTTAATTTTTTACTAAAAATTGCTTTAATTATAAAAGCAAGTTATGGAAATGGTTTTTAATAAAAGCGAGAGTTTTAAAATAACTAACTCTTTGGCATTTAATTTGTTGTTTACATTTTACAAAATCAATATGGCGTCAGTTAGGCAAGAGATGTTCAGCGTATGTTCTTAGCTTAAGAAAATGTGTTTTGAATAAGAAATCCTTACACAGTATCTAGACACTGTCTAGAATTTCATTATACCCTACACCACACTGGTACAGGGTATTATGAGTTTGTGCTGATGTTTGTAACTACCCGAAATATTGGTCCTAGACCCACTTTTAAGTATACCGATCGACTTGGAATCACTTTTTGAGTCGATTTAGCGATGTCCGTCCGTCCGTCTGTCCGTCTGTCCGTCCGTCTGTCCGTCCGTCTGTCTGTCCATGTAAACGGTGTAAACACGATACAGGTCGCAATTCTTAATCAATTGACTTGAAATTTGACACTTAGATCCTATTTAGACCTAGCCCCCATACAAAGGTCCTCTTTAGTTTTGGATCAAATGCTCTAATAGCCGCATTTTAATAGGTATCTTTTCGAAATTTGTCAGGTAATCCTGTTTCATTCACCCAAATCACCATTCCGAATTTTAAAGAAATCGGACCAGTTCTTGTAGCCCCAATACAAACCACCTTCCAGATTTTCACATAAATCCCTCAAATTTCATGAAAATAGAAAATACATACTTAATTCAAATTCTGTTTGTGTATGTTAAACGCGTACCTTAATAGCCTTATCAAATCTGATTATCATCGGACCATTTTTGGACTTAGGTCCCATGTGGAAATTTTACCCGATATTCTGTTGAAGCGATTTATTTATTATATTAATTTTGTAAAAATTACAAAATTATTCGTTCATTTACATAAATTTGAAAATAAATTGTTATACCAAAAACACAACGAAATAAACGATCACACCCTTTGACATTTATTAATCCAATCTTATACCTTTATTAATTTGTTTAGCTCCTAGTACAGCTTCCACTGCATCATAACATCTTCAACAAACTTGCTTCCACTGAGTCATGCATACAAAATTCCTCGAACATCTATTTTAAAACTTTTCTAAATTTTAAGCAATAATTCCCATAATGTGTTACTTTGATAATATCAAGATTATCTTTGTCATTCTAAATCTGAGTAAATTTCACTTCAATTTGTAGATACATAAATTTCTAATTCTTCTTTGAATTTCTTCCACTGAAGCACAAAACATTTTTTTTTTTTCAACGTCTTAAACTATACATCAGTTCAAAAACTTGAAAACAGATTCCCCATCGCATTAACAGATTCACAATTTGTTACATAATTTACCATAGATTCCACCAGAACCCTTTTTTTGTGTTCTAGCATCTATTTACCATAGATTCCACCAGAACCCTTTTTTTGTTCTAGCATCTATCATTTTCCTCTTGCATAGCTCCTTTTGTGCAGACATCTCTACAGCTCCATTGCCCGAAAGGCTACCATTTTCCAGTGCCACCTTTTCATGGAACTCCCATAGAGTCCGGCCTTCCGCACCATCCAATTTTGAAACCTTGAGATTCCTTATTTCCATATTCAAATTGGTCTTTAACACGAGCTTCAGGAAAATAACCGTAACCGACCCGTACAACTGCGTCCAACCCCGACTCTGGTTACTGGGCTGGGCCCATAACCTGTTAGCAGAGTAAAAACAACGTCTGTTGGTTTTTAATATTTTTGTACGAATGAATATTTTATTTTCAGTTTGACTTAAAATAAAACACAATCACAATGAAAATATGTTACAATAAAATATTGTAGAAACAAGTATTTAATTACAAAGTATGAACGAATAATTGTTAATAAACAATTCTAACATATTCCACTCAAATTAGATTAGTGAGTGCTTTTTACACTTATTAAAGATTTGACAAAATATAAATCTAATCAGTCCATGTTTGAACTTGGGACCCATTTTCCGGGAAACTCTGGTGTGGGGTATTATATGGTCGGTCTTGGCCGACTATAATTTTCTTACTTGTTTTGAATACGGCCATTACAATTTGTAAAAATGTATATAGAAGAAGAAAAACAATTAAAAATCTTAAAACACAGAAGAAACCAGAAACTAATACAATGGGCATTTTATTTGACGTTTATATTGCAATTGACGTTTATAATTCCAATTTCATTTGAATTAACAGAAAGGCCTTTAGAAAACCGTTGGACCTGTACAAAATGTCCATATATGTAGTATTTTTTTGAAGAAATGTAAAAAACTCAAAAAACAAAACAATTTCCATTTTCCCCTCTTCTTTGTGAGATTTTTTTTTTTTAAATTTGAGTACAAACGGTCGATGACCATAGAAAGACCTCCATTGTAAGTGATAAGTTTGTCATTCCGTTAGGTAGGCTAGGTACGGCGGAGTCTAAAGTTCAGATAAAATGCGTTAGTCGATATTGTGAACAGTTTTATTTGCGTAGGGTACATATAAGGTTCATCACATTTTCTACAATTGGAATACCAATAAGTTCCATTATTTTCGCGTGGAAAGCAATTAGCCAGTGTCTTGTGACCTCTCCCTTGTGTAAACAACAATTCCCTTTGTTAAGAGAAAGTATGTAGCGCGTTTTCCTGAGCACCCAGACAGTTCTGGTGTTTCTGGGGGAATATCATAAAGGCTTTCTGGGGGAATATCATAAAGGCTTACAAGCTATCGACATATTATTAGTCTCTGAGACCCACTTCACCTCTAAAAATTGCTTTAGAATTAACAATTTCTCGACATATGACACTAAACACCCAAGTGACAGAGCATGTGGTGGTACTGCTATTATAATTAGTAATAGAGTGAGACACTTCCCATTGCAAGAGTATAAAACCGATCACATACAAGCTACATCCCTAACTCTGACAGATATTAACATTACAATCTCGTCTATATACAGTCCTCCCAGACACAAAATAACTCAACAACAATACACAAGTTTTTTCTCTACACTTGGTCATAAATTCATTGTTGCAGGGGATTTCAACGCAAAACATACGTATTGGGGTTCCCGACTCATCACTCCAAAAGGACGACAACTACTCAATGCAATCAATTCATCAAACCTTGATGTGGTCTCTGGCGGTCAGCCTACTTATTGGCCTTCAGACTTAAATAAAATCCCGGACCTAATTGATTTCGCAGTTATTAAAAACATAAAACGAGAACACATTTCGATAGTTTCTTCTCTGGACCTGTCATCTGATCACTCTCCAACTGTTATTAGTTTGGTCATATCCAATCCTAGTTTATTGATGGAAACAAATCACTTTCCCAACAGAAGAACGAACTGGCTCAAATACAAAATGTATATCAGCTCTCATTTACCCCAAACCCTATCATTAAAAACCGGTGAAGAAATCCAAGAAGCCATAAATCAGTTTTCAAAAACACTCTCCTCGGCAGTAACAGTGGCTACTCCAAAGTCCCAAAACAATAAGAAACGCAATTTTTCCAGCTCAAAAAGTGTTGAAGATCTCGTAATAGAAAAAAGAAATATTCGTAGACAGTGGCAACAAACAAGATCCCCTGCTCTTAAAAGTAAACTGAAACAATGTCAAAGAAATTTAAATCGTGTTCTGAAAGAAAATAAGGAGTCCTCCCTTAAATTCTACCTACAAAATTTAGAACCAACAAAAAATTCAGACTATAATTTGTGGAAGGCTTCAAAAAAGCTAAAACATCCCACAAATTATGAAGCACCCATACGCAACGAAAATGGAACATGGGCTAAAAGCAGCACTGAGAAGGTTGAAACTTTTGCTGATCATTTAGAAAAAGTTTTTACTCCCAATGATACAATCTCATCAATAAATCTTCCACATATAAACGATACAATTTCCTCACCTATAAAAATTCGATTCTCTACTCTAAAAGAAAACGTAAAAAGCCTCGATGTGAAAAAGTCTCCAGGCTTGGACAGGATTACTCCAAAAATGGTTTGTGAGTTACCAGATGGTGCGCTTAAAATTGTTTTGTTCATCTTCAACGCTATATTACGTACTGGTGTATTCCCTGCTTCTTGGAAAATTTCGGAAATAATAATGGTTCCCAAGCCTGGAAAAAACGCAAGTCTTGCAACATCATATAGGCCAATTAGTTTATTATCGGTGCTATCAAAACTCTTCGAAAAAATCTTTTACAACGTATTATCATCCCACATAGAGGTACATAAATTAATTCCCATGCATCAATTTGGCTTTAGAAAAAAACATAGCACGATAGAACAAGTCCACCGCATTGTTACTCTCATTAGGATGACATTTGAAGCCAAACAATACTGCTCAGCTCTATTTATAGACATTTCTCAAGCATTCGACAGAGTTTGGCATGACGGTCTTATATATAAAATAATAACTCTGTTGCCATCCAATACCCACAAACTACTAAAAGGTTATCTTTCACAAAGATCGTTCATAGTAAAATCTAAAAATTGTCAATCATCAAGTAGGACAATTTGTGCTGGAGTACCCCTAGGTAGTATACTGGGTCCATTACTTTATATTCTATACACCGCAGATATGCCAACTCATCCACTTACTCACACTTTCACATTTGCTGATGACACGGCGTTTATGAGCGTCCACCAAAGTCCCAAAATGGCAAATTTCCAATTGCAGTCTCATATTTACAATGTAGAAAAATGGCTCGACGAATGGAAAATAAAAGTGAATGCTTCAAAATGTGTTCACGTAACCTTTACTCTTAAAAGGGAAAATTGCCCCAATCTTACCATTAATAACACTGTAGTACCACATCAAAATCATGTTAAGTATCTCGGAATGCACCTAGATCGACGTCTTACTTGGGCACATCACATAGATTCTAAAATAATTCAAATTAATCTAAAACTTGCTCAGTTAAACTGGCTTCTTAATAAATACTCTACTCTTCGTTTGGACTTTAAAGTGCTTATATATAAAGTCATAATAAAACCCATTTGGACATACGGTATTCAACTCTGGGGAACAGCCTCAGCCTCGAACATAGACAAACTACAAAGAAGACAATCAAAATTATTAAGATTTATCACTGGTGCCCCATGGTTCATACGTAATTCTAATATCCACAAAGATCTCAATATCCCAGTAGTCCGTGACGAAATTAAAACGCATAGTATCAAATACGTATCTAAACTAACCGCTCATCCTAACCGCTTAGCTCAAAATTTACTTACATATCCAGGGCATCAACGTCTAAGAAGATTAGACACCCTGGACATTGCTCGAAGCTAACATATTTATACACTCCTGCTCACAAAAATTGGCTTGACTGCGCTGGCAGTTAACCATTAAGAAAATAGATTTAAGATTTGTTCACTTATTGTAAATTCCTTAAGGGAAAGATTCAATAAAAAAGAAAATTTGTTAAAAAAAAAAAAAAAAAAATAAAGGCTTTCAAGTTTTTTATTAATTTTTTCCAAGCCTAAATTTTGAATATTTTTTAACCTCCACTTATTGTTAGTGGTAGAGGGTATATATAACTTTGTCATTTAATTTGTGACACCTCGAAAAATTAGTTTTGGACCACCATAAAGTATTTTATTCATGATCTTCAATAAAGTCGATCTAGCGATGTCCGTACGTTCTTCTGTTAAAAACAAACGGCCCCATTCAAAATGAAAAAAAGAGTGCCTAACATCGAGTGTCTAACTTTTTTTATTCGCAATTTTCAATCAGGGAAAGTAAGACTCTCGATGAAAGCCCATCATTTTATTATTATATTGATGATTAAAGAACAATGACATCGATTGAAAAGCTTTATCTAGTAGAAAGCTTAATATTAAAAAGACACTCGATGGTAGGCACTCGTTTTTCATTTTGCCATATGCGGCCGAAACTGTCTAAAGACAATTTTGGGGATGCTGAAGCTTGGCGTATATATTTGTCGTTCACCCGGTACTATCACTTAAAAAGGGCATAATGGAGTGTATTCCTAAATTCGATCCAGTCGAACTCAATTTTTTTTTTTTTCGTAAAAATAGAATTTTTAACTTAAATATATAATCAAGTGTTGAAAGTTCTTACGATAAATATGTCTTGGGAACTGTTTGACACTTTTTGTATCTTTGTGCATGTTTTTTAGCAATTCAAGGATAGATACTTCCCAGTAAAATGTTCCGTTCGAAATAGTCGATTCCAGAACGCATATTATCCTGCAATAGATTCTACTAAACATTGCAGAATCGATGATTACACAGCGTGACAAAAGGGACCACTATTTTAGAAAACAAGAGGTGTGACTAACGTTTCTATATATTTGAGACATGCCGATTCCAATGGCGTACGTCGTTTTTCGATGTATAGTACAATTTTCCTGCAAAATGTCATGAAAGAAAAAATGTCATCGATCCAGTTTTTTAACAAAAAATTTTGCAAAGTTAATGATTTTTAAATTTTATGGCATGGAAAACAAAGATATGACTTGTATCAATATTTCCTATGCAAATTTGGTTTAAAGCTTTTCATCATAAGCACTTAAATTCGCGATTTTCGTCATTTTTTTAGGTTTTTGCGGAATTAAATGCCAAATTGGTGTTTGATAAAAAGCACGCTTTAAGTGAATCAAAAAGGCATCCCTAATAATACGAATAGTGGACAAAAAACAGCTATGTGATATGGACCATGATGAAAATCGCGAAAAAAAAAGTTTTTTTTGTATATGGCAGCAATATTTTGCGAGATGATTTAAGGGTCCATCTTTAAGTATATAATGTGGGAACCTTAAATAATGAGCTGACCAAAAATTTGTCCAAAAAAGTTTTCATTTGCAAAAGTTATCTTAACAAAAACTATAACTAGTTGAGCAAACACTAACATTAAAGTTTTTGTTAAGATAACTTTTGCAAGTGAAAACTTTTTCATCTCATACAGTAATGCTGCCATAGACAAAAAAACAGTTTTTCCCGATTTTCATCATGATGGTCCATATAACATCCCAGCAAAATTTTCGGTTGCAAAGAACCGATTGTGGAACAACTTATACTTCCCTAGAACCTGTTCTAATTATTGTGCAACACCGATTCTTTTTACAAAGGGATTGTCCCAGAAGCAACAGGTGTTTTTAAGCAAAATTGGAACACATTTTTGTTCTTCGGAACCGGTTCAAGAAGTAAAATTTAGAAGAGAAATGAGAATTAAAGAAATATTTTGAATTGCATTAATTTATTAAAAAAATATAAAGATAATCCAATGTGACATCGTATATTATTTTTTTTTAACACACATACATACATCCTTTTTCGCCTCCAAAATTGCATTTTGGGCCTTGCAATAAAGATACATCAGAACATGAATTTTCTGCAAACAAAAATGAAAAACATTATTTTATTAGTATTTGTCCCGACCCAGACAATCAAAATTTAATTTACTTACCTTCGTATCAACAATTTTCGCGATTATATCCTGATATTTTCATAGAATTTCGTGTTTTTTCTTGGTGAACACAAAAAAAAAATGATATTTATTTTTTAATTTTTTTGACACATAATTTTTTTTTTAATTTCTGAGAACCAAAATGTTATGAAATTTAGATTGCATAGAACAAGCTTCACAATAATATTCACTTAACTTGTTCTGAATAATTAAAGTGTAATAGTGTTTGATTACCGAAGAACCTGTTCTACACCTTTTCCAATTGAAATTCAGAAAAGATCAATTGTAATTCAGAAATCACAATTGAAATTCAGAAATCCCAATTGAAATTCAGAATAGCCTAATTGAAATTCAGAAATCATAATTGAAATTCAGAAAAGCCCAATTGAAATTCAGAAATCACAATTGAAATTCAGAAAAGCCCAATTGAAATTCAGAAATCACAATTGAAATTCAGAAAAGCACAATTGAAATTCAGAAAAGATCAATTGAAATTCAGAAAAGCCCAATTGAAATTCAGAAAAGCACAATTGAAATTCAGAAAAGCCCAATTGAAATTCAGAAAAGCACAATTGAAATTCAGAAAACCCCAATTGAAATTCAGAAAAGCACAATTGAAATTCAGAAAAGCACAATTGAAATTCAGAAATCGTAATTGAAATTCAGAAAAGCCCAATTGAAATTCAGAAAAGCACAATTGAAATTCAGAAATGTCCAATTGAAATTCAGAAAAGCATAATTGAAACTCAGAAATCGTAATTGAAATTCAGAAATCGTAATTGAAATTCAGAAAAGCCCAATTGAAATTCAGAAAATCACAATTGAAATTCAGAAAATCACAATTGAAATTCAGAAAAGCCCAATTGAAATTCAGAAAAGCACAATTGAAATTCAGAAAAGCCCAATTGAAATTCAGAAAAGCACAATTGAAATTCAGAAAAGCACAATTGAAATTCAGAAAATCACAATTGAAATTCAGAAAATCACAATTGAAATTCAGAAAAGCACAATTGAAATTCAGAAAATCACAATTGAAATTCAGAATAGCCCAATTGAAATTCAGAAAATCACAATTGAAATTCAGAAAAGCCCAATTGAAATTCAGAAAATCACAATTGAAATTCAGAAAAGCCCAATTGAAATTCAGAAATCGTAATTGAAATTCAGAAAAGCCCAATTGAAATTCAGAAAAGCACAATTGAAATTCAGAAAAGCACAATTGAAATTCAGAAAAGCCCAATTGAAATTCAGAAAAGACCAATTGAAATTCAGAAATCGTAATTGAAATTCAGAAAAGCCCAATTGAAATTCAGAAAATCACAATTGAAATTCAGAAAATCACAATTGAAATTCAGAAAAGCCCAATTGAAATTCAGAAAAGCACAATTGAAATTCAGAAAAGTACAATTGAAATTCAGAAAATCACAATTGAAATTCAGAAAATCACAATTGAAATTCAGAAAAGCCCAATTGAAATTCAGAAAATCACAATTGAAATTCAGAAAAGCACAATTGAAATTCAGAAAATCACAATTGAAATTCAGAAATCACAATTGAAATTCAGAAAAGCCCAATTGAAATTCAGAAATCACAATTGAAATTCAGAAAATGTAAACAAACCAATTATGAGTCACCACTACATATACACATTAAACAAATGCTGTACAACTATGAGAGTATTTAACTTTATTCTCTTGCTACGTATTGTAGGGAGCAGACAGACAATAATACACTCATAGAATGTTGTAGGTAAAGTTTAGTTTAACAGAATTTTTATTATTTTTTGTAAATTAATTAATATAGTGAACAAAAATATTTACTCTACCTTGACAAATGCATTAATGAAAAATTAGTTTTAAAGAAAAATAATAAAAAGTCAGTTTCACTTAATGTTACCTTAAGCATTTTATGAGTGTATTGTCTGTCTGCTCTCTACAATACGTAGCAAGAGAATAAAGTTAGATACTCTCATATACACATTTCTGTACTGCATTTGCATAATGTGTCTATGTTTGTAGTGGTGACTAATAATTGGTTTGTTTACATTTTCTGAAATTCAATTGTGATTTCTGAATTTCAATTGGGCTTTTCTGAATTTCAATTGTGATTTTCTGAATTTCAATTGATCTTTTCTGAATTTCAATTGTGTTTTTCTGAATTTCAATTGGGTTTTTCTGAATTTCAATTGTGATTTTCTGAATTTCAATTGTGATTTTCTGAATTTCAATTGTGCTTTTCTGAATTTCAATTGTGCTTTTCTGAATTTCAATTGGGCTTTTCTGAATTTCAATTGTGATTTTCTGAATTTCAATTGTGATTTTCTGAATTTCAATTGGGCTTTTCTGAATTTCAATTACGATTTCTGAATTTCAATTGGTCTTTTCTGAATTTCAATTGGGCTTTTCTGAATTTCAATTGTGCTTTTCTGAATTTCAATTGTGCTTTTCTGAATTTCAATTGGGCTTTTCTGAATTTCAATTACGATTTCTGAATTTCAATTGGGCTTTTCTGAATTTCAATTGTGATTTTCTGAATTTCAATTGGGCTTTTCTGAATTTCAATTGTGATTTTCTGAATTTCAATTGGGCTATTCTGAATTTCAATTGTGATTTTCTGAATTTCAATTGTGCTTTTCTGAATTTCAATTGTGATTTTCTGAATTTCAATTGTGATTTTCTGAATTTCAATTGTGCTTTTCTGAATTTCAATTGTGCTTTTCTGAATTTCAATTGGGCTTTTTTGAATTTCAATTGTGATTTTCTGAATTTCAATTGTGATTTTCTGAATTTCAATTGGGCTTTTCTGAATTTCAATTACGATTTCTGAATTTCAATTACGATTTCTGAATTTCAATTATGCTTTTCTGAATTTCAATTGGGCATTTCTGAATTTCAATTGTGCTTTTCTGAATTTCAATTGGGCTTTTCTGAATTTCAATTACGATTTCTGAATTTCAATTGTGCTTTTCTGAATTTCAATTGTGCTTTTCTGAATTTCAATTGTGCTTTTCTGAATTTCAATTGTGCTTTTCTGAATTTCAATTGGGCTTTTCTGAATTTCAATTGTGCTTTTCTGAATTTCAATTGGGCTTTTCTGAATTTCAATTGATCTTTTCTGAATTTCAATTGTGCTTTTCTGAATTTCAATTGTGATTTCTGAATTTCAATTGGGCTTTTCTGAATTTCAATTGTGATTTCTGAATTTCAATTGGGCTTTTCTGAATTTCAATTGTGATTTCTGAATTTCAATTGGGCTTTTCTGAATTTCAATTACGATTTCTGAATTTCAATTGTGCTTTTCTGAATTTCAATTGAGATTTCTGAATTACAATTGATCTTTTCTGAATTTCAATTGGAAAAGGTGTAGAACAAGTGTTATCGGAATCGGTTCTGAAAAATATTCCTGGGATAGCTGTTTTTTGTCCACTATTTGTATTGTTTGGGATGCCTTTTTGATTCACTAAAAGCAAATTTTTTGTCAAAGACCATTTTGGCGCTTAATTTCGCAAAAACCTCAAAAAATTAAGAAATTCGTAAATTTAAGGGGTTAAGATGAAAATTTTTACACCAAATTTGCATAAGAAATATACTCTTGTTTATTTTTTTGTGTTCCACAGTGTTATTGTTTAAAATTGCAACGACAGCAATCTTTTGTTAGAGCAATGAGTTTTTTTGAAAAATTATTTTACATTGAAAATTTTATTGTGATTACGGTAGAATGTATTCTAGAATCTATTGCAATGGGAATCTGTTCCAACAAATTTTCCTGTTGTAATTAATATCAATTAGTTTATTATTTTCCGTTGAAATTTTTCAATTTTTATTTCTGTTAGATGTAGCAAACATTTTTTGCGTGTCCAACGAATACCAGTGTTTTAATAACTTTAATAATCAGCAATTCAAAATATTTTTTATTAAATGATAATTTATAAATACTTTTCGATAGTTTTTTTAAAGATCGAAATAGATTACTTTTTGTTAAGCTACTTATAGTTATAATAAACAAAATAATGTTGAAGTTACTTATCAACCGAAATATAACGTTCACATATCAAAACTTAAAAACCGTTTCACCTTATTCCGAATAAACTAAAAAGACTTATGAGACATTTTTTTATTAAATTAAAATTATTTTAGCTAAAAACACAATCATTAATTTTTTGTTATTGGTTTAAATATAAAATTAAGCAGTAGTATTTAATTATTTCACGTTTAAACTGCTTTTAACTTGTTTTGTTGTTTATTTGTTGCTATTACCAGGTAGTAACAACTTCTCAGCATTGACTTTTTTCAAAACACTTTCAACAGTTGTATTAAAAACAACAAGCTCATGACGAAAAAGAATCAAAAAAATAGAAGAAGTATTGTAATATTTATTTTATATGAAAAAAAGGAAAATTATAATTTAAAATAGATAAGAGTCTTATCGATATAATGTATTAATTTTTCGTTATTGAAATTGACAATTGATAAATTTTGTTTTTATTTTGTAATTTGTAGAAAATGATCCAGCTGATAGTTGGGATATAGAAGATGATCCTGTCATAACTCCCGATGATGATGATCTCGATGAAAATGATGATACGGAAGGTGAAGCTACACCCAAAGTTTTAAAGAAAAAAATACCAAAAGTTGAAGAGTCACGAAGCAAAAAAGAACATGTTAATGTCGTATTTATTGGTCATGTTGGTATGTTGATTGTGAAATTTAGAAAGATTACTGAACTTGCTTTAAATTAAAAAAAAAAATTACCTTGATCTTTGACTTCTAAGAAGTCGAAGCTAGGGTTTAAACCTTGGGGACATGGACTCTTTAAGGGAGGCGGAGATTTAAAGTTAGTGTTTTTTTTTTGATTTCTTAATAATTACCCGATCTATTTAAATTATATCATTGGAAATAATGATTAAACACCTTTCAAATAAGGCGCAATATAAATAAACCCGTTAAGGTGGGTAAGTTGCTCGGTTTTCACGTGAAAATCTGTCACAACAACAACAACAAAAGCGTAAAAATTTCGCTGAAGAGGTATTCTGTTCACTTAAAAAGCGGTGAAATTTAACATTCGAAATAAAATGAAGTAATTATAAGTGTTTGGGACTGTAAACATTAATTATATCACATAAATAGACAAAAATTATCAACAAAATTTTAATTGAAGGTATTTTATGTATGCTGATGCGCAAAACATAACCAAACATATGACTGTCAAATTTTCACTACAAATTAATTGATGTTTCGAAACATTTTTTTCACCGGTGAACAACTTACTTAGCTTTAAGGGGGAAACCGAATTTAAATGTTTTTTACGTTATTTTTTTACAAAATGGTTCGTATCTCAAAATCGCACGTACATAAACATTTTATTGTTAATATGGGATCGTAGCCAAAGTCTTAATCTTTCATTTGCCCTAAAAAACTGACGCTGTTACCCTAAAACTTACAATGAAAAGGAGCTTATTCTAGTTCGAGGCCATTTATTTTTTTCCCGTTATCAACAAGTACTTATGTAAACTCTACATTCTCTCTTGGGATATTATCCCAACAAATACTCATTGAGTTTCTGCTTTTAAAAATATAGTAATTTTCAAGATTGTATTGAAGATCTTTTGAAGGAATTTTCCAATTGTTCCCTATCATCAATTTTTTTTAGAAATTTGTGGTAATTCTGTTGTAGTCCAAACATCAAATATTCATATTCTCAATTATTTCAACCCAATGTGAACTACGGTAAAAGAAATCTATGACTTCGAAATTTTAACAGTATTACCACATAATGAAAGCACAAGTTGATTTTGCGTTGTTTTGTCATCGGCAAATGTAAAAAGCAGTTTTACCAAGATATTGAGTGCCAAAGTTCTAATAACTTAAAAATGCGGTCTTTGGCCGCGCTTATCGATTTCCAACTCCATCCCTTAGACCCAACCCAGTTGAACAATTAAAAAGTTTAAATGTTGACAAAGTTGTAATAATTAAACCTTCTTTGTTAAACTGCAGAATTCGGCTGCGCCCTGGGATTTCAATCTCAATCCCTAAGGCCCAGATAGACAAACAGTTTAAATGATGACAACAAATTCTAAAGTACAAGTTTTATTATATATTATAATAGGATTCATTTTAAAAAATTTTGGAATTGATTTAAATTCGTTTTCCAAACAGTATATTTCATAGAAAATTATTTATCGTAACCGCATGATTTTTTTGTCGATTACGATTAATTGGTGTGATTAATTAGATAAAATCGTAATCGCGATTACGATTACGATTTTATCTACCTTAGACCCAGTTGAACAATTAAAAAGTTTAAATGTTAGCAAAATTGTAATAACACAGTGCAACACCCAAAATCGGAATGGGATGAAACCAAAAGCAAATGAAAGTTGACATATTCCATAACAAACCCCTCAAGGCTTTTTTCTAGTTCAGAGCTAGATTTTGTTTTACACGCATTTGAAGTTAGTGCACTTTTATTATAATTACAATAATAAATGCTTGAAAACTGTATTAGTGGCGAATGATTAATATTGTAATTGCCTTTAAATAACAATCATACGCAACGGTGTCCAGTGATTTATATTAATAATTGCCTTTAAATAACAATTATACGCAACGGTGTACATGGTTTATTTTAATAATTTGGCTATTCAGTAAATAGGTACTGGACCGATTGCAGCAAAATTCATACCAGTCATAGCTGAAGTAATTTTGAGCTTAAGTTTGGAAACTGGACCCTACATGTCCAATAAGGGCACCACCAGGGGTCTTTAAAGTTGTACACGTTTAGTACACAAAAACTTTAAATGCTTTAAAATCACCAACTTTAAATGCGTGTAAAATAAAATCTAGCTCTGACCTAAAAAAAAGGCCTTGAGGGTTTTGTTATGGAAAACGTTAGCTTTCATTTGCTTTTGGTTTCATCCCATTCCGATTCCGAAAGTTCGATTTTGTATCACTGTGTAATTAAACTTCTTTGTTAAACTGCAGAATTCGGCCGCGCCCTGGGATTTCAAGCTCAATCCCTGAGGCACAGATAGACAATTAAAAAGTTTAAATGTTGACAACGAATTCTAAAGTACAACTTTTATTGTCGGGCAGCCAATATTAAACATGAACCGTATGATATACTTCTGAAAGTAGACATGAAATAGAGTAAAACTGCATTTACAGTTTTTCATTTCGTGATCCTTTTTCCTTTTAAAAGGACTTCGAAATTTTAAAGATACATTTTGTAAAATATTTTTGAAATATTTGTACTTGTCCTAGGATGACACTGTTGACGGAAAATGTGAAAGGGGAGGATCTCCCCTAATTTATCCATTTTTCTATTTTGCCATGAAAGGTATTTAATCAACCTTTCCATATTCAGATATTTAAGAAAAAAACACTAACTTTAAAGCCTCACATCTTCTATAGGGGCGTGACCCTGTCTAACAGTTCAAAGGTTAAGGTCAACATATTTTTTCAATTAAAAGCAAGTTTGTATTCTTTCTCTATGCCCTAATCTTCAGAAATTAATTAAGACATTTTTTCCAAATACTTCTTGTAATCCTTCTACAGATGCTGGTAAATCAACAATTGGCGGCCAAATTATGTCTCTTACTGGTATGGTAGATAAACGTACATTAGAAAAATATGAACGTGAAGCTCGTGAAAAATCACGTGAAAGTTGGTATCTTTCGTGGGCTTTGGATACAAATCAAGAAGAACGTGACAAAGGTAAAACTGTGGAAGTTGGTCGTGCATACTTTGAAACAGAACGTAAACATTTTACCATATTGGATGCTCCTGGTCACAAGAGTTTCGTACCAAATATGATTGGTGGTGCTGCTCAAGCCGATTTAGCAGTATTGGTGATTTCGGCGCGAAAGGGTGAATTCGAAACAGGTTTCGATCGTGGTGGACAGACACGTGAACATGCTATGTTGGCTAAGACGGCAGGTGTTAAACATTTGGTAGTACTTGTCAATAAAATGGATGATCCTACGGTAAACTGGGATGAGAATCGTTACAACGAATGCAAAGACAAGATCCTTCCTTACCTCAAAAAACTTGGTTTTAATCCGGCCAAGGATTTGACTTTTATGCCATGCTCAGGCTTAAGTGGATCCGGTTTACGTGATATTATACCAGATTCAATTTGTCCTTGGTATAGTGGACCCGCCTTCATTCCCTTTATTGATATGTTGCCTTCACTTAATCGTAAAGCCGATGGCCCCTTCATTATGCCCATTGTTGATAAATATAAGGATATGGGTACAGTTGTAATGGGTAAGGTGGAATCAGGAAGTGCGCGAAAGGGTCAAAATTTGTTGGTGATGCCAAATAGAGTGAGTAAAAAAATAAAAAAAATGTTTATTTATTTTTTTATTAAAAATATTTTTTTATTATTCTAGACGCAAGTAGCTGTTGACCAACTTTGGTCAGACGATGATGAAGTCACATCTGTGGGTCCTGGCGAAAATGTTAAAATCAAACTGAAGGTTTGTAGGAAACCATATTTAAAACGAATTTTTATTAACGATTATTCATTTCTTTTTGTAGGGTATTGAGGAAGAAGATGTTTCTCCTGGTTTCGTTCTGTGCGATGCTTCTAATCCTATTAAAACGGGCAAAATTTTTGATGCTCAAGTTGTTATTTTAGAGCATAAATCAATTATCTGTGCTGGTTACTCAGCCGTTATGCATATACATTGTGCAGCTGAAGAAGTTACCGTTAAAGTAAGTATTCTTGTTTTTATACTATCCACTTAAGGGTACTTCTCACTATCACACATTTCCATTATACAAGCGTAATTTCACCATGTTAGCGAAATATTTTTTTAAAAAATTTGGCCAGAACTTGTTCACTTATTAGATACGGCTAGGTTTCAATCAAAAAATAATCCAAAAATCTTTAGGAAGATGGTCAATTTTGATGTGTATATTAGAAAAGTGTGATAGTGGAAAGTACCCTTTACAAGGGTTTTATTTTTTGTAGAGCAGGAAAATAAAAAGACATGAGTTTTTTTTTGTTAAGTCACACAAGCTTCTCAACAAAAATAAGTCCCCGGCCCGGACGGTATTACGGCTATAGTCCTGAAACAGTGTGCTTTGTCGTTGTGTCGTTCTTTGGCAATATTATTTAGTTACTCGTAACGCTTAGATTTTTCTTCTTGGTGGAAGGTATCCAACGTCAAACCAATCTCAAAAAGAGGGCTAGGGTTTGTAACCCTGAAAACTACCGCCCAATAGCAATTTGCTCTACGCTCTCGGAAGTCATGGAGAACATGATCACCACCTGGTAAACTATAATTCACTTTTGTGCAATCGACAGTATGGCCTTCGTAGAAGTCGTTCTACGGAAGTTCTTTTAGCGTTTCTTGAAGTGTTCTATTTACCAATTTGGTGAAAGCAAAGTGGTTGTTCTAAGATATTTCCAAGGCGTTTGATCGTGTGTGGCACGATGCACTCGTTTCGTTTGGTGTTGGTAGTGATTTCTCTCGATTTATATCGAGCTTTCTCAGAGACCGCTCTATACGTTTTGTAATAGATGGGTTCTTATCGGATGAGTGTCAGTAGAATTCCGAGGTACCGCAGGGTTTGTTCCTTCTCTCACACTTTTTATCATTTTTCTTAAAGACTTTCTGGGTCAAACTTTCAATCCTATTTATTCTTTCGCTGATGACCGCAGCATTTGTCATTTATTTTCCTTCAGTCATAGTCTATGACTCATAGACCAAGCTTTACTGAGGTTGAAGCTATGTTGTCCGTCTTGGGAGGGCACGATACAGACCACAATTAAAGAGCTATAATCCTAAAGTTTGGCACAATTATGTTGTATGATCAAAGGCAGGTTAAGTTCGTTATCAAAATCTGACGAGAGGAAAAATGTTCTCCTTAAGGAACTAACCTAACCTAAGTTCATTGACCTGCATTTGTACCACTAGGATTTGTAAATGCTATTTTTTCGGCCCGCCCCCCTTTTAAGGGCGTGGTTATAGAAAATAATACTAAAGAATGATAAAAGTGTTTTTTTTTTGTCTTTAACATCGTAAATATGAATTTTTAAACATTTATGAAGAGGGAAAGGGGTCCTTCAACTTCCCCACCGACTCCGACCAACTTAAAACTTAACTGTTTGTATGAATTGTTTATTTTTTAATAACCACTTTTTTATTCGTTATTCTCATCGATTAATCGAATAATTTTTTAAATTTAATCGTTTGATCGAACGAACAAAAACAATTATTTGAATTATTCGAACAAAGTTGAAAGGCGAATAATTGACCCACAGATGGATTCAGCGTCATCTGCATTAGTGTGTGGTATAGCTATTAAAGAATCAGACACTCATTAATGTTCTATGCATGAAAATCCAATGTGATATTCGTGTAAACCAACATGTTTTTCAAGTGTCGAAAGAAGCATTCAAGTGTATTGGTTACTTAAAACGGTGTAAGAACTACTGCACTCCGTATGATCTCCTCACAAGGATGGCAGCGAAATGTGAGGGCGATTTTTTTTTTGAAATTGAATATCGTCAGGGCGAAATATTGTGCCACATGGTCTTAAACTTATGTAGAACAAATTTGAGCCAAATTGGATAACTTTATCCCGAGCCCCTTTGAGGTCAAAGTTTTTTCGCTGTTTAAAATATGTATTTCTTATTTATTAATTTAATTGTTGGTGAGTTTTTGACCCCAGAGTAAGCACCCAACCAGCCTCAACGTTTTTTTTCAAATTCCATTTTGGAATTGAAGAACTTGTTCCTCACTATTTATACCGCCTATATCCGACCCAAAATAAAATACAAATTCCATATCTGGGCAGGTTCTTCAAGGTCTGTCTTGAAGCTTCTGGATCGGTGCAAAGGAGAAACTCATCAATGACAGTAGGGCATCCAGCTCTATTGACTCATTGGATCATAGTCGGAATGTGGGTTGCTCGCAATTGTTCTATCGATATTACCACGATAAGTGTTCAGCTGAAATATGCGAACTCATCCCTGAGAAGCGGGTGCATGCCCGTTCCTTGTCGACTGTCCAATGTATTGCACAACGCTTTACAGAGAAAATTCGTTTCTTCCCAGTCTTCCATTCTCCCAGTCTTCCCAGTCAGCTACAATTTGGAAAAAGTAAAATTTAATGTCCACAAACACTACTCCCTCTTACCTTCTCCTCATAAACTATTTGCTTAATACCAACACAATGCTGCATTGCATTAGTGGGAGGCATCCCCTGAGTGTTGGAAAGAAAAAAATTTTTAGTAATTTTTTTTAAAAAAGAAAAAAAAATTTTGTAATTTTTAAAAAAAAAAAATTTTGAACATAGGAAGAACCCGTAATTTTTGGAAATTGTTTGGCAAATTTCAAATGACGGTATCTCCAAAACTTTTCGAACGATTTAAGAACGTTGAAAAAAATTGTTAGCAAATTTCAAAAAACGATATTTCGGAAACCATTCGATCAATTTTTAGAATTTTTAATTTTCGAAAATACAAAACTTTAATAGCAGGGCGCTATCGGTTATTTTAATCCGATTGACCTTAAATTTGTACCACATAAGTTTTGGGCCTAGGAAAAAACAAATTTGCCCGGATATTCAAAATCGGAAGAATTTTTTTTTACAGAGTTATGTTACTTAAGGACAGGTTCAGTGACATCTCACAATTAATGTATAAAGGCTTGAAATATTTCCTCACAAAAATCACATATTTTATTATATCGTCACCTTACATGCAAAACATCTTAAAAACACTTTTTGCAAAATCGAGTTTTTGATTGATTGTAATGCATTTTATCAAAATACATGTCCCCACAAAGTTTTAGTTCTATACGATAAAAAATACAAGTTTTACGATCAAAACTCAAAAATATTATATTTTGTACTTTGAAATTTTTTTTTGGTTCCTCTATAAAATTATCAAAATGTGATTTGCTAGTTATCATGTACTTCATTAACCGAAAATATGTTCAAAATTTCAGACCAATCCAATATAATGTGACGGACTTATGAACAAAATTCAATAAAAGATTAACAACGTTTTTCGCTTCTACTGTAAAACAGCAAAAAGTGTTGTTACGTTGTTTGCATTTTAGGTGACGATATGTATGAAAGATGTGAGGTCTGCGATAGGTCCATAAAGTTAGTTCTGTGACAGGTATACCTGTGATGTTATCGGTTACACGTCGCTATTGAAACGGTGAGTGCTCCTAAGATACAGGTCCAGTAACATGTCACATGTGATGGTATTTTTATATAAAAGGTGTCAAGTTTGTTATAGGTCACTTGGGTCTGTGTGAACTGTCACGTGACCGGTCAGTTTTCCTTCAGTGTGGTTAGGCCCTAATACAGCTGATTAACAACTTTTCCGTAGCTGACATGTGCTCATCTTTCTCAAAAATTATAATCTTTAACATTATGAAAAAAATAAAAATACTTATCCCGTGACCAGAGACAATAGGAAATATCAAAATTTTCCAAGTGACCAAAAAATCCCGGATTTTGGGAGTAAAGAATTTCATTAAAAATGAGTTTGGATTTTTGTTTGGAATGTTTGGCAAATTTTTTTTTTTAAGTTTTCATAGTTCCGAAAAAAATTTTGAAAAGTTTCTGAGTACCGAAAACAAAATTTTTTTAAATTTTTTTTTGAGTTTTGGAATAAAAAAATCATTAAAAATGCTTTGCTTTTAGACCGAATTTACATTGGGCAATTTTAATTGCGGCAATTCTGATTTTTTAGTGTATCAGAGAGAGAGGTAAGATTCTTCCCTCTCTCTCCGATACACTATAAAATCAGAATTGCGGCAATTAAAATTGCCCTGTCTGAATTTGGACATAGGAAAATACTTTTTTGACAAATTTTTAAAAGTTTTCTAACAAGGGAAGTATCTCAACCCTTATGAACCGATTTACCTGAAACTTAAAATATATATTAAAGAGACGATTTTAAGGTTGGGGTGTATCGGCTTATCGGCCATATCGGTGTTTAAAAATTTCGTTGTCCCCTTACAAAACCATGTGGACCTTCGGGAAAATTTTGATAACTTCCAAACTAACAGGAATATCATCTAGGGCAAAAATACGGGTCGACTTAAATTCCATATGGATATCGTAGGTCTATGTCTTCACATAATTACCCCCCAAAATTTACACATTTTCCTTAAAAAAATATTTAATGAAGCCGAATTTTTACAAGTTTATGCCACCATTGGATAGGCATTAAAAAAACCTTTCTTCTCATTTGAAAATATCATATAGTTTCTTAAAAAGAAATTGCTGAAAAATCCAAAAACGATTTTTTCGCCATTTTTTGACCCATGTTTTGAACTCCTAAATCCCCTATATGGCCGATTAGCCAAGACACCCCAACCTTAAAATTGTCTCTTTGATATATATTTTAAGTTTCAGGCGAATCGGTTCATAAGGGTTGAGATACTTCCCTTGTAAGTCCCGAACATTTTATTATTGAACTGGCCCAAGCTGTGTTTCTGAGGGACAGGTCCAGTGACATGTCACAAGTGATGTATCCGGCGTTGAGGCATTTTCTCACAAAAGTAACAGGTATTTTTATACGAAAGGTGTCAAGTTTGTGATAGGTCATTTCCTGCGGGGTAAATTTACTATAAACCTAGGCAGAAAAATACAAACGGGCCAGTACAGCTAAAGTACTTTGCACGGTAGTACAAGTATAATGTTAAAAATTAAGATAAAAATATTGTTATTATGAAACAATTGCTATTGCACTGTTACACAAATAATTGTAATAAAAGAATTTAATAAATAGTAAAAATATAAAAAAAAATATTCTTACAAAAATTGTACAAAAGTAATGCCAAAGCACTTTTAAGGTTGTAATTTGAAACGTTGCCAAAGCGCTTCATTTTACAAAATATAAGTGCTTTGGCAGTAGTTTATTTTTTTTACCGCTGGCAATTTCTGCGTGGGAAGTTAAAGTAATAATATCTTTCTTTTATTTTTAGGCCCTCATCTGTTTGGTTGACAAAAAGAGCGGCGATAAATCAAAATCACGTCCAAGATTCGTTAAACAAGATCAAGTGGCAATTATGAGAATTGAATGTTCTGGTATGATTTGCTTAGAACAATTTAAACTTTTCCCACAAATGGGAAGATTTACTCTGAGAGATGAAAGTAAGTTTTAAATATTTGTTTTTTTCTGTTAATAAAATATTTTTAACATAATTCAATTTTTTTTCTTCTTATTTTTTAGACAAAACTATAGCTATTGGTAAAGTGTTGAAGGTGATTGAGTAAATTAAGCTAAGCTTAATTTTTTTTATTTTTCTTGAGTGCTTCAAGCCCCGCCTTTTTAATAACAAAGTAAAGACCTAATTTTACCAGGCTTTTTAAGCCCAGCCGTCAAATAGGAAAAAATTGAATACAGTAAAAAAAAAAAATAAAACAAAACTCACAAACCACAACCTATTCTTAAAAAAAATGAACTTTAATAACGAAACGAACGAAAAACAAGGATCATTATAAAAAAATTAAAGAAAATCGTCATATATAAATATATATTATATTATTACTATTAAATATTTAAAAAAAAAAAACAAAAAGAATTATATATGATTATTATTACTATTTTTTTTTGTTAAATTAAAAAATATACAAATTGGTAAAAGAGTGAAGAAGAACAACAACATTTACAACAACTTAAATTAAAAAAAAATTAAAACAAAAGAAACAACTACCCGAGTAAAAAAGTTTATATATAATTACATAAAATTTAATAAAATTATATATAATTTGATAAAATTTTATATAATTAAATAAAATTATATGAAAGTATCAGTTTATAGAAAATTGGATAAATTTATATATAATTTGATAAAATTATATATAATTATACTTTTTAATATAAAATTTTATAAAATTATATCTAATTATATCAAATTTTATCCAATTTTCTGAAAACTAAAACCTTCATATATAATCTTATATAATTATATATAATTTTATATATATAAACGTTATTATAAATTAATATTCGAGCTCGAGGCCTTACGATTTATGTTTTAAATAATTTTTATAAAATTATTTAAAATATAAATTGTAAGGCCTCGTGCTCGAATATCAATTTATAAAAACATTTAATAAAAAAGGTCGAAAAATAACAAAACTAAGTATATTATATATAAACTTTTTTACTCGGATACTCTCAATTTTACAACTTAACTAAAAAAAAAGTTATACACAATTTTTTCAAACAAAACAAAATTGTAGTTAATTAATATTTTTTTATTATGTTCTCATATATAAGTTAAATATTTTCTATTAATTATATTGTTTTATATAATTTGAAACAAAACGAAAAAAAAAAAAAATAATAAGAAACATTTGAAAAGATAACACCAATACACCAAAATCACTCTCATTGAAAGGAAATCTTAACTATAGTCACTAAAAAGAAATTTACCATTAAGCAATTTGCAAAGGCCTACTACAGTCACAGTTAATGTTAAAATGAATTATTTGGAGAATATATATATGGTAAACCTCCCTCCCAATTTACATATACATTTATGTTAATGGTTCTAAATTTTTTCATCTCCATTATTTATTTTTTTCTTTTAAACTATGCCTCTATTTTTTTCTATATGCTATTAAAATATAAAAACATTAAAAATAAATTGCTTATTTATTTTCTTTATTGCAATGTTACCTTTTTCAAACAAAAAAAAACATCCTTTTTTTTTGCCTAAACAAAAAAAAATATTTTTGTTGCTTTAAACTCAATATTATTGTTCATAATTTTTATTTTAATTTTATAAGCTTTTTGCTTTTTTTTAAGTAATCCGAAAAAAGTAAAACTAATGATTGGAAAAAACTCAACAAATAAATATCGTTTTAATTTATTCTTATTTACATATGTAAACTAAAAAAATTATGGGAGATTAGAAAATTTTAGGGAATTGATAAAATTTTAAGGCCACGTTTAATAACTTCGCCTATAGTTGCCGAAATCACTGATCTAGCGGCGCTTAAGTCAAAAATTAAAAACTTTAAAATCAATAAATGTTTTGCATTGTATCGATTACTGAAATTTTACAGAGAAAATTGTCATTTTTACTTTTGTTTTGCTTCAAATAAGTACCCAAGCAGAAAAATACAATTGGGCCAATATTGGACCACCCAGCAAAAAAAGTGTGGAGTACTTCTGTTTGGAGTGCTTTAAAACTATAACAAATGCCATGAAATACAACAAAAATAACAAAAAACACAAGAAAAAAAGGCAAAGGCATTCTTTTCTACTCCGTAAAAAGTTGATATTCAGCTCTTAATTCATTACCTTCCGCTACACTCCCATACAAAAGTAAGTAGATATTCAGTAGATAAGAAGTACTCCGAGCTTTCAAAAAACTTCCAACTACTTCCCTGAAGTAGTTCTTATCTACTGAATATCTACTTACGTATGGAGGTGTCGCGACAGGTAATGAGTTAAGAGCTGAATATCTATGAATTCTGGAGAAGAAAATAATGTTTTTGTGTTTTTGTCTTGTGTTTTTTGTTATTTTTGTTGTATTTCATTTCATTTGTTATAGTTTTAAAGCACTCCACTGGGAAGTGGTAATAACTTTTTTTGCAGGGCAGTTACGTAAACGGCGGTGCAAGTATTGTCAGGACGTGGTCTTTTTGATATTTCAGTACTAGCCCGGTAACTCACATGATAACTCTATTCTACGGTTGGCCCGTGGGTTCTGACAGCATCGAAAAAGTACTGTAAAAACCAAAAAATTATAATCGTGCCAGTACTTCAAATACAAAAAAAATCTGTATTTCCACAGTATACTAACCAAAAACAATGAAAAAGTTTTGTGTCCAGGAAATTTTTAATTTTTTTTTATAACTTTTGAAAAAAAATCCTTTTTTTTAATTTTTACTACAACAGGCAAAAAAAATTATATCTGTTTGTAACTCATCGAAATAACTGTCTGGGATCCCATAAAGTGCATATATTATAATAATAATTACACTGTGCTGCAGTGAAAAAATACTTCTGATGTGACATAGTATATGTTGTTGGTCTTGTCGAGTAGATCACAAAAACGCCCATTAAACTTGAGTTGAGAGTTATTATCAAAAAACGTTTTTTTGTGACTTTTCTCACTAAACCTTGAGTAATTTAGAAAATTTTCAACCGATTTTAAAATTTTTAACTGTTTTTGATAGAAGAAGGATGGGCTTTTCATGTGTGTGAATTGGTCTATACATATAAGAAAGATATTTATTGATTTTTTCAATAAAATCTAATTTTTTTGTTATTTTTTGAAAATTTTTAGAGTTCATCAATTTTTTTCTGCTATAGTTCGTTTAACAATCTTTATATTTATAATCGTATTTTTAAAGAAAATTTAATTCTGAATTCGATAAGCTTTATCCTGAAGAAATCGGATAACAATTGGCAGAGTTGTGATAATTTCTCTAAAAAAGAAAATTAAGATTTTGCAGGAAATCGCCGTTCAGATATCCCAGGCAAAAAAAATAAATTTATCATAAGAGGTCAAGTACAATATTTTTAAAGAATTTTGGCGCGCTGAATCCGAATCTGGCCTTTAAATTACTCTATCTCGTCAGGTTTTTGAGATATTTAACATAAATTTATATATCAAAAACTTAATAAGATAGCGCAATTTCAAGGTCAAATTCGAATTCAGGAGGCCAAAAACCTTTAAAATAATGGTACGCGACATCTTAGTATGTTCGTTTATTTTTTATTTTTTTTTGCCTGGGTTATCCGAACGACAATTTGAAGCAAAATCTTTTCTTTTTAGAAAAATTGTCACAACTTTGTCAATTGTTATCCGATTTTTACGGCATAAAGCTCATCGTATTCACAATTAAATTTTCTTTAAGAATAAGTTTATAAATATAAATGTTGTTGAACGAAAAATAGCAGAAAAAAATCGATAAACTCAAAAATTTTTCAAAAAATAACAAAAAATTAGATATTGTTGAAAAAATCAATACATATCTTTTTTATATGTATAGACCAATTCACACACATGAAAAGCCCTATCCTTCTTCTATTTAAAACACTTAAAAAATTGAAAATCGGTTGAAAAATTTTGAAGTTACACGTGGTTTAGTGAGAAAAGTAACAAAAAATCGTTTTTTGACAATAACTTTAAAATTTGAGGGTGTCTGGCAAGTTTGATGGGCATTTTTGTGATCTTTTCGACGAGACCTACAACCTTAACTACCTCATTTTAAAAGTATATTCGATTTTGTGTTTTTTGTAGCACAGTGTAATTTATCAGTGATCGATTTTAAGGCATTCTAGCGATGTCTGACTGTGAAAATGGCGATCACGGCCAAAATATTACATGGAGATGACTGAAAGTTAACATATTTACTTATTGTTGAGCAATATCGGTTCAGCGGTTCAAAAGTTATGAACGAAAATGTAAGGACACCTCAAAAATTTTTGTACATTCAACATAACCTAAAAATACAAAATACTTTGAATCGACTGCTGGTTGTCATATGTGAACAGAACTGAACACCGAATGGTATTTAAACAAGTACGAACATATTTTTTGACAAAAAAAAAAAAAAATGGTGGATTTTTTTTTACCAATTTTTTTTTTTTCGCGGAAATAAAAAAAAAAAAAATTCTTAAAAGTAATTTCCTTTTAATTAA
The DNA here is from genome assembly GCA_963921195.1 of Pegoplata infirma. Taxonomy (NCBI): domain Eukaryota; kingdom Metazoa; phylum Arthropoda; class Insecta; order Diptera; family Anthomyiidae; genus Pegoplata; species Pegoplata infirma. Next base: position 99,896,492 of record OY992537.1, read on the forward strand.
ATTTTTTTGCAATAATCTTTTTGAAATTGTGTAGGGTATCAATACATTCGGCAAGACCGAATTTAACTTTTTTACTTGTTGTCTTTCCATTTTTCCAATTTTTTTTCCATTTCACCAACTGCATTCTCAAAAACTGCAAAGCGCGTGCGACACGGCAATTTTTAACCGATCAAGTTATTTTTTACATTTCACATTTTAGAAAATAAAAAAAATGTCCACCTTAGTTAGGGTTGGCAGACGGCCTGGAATGACCTGGATTTTCCAGTTATTTTATGTCTGGTCCAATTTTTAGCTAAAAATATAATTTGTCCAGTTAAAAAATGATTTATTTAATTTAGCAATTATTTTTTCTGACTACTTTTTGAATAAAACATTAATCAAAAATAAAACATAAATGCCTCTTTTGCCTACAACAAAATGTGCTCTTTTTGCTGCATTTTCATTATTTTCTTTTTTAACTTTTTCGAGCATCTCGGACAGTTAGCGTTGATTTCGACACAAATGTTTTCCTTGAGCTCATCGATGATTTGAGGATTGTTGGCGCTAACTTTGCTTAAAATAATCCCACAAAAATGTCTGGATGTGTCAAATCTGTAAATGAGGGTCAGTTGTTGTCGCCCCTTTTTTTACAACGCACATCCGGGAAATTTTATTTGGCCTGCTAGATATCCATATTTGACCACTTTGGTCTTGTTTTTGTGGGGTTTTTTGAAAAAAAATATACGTCAACAATCCTCAGAACAATGACGAGCTAAAAAACATCAACATTTCGAGATGCTCGAAACAGTAAAGGAAATGCTTAAAAAAGACACATTTTGCCGTGGCCAATAGAGACTGCCATTTATATGAGTTATATGAGGAGTTCCGGCTAAGACTTAAATTTTGAGGTAAAAAGATGTGATTTTTGTTTTGATGGCACATCGATGAAAGTTGGCATAAATATTAAAAGCTATTTAAGAATAAGAAATTCGTTCGCGTCAATTAAATCGCGCAAGGGGGTCAAAAGTTATGGCGGTTTTAAGATTTAGCGGTTTTAAAAAATCTTAAAAATATTTTAAATATTTTTTTTCTACACATTTGTTGCATGCGTTATTAAAACATGCCAGGATATATAATTTCTTCTAAAATATATGATATAAATTTAACCCTTTAATGACCAAACGATTTAAAAAAAATATATCTAAGTACCTAAAATCGCAATTAATTCGCGGTAAAAGAAAAGTTTCACAATTTTTTATAACATATTTAGGCAATGCGCGTTGGTTTTACTGAAAAAAAAATCACGGAAAATCGTATCATTGTACCAGTGTTTAAAAAAATCGGTGATGCTTTTTTATAAAAAGAAAATTTAATATGGTCCAAAAAATCTATAATCATCAAAATTTTTTAACCCGCCTCTGATTTTATGATGACACTAGGGTGTTCAGTCGATTAATTCTTGTTCGATTAATCGAACAATTTTAGACGAATAATTGTTCGATTAATTTAAAATTGCTAATTTCGATTAAAGGATTAATCGAAGAATTTATGCCGATTAATCGAATAATAATAATATATGTTTTTTCTGAAAATATGTATAATTTTTTAAAATGTTTAAGTCCAATAAACAAACCAAATGTATGTTACCGTTGGAATTAAAAAAACACAGCCATGTTTACTTGAGTGGTCGTTATTTTAAATTTGTTTTCTGATTTTCGCTGCTCCTGAAGCTTGGATTTGTTAAACGAATTAAATAAGTACCTGATAAATTTTTGGGCCAAAGCTGTCTACAGTCATACAGTTAAAATCGGGGAAAGTTTCGAGTTTTCGGCACTAATTTATAAAAAAAATAAAATTACAAATTTAAGATTTCCCAAATAAAGTCAGATAATAAATATAATTTTTTTTTTTGTAATATCGGTAATTCAATAAATTTGTCAAAAAATTGTTTTTGAATTCTACACAAATCTCCAAAATGTTTTTTTTTTAATTTTCTCAAACAAATTAGCAGAAAACTTAAATTTTGATACATTTTGAAATGATTTTAATTTTGTTTTTTTGTTGTTAATAAAATGTTTAAATACTTGAAATACTTGGCCCTTACCACAAGAAAACAAAAAGTCTATTTTAACAAAAGTTTTATTTTAAATTTTCAATTTTCAATACATTTTTTAAAAGTTGATTTTAAAAACAAAAACAATTTGTATGGAAATAAAATTAAAAGCTGGTTTTAAATATATTTTATTTTTCTATGGTAAGGCTGAATGTTTTTTATTTACTCAAGTACCATTTTTTTCTAAAATTGTCGAAAAAATTTTGTAATTTAGAAATTGTCTGAATTTCTAATTATTCGATTAATCGAACAATTTTAAAATTTTTTTCGTTTAATCGAATAATTTAAATATAGCAAATATCGATTAATCGTTTAATCGAACAATAAAAAAACCCGATTAATTGAACACCCTAGATGACACATCAAGTGGGCTTTCATTTAAAAAAAATTTCATCCGATTTCGTGTAAAGCCTTGGATGTGCCAGATCAAAACAGGTTTAGATAAAATCATCGCGCTTTCCGGCCAGAATGGCTTAAAGTAAAAAGTCAAATAGCAAATCAGTTCTACTCGTTAAGGCACGTCTTTTGGTGTATTAAAATCAACATGATGCATTAATTGCTACCTAAAAAAATTGGAAACAGATTTGCAAATTTCGCTCAATTTTCAAAAATGCCATAAAATTTTTGCAATTTATTTTTTATAAACCCGCCAGTGATTTTTTTTGTGTAAACTCCTAAAAAACTCGGTTTACGCAAGAGTCCACCAAATTTCGAATGAAACCGGGAATGTGCCTCGCGAAAAACTGGTATTTTAAAAAATTAGGTTTTTTCTTTCGAACTTTGATCTGCTGAAACTGCTTAACTATTCGTGGCACATTAACGGGATTAATTCCAAAATGTTAAAAATTACAACAGCTACCAACTCTAGTTCAACTTTTTTCATTTTATAGAGGGGGCCGAAATCCCTGATCAAAAAACCTCGAAAATTTAAAAACTCTTAATTTTTGGTTTCAAAATTTAACCGTCTTATAACTTCTTACCAAGCGATGAAGCATCTATCAAGCCAACATTAAAATAATCTTTTATATGTACTGACTTTGTGTTATGCCGGAAAAGATTGAAATATAAGGAGAACTTAAAAAAAAAAATGCGAAAGAAGGTAAAAACTATGGATTATTTCAAGCCATTTTTATCGATTTTTCAACTTTAACCCTCTGTAACTTTTACGGATAAAGTGGGGTAATCCTTAAACATTGCTCAGTGATGGTTCAAGGTCTTGTTTACACAACTGCATTTACAGTTTTTCTAAATTCTAAAAACTGACGTTTTTTTTTAAACATTTATTTCAGTTTCACTGAGTTAAAATTTAAAAAAGATTTCATGATATATGAAAAGTAGTACAAAATAAAAATATGTATCTCACATATACAAATCGGTTGATTTTTTTTTTTAAATTATTAAAAAAAATGTACGAGTCCAGTTACTTTTTCAATATCCAGCTGAAAATTTTACTTTGTCCAGTTATTTCACTTTTAATATCTGGCAACCCTAACCTTAGTAGTTACATATGAGACGAATGAGTGATATTTCATAATGAATTCAATATTAATCATACGCCTAAGTGTTACTTATGCTTTGAAATTTTATTTTGGTCACATTTAGGACTGAAAGCGTATTTACGATACAATGCGACAAGCAGGTTTCCGTCGTAATAAATTTTATTTATTACACTGTCCGTCAAAAACGAAAGACTGTAAATGCCGTTTTACACCATTTGATCTACACATTCAGACGTATGTACATCATCCGGTTCATGTTTAATATTAGCTGTCAGACGGTTTAATGATTTGCGATTGATTTGTTTTCCGTTTGTTGTGTCATTTATAAAAAATCCTTCCTATATTTTTTTTCGTTTCTTATTTTTTTGATCTTTGTAATAAATATGAAAAAATTATATTCCTTATACATTATTTTTTTACATCTTTTATCCACACAAGATATTTAGTCAATCAATCAGGCATTTAGTTTGTTGCATTTCAATTTACCTCCCTATTTTTTTTCTTTTCTTTTAAATATTATATTTACAGCTTTAAATTTTTTTATTAAAGTAACAAACACAAAACATAAAAAGTAACCACAAAAAGTGTATATCCTTTTATTATAACATACAAACAAACAATTGGTTAATTAAATTAACTTTAAAAATTTTCATTAATGCATTTCTTTTTTGTCCCAAAAGCAAAAACTAATAAAAAAAAAACTATTAATAATGTCGAATTAACAATTTTAAATGCTGATACATAAATTCCTTATTCAATTGAATATTTATTTATCCAATAAAAAAAAAAAAATTTTTATAATGACTTGTAAAAAATCATGGTTCAAATATAAAAAAGAATTCAATTCCCAAAAAATACTACTAAAATTGGTTTAACAAATTAAAAAAAAAAAAAAACTTAATGAAGGAAAAGCGATTATTTATACACTGAAAACAAAAAAAAAAAAAAACATAAATATGCCTAAAATAACGATAATAAAAAAACAAAAACATTTTTTATTAATAATAAACGAAAAGAGGAAAAAAATATATATTATAAAGTCAAATACATACATATTTGCCTTATAATATGTTAGAAATATTTGGTAAGATCAATTTCAAAAGTTGTATGAAAATTAAATGTTTAATAAATTACTCAAATTTTGTACTCAATAATGCTGGATTAATAATGAAAGAGGACTATATTCTGCAGAATGGAGTGTATCACTACTAAATAGCAACAATTTACCCAGAAAAAAAGTTAACGTACATTATTTGGCGGAAAAAAACTAGAAAAAAATTCGAAGTCCAGCAAAAAAAATTTTAAACATTTTTTTCTACACCATTTCCATTTTGTATTCAAAATTTTCTAAATGTGAGCTAAAACACCTCAATTCAACGGAGGAGTTGACCGCACCCCCTCCAATTTTAATGAAATTTAGTACTGGGGTTTACTTTAACAAAAAAGAGATTTTTCCAAGTCTTCAGGCTTTTGGTCATTCCAGTATTCGAGATATCGAGGGCCTATATTCAAAACCCTCTATCTGAAAAAACACAACTTTTCAGGAGAGCCAAAAAACTGTTTATTTCGCGTATTATTAGAGTAATTAAAATTCTATATTCTACAATATTTTTTTAAATCAACTACTGAATCTCACATATGATTCGTTTTTAAAATTTTGCACTATTGGGGGTTTTAGAGGATAGATAGAGGGTTTTGTTTCTCAAAAATATTAAGTACATGAATGAAAATGATCAGATAGAGGGTTTTGTATTTTAATAAAAATTGATTATTATGATTTCATTTACGACATCGTTAAATTTTTAACGTAATTTATTAATGATAACGGCTTATAAAAAATTCCGAAATCGCGGTTTTGGTCCACAGATGCGAATTTTTAAGACAAAAATTATTTTTTTACCGAATTCGTCTCAAAAGTTGATAAACTGTTGAGTATGTTATGTAAAAAATAGTAAAAAAAATTAAAAACGCGATTTTGGTCCACAGATGCTGATCAGCATCGGGATTTTTAAGATTAAAATTTTTGTTTCATAATGTACACAAGACATCCAAATTTTGAGCCATATTTTTCAAAAAAGTCAAACAAGAATTTTCAGAAAAAATTAGCATCAGCGGACCAAAATCGTGGTTCTGGAATTTTGTTGACAAATTCATGTGCAGCATGCAAAAATTAGTATGAAAACATGTAATGCATGATGAAGTTATTCAAAAAAAATATTTTTGAATTAATTATTTGAAAAGATAGAGGGTTTTGCATTCAGAAAAATTAATTGTGTAAGAGATAGAGAAAACCAAAAATGCAAATAAAATAGCAAAAAAAATATTTTTGTTTTGAATTTTACACTATAGATGAGGGCCGTTTTACTGAATATTTTGCCATCAAAAAGTCATTTTCGTGAAAATGGAAGATAGAGGGTTTTGAATATAGGCCCCCGATATGCTGTATTGAAAATTAACAAAATCGTATATATTTGACAAAAGTGTTCTGAGATAAATAAAGATAACGCGAAAAGTAATAACAATACAGGTCTCAGTCAGGTTGCAAATAATCGGTAATGAGACAGTCTTTAAAATGGCGTTCGCCAAGATTTTTTTTGAAAAATGTCAAACAAAGGTCATTGGTTTTAACCTTAATTTTTGGAGAGCTATATCTCAAAAAATGATATTTTTAAAATTTTGGAAAAAATATATGTTGTCAAGAATCACCTATACTACTTAAGTTTAAATTTTCAGGATGGAGACTTCATTGGAACTTTTTATATTAATAGAAACATTGTGACAGGAAAGAAAAAGCGGTGTAATTTCACTTAGAAAAAATTTTTTTTTTGTCTTTAAATTCTGGTAACAAAATTAATTTTTCTGAATGTTTTTGGCGTGCTGAGTCCAAATATGACCTCTGAACTGGCCTATCACTTTTACTTTTCAAGATATATGCACCTAAATGTTCAAAAAAAAACACAGCAATAGCATTTTAGCAATTTTCACACATTTATTGCGATAGGCCAGTTCAAAGGTCATATTTTGACTCAGCACGTCAAAAACATTCAGAAAAGTGAACTTTGAAACCAGAATCTCAAAGACAAAAAAAAATATATTTTTTGTAAGGGAAAATACAGCGCCTTTTCTTTCCTGTCATTATGTTTCTATTAATATTCAAAGTTCCAATGAAAATTTAAACTTAAGTAGTATAGGTGATCCTTAATAACATATATTTTTTCCAAAGTTTTAAAAATATCGTTTTTTGAGATATAGCTCTCCAAAGATTAAGGTTAAAACCAATGACCTTTGACCTTTTTCAAAAAAAACCTTGGGGAACGCCATTTTAAAGGCTGTCTCATTACCTGTTATTTGCAACCTGACTGAGACCTGTATTGTTATTACTTTTCGAGTTATCTTTATTTATCTCAGAACACTTTTGTCAAATATATACAATTTTGCCAATTTTCAAGACCCCATATCTCGGGAAGAAAAACTACCAGAATTTCATTTATTTATCTCAGAACACTTTTGTCAAATATATACAATTTTGCCAATTTTCAAGACCCCATATCTCGGGAAGAAAAACTACCAGAATTTCAAAATTTTGGCACTATGATTTTTTTGTAAGGGCCCAACTGTATTCCAAGTTTTATCAAATTCGAAAGGGGTAAGGTCAAAAATGCTACTTTTTTTCGGTTGAATTGAGGTGTTTTAACTCATGTATTTTAAAATTTTCCAAATGAATTTTAAATATGTCCAAATATATTTTAAATTTTTTTTAATGTATTTTAAAATTGTAAATTTTTTCAAGTTTTTCAAATATATTTTAAAATTTTCTAAATGTATTTTGATATTGTCCAAATGTATTTTAAAAATTTCTAAATATATTTTAAAATTGTCCAAATGCATTTAAAATTGTCCAAATTTAGTTAAAAATTGTCCAAATAAATTTTTAAATTGTCCGAATGTATTTTTTGATTTTCCAAATATTTAAAATTTTCCAAATGAATTTTTAAATTATCAAAATGTATTTTAAATTTTTCCAAATGTAGTTAAAAATTTTCCAAACGTATTTTTAAAAATTCCCGAATGTATTTTGAAATTGTCGAAATGTAATTTCAAATTATCCAAATGTATACAAGATATGTATGTATATTTTCAAAATTGTCCAAATGTATTTTTTTGGTTTTTAAATTTTTTCAAAAACTGGGCTAAGGAGATTAAATATTGGAAAAAATTGGGAAAACTGTCAAATTTGTGTAGATTAAATATTTATTAAATTTAAGCGAAATGCACCACAATCTCAAAATACCACAATAATATACATTCTTATATATTTTTTTATGGGCTATCGATAAATAAATTTTTTATTTTGGAAAATTTTCGCATTTAAATATTAGATTTTATAAAAAATACCCAAGTAAAAATGTGAAGGATCAGTACTGATCCGAAAAATGGATCGCTACGATTAGATCAGTTTTAATCGGACGGATAAAATTTCATCCGAAAAATGGGTTTATCTAATTATATAAACCCATTTTTCGGATAACATTGTATCCGTCCGATTAAAACTGATCTAATCTTAGCGATCCATTTTTCGGATCAGTACTGATCTTTCAAATTTCGGATCAGTACTGATCAGAGTAAGATCTTTTAAATCTCGGATAAGACGTGATATATAAAAATATATCTAAACATTTTTACTCGGGTATGCAATTCTCTTGTATTTTATTGTGTCAACACCGCGTATGAGTAACGAAAATTCGTTGGTTTCATGATAGAATTACAGAATTTAAAAAAAAAAACAATATTCAAATGCGATTTTCTCGAAAAATGCCCTTCTGATTTTTTTTACGAGAATAGACAAACACCTAAAATTAAAAAAAAAAACAAATGTGGCCGGATTTTGAATAAATTGACATTAGGTGTGTTCCAGAACTTTCCGGGTAAAGTTCGGTAAAATGAGAGAAAATCTTAAAAACTCTCACCATACCGCAAAAATGCACAAAAGTACGGGAACGCTAAAAACCACATTTCTAGCTCAAAAACTAAAAAATGTAAACAAATTGAAATGCTAACAAATTTTAGTAAGAAAAAATACGTTCAACTATGCGAAACAAATTGTAAAAGTTGATTTTATTGACTAAATATGAGGGGGTTAGAGCACAAGGGGTTCAAGTGACTTTTTTAAAAAAATTGAGTTAACATATGGAATTAGTAGGTGAAGTTCACAGTAGTTCATAGCACCAGAAATTAATGTGAAATTCTTATTCGTTAGCGAGATATGGCGACAATTTTTAGCTCTTGTTACTAAAATACCTGTTTTGCTTGGAGCACAAGGGGTATATGAGCACTTAAACCCCTTGTGCTCCAAGCAATTATTAAAATTTAGTTTTTCACGTGGACAAAGTGGTTGAATTCCGAGAAGTTCTTGTAGTAATAGTAATCAAATTTTGCAAGAGCATCTTCAGTCTGTAACCAGCGGTTAAAGTGTGAAAAATGGCGATTTCCGACCAAAATTCATGTCCGAATTTTTTGACCAAATTCGGCTCAAAAATTAGGAATTTTTGCGTACATAATAGGAAAAATATAAAAAAATCCCAAAAAAAAATATTGGTCCACAGATGCTGATTTTTAACATAAATATTATTTTTTTTATCCAAATTGGTCCTAAAAGTTGGAAAATGTAAAGCAAGTTATCTAAAAAATATTAAAAAAATATAAAAAACACGATTTTCGTTCAAAAATGCTGATCAAAGATTTTGATACCAGATGCTAATCAGCCATTTTGGACCAAAATCGTGGGTTAATTTTTAAAATTTTTCACATAAAATACTCAACATTTTTCGACTTTTAAGACAAATTTGGTTAACAATATTTTTTATGTTTATAAATCAGCATCTGTGGACCAAAATCGCAATTTTGAAATTTTTTAAATATTTTTCCCATAAAACGCGCAAAAGTTCCTTATTTTTGACCCAGATTGGGTTAAATATTTCAGATATAAATTTTGGTCCAAAAACGTAATTTTTTAAACTTTGACCGCTGGTTGCAGACTAAAAATGACCTTGCAAAAATTTTTCATAAATTTTCCCACAATTAGCTACTCCATGTCCATCGTTCGGCAGGTATCACGGCACGAAATTCGAAAGTTCAGATTTCAAGGGACGCCCTAATGAAGATGAAGATGAGCCCGATGATGTCATGGAATCTGATTATGACGACTAAAAAATTAAACAAAGAACCATTAAAGACTTTCGTAATAAAATGTGGTTTCCTTTTACAAATAACTAACATTCTTTTCATAATTTAGAAATTTATAAAAAAAGTTAGAGCACAAGGGGTATAAGTGCCACTTACATAATTCAGAGGCCATTTTTGGGTGCTTGTATTTGTGAAATATGGTATTTTTTTAACTTGTTAGATTAAAATATATCTCAGGATCTCTATTAACTAAAAAATAATATTCTAGATATCATCTAACATTTTTTACTGTAATTTAACTATAACCTCTTTTTCCTATTATTAAATTTAAGGCACTTAAACCCCTTGTGCTCCAAGCAATTATTAAAATTTAACTTTTAAGACCAATTTGGTTAAAAATAATTTTTATGTTTGAAAATCAGCATCTGTGGACCAAAAGTGGAATTTTTAAAAAAAATTTCCCATAAAGTACTCAAAAATTCCTAATTTTTGAGCCAGATTTGGTTAAATAATCGGCAGGTATTATAATACAAAATTCGAAAGATTAGATTTGACGGGATGCCCTAATGAAGATGAATATGAAGATGAGCCCAATGATGTTATGGAATCTGATTATGACGACTAAAAAATTAAACAAAGAACCATTACACATTTTCTTAATAAAATGTGGTTTTCCTTTTACGTATTTACAAATTTATAAAAAAAAGTAAGAGCACAAGGGGTATAAGTGCCACTTACTTACTTCAGATGCAATTTTTGGGTGCAAAAGGGGTGTAAAAGACGGTATTTTTTTAACTTGTTAGATAAAAATATATCTCAGGAACTCTATTAACTAAAAAATAATATACTAGATATCATCTAACATTTTTTATTGCAATTTAATGGCGCTTTTCGACCAAAATTCATGTCCGAATATTTTGACCAAATCCGGCTCAAAAATTAGGAGTTCTTGCGTACAACTGCTAAATGCGTAGGAAAAATATTGTGCTCGATTCTGGAGTACTATTTCACCATTCACCAAATTTTTAAAAATTTGATATTCTTTTGAATTTCAAGATTTTAAATTTTTTTTCTTGTTAAAATATAGTAATATCTTAAATAATTACAAGGAAAAATTTAAAAATCTTAAAATTCGAAAGGATATCATATTTTTAAAAAGTAGGTGAATGGTAAAAGAGTACTCCCGAATCGAGCACATTAAAAAAAAAAAAAAATATTGGTCCACAGATGCTGATTTTTCTGCACAATTTTTTTTCTTATCCAAATTTGTCCCAAAAGTTGTAAAATGTAAAGCATATTATATAAAAAATATTAAAAAAAGTATAACAACACGATTTTGGTCCACAAAAATTGATCAGAGATTTTGGTCCACAGATGCTTATGAGCATTTTTGGCCCAAAATCGTGTTTTTATTTTTATATTTTTCACATACTCAACATTTTGCTACTTTTAAGAGGAATTTGGTTAAACATATTTTGTATGATTGTAAATCAGCATCTGTGGACCAAAATTGCTATTTTGGAATTTTTAAATATTTTTCCCCAAAATTTCTAATTTGTGTGCCAGATGAGGATGAATTTTGGTCGAAAACGTACGAATTTCGAAAGTTTACATTTGACGTGATGCCCTAATGAAGATGAAGATGATCCCAATGATGTCTTGGAATCTGATTATGACGACTAAAAAATTAAACAAAGAACCATTACAGATTTTCTTAATAAAATGTTGTTTTCATTTTACGAATTTACAAATTTATAAAAAAAAGTTAGAGCACAAGGGGTATAAGTGCGACTTACTTACTTCAGATGCAATTTTTGGGTGCAAAAGGGTGTAAAAGACGGTATTTTTTTAACTTGTTAGATTAAAATATATCTCAGGATCTCTATTAACTAAAAAATAATATTATAGATAGCATCTAACATTTTTTATTGCAATTTAACTTTAACCTCTTTTTTCTCATTATCAAATATAAGGCACTTGAACCCCTTGTGCTCTAAATAGAAATTTATAAAAAAAGTTAGAGCACAAGGGGTATAAGTGCCACTTACTTACTTCAGATGCAATTTTTGGGTGCAAAAGGGTGTAAAAGACGGTATTTTTTTAACTTGTTAGATTAAAATATATCTCAGGATCTCTATTAACTAAAAAATAATATTATAGATAGCATCTAACATTTTTTATTGCAATTTAACTTTAACCTCTTTTTTCTCATTATCAAATATAAGGCACTTGAACCCCTTGTGCTCTAACCCCCTCATTTGGAAAATTTTAAAATACATTTGGAAACTTTTAAAATACATTTGGACAATTTTTAAATTCATTAGGACAATTTTAAAATCCATTTGGACAATTTTTTAAAATATATTTGAATAATTTAAAAATAGATTTAAAATAAATTTAGAAAATTTTTAAACATATTTGGCGAATTTTTAAAATCATTTGAAAATTCGAAAACATTTTAAAATAGAATTGGAAATGGTGTAGTATTACAGGTAAAACACTTGTTAAGAACCATCGGTTCAAAGAAATTTTAGCGATGTCCGTCCGTGTGTAGAGGACACGATATAGTCCAAAACAAAAGAGCTAGACTCCTGAAGTTTGGCACGATATGTCTTGTGGCCATAGACTGGTTAAGTTTGAAAATCGGCAAAATCGGACCAGGAAAATAGTTTCCCGTTGAAGAACTAAAACTTCCCTAAAAAACAGAATTGCGATCAGGAAGGAGAAATCAACATCCACTTTATAACGGGTATCCTTGCCAAATTTAGCGTATTTTGTAATCACAAATTGTAATTCCAAATTTTAAAGAAATCGGGCCAGTTATGCTTATAGTCCTCATACATATGAGGCATTCCACACCAAATGTCCAGCGAAAAAAAAACACCGTAAACGTCTGAATAGGTTGTATAGGATAGCCCTATATGAAACTTAGAAAATTGCGTTTTTGGTTTTTAAAATTTTCAAAAACTGGGCTTAGGAGGCGTGGTCAAATATTGGAAAAATTGTCAAATTTGTGGCGAGATGCCTTGATTAAATATTTATCACATTAAAACGGAATGCACCACAATCTCAAAAATTTACATTCTTATATAGTTTTGTATGGGCTATCGATTAATTTTTTTTTTGGAAAATTTTCAGAACCCGTTCTGAAATTTGCCATTTTTTAAAAAAGTCAATTTATCAAAAATCCGGCCACTTTTTTTTTCTTTTCTAATTTTTTCAAAAATTCAAATGCGATTTTTTCGAAAAAATCGCATTTGAATTTTAAATTTGATAACAATTTAGTAATTTGCTTGTATTTTCTTGTTTCAACAGAGCGTATGATGAATATTTATGCAATTAATAATACTCATTCGCAACGTTGAAACAAAGAAATACAAGCAAATTACAAAATTGTTATGAAATTTAAAGTTCAAATGCGATTTTCTCGAAAAAAAACGAACATCTAAACTTAAAAAAAAAATTAAAAAAGAAAAAACAAAGTGGCCGGGTTTTTGATAAATTGACTTTTTTAAAAAATGTAAAATTTTAAAAACTAAAAACGCAATTTTCTTAGTTTCATATAGGGCTATCCAAACAACCTATTCAGAAATTTACGGGACACATGTTTTTCTGTAGCGGGACATTTGGTGTGGAATGCCTCATATATAGTCCGATATTCACATAAATCTCTAAACCATTTTCCAAAAATATAATCAATGATTAGTATTAATCATTGATTAACTTTTGATAAGTTGCCAGCCCTAATCGTTTTAAGGACTGGTAACTAAGATTTTGATAAGTTGGGTACTTATCATTGATTCGTTTCATTAGACCCTAAAATATATAGAGCACAAGGGGTTTAAGTGCCGTTTTTCTAAAATTGACATAAGCCCCTCATATCGTCGCTGCGCCTAAAAATGGAGTCATGTGTTTTGGGGCAAGTGTTCAGGAGAGCAAAAAAACTGTTTATTTTCGTCCCTTCGCGATATTTTTTAAAAGTTTGTTCTACAAAAAATTCTTGTACCGATATGCTATCCACATACTACAAAAAAATTATGAAACATTTAACGGTTTTCCAGTGGTGCAGAAATTTTCAAAAAACATACACATAACTCCTTTTTTAAGTACTTTTTGGAACAAAATTTTAATAAATGGAAATATTTTTTACACATAACTCCTTTTGCTTATGAATCCATTTTTATTGTTAATTTTTTTTCGAGAGAGACAAAGACTAAATATAGTTTGTTGGTGGTATAAAGCGACATTAGTTAGACAAGGTCCTTAAAGTTTTTATATTTAAAAGCTCTTCAGTAAACAGCGAACAACAGATTTTTCGCAAAACTGGTGCTGATTTTTTGTTTTTTTCTTGTAAATATTCAAGAGCTTCGACATAAATTGACATTTGCGAAAGATGGTGTACTTTAGATACTAAAATTTTCCGCCGTCAATGATTTAATTGCTTTCACAAGGCTGTATTACCCGTCATTTAGGATTTAGATAAAAGGATGAAAATATGCAAATATTTTACAAAAAATCTTGACAAATTCATTCAAAATACTTGGATGCTACACGCAAAGAAAAAACATGTTTGGAGCATGATCACGGCAACAATTCTATGTTATCTACAACAATACATTGTTCTAGCAATCATGTTATAATTGTTATAATTGTTTTAATTTTTTTCTAAAAAAATTATGTTTGCAGGGATCATAATAGCATGTTCACCACTCTCAAATTAAAAACATGTTTGGTTGGAACAACGGTATGGTTACGAAAAATCTGACCACAAACATGGTGGCCAGACTTTATGATTCTAGTAATCAATATGTGATCAAAAATAAACATAATATATTAATTTTAAGTTCACAATCATGGTTATGTCTGTTACAGATAGCATTTATGTTTGTGTCTATTCAGTAGTTTGTGATTTGTCAACCAGGTCTGTTGGTAATATTAAAATTAAAAAAAAGTGATTTAAAATAAAAAAAAAACAAAAAAAAAAAAAAAATCGGTGTACAAAATTCATATACAAATATATAAAATCCATAAAATGGGGTAAGTAAAATATTAATTGACTTTTTATATTGTGATATGTTTGTAATATATCGTCACATAAAATGGAAAACGCCCTAACTAACAAAAAATTCAAAATCGGTATTATGATAGATTCTGGTGTATTTTATTAACCTACAAAAAACTAGGGTCACATAATAAAAATTAGCGATTTTATAGCCAAAAATTACAAACATGTGAATTGCGAAATCGCCAATGAACGCAACTAGAAATACATTTTTTAATCATTTTGTGATTTACTTGGATACATATTCACAAAACGTACGTCCTCACAAAATTTTAGCCCAATTCAATCAAAACCGACAAAGTTATTAACAAATTAAAAATTTACTCTATACTGTTTTTTGCATCTCCTGTAAAATTAATAAAATGTTAGTTAGGGCCTTTTGCATTTTGGGTGACGATATGTATTTTATTAAGTTTTTTTCAAACACACTAAAAATGTTACCAAACATGTTATGCTCATTGTAGCGAAATGGCTCCTGCTAAAAAGGACCATGTTTTGTTTGTTAATAAAAGTTTTTTGTAAAATGTAAACATACTATTATGTCGCCAACAATTGCATGATTAAAGAAGATCATGCTTTATTTAAAAACAATCTTGTTATGATTGAGCGTTTTTTTTTTCCAAAATAACGCGCTAAAATTTAATATTTTGTTTGGTCGCATCATTCTTGTTTATGTTTTCAAAACGCTGGTCGTAAAATCTAAAATGAACGGGGTTAAATTGTTAAAAACTTGTTTCGAAAACAAAAAACAATTAATAATTTTGAATTTTAATGGTATTAATGATTTTGGTGTGTTTGAAGATGAAGGTAAGTAATAATTTTTATGTACTAATAAGTAAATTGTTTCTGAATGCAAATGTGTTTTTTTTTTATCAATTCCAGTTAAAAAAAGTTATAACTTAGAAAGAAATTGCAAAGTGCGTGTCTTTTCAAGTGACTTTGAGGTAAAGCCAGAGATATTTTCGGAGCTGGTGACTCAATACTTGTCCACCCCCGAATTTGTGTTGGATATAAAAGTTGCATGTAAGTAATAATTTGTTAAAGGTAAAACAAATTACTCTACCCGAACATTAAAACAAATCTTGATGCGAGTGGGACGCGACCTTACACACTTGATTGCCATTGTGGTAATGTTCACAAATCTGGTCTCCAAACATGTCCATCACATAAGGTTTTTAAGAAAATTAAGGTCAAAGTTAAAATTTTTTGAACAACTCATAGCGGATGATTACGATGTGATGGCGTCTTCAAATTAAGTCGATGGTAAAACTTAAACATTGCTCTTTAATATGCAGAACTCATTTGGTCAGTCGCCATAGTGCACCAATTTTCTTTTAATGATGCCTTTTTCCTCCCAAAACAATTTCTTGATGCGACTTGACGCCATCTTATACACATTATGGCAAATGTTCTCCTGGTCACAAATTCGGTCACCAAATTTTTCCATCACATCAGGTTTGTAAGAAAATTGAAGTCAAAGTTCAAGAAAAGTTTATTACTATGTAGTACATATAAATTTTGAAATCATTATATGTATTACATAGTAATAATTGTATTACAATTAGTGAATTGAAAGACAATTAGTGCCCAAAGGGTTAAGGCGACTGACCAAATCAGTTTTGCATTTTAAAGAGTAATGTTTAGGCCTTACCTTTTACTTTTTTTAGCTTTTTAAATTTTGATTTGATACATTTTCTCAAAAACCAGATGTGATGGAGAAGTTTGTAGACCGGATTTTGACTGGCAGACCAATTGCAATCAAGTGTATATGGTTAATAATACAATTATTTATTTAATTTTTTAACAGATTCAGCTGACAATACACCAACATCTCCTATTTTTGAACCGTCTACTACAACAATTTCGGTTTTTCAAGCTGCCGATGAGCTTTACACACAAACAGTAGAAAACCCGATTTGCTATTTACCGTCAACATCAACAGGCGTGTTCCAGGAGAGCTTTGCCGGACCTCAAAGTATTGGTGTTCCTCCATTGGGCAAAATTCCGTCAAGCGAGGTAAATTAAAATTTTAATTATTGTTTGTTCAATCAAATAAAAAAAAAATTCCAGGACATAGCAAATATATGTAAACGGGAAAATCTTCTTAACTTAGAAGCTTTGAAAAATAAACACAGGACGCATATAGCGAAAGCGGTGATATACTCAATACTTAACGCCAAGCCGGACAAAAAGTAAGTTATGTATATTTATTTCCAACATTAACTACCACCCTCCGATCTTTATGATACTTGGATATGTTGTTGATGATAGAAATATTCTCTTTCAAAAAAGACAATATTTCTCGAGTTATTCAAATATCAAAAATATCCATCCCTTATTTACATCCCTTATTTACACCCCCTAAATATGCAAAAATATCATTAAACAAGTAAAAAAGTTAAATTCGGCCGTACCGAATGTATTGATACCCTCCACAATATCAAAAAAATTATTGCAAAAAACATAAAAAAATTTGAAAAAATATCCGCAAAAAGAAAATTTGGAAAAAAAATCCGCGATTTTTTTTTTTTTGTCAAAAATGTGTTCGCACTTATTTAAGTACCTTTTGGTGTTCAATTATGTTCACATATGTCAACCAGCAGCCGAATTAAAGCATTTTGTATTTTTAGGTTATGTTGAATGTGCCAACATTTTTAAGGTGTCCTTACATTTTCGATCATAACTTTTGAACCGCTGAACCGATATCGCTCAAATACAATACCAAACTGCTCAGGAGAACTTCCAATAAATATGTTAAGTTTCAGTCATCTCCGTGTAATATTTTGGTCGTGATCACCATTTCCACAGACAGACGGAAATCGCTAGAATGTCTTAAAATCGATCACTGATCTTATATACTTATATATACTTTATGGGGTCCTAGACCGATATTTCGATAAATTACAAACGGAATGACAAACTTATATATACCCTTTATCACTAAGTGTAGGGTATAAAAAAAACCCAAAAAAAAATTCGTGTCCATTGATTTTTCCTGTTTTCCAAATTAGAAAAAATTCATGAAGATCGGCGGGTGACGTTAGGGAGACTTTCCTTGTTAGTGGAGGATATAAAAAAGAACACGTCATATGGTGTTTATATTAATATAATTTCCAAAATGTTAATAATTTTTTTTTTATTTTCAGATTAATAAGAGAAGATTTTGAGCAATTAGCTAAATCCATTGTAGAGGTTTATCCCTCAGAAGTAAAAGAAACTTATTATGTTCCTTTTATGCGAGGACATTTAGCTAAGGGGAAGTTGTTTGACGCATACAACAATGCCAGAACCAGACTAAGCGCTGCTGGGGTAATAACCAGACAAGTTAGAAATAACAGTAAGTAGAATTTTATATGCCCTCCAAAACATTTTTCAAAAATTATTAACTGATAAATGCATATTGTTAAAATATGTATTAAAATTAAATTAAAAAAATTTAAAAAAAAGTAAAACCCTTAAGTACGACCTTGTATCCCATTTTGTATTTAATAAATTTAGAAGTATTGGTTTAAAATTAAAGCTTAGCACAAAACCGATATCGCTAAAATACAATACCAAACGTCGGGGTCAGGAAAGTTGCCTTTAAAGGTCGATATTAACCCACAAAAATATTTGACCTGTGGGGCATTGACTTTGGATTCCTTTTTTGACTTGAAAATCGCAAAGTCCCGAACAAAGTGAATTTTACTTTTTTTTTTGCTTAAAATAGTAGTTTATATTCGGACATTATTCAAAAAGTGTTTTAATGAAAAAAAAAATTTTTCTCTAAAAATTGTTTTTTAAAAAAACTTTCTTGAAAAATTAGTTACTCTTTAATTAATTTTTTTGCATTAAAAGCTAAATAAAATAATGCGATTTTTAAAAATATACATATTTTCAAAACTGAGCTAATGTAACGTTATATTTTCAGCTAAAAACTAATTAAAAATATTTTTTTGCAAAACAAGACACCGGAATAAAAATAAAACAAACATTTTTTTCTTTAAAAACACCTTTTAGTAACGACCGAATATAAACTAATATTTTAAGCTAAAACAAAAGTTTAAAAAAAAAGTTTTCTCACTTTGTTCGGATCATCCCGTTTTTCAAGTCAAAAAAGGAACCCAAAGATATTGTCCTACTGGTCAAATATTTGTGACATTCTAAGCTTTAATACACATTTATATTTTTGGAAATCCGTTGTGTCCTTCCCAGGAAAAAAGGACATTCCAATATTGTTTTCAAAATTTGTTCTTGAAATTTTTTCAAAATTTTTTTTTTTTAAATTTTAAATCTTCATAGTTTTACCCAGAGTCATAGAGTAGTCCAACAAATGGCGTTTGAAAAAGTAGTAAACAAAAACCATATGGTATTGTTTACGAAATTTTATCACAAATCGAAATGTGAGCGAGATGGAAGATAGCAGTTTTACAATGAGAATGCAGATTGTTTTTTGTCTCTCTTTGCTTTGCGTTTGAACTTTTGTTTGGCATTGCCAGAATTTTCCAATTATCTTTGGTGATGCCAGATATACAAAACGGTCGATGGATTACTATGTCACTATGGTTTTACCTACGAAATTGCCTTTTCAAGTTTTTTAGTACGACTTATGGTTTCCGAGTAAAAAAATTATAAAAAACTGTCTAAAAGTCAATATTGCCAAATAAACGCTTTTTTAAACGCCCATAACTTGCAAAGTATTAATAAAAAAAAATAGTGTTTTTCATCATTTATGAAGCTCTATCAAATAACCAAGTCTTAACAAAATCAGTGATAAGCCAGTTAAATTTCCCATGGATTTGCTCATATACCCTCTTTTACTAACAATAAGTGAAGGGTTAAAAAATATAAAAAAATATTGCACATAGACCTTCTTTGAGTCCAGTAAAAATTATGATATTTTATATACTTTCATAAAGCCAAATAAAATAATTAGGGTAGATTTTGATCGGCTGAAGAAAAATTGAAAAAACATGTTCGACATGTTTCAGGGAACAAGTCTAGTTGGCAGATATTGCTCCTTTTTTTCAGAAATAGGGATGAAATAGGTGAGTCAAAAAAAAAAAAAAAATTGTCGGAGGCCCATGGTTTCCGAGTTATGGCCCTCCAAAGATTGGAGCTATAATTGGAAATATCTTATGAAAATGAAATCCGATCTGGTCAAAATTGGTTTCATTCGAAAGCTTATTGAAATACCTTTAATATGACATTTAAAAAAAATTGGATCCATTAACCTATTGGGGAGCAACAGCAAATTTTAAATTTTTAAACTGGACTTTTTGCAGTAAAATAATTTTATTTAAAAATTATGCCTTATTAACCTATATATTTATGGAACTAGGATTAAAGTTTAGATATTAAGCTTTAATTTGACATTTTGTTCGACCAATTAACCCTTATAGAACCGGAGATATCAAATGTTGAACATTGATAATTAATTTATTTTTTTTAATATTATTTTGATTTAAGGGTTGAAAAAGTTCAATTTTTAAAAATCGCCCATGTTGCTTAAAAACAGCTTGTTTTCATTTCCAAGCGTTCATATTTTATGAAAAGTTTACCTCATTAAGCTGAAATTTGTAGGAAATTCGACAACTCTGTTAATTTGTTTCACTTATTGCCGTTTTTTACGAGTATATTAAGCGAATTCTGGAATATGGCTGATTTTCGCCTTTTTGGGATTTTGAAAATATAGCATTACTTTTTTAAGAAATCTTTCCGATTTTCTACTTGTAAATATATAGTATAAGGTTATTAAATGCGAAAAAATTAAGTACAAATAAAAAAATTTAATTTTATCAATGTTCAATATTTGATATCTCCGGTTCTATAAGGGTTAATGGATCCAACTTTATGTCAAATTAAAGCTTAAGCTCTAAGCTTTAAGCTTATTTGCATAAGTATATAGGTTAATAATGCATAATTTTTAAATAAAATTATTTTACTGCAAAATGGCCACTTACAAAATCTAAAATTTGGTGTTGCACCCCAATGGGTTAATGGATTCAATTTGTGTAAATGTCGTATGAAAGGTATTTCAATAAGCTTTCGAATGAAACCAATTTCGACCAGATCGGACCATTATTTCAGAAGATATATCCAATTATAGTTCCAAACTTTGGAGGCCCATAACTCGGGAACCATGGGGCGCCGACATTTTTTTTTTTTTTTGGACTCAACATTAACAGATCTATCTGTAGTGTTTTTTTTTTTTTGGATCAGAGCAATGTCTGCCAACTAGACTTTAGCCGCCCTTCTTGCAGAGTAGTCGACGATGAGTAAAAAACTTTGGTTCTTTAACTTACCTACCGTGACGAATGAATTTGTAAACATTAGGGATGAGGAAAGTTGTCTCCCACAATATAAATGCCGGGGAAAAGGAACCTTTTCTTTGGACACATATTATGGTTTTCTTATTCTTTTTTTAAAATGAACACTTTTTGCGTGGAATTTAATGAAGTTATACTTTTATTACTGCAATCATTTGTAGTTTGTCATACAAATTTCCTTTGGTATCCATTCCTGTGCAAATGTAAATAAATAATAATTTTGTATATGTAATTTTTTCCCTTTTTTTTTTTATTCACCACACAAGTTTGTAGTTTGTTTTTATATCATAATTCTTCAAAACAGCTGACATTAGGTGAGTTTTTATGCTTGCTGTATTGTTGTTGGTGAATATATAGAGTGAAAAGAGGCGAGTGTGATATTTTAAGACCTTAATTAAGGGTTCGTTATACCGTATTCGCATTATTTTTTTTTAACTAGCTTAATTACTTAAACTACTCCATTTCCAATTGAAATTAAGAGCTTTCTATATGAAATTGAGAAAATTCTACATAATCTTGAGAATTTTTATTTGAAATTGGGAAAATTCCATTTGAACTTGAGATTTTCCATTTGAAATTGAAACTACTTGAAATGAAATTGAGACATTCTATTTAAAATTAAGAATTTCAAATGAAATTGAGATTTTTTGTTTAAAATTGAGAAAATTCATATTGAATTTAAGAATATCTAATTGAAATTGAGAAAATTGCATATGAAATTTTAAGTTTTCATTTGAAATTATTAAAATTTCAAATGAAATTGAAAAAAATTTCAATGAAATTGAAAAAAATTTCAAATGAAATTGAGATTTAACTTTTGAAGTTGAAATAAATACATATGAAATTGGGGGAAGTACAATTGAAATTGAAAAAAAAAATTCATTTGAAATTGAGAAAACTTTTAACGACTTTCTATTTGAAATCGAGATAATTTAAAATGAATTTGAGTTATTATCAAAATTTCAAATGAAATTGGAAAAATTTCGAATGAAACTCAAAAATTTCAAATAAAATTCAGATTTCCTTGGAAATTTTCATTTTATATGAAACTTAAAATTTTCATTTGAAATTTAAAATTTATATTTGAAATTGGAAAATGAAAAATGAAACTAAAAAATTTCAAATGAAATTGAGATATCTTTGGAAATTTTTTTAATTTCATTAGAAATTTTTCCAATTTCATTTGAAATTTCCTCCATTTTAATTGGAAATATCTCAAATTTATTTTAAATTATCTCAATTTCAAATAGAAGGTCGTTAGAAGTTTTCTCAATTTTAAATGAAATTTTTTCAATTTCAATTGTACTTTTGCCAATTTCATATGTATTTATTTCAATTTCAAAAGTTAAATCTCAATTCCATTTGAATTTTTTTCAATTTTATTTCAAATGAAAATTGCAAATGAAAATTTTAAATTTCAAATGAAAATTTTAAATTTCAAATGAAAATTTTAAATTTCAAATGAAAATTTTAAGTTTCATATAAAATGTTCTCATTCAAATGTAAATTTTAAATTTCAAATGAAAATTTTAAGTTTCATATAAAATGTTCTCAATTTCAAATGTAAATTTTAAATTTCAAATGAAAATTTTAAATATCATATAAAATTTTCTCAATTTAAAATAGATATTTTTAATTTTATTACCTTTTATAAAAAGTACCTTTTATTAAAAGTACCGAAAGTACACTTTTTGATACTTTTTTATTTCCTGAGGTATAAATAAAACAAACTTTTTTGTTTTTTAAATCATTACATTGGTGGAAGGTATTTAAAGATTCGGCACAGCCGAATATAGCTTTCTTACTTATTTCTCCTAAAATCGCTTAGTTTTTCCCGATTTTTTATAAAAACCCCTACTGTTTATGATCTTAAATCACCTGTTTTTGTGGTGAATAACAAGTAATCAAAAAGAAAGAAGAAAACGTGAAAAATGAAACAATACATATGTATATACTAATACAATAAATATATACAAATAATTACAATTATTAAAGATAGCCACTTCTAAACGGGTATAAACACAAACATAAGTGGATTGGATTGTCATTATATCAATTATATTAGATAATATATAGAAATTCAGAAAACTTCAACTTAAAGTTATAACAAAGTTGATACAGGTCGCAATAATTTAACAATTTTGCCAAAATTTGAAACTTGAGTTTCTTTTTATCCAAGGATAATGCCTATTGAAATTGGAAAGAATCGTTCATATAAAAACCGTTTTTTAATAGGAATCCTTTCGAAGCCGGTTACAGTATTTTGTATTGTAAGAATTTGATCTTGAGTTTCGACCTTATCACATGTTATCTAAATAAATAAAAACAACCCTTAATAAATGTATTTTGTTTTTACATTTTATTTTCTTAGAAGTGGCAGAAAAATCCAATACTACGGATGATAAAATCATTGACGACGTTGACAGTTGTGAGTTAGATATTTTAATATCAGGATGCGGTGAATGGGATCTGATATTAAATGCCTGGAAAAAGTCTCATGCGTATAGACAAAAAGAGCTTAACGATAATAAATTAACAACAGTAGATTACATAGAAAAATACGGGGTTCTTTTGAACAAAAAAAACTATGACTTGGTAAAAATAATTTATAAATGAAGCATATTGTGAAACATTTTTGTATGATTTGCATTACTCTATATTTTAGTTCGATATTGACTTCAAACTTTTATATCCAACATCAAGAACTATTAATGAATGGAAAGTGTACTATCTTAAAATTATTGAAAAGGCAAATAAACTAAAAGACCACGGTGCAAAGGAAATCTTAAATCACATAAAGAATACTAAGGATCAAGGTTCGTAAAAGTGAAAAAACATTTTTAAAGTTTAATCAATCAAATAAATTGAAGTTGTGGCTTATCAAGTTTTTACAATAAGCCCTTTAGTTCAGCTCTGAGTTTTTAAAATGTAAAAGGATTTATTGTTAGTAGATTTTTTCAACTATATTTCAGATTCAAAACTGGCATTATCTTTAATGCTTTTGCCTTACCTTCTGCCAAGCTCACGACAAAAGACAAAATTGGAAATTCAGGAAACTTTTATTTGCTATTGCAAGGTATACATATACATAAACATTTTATTTCAAATTTATTTGTATACCCTCCACATACAGTAAATATCGACGGCTCCATTCTAAAACATGCTAAGTCTAAAAAGCTAGTTTTGAGGTAATCGCCTTCAAAATTTATTGGCCTTATCTCGGGAACGGTATGAGATAGAACATTGAGACCTTTTTTGTTCGAATCACAATTGTAATAGAATTTATTTAAAATGTATAAATTTGTAGTAGATTAAATTAACTAACATTGATATTCTAGTTCAGATAGCATGTCTTAGTTTGGAAAAAAATTAACATTGAAATTCTTTTTTACTACTAAATAAGAACAATTAGCATAAAACAAAAATATAATTAAGGAGTTCACATGGGTGTCGTATTTGTTGTATAGTTGAATTGTGCTATCTAAAAACAGGGTTGGTAAAACTTTAAATTACTAATACGGGACTTACACGATATGACGATACAACATTTATACCCCTGTTTTTTGTGCTATTTTTAAGTATACTAACAAGAAGAGAATTTAAGAAAAAATTATCGAATGAGCGATAAATAATTTTTACCACCTCTGGTTTTAGATAGGACAATACAACTATACAACAAATACGATACCCATGTGAATTCCCTAAATGTACACTTGGCATAAAACAAAAAAATTAAAACATATGGTGCTAAGTAAACTTAGAACATTTACAACGTTTTTTTAAACTTTTTCAATTATACATAGTACATTTTTGCCTAAAACTTTTGATTGGATAGATAGTCCGATCAATTCCAAAATTTTACAGAATCTAAGTTAACAAACGACGAATTTAGAAATGCCATTCCCAGAAAAACTTGTTATGTCGACTTAACATGTTATAAAATGACACCGTCGATATATTTATTTTGGACAACGCAAAAATTTTTTTTGTGTTTATATTTAATAATTGACCCATTTTTTAACCAAATAAATTTAATTCTAATCTTAATCCGGTCTACAAAAAACAAGCCTTATATTTCTATCAAGGTTGGGTACCGAAAAGAATAAAAGGTTTAAAGAAAAAGTAAAATGGTCGACAAGTCGATATCGAAATTGAGTTTTCGATTTTCAATTTATAGAACCCTAAAGAATCGAATTAATTTTGAATATTTGCGAAGTCTTTATTGCAATAACGGTAATATAAGGTGTTTTTTTTTTAAATTTAATTTTGGAGGGTATAAAGTATGCGATACAACCGAATTTAACCCTCTCACTTGAATTTATGATTTGTTTTTTTCTTTTGTAGAATATTTTGGTTGCCGACGACGAAACAAGAGATCGAATAAAAAGAATAAAAGTTGAATGTCAGCCAAAAGTATATATCGTCGGTGACAAGAACAATACGGTTTGCCTTTCCTACGTTGACATTTCCGGAAAGAGATTTAAGTTTGAAAATCCTTTAAAAGCTATAGAAGTATGCTTTTACTCCTTTATGGGTATGAATATTAAATATCCAAAGTATTGTGGACACGTTTGGCTGCTGATTCAAAAACTTGTGTATGGCATTGAAACACCGTGGGATGCAACAATTCCTTCAGTCAACACATTGATCAACGATTTGAAATAAGTATACTCTTTTAAAATATATATAATTTTTTTATAGTTGAAAATTCTCGGCGTATTACATATTATTATTTACAATTATAACCTGCAACAAAAACCTGTTCTATTTTAGAGAACAATTAAATATTTTACCAAACCTTTTTAATAATTTTAATCAAACTTGATTAAATATAAATTGGCAATATTGATTAATTTTTTTTAAGAACAAGACGATTTCTGAATTTTACACATATTATTTAAATTTTCATTCGTCAAGTATTTTTTATAACAATTCAATAACTCGTTAAATTGTTTAATTTATGTGATACATGGTACTTTTCTTTTTTTTTGTAGACTGAATTATTCTTCAGTAAAAAAATATTTTTTTTTATTACAGTTACGATAAAATCGTAAAAATTATTTTTTTTTTCTGAATTTATAACTACTTATAGAAAACTGAATTCGTCAAGAATTGTTTATAACAATTACGATAAAATCGTTAAATTGTTTATTTGATGTGCTTTTGTACATGGTACTTTTATTATTTTTTTTTTTACAAACAATGTAGCTGAATTATTCTTGTATATAATAAATAAATACTTGTACATAAAAATATTTCCACTTTTTCTTTTTCACAAGAAATTTAATAACAATGAATACGCTAAACTGCTTTTGTTGCATTCAAACTTTTACGACTGTAAATGAGATAGTTACTCATATTGGAAATCGTCATCCAAACAGACCATCAATGCAATGTTGTTATCCTGAATGCTTTCGGATTTTTAGTCTTCTCGACTCATATAAATACCATTTAAAATCACACTATGAAAGTTTTGAAGATTCTAATACAGTTCAAGAGTTACATACCGATATAAACGAACGTTTTGTTTTACATAATACAGTGCAAGAATGTAATATTGGCATAAATGATAACGCGAGTACTAGTGTGCCAATACAAGCTACAGATACCCGTTTCGATCAACCTAGTACCAGTACGGAAATACTAGCTAAAGATATACGTTTAGATCTTACAAAACAAATTGTGAAGGCTTATTGCAATGAGTCAATACCTAGAAATAAAAGTATTGAGATTATAAAAAGAGTTGTAAACAGTTTTAGAAAGTACTTATTAATTTTGAAAAGTAAACTTGAAGTTTGTGAAGTTTCAGCGGACGTACTATTATTTATTGAAAAATTGTGTGATAGTAGTATAATAACATCAGAATATAAATTAATAAAAGAACTTAAAAAAACGAATTTCTTTGTAGAAGCCAACTATATTTCCTTACATAAGGAAGTTCAGGAAGTCCTTAGTTCAGACGGACAAACTGTTTTAAAAAACATTGACTACTCAATAGCACTGTTACCGCTACGTAAATTGTTTGCTATTCTTTTTCAAAGAACCAACTTTTTGTCTGAAGTTATTTCCTACATGAACATATTAAAAACTCGAGATCAAGATGTAACGTATAATTTTATACAGGGCTCCTTCTGGAGAGAAAAAATAAATCAGTTAGATAGTGATTGCAATTCAGGTGTTTTATATTTACCTCTTCTTATTTATTTTGACGAGTTTGAACCTGCTAATGTTCTTGGATCACATGCTGGTTTCCAAAAACTTGGTGGAGTTTACATAAAAATGCCATGCATTCCTGAATATCTTCAATCTAAACTTTCGCACATATTTGTAGCAATGGTACTATTTGCTGAGGACAGAAAAAAATTTGGTAACAGAACCGTATTTAACACATTGATAGAAGAACTCAATTTTTTGCAAACGATAGGAATAGAAATAGAAAATAAAATTTTATATGAGGGTAAAATTATTAACAAAATAAACATCATTCCATCGGTTATTCTAGGGGACAACCTCGGGCTTAATACGATCCTTGGGTTTTCGGAAAGTTTTTCTAGCAACTTTTATTGTCGAATTTGCAAACTACATCGTGAAGAAGCTCAAGTTGCTACAAATGAGAACATTAATAAGTGGAGGGACCCAGAGAACTATGACATTGACTTAGAAATAAATGATTTTAAGGTAACTGGTATTAAAGAAAGGTCTGTTTGGAACAGTATGCAGAATTTTCATGTGACACACAATTACTGCGTCGATGTCATGCACGATTTATTGGAGGGCGTTTGTCACTACGTTTTAATTTTCGTTCTAAATCGGTTTATACTACACTATAAATTTTTTTCACTAGAGCAATTAAATTATAGAATTCTGACTTTCAATTACGGTCCTATATATGGTAGAAATAAACCTCCTATATTAAATAAAGATTCTTTAAAAAAAATCAAACTAAAACTTTCAGCATCTGAAATGCTAATTTTTTTTAAGTGCTTTGGTTTAATGATCGCTGATTTGGTTCGTGATTGCGATGAATGGTCACTTTACCTTTTGTTGAGACAGATTGTGTATATCGCATGTGAGTCCGATTCTGTTCAGATTGGTGTAGCTGAGCATTTACATGAACTGGTTTGTGAGCATAATAGTTTGTATCGGAAATTAACAAAGTTAACTCTAAAACCAAAATTTCATAATATGTTACATTATGGGAATATTATGAAGAAAATAGGTCCCTTAAAACATATCTCTTCAATGAGGTTTGAGTCCGTTCACAAAATTTTAAAAAATATCTGCAATAGCTCCAACAATAAAGTTAATATTTTAAAGACAATTTATGTAAAATATCAGATTAAATTACTAGATTTCTTGATAAATTACAACGACATTCAAGACGAGCAAATTGAGGCAGGACCTTTAAAAGAATTATCTAATAACGCTCTGGAAAAATATGGAATAACTTCTGCATTATCATTATATACTACGTCATATCTACAGTACAAACACATGGTTTTTAAACGTGGAATGGTTGTTCACATAGGCGAATATGAAGATGAAATTCCATTATATGGACTT
This sequence comes from Pegoplata infirma, assembly GCA_963921195.1. Lineage (NCBI taxonomy): Eukaryota > Metazoa > Arthropoda > Insecta > Diptera > Anthomyiidae > Pegoplata > Pegoplata infirma. The sequence continues at coordinate 99,925,199 of OY992537.1, forward strand.
ATTAATCATGTCTGCCTTATTAATGATTCATACCGCCTCTGTATCCAAAGACTGTTAAATCATGGGTTTGATTCTCATTACCACGCCTTTCGGATTGACTATGAGGACATTTTTTTTTGTATTGACATAGATTCGTTAGAATCAAATTTCATTGGGTATATTTGTGTAACAAAAGACAATGTACTTTTTTTAAACTAACAACTTAAATATCTTATGCCTTTATGATACCTGTTTTTTTCAAGTTACTTATTGCTGCATTTATTAGGGTTTTCTATGGGAATTTCGAAAAATTCAAAATTTTTGGTTGAAGTTATCGAAATTTTTATAGAAAAAGCCTAATAAATACAGCAACAAGTAACTTGAAAAAAGCTGGTATCATACGCACTTTAACATTAGGGTGGAGCAAATGTTTTTTTGCGAATTTCAGAATCGTCGTTTTCGGAAAAGTTGCCTTTAGGGTCAATATTAACACAAAGACCTGTAAGGCAATGTCTTTGGGTTCCTTTTTTAACTTGAAAATCGGAGAGTTCCGAACAAAGTGACAAAAAAATTTAGATTTTGTTTAGTTTAAAATATTAATTAATATTCGGACATTACTGGAAAAGTGTTTTTATGCTAAAAAGTATTTGTGCAAAAAAATATATTTTTAACTTATTTGATAAATTTTTAAAAAATTAAAAAATTACTTAAGTAAAACGAAAAATTTTGAGTAAAAAATTTTGAATAAAAAATTACTTAAGTAAAACGAAAAATTTTGAGTAAAATTTTAATTGTGACAATATTTGCTCAAAAAAAATAATATCTTAAGTAATATATCACCGGTGATCTGACCAAAACACCTATGTGTTTTTCAAAATTTTTTGAAGATGCCTACAAATCAACTTTTTTTGCTTTAAAATATTATTTCTTTCATAAATAATTTAAAAAAAATGTAAATTCTATATTTTCTTATAAAACACAAAACAAACTTATAAAGCACAAAGAAAAAGTACCAAATTTAGCTTAAAGTCTTTAACATTTAAAAACTTTTTATTAAAAGTTACTCAATACTATTAATAAAAAAAAATTAATTATTTTTTATTATATTATATTAATTTAAATATTATATTGTTTTACTACATGTTTATTTCGTTCATTTTTCGTTTTTTTTTTTTTTAATTTTGTTTTCCAAAATCGCTTGCATTAAATTAAAAAATATTGTTTTAAAACTTAAAAATCTTGTTAGGTTGATCTTAAAATTTTTAATAAAAATGTATTAATTGATAATAAAAAATAATGACAATTTTATTTTATTTTTGGTTTCAATTATAACATGATTGGCTTAAATTATAACATAATTGTATCCAATCATAATATAATAATTTAACGTTGAAAGACTTTACTGAATCCAACTATAATATGGTAAGTATGTGCTTAAAAAGCTACAAGCTACAATCATACAATATGGTTGGCCACAATCATAATATGACTAGAATGTATGTTTGGCAAGAACCATAATAAGCTTAAAATTATTGATAAGGCATGTTTGATATAATCATAAAGTATGATTGAATACAATCATAGTATGGTTGAAATAATATTTGGAATATGTTTGGCTGCAATCTTAATATGTTTAAAAATCTTGTCTGTACTATGTTTGGTATAATCATACAGTATGATTGGCTACAAACATAATCCCCAAACATACTATTTTGCCCCTCCATTATGGTCACCACAAACATGTTTTTTTTTTGCGTGTATGTGTGAACCTCATATTACTAAAAAAGTGATCCATTTTGTCACGTTCTGTTACTTTTTTTATCAAAAAATGTTATGTGTAGCTTAACACATAACTCCTTTTCAGACCATTTTTAACATGACGAACACATAGCTACTTTAACTAACTTTTGAACCAATCAAGATATCAAAAAACAGTTTAGTGAGTAAACGTATGACCAATAGGGGATCATAAAGATGTAATAAAAAAAAATTTAAAAAACTACACATGACTCCATTTTTAGGCGCAGCGACGATATGTAAGTATATAAATTTCAAATAACATTTTTGTTTTCTTTTTAGGTAGGTTGGTGCTACTACTTACAATGTAAAAAAAAAATATTCATATTCGATAGATAAAATCAATAAGAACTAATTCTGAAGGTTTCACAATGTGTGGATTCGAAAAAGGAAGCCGTTACAATTACTAACACAAACACATAGGTAAGTCTTGTTGAATGTATTTGCTAGTTCATATAAAACAGTGGAGGGCACACACATACTAGAACATTTATGCTTGCGCGGTAGTAGCAAGCGAAAAGTCAACAAAGCAACAGAAAATTATAGTGTACGTGTGTCGACAGCGCTTAAGCACAGACTAATGCAGTCTCGACATAAGTGACAGGTGTCAAAAAAGTAGTCCTTAACCATATGGTTAATTTTTTCAAATTATTCTACGAATAAGGTTAGAAAGAGAAAGCTTATACAACGCGCCATAAGAAAAATAGATGCCAGACCGGTTTTTATTGTTGTTAGCTTAAAACTAGCTAAAAACCGCTCTGTTTTCTCCTAAAATGGCTCAGATTCTAAGACATTTTTCCTGTAGAAAAAGTCTCATATTCTGAGACAATTTTCCTATAGAAAAAGTCTCAGATTTTGAGACATTTTTCCTATAGAAAAAGTGTCAGATTCTCAAACATTTTTTCTATTCAAAAATTCTCCGATTTTGAGACATTTTTCCTATAGAAAAATTCTGAGAAATTTTTTTTTTGAGACATTTTTATATCTCAATCTCAGATTCTGAGGCATTTTTCCTATAAAAAGTCTTAGATAATTATCAGATTCTGAGACATTTTTCCTATAGAAAAATTCTCAGATTCTAAGACATTTCTTCTATATAAAAATTCTCAGATGCTGAGATATTTTTCCTATAGAAAAAGTCTTAGGTTCTAAAACAGTTTTCATATAAAAAAAATCTCAGAGTCTAAGACATTTTTTCTATAGAATAAGTCTCAGATTCTGAATCATTTATCCTAAGAAAAATTCGTAGATTTTGACACATTTTTCTATAGAAAAAGTCTTAGATTCTGAATAAAAGTCTTGGATTTTGAAACATTATATAAATACTGTATAATAGAAAAGTCTCAGATTCTGGACATTTTTTTAAAGACTAAACTTTGTCTGATTGATTCTGAAGAAATTTTCCTATAGAAAAAGGGTATATAAATACCAGATTCTGAGAAGATTGTTATGTGAAATAATAATAAATTTTTATGTTCTTGCTACATATTACTAACAAGTAAATCCATTGTCTGAGACTTTTTTCCTTCAGAAGCTTAAGTTAAAACGTTTCAAAAACTAAGTAAAAAATTTTCAAATTTTGAAACATTTTCTGGCAGAAACATTTTTTTATTTAAAACATTATCCTTCAAGAAAAATTTCAGATTCTGAAATGTTTTTAGATTTTTTTAAGAAGTTTTTTACATTGTATGACTCTTCTAGGTGCATTATTGGGCCAATTAGAGCGGTGAGATCAAGTTTTATAAAAATGTCATTTTGTAGGGACCCAGGCAGAAATTGCCAACCGTTAAAAAGAAAAAGTCTTGGCAAAGCACTTTATTTTTTGTGTAGAAGGTAGTATGAATTCGAAAAAGTGCTTTGCAAGCGCTTTGCCAATGTTTTTCTATTTAAATCCGTTCAAAGTAAAAATTTTTAATTAAAATTTATACTTTATTTTTTTAAAATTATCCTTGGGCAAAAGAAGCTTAAGTTTCAAATTTAGCCAAATGTATTGATAATTGCGACATGGACGGACGTGGCTAAATCGACTTAAAAACTGATTTTGAGTTCAGTATACTAAAAGGTTGATTTAGGACTATTATTTCGGGTAGTTTTAAACATAAGCACAGAGTGGTGTAGGGTATGAAAATAAAGCAAAAAAGAAATGTGTCTGGGACTTGAAACATTTTTAAAATTTGTTCCGGGACTTAGAAAATATTTCAAAGTTTGTACAAAATTTGTTTATCCTAATAAATAAGTCAATTAATTTTTTATCCTAAATTAATAAATTTCTTTATTCAAATAAACACAAAAAAAGTTGTGTCTTCGGGACTTACACAATTTAGATGCGTCCCATTTTTTTGTTCTAAAAGTGCTATAATAGTACCATATTTTTTGTTTTTAAAGCGCTTTCAAAGCGCTTTAAAATAGCAACGGCATACCGTTTACCGTGGTTATCATTTTGGACGCTGGGAGAGTACTAAACTGTGATGCTTTCCCAGCACACAAGCGACCATAAAAGGTACTTTGCCAGCGCTCTCCCGTTCGTATTTTTCTGCCTGGGGAGTTAAGGAGATAAGGAGCAGATTTTTTAGAAGAAATTTTGGGGGTGTAAAAATTATTGGGGATCGGTCTTACACTGCACCCCCCTAGGACAGACTCCGAGGAAATTATGAGGCAAAGACCTGTCTACCCGGATAGCTCGGAAAGACCGGTTAACCGGTTTAAAAACACGGGTAATGGGGGTCTCTAGTAGAGATGCGCGCGTGACACGAATTTTTCGTGATTCACGTGATTCACGCGTGAATCACGCGTGATCGTGAGTAAAAATAATTTTTACTCACGTGATCATTAGTGCGCGTGATTAAAAAAAATAGTTTCGTGCGTGAGCGTGCGTGAGTAATTTTTGTTTCGTGAGTTTGCGTGATTGTATATTGCTGTCTAAAACAGAAAATAAGTAAGAAAATCTTCATCATAATTAAATACAAATTAATTAATACAAAATTGTGATTTTGATAAATTTTTATGTTTGTTTTTAGGAAATTAATTACTTTTTATCCAAGAAATCAAAAAAGTAAAAAAAAAATTTGTTTATTTTAATTTCGTGAGTTTTCGTGAGCGTGATTATTTCGTGAGCGTGAGAAAAATTTGAGCTACTCATGTGAGCGTGCGTGAACGTGAGCAGTTAAAAAAATTTCGTGCGTGATCGTGCGTGAGCAATATTTTTATTTCGTGAGCGTGAGCGTGCGTGAGTCAAAAATCACTCACGCGCCCATCTCTAGTCTCTAGTATAAAATAAACAAATTTATATAAATATAGTATTACCAAAATATAGTTCATTTATAGTTCATAGGACTAATAAATATGTACATATAAAAAAAATAACAAATTCGTTTAATTCAATACTAAATAAAAATAAATACAACATTATTTTTTGGCTAATAAAGGTGTAATTGGCTTATTTTTACGTTCCATTTCTTCCAAACGTTGAGCTTCCTTTTCGCCATACAAATCTAAATGACGACCATGATACCAAACTAGAATATCAAATATTACACCTATGGCAGTTAAAGCTAAAGGAATGGAAAAAATTAATAACATTTAAATTACTGAATTTTTTAATTAAAAATAATAACTTACAAAATGCCACCGTATTCACCATGTAACGGAATGATGATTGATCATAAAGTTGACAATTACCATTACCACTACATGTCTTGGTCCATTTCAAGCAAGTCGAATCAATAATACGACCAAATAGAATTGGACCCGGTATAAGAGCTAACAGGCTGACCATCATCAGTGATAAACCTTGGGCAAATGATTTATCTTCCGGTGATACGGCACGATAATTGACCAAAAGATTACCAATACGTCCCGAGGAACCAAACCAATTTACAATCATTGATGCTATAGAAAATGTCCAAAATGCTGTATTGCAACCTTTTAGACAAACACCAGGTGTAAGAATATTTGTTAGATCTTCTATAGAACGACGTGTTCTTGAAATAATTCCTTCTTCGGTGACCATATCGTACAAAGTTGTTTCATCATTCGTTCTCATTGTAGATGATATATAATCTGTATAACTTTCCGCCGTTGTTGTGGTTAAACTTCTCATTGAAGTTGTTGTTGGTAATAAGGTGGTAGTGGTCAATAAGGGTTGCAATAATTTTGGTATAATTGAACTACTTTCTGTTGTTAGAGTTGATAAAATACTGGAAGTTGATGAGATGGAAGAGGGAAGAGTGGTCGATGTAATAAGATCAGTTTGTAAACAGGAACAATTGGAGTAAAACTAGAAAAAAAGAACAGGAACATTTTATTCGAAGACAGTTTTCCTATAGACAAATTTTTCCTACAGAAACAATTTCAGATTCTAAGACATTTTACTTATAGAAAAATTCACAGATTCTCAAATCCTGAAAAATTTTTCCTATAGAAAAATTTATAGATTCTCAAATCCTAAAAAAAATTTCTATAGAAAAATTCTCAGATTCCCAAATCCTGAGAAATTTTTCCTATAGAAAAATTCTCAGATTCTCAAATCCTGAGAAATTTTTCCTATAGAAAAATGATCAGATTTTGAGACATTTTTCCTACAGAAAAATTGTTAGATTCTGAGAAATTTTTCCTGTAGAAAAACTCTTAGATTCTGAGATATTTTTCCTATAGAAAAATTCGCAGATTCTGAGACATTCTTAGATTCTGAGACATTTTTCCTATAGAAAAATTCTCAGATCTGAGACATTTTTCCTTTAGAAAAATTCTCAGATTCTGAGACACTTTTCCTATAGAAAAATTCGCAGATTTTGAGACATTTTTCCTATACAGAAATTCTCAGATTCTGGGACACTTTTCCTATTGAAAAATTCTCAGATTCTGAGACATTTTTTCTATAGAAAAATTCTCAGATTCTGAGACATTTCAATACAAAAAATTATTAGATTCTGAGACATTTTTTCTATAAAAAAGATCTCAGATTCTGAGACATTTTTTCTATAGAAGATTTCTCAGATTCTGAGACATTTTTCCTTAATAAAAGTCTCAGATTGTGAGACATTTTTCCTATAGAAAAATTTTCAGATTCTGAGATATTTTCCCTATAGAAAAATTCTCAGATGCTGAGACATTTTTCCTATAGAAAAATTCTCAGATTCTGAGACATTTTTCCTATAGAAAAATTCTCAGATTCTAAGACATTTTTCTTGTAAAAAAAATTTCAGATTCTGAGACATTTTTTCTATAGAAAAATTCTCAAATTCTGAGACATTTTTTCTATAGAAAAATTCTTAGATTCTAAGACATTTTTTCTTTAAAAAAATTCTCAGATTCTGAGACATTTTTTCTATAGAAAAATTCTCAGATTCTGAGACATTTTTTCTGTAGAAAAATTCTCAGATTCTGAGACATTTTTTCTATAGAAAAATTCTCAGATTCTGAGACATTTTTTCTTTAGAAAAATTCTCAGATTCTGAGACATTTTTTCTATAGAAAAATTCTCAGATTCTGAGACATTGTTCCTATAGAAAAATTCTCAGATTCTGAGATAATTTTCCTATAGAAAAATTTTCAGATTCTGAGATATTTTCCTATAGAAAAATTCTCAGATTCTGAGACATTTTTTTTATAGAAAAACTCTCAGATTCTGGTACATTTTTTTTATAAAAAAATTCTCAGATTCTAAGCCATTTTTTCTATAGAAAAATTCTTAGGTTCTGGGTCATTTTTCCTATAAAAAAGTATCATATTTTTCCTATAGAAAAATTCTCAGATTCTGAGACATTATTCCTATAGAAAAAGTCTCAAATTCTCAGATTCTGAGACATTTTTCCTATAGAAAAATTCTCAGATGCTGGGACATATTTCCTATAGAAAAATTCTAAGATTCTGAGACATTGTTCCTATAGAAAAATTCTCAGATTCAGAGACATTTTTCCCATAGAAAAATTTTTAGGTTCTGGGTCATTTTTCCTATAGAAAAAGTATCAGATTCTAAGACATTTTTCATATAGAAAAATTCTTAGATTCTGAGGAAAAAGTTTTAAATTCAGAGACATTTTTCCTAAAGCAAAACTGTTAGATTCTGAGACATTTTTTCTATAAAAATAATTCTCAGATTCTGAGACATTTTTTTTATAGAAAAACTCTCAGATTCTGAGACATTTTTTTTAATAGAAAAATTCTCAGATTCTGAGATATTTATCCTATAAAAAAATTCTCAGATTCTGAGACATTTTTCCTATAGAAAAATTCTTAGGCTCTGGGACAGTTTTCCTATAAAACAATTCTCAGATTCTGAGACATTTATCCTATAGAAAAATTCTTAGATTCTGAGTCATTTTTCCTATAGAAAAAGTATCAGATTCTAAGACATTTTTCATATAGAAAAATTCTTAGATTCTGAGACATTTTTCATGTAGAAAAAGTTTTAGATTCAGAGACATTTTTCCTAAAGAAAAACTGTTAGATTCTGAGACATTTTTTCTATAAAAAAAATTCTCAGATTCTGAGACATTTTTTTTATAGAAAAACTCTCAGATTCTGAGACATTTTTTTTATAGAAAAATTCTCAGATTCTGAGACATTTTTCCTTTAGAAAAATTCTTAGATTCTGAGACATTTTTCTTATAGAAAAATTCTTAGATTCTGAGATATTTTTCCTGTAGAAAAATTCTCAGATTTTGAAAAATTTTTTCTATAGAAAAATGATCAGATTCTGAGACATTTTTCCTATGGAAAAATTCTCAGATTCTGAGACATTTTTCCTATAAAAAAATTCTCAGATTCTAAGAATTTTTCCCATAGAAAAATTCTCAGGTTCTAAGACATTTTTCCTATAGAAAAATTTTCAGATTCTGAGACGTTTTTCATATAGAAAAATTCTCAGATTTTGAGACATTTTTCTAATAGAAAAATTTTCAGATTCTGAGAATTTTTTTCTATAAAAAAATTCTCAAATTTTGTGTTGCTTCCGGATGAGATGCGGTACTCATGAATATCCCTTCTATTTAAGACATACCTTGAGATCTGCGTTCCATGTTTGGCAACCTGCATGACAGGGTGAAAAGAATGTTGTCTCCGTTGATTCATGACAAATAGGAAAATAAGGTACATCATCACAGTCACAATTGGCATTACAAGTAGCAGTAAGATTTAATCTGTTAAAAATGCAAAGAAATTTAATAGAAAACAGAACTGTAAAAAATTCTGCATTCTTGTCACACTTACTTTCCATGGTGATCAATTGATACGGTATCATCACAGTACATAAACATGTAGGAAATTTGTCCCAATATATACACAAATCCCACAATAACATTCCACATTAGAACTTTACTGGGCGATGGCTTCTTTTTGGATATAATTATACCGGAGCCAATTAAACCGATAACCATACCGATGATTGATACTGGACCCACTATTATTGTGGCACTTTGGGCATTTTTATGAAATTGTACTTCCATATATTTAGTTAAAAATGTCATATAGCCCGCTGCGCCCAAAATATAGAAAACTCCTGATATTATATTGTAGATTAGAAGCTTATTGCGCAATAAACGCATAAGGGCTTTGGGAAAATCTGAAATAGAAGATGGTTGTAAAAATTTATATTAAAACAAGTGAAAAAAGTTAAATACCCTCCACAATGTAAAAAAAGATTATTTGCAGAATTAAAAAAAAAAAAAATTACGCGGAAAAAAATTTTTGATGAAAAAAAAATCCGCGATATTTTTTTTTGTAAAAAAATATGTTTTTTTGTAAAAAAATATGTTTTGTTTAAAAAATATGTTTGCCAACCAACAGCCAATTTAAAGCATTTCGAATTTTTAGGTTATGTGGAATGTACCAACATTTTTGAGGTGTTCTTACAATTTAGTTCATAACTTTTTAACCGCTGAACCGATTTTGCTCAAATGCAATACTAAACTGCTTAGGACAACAACAAGTAAAGCTGGATTTTTTTGCTAACGTGTATAAATTATCCCATACAAATTTGACGTTTTTTTACTATATACGGCAAATTTATGTAAAATTTGTATGGTATAATTTATACACGTTAGCAAAAAAATCTACCTTAAATCTGCTAAGTCTCAGTCATATATGTTTAAATACTTCGGCCGTGATCAACACTTCTTAGAATCGATCACTGATCAATAGGGATAAGATTTCCATGCAAATGCATATTTTTTGTCGATAATCTAAAAACGATATCAACCAATTATCTTTTCGAATCAGAAAATTTGTGTTAAAATGGCATCTATTTGTTTTAACATATTTTTGCATATTTAGGTGAAAATGCATATGTTTGCATATTTTGGTTTTAAATGCATATTTTGTGCATATTTCCAACTTTTAAGTGCACAAATTGAATTTATTTGTTTCAAAAATTATTTTAAATTTAAAAATTTATTTTGAAAATAAAAAAAATATTTTTTGCTTTTTAAATTTTTTTTTTTGTATGAAAACAAGATTTTTATTGCACACATTTGATTTTTTAGTGCATATTTTAAGTATTTTTAGTGCATATTTTAAATTTTTTAAAACATATTTTAAGAGCATATTTTCGGTTTTTAAGCGCATGAAAATCTCATCCCTACTGATCAATAATATACATACTTTATGGGGTCCCAGACCGATATTTTGATGAGTTACAAACGGAATGACAAACTTATACCAAGTCCAATTGTTTAGTCTACTTAACCATCTTAAAATAACCTTGCAAAAATTTCCCTTTATTCAACATATACGCAAAAATACAGGCATGTGCACTAAAATGCATATAACTCATGCACCAATACAAATAGAAATATCGTATACAGGGTGATTCAGTCACGACCCGCCGAATTTTACCAACGTATTCCTTGGCTCATTTCATGAAAATATGTCCATTACATACAATCCCCGAAAATGCAAGTGTGCGAAATGGCAGCGGTTTGAAAATTTTTGGATTGGCGGTCGGAGGGTAGTATGGTAAAATTGATAACTTCTTAACCAAGGGCCCGATTTTGTTTTTGTGCTTGTTGGAAAGTTTTTTGGGAGACCTTTCAGAATCAAAAACAAAAAAATTAAAAAAAAGTGAAATCGTCAAGATACAGAGCTTTTAAAAATAAAATTAAAAAAAAAGACAGACGAATTTGCACATAACCTCAATTTGCTCAGCCAGATGGCAGGTAACTTATGTTTTTCCCACCTTTCCAAAATGCCCTAGAGGAAGCCCAGTGGTCTTACCGTTCCAAAGTTATGACCATTTGACGGCTAAAAATTTTTATAAAATAAGATCCTAAACTTGTTAAGTTACAAAAACAAATTATTTCGCCTCCAAACCCAAAAAAAAAATTGTCTGCATTTCAGTCAATTGGTCGTAACTTTAGAACAGAATGACCTCTGGGCTTCATTTAGGGCATTTTGGAAAGGTAAGAGGTAGGGCTATCTTTCAAGGAGAAAAAAAAAACATAAGTTACCTGCCATTTAGCTGAGCAAATTGAGGTTATGTGCAAATTCTTACGTTTTTTTTCAATTTTTATTTTTAAAAGCTCTGTATCTTGACGATTTCACTTCTTTTTTAATTTTTTTGTTATTGATTCTGAAAGGCCTCCCAAAAAACTTTCAAACAACCACAAAAACAAAAAAATCGGGCCCTTGGTTCAAAAGTTATCAATTTTACCCTACTACCCTCCGACTGACAATCCGAAAATTTTCAAACCGCACACTTGCATTTTCGGGGATGGTATGTAATGGACATATTTTAATGAAATGAGCCAAGGAATACGCAGTGTATACACTACAACCTTCGCTTATACATAAAAACCTTGGTATTGACGCCACTTTTCATGGGAAATTTGCAGAAACAAAATCGGTTCACCCATTACAGAGAAAACGCATTACGCAGACTCTCGAATTTTTGAATGATAACCCCTTGATATTTATTTTGTAGCACTGTGTAATTTTTGTAACAACTACTTTAATTAAGATTATTTTTTAAAAGTTTTCAATTATTATTTTAATTGTATCAATTAAAAAAATTATTTAATTATGGTTTTTTTTCAATTTCAATCACTTTTTTCTGTGAACCGACTACAATTTTAAAAACCAGTATTTTTCATACACATAAATCTTACCTTTAAGTGTTGGAAATTCTGAAGTTCCTGCTGGTGGTGTATCTAAGGTAGCATTGGATGAAAAACCTCTACCCAAGGGTAAACCCTCATCCATTTGTAACTCTTCATGCCTTAATACTTGTGGCAAATGTGAATTATGCAGGCGTCTTGTCTTTTTAGGCAACTCCTTGGGAAATAGACCAATTAAACCAGAAAATAGTACCATAAGGGTACCTAAAATCATCCAACCAAACCACCAAGCTCCCAGCCATCTGGGATCTTTGTTATCAATTAATGGGGTTTTACTCGGGTCAATATATATATTTAAGGAAATGTAACCTAAAGAAGTAGAAAATATGAAAAAATAAATTAATTTTAAAATTAAAATTCTGAGCATACACAGAAAATAAAATCTTTAAATTTAAATCAACAAACATCAATTGTAAATCAACCAAACATGATATCAACCAAACATTTAGTAAAAACGGCCTCCTGTTAGTCCATAATACAAAACTTCGATTTTGTTTTTAACAAACTCATTCAAGTAATTTTATTTCAAAATTATTTTATCATGTCAATAAATAGAGTTTGTGTTTGTTAAATTTCTTTGTTGAAAAAAAGTTTCATTTGTCAGATCAACAAAATGTGTTTGTGTTTGTTGAATTTCTTTGTTGAAATAAAAATTAAGATTTATATACTTTTGTCAGATCAACAAATTTTGTTTTCTTTGTTGAAAACGAAAAAAATCTTTTTCAACAATTAAAATTTACAAACGTTTGTTGATATTACAAATTTCCGTATAGGAGCACTTTCAGTGAAAAAATTAATTGTATTCACTAATATGGGGTTCAATATAACAATTCGTTTTTTTCTGTGTAGGGAAACATAATGGTGAGTAATCATAATGGAAGAGCGTTCTATGATTGATAATTTTTATTCTACACACAAAAAAATTTACCAATTAACGACTTTCATAGTATTTATGAACAAATTCATAAAAATGTAATAACTTTTTCATATTACTTAAAAAATTTTTCATGAATAAATTATAATATGTGGAATTTAAGAAATATTTAACACTCGTTCATAAATACTATGAAAAAGTTAAGAAATTTAATGAAAAAGTTCATAATTTTTTATGTATTTGTTCATAAATGCTATGAATTTTGTTCATTGTAATTTTTTTTTGTCTGTGTATAGTTCGTATTATTGTAGCAATCATACTATAATCCTCAACCATCATAAAATATGTTTTTGATCATATAATGATTACTTAGAATCCTACTAACAAGGGAAGTATCTCAACCCTTATGAACCGATTTGCCTGAAACTTAAAATATATATTAAATAGACGATTTTAAGGTTGGGGTGTCTCGGCTTATCGGCCATATCGGTGTTTAAAAATTTCGTTGTCCCCTTATGAAACCATGTGGACCTTCGGGAAAATTTTGATAACTACCGAACTAAGAGGAATATCATCAAGGGCAAAAATACGGGTCGGCTTAAATTTAATAAAGATTATTTCTTATCCATATGGATATCGTAGGTCTATGTCTTCACATAAGTACCCCCTAAAATTTACACATTTTCCTGAAAAAGATATTTAAAGAAGCCGAATTTTTACAAGGTTATGCCACCATTGGATAGACATTAAAAAAACCTTTCTTCTCATATGAAAACATCATATAGTTTCTTAAAAAGAAATGGCTGAAAAATCCAAAAAACGATTTTTTCGACATTTTTTGACCCATGTTTTGAACCCCTAAATCCCCGATATGGCCGATAAGCCGAGACACCCCAACCTTAGAATTGTCTCTTTGATATATATTTTAAGTTTCAGGCAAATCGGTTCATAAGGGTTGAGATACTTCCCTTGTAAGATCGCTATAATCATAAATATGATTAAATAATCAATGATTTTAGAGTGATTATCCATTATGATTCCCAAAATCATTTCGCTTAGCGTTTTCATTCAGTAAAACCATTTTTTTTTTGGTTTCCTTAAAAAAAATATTCAATTTCCTCACCGATCGGAACTTAACTCTGTGAAAATGTCCGATTTTTTATCAAAGTTCTCAACACTTACCTATAAAGAAACCCACTATGGGACCAATCATTCTCAAGGACATGGCCACGGCCAACATTAGAGGTGTATTGGTTTTTTTAGTATTATCATCGAGATATGTTTGACCCAATGAATAATATAATGTATTGCCCACGCCAAGTACAAATTGTGACAAAAAAATTAATATCAGTGGTACAACAGATAACAGTGATTCACATTCTTGTGTAAACTTGAAAACACCGCACAATTTTTGAGAATTTTTAATGGTTGAATTCTGTGAGTGAAGAGAGAAAAAAATAGAGAAACCAAATTAACGTTTCGTTTTAAATTTATGTTCGTTTGTATAAATGTGTGGTGTACCCATGAAAAATGATTAGCAATAAATTAAAAAATATCGGAATCTAAAATCCCAACAATTTTTGTACAGATAACTGCAAAAGATGTCATAAAATTTATTCGTTTCGTATATCATACACCACTCTGTCCTAGGGGCTCCTACCGAACGACTTAGAATCATTTCTTGGATCGATTTAGCGATGTCCCACCGTCAGAAATTTTCAGTTATATTATTTAAAATATAAATGGAAGTTTTTGAAATACAATTGGAAATTTCTGAAAAAATGGAATTTTTCTTTGCTTTTGGGTTAAGTACCCTTATCTGAACCGCATAGTTTGACGGAAATTGACTATCTGGTTGACCATATAACAAATGTTTGTAATAGGTGCCTGGATGCGTCATGCCCTTCTACAAAGCCTAGAGGGGGAAAAAGCCACCTTGGTGGTCAAATGAGTTGCAGACGAGCAGAGATTCCTGCAGAAAGCTCTTTAATAAGGCTAAATCTTCAAGAGCGGACGAGGACTGGTCTGCATACAGGCTGCAACTTAAGAGTTATAAGAAGATGATCAGAATTGCCAAATGTGATTCTTGGAAAATCTTCTGTGGAAACATAGAAAACGTTTCTGAGGCATCCAAGCTACGCAAGGTTCTGGCTTCTTCTCCTTGCACCCTGGGATACCTAAAAGATTATAATCGGTTGTGGTCTTCTTCCAGTGGAGAGTCGCTGGATCTCTTTCTAAACACACATTTTCCGGGCAATTCCATGACGCCGTTTCAAGCTTTGGAAATTCTGACGCCCAAGCATTTGAAATTGCTTTGGAAATAATAAATATGCCAACATTTATCTGGGCGATTAAAATCTTCAGGCCCTATAAATCCCCGGGACCTGATGGTATAATCCCGACTGAGATTCAGCAAGTGTCGGACTATATAGCCCCTTGGCTGTATAATCTATACACAGCATGCATCAACTGGTCGTATATTCCTTTAAAATGGAGGGATACCAGAGTCGTCTTTATCCCGAAGGCTGGGAAAAGTTAACACACAGCTCCGAAGGATTTCAGATTTTTCAGAGATTAGTCTGTCTTCTTTTTTGTTAAAGACAATGGAACGAATGATAGACTCATATTTGCGTAGAGTGATTGACCCGAGATTGCTTTCGACAAAGCAATATGCATACAGCAAGGGTAGATCAACGGAAATAGCTCTTCATGAGCTCGTTGGTACCATCGAGAGATCGCTTTCGGTGAAGGAGTACACTATGGTGGCCTTTCTTGATATAGAGGGGACTTTTAATAATGTCATCCCAGACTCGATAATTATGGCATTGTCTGGTCTGAGAGTAAAGCTTGAGATAGTTTTAATGGTGGAAAACCTACTTGTTAATAGACGTATAACGTCCGAATTGGGCGCGTCTGTCATATCTCGATTTGTCAATAGGAGCACACCACAAGGAGGTGTTCTTTCGCCGCTTCTTTGGAACCTGGCACTGAATTCCATGCTGCTATCTCTAGAAGCACGTGGTCGTCATGTTGTCGCATATGCTGACGATGTCGCGATAGCGGTAAAGATGAAGCATCTGCCAACATTGAGGGACATTCTTCAGGGTTCTCTGAAAGATCTGTCTAAATGGACAAGAGACTGTGGTCTAGGAGTTAATCCAAGTAAAACAGAGCTTGTTTTGTTTACAAGGAAAAATAAGATTCCTGCTTTTGATCCTATTTCTCTGGACGGCACTGAAATCACCTTCTCAGATGGAGCCATGTATCTTGGAGTATTTCTGGATAGGACGTTTAATTTCAGGCGTAATATTGAGGAACGGGTGAGAAAAGCAACGATTGCTTTATATTCCTGTAAAAGGACCATTAGAAAACAATGGGGTTTTTACCCTCAAGTCGTTCATTGGATCTATACAGCAGTGGTGCGTCCAATTCTGCTGTATGGCATCATTGTCTGGTGGCTTGCTTTAGAAACAAAAGCGAACTGTGTCTTTATCACGAAGGTACACCTACGGCTGCCTTAGAAATCCTCCTTCACCTGATACCATTGGACATATTGGGTAGGCAGTATGCGGCTACGTCGGCAATTCGGCTTAATAGCACGCAGCAATGAAGGAGCAGCGATTGTGGCCATAGCGCGATCTTGACGAAGATAACAACACTACAAAATGTGGACTGTGCTCTCTCTTTGAGCCTCTTAGAGCGCCACTTTACCACTATGATACCATCCAGGGAGTCTTGGATAGGGGACATTCCGGGAAGTGGAGCCAACATAAATTTTTACACAGATGGATCGAGGCTGCACGAACAAGTGGGCTTTGAAGTCTGTTCGGAAGAGCTTGGATTGAGCCTGGCTTGAAGATTGTCAGATCATTGCAGTGTTTACCAGGCAGAGATGTTGGCAATAAAGGAAGTGGCTGACTGGTTGAGCTGCAATGTCTTGTCTGCAACCGCAGTCAACATCTATTCTGACAGTCAAGCCGCGGTCAAGTCCCTGGATTCAATGTTTCTGAAAAAAAGATCTTCCCTTAACTGCCGCACGTCTTTTAATGAGATGGCCAAGCAGTTTAACATACGACTCATATGGGTCCCAGGGCACAGAGACATTCCAGGGAATCGCAAAGCTGATGAGCTTGCAAGACTAGGAACTACCTTTTAGGTTCCAACAGAATTGGAATGTGTTGGTATGCCTCTAGAAACTTGCAAGCAAAACCTACGGCTTTGTTCCGCGACGGAGACTTATCAAAGATGGGCAAATGGATGGCATGTGAGGCAACACGACTGATTTGGCCTTCTCTTAATCAGGGGCGCACAAGTGAGCTGATATCGCTTCCAAGAGGAGAGATTTTGACGGTGGTTTCTATAATTACCGGACACTGAGTTATAGGGAAGAACGCAGAGCGGTTAAATGTGCCGTCGAATGACTTTTGCCGGTGTTGCATGGATGAGGAGGAGTTGGAAACTATCGAACACTTTATTTGCCATTGTCCGGTACTTTCTGGTCAGAGACTTGCTTTACTGGGATCTAGGGAGCTGTACGATCTTTCTGATTTGTCGGGTGTCAAAATTCAATATCTAAGGAGTTTCATAAGAAGCTCAAACTGGTTTAACGACAGGGACTAGTAGGGAAACCTATTACGGTCCCGTGGTATCACAATGGACCTCGTGTGTTGACGTAAAACTTCAGCAGCCAATTACAACCCAACCTAATGTCATTAGTGGTACAATGTAAAAATTTGATTTTAACACCTCCCTCCACCCAGATACCAAAAATCGAAAATCCAACCACACAGTGTTACTCGCCATGCTATTCTGAAGATTCCCTGAAAATTTCATCAAGATATTTCTAGCCATTTTGGAGTCTATATGGGACATTAGACTGGCATTTTTTTTCTCAACTTTCGATTTTCCCAAGTGCCCGGGCAAATTTTTATTGTCCAAGGTATAAAACTTATGTGGTACAAATTTGAGGTCAATCGGATTAAATTAACCCGTGGCGCCCGGCGGTCAAAGTTTTGGATTTTTGAAATATTAAAAAAAAAAAAAATTTTAATTTCTTTCGACACATCATACATATTTGTTAATTTTGATGCGGTGAGCAAGAATATCAAAAAAAAATTAAAATCGGTCGAACGGTTTTCAAGATATCGCCATTTCAAATTTGCAAAAAATGGCGGTTTTTTCCTACGTTCAAGAAATTTTTTAAAAAACATCACAATTTTTTTCCCCTCGGCCATTTCATAGAGCTTAAGACAATCTTTCATTTAAATCTAATTTGAGCCAAATCCGATCATTTTATCCCGTGGCGCCCTTCGGTCAAAGTTTTAGATTTTTGAAAAATTTCCACCAAAAAAAAATAGATTTTTTAAAAATTAAAAAAAAAAAAAAAAATGTTTTTGATACATTATTTTAATTAATTTTGGCATGCTGAAAACGAATGTCATAAAATTTCAATTCTACACCAAAAACTAAAACAACGTACGTCTTTTGAACTCTTAAAAAAAGTTCCAAAAACCCATCACAAGGGCGAAAATATAATGTTTTTAAATGTTTTTTTAATACGAGGGCAGATCAATATTTCCGTGACTTTTTGAATGAAATACCCTCGTATATGCAATGAAAAGGCATTTTGAGCTTAACAAAATGGTACCAAAATGTCATTTCTATCACAAGCCGTCTCAAAAATGCCCAAAAACACGTTTTTTAAGAACTTTGACATAAATTTTCTCAAAAACCTGACATCATAGAAAAATTTTGGAACCATATTCGGAATCAGCATCGGAAGGTTAGTCGAAAACAAGTGGTCAGATTTCAAAATATCATCTAAAAATATCTCAAAAAATGCTCTCTTAATTGCACAAAAATACGTGAACTTTGTCCTCAAATTTCTTAAAAACCTGACGTTATAGAAAACTTTGGAAACCAGATGCGGAACCAACATTGAAAGGTTAATCTAAAACGATGGACATTCGTTTTAGATTAACCTTTACTAAAATTTTGCGTACCCCTGCGGACAGTTTCGCGTACCCCCTAGTGGTACGCGTACCATAGGTTGATAACCGCTGATTTAAATGAAAGATTGTCTTAATTAAGAGCTTAATTAATTTAGAGCTTAAGCTCTATGAAATGGCCGAGGAAAGATGTTTTTTAAAAAATTTCTTGAACGTAGGAAAAACCGCCATTTGTTGCAAATTTCAAATGGCGATATCTCGAAAACCGTTCGACCGATTTTAATTTTTTTTTGATATTCGTGCTCACCGCATCAAAATTAACAAATATGATGTGTCGAAAAAAATTTAAATTTTTTATTTTTTTTTTAATTTTTCAAAAATCCAAAACTTTGACCGCCGGGCGCCACGGGTTAATTTAATCCGATTGACCTCAAATTTGTACAACATCCGTTTTAGTCCTAGTAGAATAAAAAAATGCCCGGACTTAGAAAATTGGAGAACATTTTTTTTGGCCATACAGAAAAATGCCAGTCTAATGGGACATGCATACCCACATACATACACACATCCATTTTTATATACATAGATAGATTTTATCAAATCGGCCCATGTTTCGACTTGGAACCAGCTCTAACACTAGTGTAGGTGTTATATGGTCGGGTTTTGCCGACTAAAATTTTCTTACTTGTACAATATATTTTACAAAAGGTCTGTTTGTTTACTTAAATTTCTTACTATTTTTACTACAACTGGAAATTTTTGTTTACTTTTTGTACTGAAAATTTCCAGCTGTAATAAAAGGGGGAAAAATGAGTAGATTGTAGTAAGGTAAACGAACAGGCATAATATGTTTTACTAACATTATTTCTGTGAGTGTCATAGTAAATAATAGTAACAGATGATATTATCAAACAATGTCACTATTACAATATGTACAAGTGAATCTAAGCATGTTGTACTAAAGTCTAAAAATATTCATAATAACAATAAATTAAATTAAATTGTATTGTAATCATTCCATTGCATGAGATTGTCTAACTAAAGCAAGTTCAAATATGTTTTCTATCATTCTTTTTCTGTTAATTTATGTATGAATGGATGGAAATACTATTGTGAAAAACTAAAATAGAGAAAAACCATATTAAAACATGTGTTTTTTTGTTCACCTACAACCAATGATATGGTATTATTATCACCATCAGCTAAACCATCATAATATTCCTTAGTCAATTCTAAAGCATCCTGACCAGCACCATAGATAAAATGTGGCAATGCTAAAATATAACAGGATAAACCACAAAAAACAATACCCCAAGCAATCCAACGTGGACGATTTCTTTGGCCACCAATATACGATAATATCAGTGATAGTAATATTTGTGATATTTCATTGCCACTGAGTATGATACCTGTAAAAATATAAATGGTTAAAGTCATATACACTCACATAACAAATCGGTTGCCACTACCGTAAATATTCCAACCTCATTTTTGAGGTTGTCGCAACCGGCCATTCGTTTGTTACAACTACATTTCAGTTGTCACAACCAAATTTCAACTGCTATAACCATATTAAGGTTGTGACAACCGCATGATCGGTTACGATAACCTTAAAAATGAGGTTGAAATATTTACGGTTGTGGCAAACGTATAAATTATGTTAGTGTAACAGTTCTAAGAAGAAATTCAAATACCAACCTGTTGTTTGACTGGGTATTTTAAAACGTTTTTCAATGGTAGTTAATGTTACTATAAAGTACATGTAGGACATGGCTTGTATTGTTCCCAACAAACCATATACAGCCATAAACATTTTTGTGTTGGCATAACGTTGCATCCAGGCTGGATGCCAATTGGCTAAGCCACACAAATAGTTGCCAGGACGTTGGCGTAATTTTGTTGCAGGCATTTTTTCCATACTATTTAAAAATTATTTAAAGATGTTAGATGAATATGGGTGGCATTAATCTAAAATTAAATTAATAATTTTTTTCCATATTACTAGGAGTTAAGTAAACATTACATTTTGTGCAATTAAGGGTTAATTATAAACAGGAAAACCAAAAATATGCTCTAAAAACCGGTTTTATGCGCTTAAAATATGCAGTAAAAAACGAAAAATATGCTCTAAAAATTTAAAAAAATGCTCTTTAAAATTCGACGTAAAAATGAGAAAAAAAAAAATTTTAAGTCTTATTCCTTTAACGACCACAGGCAAGTATACTTCACTCAAAAAATTATGTTAGTAAAATCAACTGAAAATGTCAGTTAAAATAACTACTTTGTAAGTTGTTTTGGGTCAACTACTTTTTCAGTTAAATCAACTAACAATGTTAGTTATTTTAACTGACAAAAAACAACTGACTTATGTAGTAAAAATTACTAACATTTGTAGTCAAAACAACTAATATGTAGTAAAAATAAAATAAACAATATATATATATTTTTTTTCAAAAAATTTTTCAGAAAAAAAAAATTAAGACCAAATTTTTTCCAAGTTTTTTTTTTTTTAAAGTTGTGAAAAATAAAAAAACGATTTTTTTTTGAAAAAAACTTTCAGAGATAAAAAAAATAAAATTAACTACTTTAAATAACTGCTACTACATTACATTTTTTTTTTGTTAGTTATTCAAAAAAACGACTTAAAATAACTAACAGAAATAGTTGTTTGATATTTTTCATACAAAAATAACTGACTTTGTAGTTGAAAACAACTAACTACTGTAAAATATACAAACAACTAACATGTAGTAACTTACATAATTTTCTGAGTGTTGCCAAAGCATTTTTGGCGATTATTTTTGTTCAGGTAAAATATGGGATAAACTTGTTAAAAGATGATGTAGAATAGTGTTAGGGCAAAAAAGGTATAGTTTTCAGTAAGTCTCTAATTTGATCCACTTACCCACTACAATCCCTCAAAGTTTGTAAAAACATAATCTCTATTTTTGGGACAAAAGGACCTTTACTTTTCAAGAGAAATCAGGGGCAAGTAGGGGGTTTTAAGGGCTAAATTGTTGTAGAATAATTATTAGTTGAGTTGCATACCTTATAAATTATAGCGATTATCAAATAACTTTGACCAGTATTTGCCAAAGGGCAAATTTTTTCACTAACCAAAATAAGTTTACTGTAATATTTCCGAGTAGGGAAGACTAGGGAAATCCAGCAGACCTGCTGGAAAATTACACATATACTTTCTACACGGATGGATCCAGTACCTTAAATGGCTCTGGGTCTGGCTGGTATTTGGACGATGCGACCAAATGCTATATTGCTATGGGAAAAATGGCTACTGTATTTCAGACTGAAATATTTGCTATTTTGGACGTAACGACCTGGATAATTATTAACAGATGGAGTAATAGGAGAATAAGTATTTGCAGTGACAGCCAGGCTGCGCTCATTGCACTTGAATCTCCAGTCACTTCATCCAAAATTGTCCAGAAATGTAGACGCAGACTCAATGAGTTCTCATGTGGGAATAGCGTCAGTCTTCTGTGGATTCCGGGTCATAGGGGAATACGGGGATTGCCGACTCTTTGGCAAATCTTGGCTCTGATACAATTCCTTACAATCCGGAACCTCAAATTGGTATTGGCTTGACATGGCTGATGCGTTGGATCAACTCTCATATGAAAGCAACTTTCATGGAAAGATGGTCAAACGAGTTGGCATGCAAGAATACCAAACGTTTTGTGATTAAGCCAGACAAGAAAGTGGCTAACTATCTACTCAGCCTCAGTAGACTAGACTGTCGCAGACTTACTGGCTTAATTACGGGACACAATGCCTGTGCTCGTCATATAGGTGTCTTAGGATGATGACACAACTGAACATTACGTCTGTTGTTGTCCAGCGTTCTCAAGGGCTAGACTGCGGATATTGGGTTCTGATATTCTGTCTATGGACACGGTCCATGGACTTCCCTTGTCTGATTTTCTCAAGTTTGTGAAAGCAACTGAGAAATTCTGAACAAGCACTTTACTTTCCTTTTCTTCTTAACCTTTTATCACCCTTACTTAATCTTTCTTTTCAGAGTACGGTACATCGGACTAATTTAAGTCCGAGCGCCATGGACTTGCCTAAAAATTTACTTATTTTAGGCTTGTACAGCCCACCCTCAACTCAACTCAACCAAAATAAGGTGGAGGTGGGTTAGTCGTCCAATTTTTGGTTTTATAACTATTATTAGGTCACAGATCACGACAATGAACAAAAAATCGAAATCGATTCGGCAGAAAATGTATGGTCGTCAAAGTGTTATTTAAGAAATGTATAGTACAAACTAGAGATGGGCACATGAGCAGATTGGAGCGTGATTCACGTGATTAACGCGTGATCACGCGTGAGTGTGACTGAATTCAATTTTACTCTAGTGATTGTGAGTGTGCGTGAGTAAGATTTTTGCGTGAGTGTGTGTGCGTGAGTAGACTTTTTTTCGTGAGTTTGCGTGATTTATTTCCTCTTCATATTTGCTTTCGCACCAAAAAAATCAACAAAAAAAATTTAAAATTTAGCTTAACTAAAGATTTCGTCCCAAAAAAAACAAAAACAAATGTAAAATTTCGATGAACCTTAAATTTGGTTGAAAATTTTGAAAGAGTTTTGTGAGTGTGAGTCAACGTGAGTGTGAGTAAAGCTTGCGTGAGTGCACGTGAGTGTGAGTTGTATTAAATTTACTTACGTGATTGTGAGTGAGTGTGAGTAGAAAAAATATGCTCGTTAGTGAGTCCAAAAACGTGATTAAAAAATTCCTGTCGTGAGCGTGAGTGAGTGTGAGTCAAAAATCACTCACGCGCCCATCTCTAGTACAAACTAGAGATGGGCACATCAGCAGATTGGAGCGTGATTCACGCGTGAGTGTGACTGAACTCAATTTTACTTACGTGATTGTGAGTTTCTCTAATATTTACTTTCGTACCAAAAAATCAACAAAAAACCTTTAAAATTTGGCAAAACTTAAGATTTCGGAAAATTTTGAACGATTTTTGGAATTTTAGTTTTAGATTTTTTTTGTATAAATAAGAGTTTCGTGAGTGTGAGTCAGCGTGAGTGTGAGTGTGAGTGAAGCTTACGTGAGTTCACATGAGGTTGAGTTGTATTAAATTTCCTCACGTGATTGTGAGTGAGTGTGAGTTGAAAAAATATACACGTGAGTGAGTGTGCGTGATTCAAAAAATCCTGTCGTGAGCGTGAGTAAGTGTGAGTCAAAAATCACTCACGCGCCCATCTCCAAAAGTTACAATAGAATTTAATTTAATTTTAAATTTTAAGACAACTCAAACTCACGTGCACTCAAACGAGCTTCATGCTGACTAACACTCACGAAACTTTTTTTATACACAAAATAAATTTGAAAATAATAATTTTCAAAATCTAACAAAACTTTTAACAAATTTTAAGTTTTGACAAATTTATTATTTTTTGGTTTTTTCGTTGCGAAAGAAAATATAAAAAGAAAAAAAAAAAATCACGCACAAAAATTTACTCGCTCTAAAGTTTTACTCAAGCTCACTCGTCCAATTTTTTTCCCATCACTCACTCACTTACTCACAATCAAGTGAGTATAATTGAGTTAAGTAACACTAGTAACACACTATAAGGAACAGATAGAGTAATAGGAAAATCAGTATTTGCAGTGACAGCCAGGCTGCGCTCATTGCACTTGAATCTCCAGTCACTTCATCCAAAAATTACGTCTGCTGTTGTCCAGCGTTCTCAAGGGCTAGACTGCGGATATTGAGTTCTGATATCCTGTCTATGGACACGGTCCATGGAATTCCCTTGTCTGATTTTCTCAAGTTTGTGAAAGCAACTGAGAAATTCTGAACAAGCACTTTTCTTTCCTTTTCTTCTCAACCTTTTATCACCCTTACTTAATCTTTATTTTCGGTGCAATGGACCATTTTAAGTCTGAGCGCCATGGACTTGCCTAAAAATTTACTTATTTTAGGCTTGTACAACCCACTCTCAACTCAACCCAACCAAAATAAGGCGGAGGGGGTTAGTCGTCCAATTTTTGGTTTTATAACCATTATTAGGTCACAGATCACGACAATGAACAAAAAATCGAAATCGCTTAGTCAGAAAATGTATGGTCGTCAAAGGGTTATTTAAGAAATTCATAGTACAAACTAGAGATTTGCACATGAGCAGATTAGAGCGTGATTCACGTGATTCACGCGTGATCACGCGTGAGTGTGACTGAATTCAATTTTACTCAAGTGATTGTGAGTGAGTGTGCGTGAGTAAGATTTTTGCGTGAGTGTGTGTGCGTGAGTCGATTTTTTTCGTTAGTTTGCGTGATTTATTTCCTCTTCATATTTGCTTACGTACCAAAAAAATCAACAAAAAAATTTAAAATTTATCTTAACTAAAGATTTCGTCCCGAAAAAAGCAAAAACAAATGTAAAATTTGGTTGAAAATTTTGAAAGATTTTTAAAATTTTAGTTTTTGAATTTTTTGTATAAATAAGAGTTTTGTGAGTGTGAGTCAACGTGAGTGTGAGTAAAGCTTGCGTGGGTGCATGTAAGTGTGAGTTGTATTAAATTTACTCACGTGATTGTTGGTGAGTGTGAGTAGAAAAAATATGCTCTTGAGTGGGTGTGCGTGATTCAAAAAATCCTGTCGTGAGCGTGAGTAAGTGTGAGTCAAAAATCACTCACGCGCCCGTCTCCAAAAGTTACAATAGAATTTAATTTTAAATTTTAAGACAACTCACACTCACGTGCACTCAAACGAGCTTCACTAAAACTCACGCTGACTTACTCTCACGAAACTTTTTTTATACCACAAATAAATTTGAAAATAATAATTTTCAAAATCTAACAAAACTTTTAACAAAATTTGAAGTTTTGACAAACTTTAATATTTTTTGGTTTTTTCGTTGCGAAAGAAAATATAAAAAGAAAAAAAAAAAATCACGCACAAAAATTTACTCACTCTAAAGTTTTACTCAAGCTCACTCGGCCAATTTTTTCCCCACTCACTCACTCACTTACTCACAATCAAGTGAGTATAATAGAGTTTAGTAACACTAGTAACACACTATTAGGAACAGATAGAGTAATAGGAGAATCAGTATTTGCATTGACAGCCAGGCTGCGCTCATTGCACTTGAATCTCCAGTCACTTCATCCAAAATTGTCCAGGAATGTAGACGCAGACTCAATGAGGTCTTATCTGGGAATAGCGTCAGTCTTCTGTGGGTTCCGGGTCATCGGGGAATACGGGGAAACGAGATTGCCGACTCTTTGGCAAATCTTGGCTCTGATACAATTCCTTACAATCCGGAACCTCAAATTGGTATTGGCTTGACATGGCTGATGCGTTGGATCAACTCTCATATGAAAGCAACTTTCATGGAAAGATGGTCAAATGAGTTGGCAGGCAAGAATACCAAACGTTTTGTGATTAAGCCAGACAAGAAAGTGGCTAACTATCCACTCAGCCTAAGTAGAATAGACTGTCGCAGACTTACTGGCTTAATTATGACGAGATTAGGTGTCTTATCAGACCCATTATGCGTGGCTTGTCTTGAGGATGATGACACAACTGAACATTACGTCTGTTGTTGTCCAGCGTTCTCAAGGGCTAGACTGCGGATATTGGGTTCTGATATTCTGTCTATGGATACGGTCCATGGAGTTTCCTTGTCTGATTTTCTGAAGTTTGTGAAAGAAACTGAGAAATTCTGAACAAACACTTTCCTTTTCTTCTTAACCTTTTATCACCCTTACTTAATCTTTCTTTTTAGGGTACGGTACAATGAACTATTTTAAGTCTGAGCGCCATGGACTTGCCTAAAAATTATACTTATTTTAGGCTTGTACAACCCACCCTCAACTCAACTCAACACTCCCGCGTGAATATTGCACTAATCTGCTCATGTGCCCATCTCTAGTCTAAACTCTATATTTAAAATTTTAACCAAATCCGACAATTTTAACCCGTGCCGCTGGGGGCTTAAGTTTGTCCTTGATAAAAATACAAACAAAACATTTTTTTTCATGCCCAAAATTGTCCGATTTGGTTAAAAAATTAAATATATGACTATAAGGAACCATAATTTGCCCGGGAATCGACGAAATTCGAAAAAAAGAAAAAAATTACCCCTCGAAAAAGGTTAAAAACGTATTGTTTTCTGTTTCAGCACTCAAAAAAAACCTTGTAAAATAACAAGAAAAACTTGTAAGTTTTTTTTTGCTACCTCCTATTTAACAAGAATTTCTTGTAATTTTAAAAGCTTTTTACCAAAAATTTTGTAATTTTACAAGATTTTTAACAATAAAATTGTACATTTACAATTATTTTGAAGCGATAAAACTTACAAGGAGGTTTCGTAACTTTACTCGATTTTTTGCTACCTCCTATTTAACAAGAATTCCAACGAGCTTTTTTGTAATTTTACAAGTTTTTAACCAATATATTTTGAGGATGTTTATTCTGCCTCGAGGTCATTATTTTCTTTACTACCCGAGTAAAAATAATTTAATATGATCTTATATACTTTTATATAGTCATATTATTTCATATATGATCATGTGTCACACTATGTATTGCAAGATAAATTTATATAATAAATTTTGATGTGAGATTTTTTTAAGATATCGCCATACATAACTATATGTTGTAACATCTGGTCCCATGCATCATTTTAAATTTCTAAGTGTTTTATATAAAATTTTATATGCCTCCATTATTTTTTAATTTTTTTAAGTTTTTTCCAAGAACATATTTTTATCGCAAATATTTTTAAAGTGTTTTATATAAAATTTCATATGACTTCATATTTTTTTATTTTTCTAAGATTTTTCCAAGCACCACTTTTTTATCACGAATATTTTCTAAGTGTTTTAAATAAAATTTTATATGACTCCATTTTTTAAATTTTTTTCTAAGTTTTTTTCAAGGAACATTTTTTTTTATCGCAAATATTTTCTAAAAAAGTATGAAGTGAGGTTGAGATTGCTAGAAATAGAATTGTAGTGTTGGAAACTGTCAAAATTTATTCTGTAGAAACTATAAATATTCACATATATAAAAAACAGTTTTCCTTAACAAGACAAACCGACATTTAAAATCCTACTGATGATGACACTAACTGGGGTGTTTGAAACCGGTATGGGAAATACCAGAAATGTCTATAATTTTTAGAAATTCAATTTTTCTTCTGCATTTTTTCAACTTGAACCCTTATAACAAATATAATTAGAGCCCACGCTCGATCTGTACTTACAGAAAAAATCAAATAAAATTACTGACAAAATATGTCGCCATTAGGCACGTCTCCGAAACAGAAAATGCAAATTCCTTCATTTGTGTCTGCAATTCCAGATCATGTTGGTAACCCTTGCGAAATAATGTAAGAGACAAAAAAGTTGAAAGAACGTATGAAGTGAGGTTGAGATTGCTAGAAATAGAATTGTAGTGTTGGAAACTGTCAAAATTTATTCTGTAGAAACTATAAATATTCACATATATAAAAAACAGTTTTCATTAATAAGACAAACCGACATTTAAAATCCTACTGATGATGACACTAACTGGGGTGTTTGAAACCGGTATAGGAAATACCAGAAATGTCTATAATTTTTAGAAATTCAATTTTTCTTCTGCATTTTTTTAACTTGAACCCTTAGAATTTAATTTAATTTTAAATTTTAAGACAACTCACACTCACGTGCACTCAAATGAGCTTCACGCTGACTTACACTCACGAAACCATTTTTATACCAAAAATAAATTTGAAAATAATAATTTTCAAAATCTAACAAACTTTTTAACAAAATTTGAAGTTTTGACAAATTTAATATTTTTTGGTTTTTTCGTTGCGAAAGAAAATATAAAAAGAAAAAAAAAATCACGCATAAAAATTTACTCACTCTAAAGTTTTACTCAAGCTCACTCACTCAGCCAATTTTTTTCCCACTCACTCACTTACTCATAATCAAGTGAGTACAATTGAGTTTAGTTACACTCACGCGTGAATCATGCACTAATCTGCTCATGTGCCCATCTTTAGTCTAAACTCTATATTTAAAATTTTAACCAAATCCAACAATTTTTACCCGTGCCGCTGGGGGCTTAAGTTTGTCCCCGATAAAAATACAAACAAATTTTTTTTTCATGCCCAAAATTTTCCGATATGGTTAAAAATTTAAATATAAAGTTTAATGACTATAAGGAACCATAATTTGCCCGGGAATCGACGCAATTCGAAAAAAAGAAAAAAATTACCCCTCGAAAAAGGTTAAAAACGTATTGTTTTCTGTTTCAGCACTCAAAAAAAACCTTGTAAAATAACAAGAAAAACTTGTAAGTTTTTTTTTGCTACCTCCTATTTAACAAGAATTTCTTGTAATTTTAAAAGCTTTTTACCAAAAATTTTGTAATTTTACAAGATTTTTTACAATAAAATTGTAAATTTACAATTATTTTGACGCGATAAAACTTACAAGCAGGTTTCGTAACTTTACTTGATTTTTTGCTACCTCCTATTTTACGATAATTTTTTAAAGTTTTAAAAAGCGTTTAAATTGGTTAATGTGTGTACTGAACATTTAAGTCGCTTTTGCCGACTAAAATGATTTTGAAAGAAAATTGTTTTCATTTACGTCCGTAAAATATTACCTTATATAAATCTACCTTGAGTTACAGTTATATCAGTGTAATATTTTGGCCGTGATCGCCAATTTAACAGACTGAAGGACGCACATCGCTAGAATGTCTAACAAGGGAAGTATCTCAACCCTTATGAACCGATTTGCCTGAAACTTAAAATATATATAAAGGAGACGATTTTAAGGTTGGGGTGTCTCGGCTTATCGGCCATATCAGTATTTTAAAATTTCGTCGTCACCTTATGAAACAATGTGGACCTTCGGGAAAAATTCGAGCAAAAATACGTGTAACCTTAAATTTAATAAAGATTATTTCGTATTCATATGGATATCGTAGCACTATGTCTTCATAAAATTACCCCCCAAAATTTACAAATTTTCATGAAAAAAATATTTAACGAAGAAGAATTTTTACAAGGCTATGCCACTGTTGAATAGGCATTAAAAAAACCTTTCTTCTCATATGTGAACATCATATAGTTTCTAAGAAAGAAATTGCCGAAAAATCCAAAAACTATTTTTTCGCCATTTTTTTACCCATGTTTTGAACCCATAAATCCCCGATATGGCCGATCAGCCGAGACACCCCAACCTTAGAATTGTTTCTTTTATATATGTATATTTCAAGTTTCATGCAAATCGGTTCATAAGGCTTGAGATACTTCCCTTGTAAGTGTCGATTACTGATTGAGCTAAACATTTAAACATAGAGTTTTTAGCACAAAAGAAACCACAATTTGCCCCAAAAAGTCATATTTCGTGCCACCCTAACGTTCATATAAAGATCATTAACCCTTAAATAAATATTTAAATTATTTTGTCATTGTCATTTTATTTTTTTGTTATCAGTTATTTTATCCCTAACAAACAAATAGAAGGAACAAAATATGTGAATTTTAACAAGTGCATACTTCACCTTTAATTACTGACAACTATTTTTTATCAGCAAATTCGTTGATAAAATTATTTTTTGTTTATAATTTTTTCAAACTTGTCTGTTAACTGTAAAATTTATTAATAAATAACATAAATGTTTGCATACATGACGTATGATTGATATACAATCTATAAAACAATATTACTCATACGCACTGATGCATTATATTAAAAAGAGTAAAATCAATTGAGAGTAATAGAGATTTCAAATTACACCTTCTCCCAATTAAAATTCTAAAAGTTTAAAATTTTATTTAGAAATTAAAAAAAAAATAGAAATTTTAGTAGAAGTTTAGACAAGCCCAATTGAAATTTAGAAAATCCCATTCAAAATCACGTCTGGGGAGTTATTTTGTAATAAGGTTAAAATTTATTTTACGTACTTTAAACTGAAAACGAAAATATCGTTCGAAAAGATTATCTGTTCAAATTGTGAAAATTTAATTTTCAGTGTTGCCAAATCGGGAGATTTTTTTTTTTTTTTTTAAAGAATATATTTTTTTATATTTTTTTTTGCATAAAAAACACTTAATAAACATTTGGCACAATATTTTGTTTATAAATTTAATAATAATTAAATTTTAATCATATTAAATTTTTTTAAATACTAATTAATCAATTAGAGGAAACGAATAAATAAACTACTACATATAATAAAAAAAAAATATCATAACGATAATTAATTCAAAGTCAATTGAGTAATAAATGAAAACAAATTAATTGGTCAACTTTAAAATAATAAAGATAAGATAAACTTTTTAGGAATCGCAAAAAATAACCTTACTCACAGTTATAGTAAAATGAGTTAACATTTTTTTTTGTTAAATGGACTAATAGCGTTATTTAGTTATAAAAATATAATTATAGAAAAATATTGCCCTAAATAAACTGGAGTTTATACAGTCGTATACACAAAATAAATAATTAAAAAATTCGTAGATTTAATTAAAAAATTAATTAAATCCGGGCCAATCCATAAAATGCGCATATAAATAAAAAATATTTGTATGCCGTTAATTAAAAAAAAAATAAAATTTTGTTAATTAAAAACTTAATACTGGGCCATTCCAATAAATTTAGCTCAAATTTTAGTCATTTTTGGAAATGGTGTCTCAGATTAATTTGAACATTGACACATAGATAGCCCTCATAAATATGATATATGTACCATATATCGTTTTTTTACATTTGGTGTATTTACCGAATTATGACGGGTCAAAGATTGACTTTTTAAGCAAAAGTAAGAAAAATACATCACGTTTAAAGAGCTGTAACTTTTTAACCAATGACCCGATTTTCACAAATTTAGGCTCATGTGAAAGCTGGGGTTCTTCTTTTAGAAAATATTTTTAAAATAACACAGTTTTTTTTTACAGAAATGATGCAAAAATGCAAAAACATTTTTTCTTTTCGAATATTTAAAAAAACACATCTTCGATTTTTTTAAAAAAAATTATGGTGAAAAATAACAATGTTTTGTATAACATATTCAAAATTCAGAGTGGGATCTCCATGGGATCAAAAAATATTCTGTTTTAAGTACGATGTTCTCATATTTTTCCCTTAGAAAATTTAAATTTCTTTTTCTTTAAATTTCATTTTGAATGTTTTTCAAAATTTAAATAGTATAATTTTCTTTGAAAATTTAAATTTTTATATTGAAGAAACATAAAATTTTAATTTTCTAAGGTAAAATTTAAGAACTTCGTACTAAAACCAGAATATTTTTTGATCCCATTGGAATCCCACTCTGAATTTTGGATATGTTGAACAAAACAGTATTGTTTATCACCCAACTTTTTTTTAAAAAAATCGAAGATGTGTTTTTTTAAATATTCGCAATAAAAAAATGTTTTTGAATTTTTGCAACACTTCTGAAAAAAAACCGTAGGCTTTTGAAAATATTTCCTAAAAGAAGAAGAATTAAACTTTCATATGAGCCATTACTTTTGATAATCGGATTACTAGTTAAAAAGTGAGAGCACGTTAAACGTCATGTATTTTTCTGACTTTTGCTAAAATGGTCGAACTTTGACCCGCGATAATTTGAAAACTACAGCAAATTTTGAAAATCCAAAAATGCAACATATCTCATATAAACGTGGATATCTATGAGCCAAATTCTCAGTGGCGTCCAAAGGCATGTTTCCGAACAGTGGGGCGAAAATTTTTGGAATTACCCACTATTAATTAAAAAAAATCACACAAGTGATTATATTAATTAAAAATTGAATTGATATTAAATTAAAAAACAATTAAAGGATTAATAAAAATAAAACATACGATAGGCTTCTTTTGTGAACAGTAACAGCAATGAGAGGGTTTATGATAGAGGGAAGTTATATTCAAGAAAATGTTGGAGTTGAAAAAATATGTAGGGTCGCATACCTCCAGAAGGAACTACACTCAAAATATTTTGTAGGCAAAACAAATGAAAAACACACTTAAAACAAGTGAATAAACAATTGAAAACTATCCCAGTAATTATTCATTTATTTTAACAACCATCAACATTTATTTTTTACTGTTGACAAAATTTTCTAAAATAAATTACATTAAACTAGGGATGTGCGATTAATCGATTAATTAATCACTTCGATTAATCGAAATCCTGATTAATCAATTAATCGATTAATCATACTTTCTGATTAATCAGAACTATGATTAATCAACTAATTTGAATTTTGATTAATCGAAAACGAATAATTTTATTCAATTTTTAAAAATTGTTGGCAAAACAAAATAAAAGACAAACAAAACAAAAAATATTTAAAAATGAAAAAAGAATTTATAAATTAATAAAAAGAGCAAAAATTAATATGCCAAAACCCAACAATATAATCAACCAAATTTTCCAAAATTTATGACGAATTGGATCTATAATGGAAGACTGGAGATTATATGTATAATATGCCTCTAACCATGCTCAAATCTAGAAATGAACATAGATATCGTCGGTGTGCCAACCAGAACCGCTATATGTATCAACATTTGCGCTGTTTATTTTGAAAATAGAAAATGTCCAATATTACTTACATATGTATATATTTGTATATATGTATATATGATTTGTAAGCCTCTTCAGAACATTTTGAAAAAAACTTAGCGGTTCTGGTTGGCGCACCAACGATATGTACATATGTAAGACGCCCAATAACACGCATTCATGTTCCATCCCCCTAGAAATGCTTCTCTCTGCCAACACTTCGACGCCAATTGGTTGTATTGTACATGAGTTGGAGATCATTTACAATACAACAAAATTAATTTTCTACACGGGCTCAAAAAAATGCTCCTCTTTGTCAGCACTTCGACGCCAATTGGCGTTGAATTGTGCATGAGCTGGAGATCATGTGCAATACAACAAAATGAATATTTTTTTTTTTAATTTCAAATGATTGGAGGCACATCCATTTTTTTAGATTATGTAATTTTGTAATGTAAAGAGACCGTGATAATATCCGCATTGTGAGCTGAAAAGAACCTCTAAAAGTCTATTCCATGGACTAATTATACATCTTCCTCGGTCTATTCGACTAAAATTTTATAAATTGTCTAAAAAATGTTCAATAGTCATAGAATTTTAAATATAAAAACAAAATAAAAACAAAACAAAATATTCAATTATTCAAATTTTGAATATTCAACTTCCTGATTAATCAATTAATCATGAATTTTGATTATTCAAAATTTAAATTATTTGATTAATCGTAGTTCTGATTAATCAGAAAGTATGATTAATCGATTAATTGATTAATCAGGATTTCGATTAATCGAATTGATTAATTAATCGATTAATCGCACATCCCTACATTAAACATTAAAAAATTACGTTTTTTTCACTCTTTTTTTTCTAACATATTCGAAAAAAATAGCCTACGAAAACATTAAAAATTAATAATAGTTCTGTTATTTTAACCAACAAATTCCAAAAAAATAACCTACCAAAACATTAAAAAATAATGATTACGTAGGTTATTTTTTACAATTTTCTATTGAAATATTTTTTTAAAAATGTTTATTAAAATTTTGGGGAGTCGATCTCGCAATCAACTACATTCTGGCCAGACACTTTACCCATCGTGCCAAATGCACTTGATACAAACATGTTTTATATTTCTATAAATAATTTTTTGAATTTTTTTTTCTACAAAAAAATAACCTAGTAGGTAAAAACTAATGATATCTCATAAAAAATAACAACAATTTAAAAAAAAATTACTTACACAAATCATTCAAAATTTAAAGAATGATCAGTAGTTTTTACCTACAGAACAAAAATAAATGACTTTAAAAATTAAATGTGAATGAAAGTCTTTATTTTTTAGTGTGCTATTTTTGAAACAAAGGACAGAAGTAGTCATTAATAAAAACTGAACATCAAACAAATGTTTTTTCTTTTAAAAACGACTAAATGTAAAATTTTTAAAATAAACTACAAACAGTTAATGACATAATTTTTTGAGTGTGGCCATACATTTTTAATATTTTGTCAGATATTGATTTAAAAGCTTCATAGAAGCGCAAAAAAATGCGCTAAATACTGCTTTGAGGGACTTTTTGACCAAAAAATTTCATTCTGTGGGCAGTTTTGTTAAAAAAAATCAATTTTTTTAAGATGTAACCTTTTTTTAGATTTTGTTAAATTTTAAACTAAAAATGATCAAATTTAAAAAAAAAAAGCAGAACATTTTTGTCAATTTTAAAGAAGTTTTTAGTTATCCCGTTTTGAAAAAAAATGTATAAGTTTTTTCAAAATTGAAATTTTATTCTTGGAAAAAAATACAACTTAAGGGGGGTTAAAGGAAAAAAAACAGTCTTAGTGCGGTTAACACAATATCCAGTTAAATCAAAGTTAACGTAACCTCCGGTTAGTCCCATACAAATTTGACATCTATAACCTCCGGTTAGCACTAAACCCAATTTATCTTCCGGTTAGTTCGTTTGTGTTATCGGCCCTTAAAGTGATAAATTTTTTTTTATTTGGTTTTTTTTTATTTGAAAGAAATTTAACTGAAAGATCACCGATTTTGTTTATTTTTAGTTATTTGATAGAGCTTTGTAAATTATTAAAAACCATATTTTTTTGGATCAATGGAAGATATGGGCTTTTGTAAAAGCGCTTTTTTGACAATATTGACTTTTAGGTAGTTTTTTAACATTTTTGTGCTTGGAAAGCGTAAGTCGTACAAAAAAACTTTAAAAACAACATGGTTTATAAAACTATGATGATTTTAAATTTATAAAAAAAAAAAATTTAAAAATTTCAACAACAAACTTTGAAAACCATATTTGAATGCCCCTTTTTCCTGGAAAGGACACCATGGATTTCAAAAAACAAAATTTTTTGAAACTAAAATGATAAAATTTAAAAAAAAAAGCAGAACATTTTTGTCAATTTTAAAGAAGTTTTTAGTTATCCCGTTTTGAAAAAAAATGTATAAGTTTTTTCAAAATTGAAATTTTATTCTTGGAAAACAATACAACTTAAGGGGGGTTAAAGGAAAAAAAACAGTCTTAAAGTGATAAATTTTTTTTATTTAGTTTTTTTTTTATTTGAAAGAAATTTAACTGAATAGAGCTTTGTACATGATTAAAAACCATTTTTTTTTTGGATCAATGGAAGATATGGGCGTTTAAAAAAGC
The DNA here is from genome assembly GCA_963921195.1 of Pegoplata infirma. Classification (NCBI taxonomy): domain Eukaryota; kingdom Metazoa; phylum Arthropoda; class Insecta; order Diptera; family Anthomyiidae; genus Pegoplata; species Pegoplata infirma. The sequence continues at coordinate 99,961,114 of OY992537.1, forward strand.
TAATTTTTGACAATATTGAATTTTAGACAGTTTTTTAATATTTTTGAGCTCGGAAACCGTAAGTCGTACGAAAAAAAACTTTTAAAACAATATTGTTTATAAAATTATAAGGTTTTTTAATTTATAAAAACAAATTTAAAAAAATTTCAACAACAAATTTTGAAAACCATATTTGAATGCCCTTTTTTCTTGGAAAGGGCACCACGGATTTGCACAAACAAAATTTTGTATTAAATTTTAGAATGTACTTTTAACGCTATTAAAATTTCAGAGAGGTGTTTTTTGGTATTGTTGAGCAATAAATGTTCAAAGTTTGTTCAGTAGCCAAATATTTGATTTTATCATATATTTCACCAATATCACCAACTTTAAAATTTATTGCTCGACAGCACGAAAAAGCACCTCCCTGAAATTTTAACAACGGTAAAAGGACATTCTAAACTTTTATAAAAAATTTTGGTTTGGGAATCCATACCAATATTGTTTTGAAATTTTTTTTTTTAATTTATTTGTTTTTTGGTTTCTTTTTTTATATTTTTTTTTGGTTTCTAAATTTTAAATCTCCATTATTTTATCAACAATATTGTCACAGAAAGTTTTTTCGTACAACTTACGATTTCCGAGCAAAAAAACGCAAAAAAAAACTGTCTAAAGCCAACTATTTGATTTTTTGCCAAAATTTTGAAAAAAATCAAATATTTGGCTTTCTAACAAACTTTGAAAATTTATTGCTCAGCAATACGAAAAAACACCTCTTTGAAATTTTAACAGCGTTAAAAAGACATTCCAAGGTTAGGTTAGGTTAGGTTAGGGTGGCGGTGTCCGATTGACACCTCGCATAGACCTCTTGGTCCATAGCGGTACCACAAAACTTTTTTTCCGCTAGCGGTGCAAATTAAACACGTTCAAAGTCATTGCGAATCTTTTCAATATCCTAAGATCCATTTGCGTTATATCCTCCAAAGTACCGAAACTTATCTGACCGGTAATGGATCGGCGACTCCTTGCCACAGCTGGGCAGTGACAAAGTATGTGTTCCATCGTTTCATCTACTCCTGGTGAAGCGCATCTTTTACAACTAGCGTCTGAAGTAAGTCCAATATTCTTGGCATGGATGCCGATAAGACAATGACCAGTTATTATCCCAGTCAGAGCTCGGCATTCCCTTCTCGTAAGTGATAGTAGATATTGAGTTTTCCCTTGATCATAAGTTGGCCACAAAGTTCTGCTGATTTTGCATGTTGTCAGTTCTCTCCACCTCCTGTTTGCCTTTGCAACATTGATGGAATTCCGTTTAAGTTTATAGTGTTGAAGTGGTGGTAAAACTGGCACCATGGTACCTAAACCATCAGCTCCAAGTTTTGCGAGTTCATCTGCCTTTTCATTTCCCTGTATTCCGTTGTGTCCTGGTACCCATAATAAATTAACCTGGTTGTGTAGACACAGCATCTGCAAGTTCTCGTAACATTGTAAAACTATTTTAGATTTAATATAATATCCTTGAAGAGCCTTCAAGGCGGCCTGACTATCTACGTAAAAATTTATGGTTGTTCCCTTGGTTTCCCTGATATGTTCCACAGCTTTAGTTATGGCAACTATTTCAGCCTGAAATATGCTCGAGTCCAAAGGTAGGTTAAAAGAAAAGTTCTGGTTTTGTTCCACGTTCGTAAAACCCGCGCCTACTCCATGTGTTTGTTTGGATCCGTCGGTAAAGATATTTACGGTGTCTGCAGGGGTGTCCTGCCAGTTAGACCAATATTCTCGAGTTGGAAATCTTATTTCATATTTCCGGTCGAAAAATAGTTTGGGCACTAAGTAATCCGAATCAATATTATTTATATTGTCCATGTTACTGTGTCCAAAATTGCGAAACTTTAACCAATTTGACTCTTTAAGTCTAAGGCAAGCCTTGTAAGCTTCACCTTTCGCAAAAACGTCAATTGGTATAAGGTGCAATAAGGCGTCAATAGAGTTGGCCGATGTTGTTCTCAAAGCTCCTGTAATACTACATCCCATAAGCCGTTGAAGTCTTTGAAACTGCTTCAGTATCACATCCCTTTCAAGTGCCTTATACCAGACTAACACTCCGTATAGTAAGATCGGTCTTACTACTGAAGTATAAATCCAGTACGTAACTCTAGGCTCTAAACCCCAGGTACTACCGAACATTTTCTTACACGCGTAGTAAGCATTGTTAGCCTTTTTTATTCTCTCAACTGTGTTCATTTTCCAAGAGAGCTTACTGTCCAAAATCACTCCTAAAGACATTCCAAACTTTAATACAAAATTTTGTTTTTGGAAATTCACGGTGTCCTTCCCAGGAAAAAAGTACATTCAAATATGGTTTTCAAAATTTTTTGTTAAATTTTTTTTAATTTTTTTTTTTTTTTTTTTTTATAAATTTTAAATCTTCATAATTTTATAAAGAATATTGTTTTTATAATTTTTTTCGTACGACTTACGGTTTCCGAGCACAAAAAGGTTAAAAAACTGTCTAAAGGTCGATATTGTCAAAAAGCGGGTTTTAATTATTTACAAAGCTTTATCAAATAACCAAAAATTATCAAAATCGGTGATCCGTCCGTTAAATTTCCCATGGATTTGCTCATAATTATTGTAATATTTTAAAAACAAATTTTAACACAAAATTTGGTCAACAAGAATTGTCAACAATTTTTAAAAGAAACAATCGGCAGCAAAAACTACTGAACCGATTTTGATGTATTAAACTTTCTAGTGCTTACCGTGGGCATTTTTTGAAAAATATTGATTTTTGTTGAAATTATGCTAATATAAACTTAAAAAATTAGCTTTCTTCTTTCATAAAAAACATAATCAGGTCAGAATTTAAAAAAATGGCCACGGTAAGTACTAGAGAACTTAATAATCTACACATCAAATAAAAAAAAATCATCAAAATCAGTCCAGTACTTTTAGCTGTACAACTGCAGCCGATTTTGTCCTTTAAAAAAAGCATTCTACAATTGAGTGGAAATTTCAGTTCACCAAATTTTGTGTTATCAAATTTTAAAAATATTACAATAATTTATTTTTCAAATAAAAAAAAAAACAGAATTAAAAAATATTGCGTATTTATTTTTTTTTAAACCCCCCTCAAAAAATTAACACTTAAAAAAAACTTTTTCTGCTGTCTCGACAGATTTATCTGCTGATTTCACCTATATAATCAAGACAGATTTTAGGCAAACCGCGTCTGCTAAAATCAGCAGATTTCACATATGGCTCAAAATGGGTGTATTTTCAGCAGATTTTTCTGCTGATTGGAGAGAGAATTTATTTTAAGTGCACACCAAAAAAAAAAACTTTGTCAAATTAATAGGAAAAGTCTCGTTATCCCATTTTACCAATATTTGACAGTTTTCCTTGTTTTTTAACAGATCGAAATTTACATTTTTTTTTGTAATTTTACATTTTTTTTTGTAATTTTACAAATTTTCAAGATAATTTTACAAAAAAAATCTAATAAATTCACGAGAATTCCTTGTAATTTTAATTGCGCCAAAAAACTGTTAATTTACAATTTTATTGGTAAAAAGCTTGTAAAATTACAAAATTATTGGTAATAAGTAGGGCAAGTACTTTAATGAAAATGCATATTTTTACTCGGCACTTTTATGATACAACAAACTAAATATCTATCCGAATCAAGAAATTTGCAATGAAATGGCATCGATTTGTAGTTGCATATTTTTGCATATTTTGGTATAAATGCATATTTTTGCATATTTTCATATAAATTGGACTTTTTCAATTTTTATCAATATTTTATCAAAACTTTCTTGGGAAAATTCAAAACCTATCGCCTATTTCTTATGGAAAAAATATTTTTAATTACAGAAATCATATTCTGTGTCATTTCTTAAATGAATATTACTTCTGTAGTGCGATTCAGTAACTTTTTTAACGAAATTATCGATATCGTTAACTAACGAGAATTGTCGGTTGTTTTAACGATTATGTGATTCTATAAATTTTTCAATTAACGACAAGAATTAACGACAAAAATAGTTAATTTAAAATTTGTTTATTTTGAATTTGTATTGAGAACCGAAAAATTTCGTTAGCTTTACTTCAAAAATTTTTTTGTTGATAAGTTACCGATTTTCAATAACGACAAAATTCGGTAGAAAAATGTTATAGAATCGCTTTTAAAGACAATTGTCGATAACTAACGATTTTTGACAATATAACTACCGATTTTTGTCGTTAAAAAGTTAGTGAATTGCGCTACTGGATGTATAATTTTTAGATTCTGAAAAATGTTTCCTATTTTTAATGTTCCTATTATGATACATTTTACTAATCGTAAAGAAAAAATATTCCTCCAGGAAAATTGCATTTATTTTTTGGATTTCACTTAGAGTTAGAGCAGGGTCTTTTGTCTTTGAGTACATTTTTTGACTTCAGAATGGGAAAATTTCGAAAAAAAAAAATATTTTAAAACAATATTTTTTCTGAAAAAAAATATTTAATATTAGGACTTTACTGATTCTAAAAAAATGTTACTTTTAATCAAAAAATGTGTCAATAAACAAAATATTTTGCTTATAAAAAATTATTTCAACTCAAAAATACCGCTGTAAGAACTGTCAAGGGCCTTAAAGTACATATTTGACAAAATTGAATTTATGTTGACAAACCGTTTTTAATTTTTAAATGCATATTTTTTAAGTTTTAAGTGCATATTTTGGATTTTTAGACGCATATTATAGGCACATATTTTCGATTTTTAGATGCATGAAAGTACTTGCCCTAGTAATAAGCTTGTAAAAATACTAGGAATTCGCGTAAAATAGGAGGTAGCAAAAAATCTAGTAAAATTACGAAACCTCTTTGTAAATTTTATCGTGTCAAAAAATTTGTAAATTTACAATTTTATTGGTAAAAACCTTGTAAAATTACAAAATTATTGGTAAAAATCTTGTAAAATTACTAGGAATTTTTGTCAAATAGGAGGTAGCAAACAAAAAAAAGTTACAAGTTTTTCTTGTAATTTTATAAGGTTTTTTTTTGAGTGTGTGGTCAACAATTTGTATACCCTAGAGGGTATACAATTTTTATAGCCGACTCCGGCTTATTTTTTATTTTTTTATTTTTGAACTTTTTTTCATATATTTTGTTGTTACTTGATGTTTTTTAGTAAAAAATATTTTTTTATTTTTTATATTTTAAAAAATATTTTTTTTTTACAAAATTATATTTTTTACTCATAAAAAACTATAATTTCTTGGCATTTTTTAATTTTTATCACTTTTAGTTGTTTTTTTTTCTGATTTTACATATTAATTTTAGGTATTTATTTTTTATTTTTTTATTAATATACAATTTAACTAATTTAAGTTTAAAGCACTGTGTGTTTGCATTGGTTTTCTTCAAGTTTATAGTTGTATTGAGGTCAGCTATTTCGAGGACCGTCAATTTAGTATCTTCAGTATCAAAATTTATGTATATTTTTTTTATTTTAAAGTTTCAATTATTTAATTTAATTTTAATTTTATTTAAAACAAAATTTTACACTTTCAATTTTGTAATCACCTTTTTTTATAATTTTAAAATTGTTTGAATACTTTTGAACACGTTAATTCCATAACCACCTGTTGCTTACTAAAAATTTTAAATTTTCTTTTAATTAAATTTAATAAGCATTGAAAAATCAAAAGAGTAGACCAACAAAAAAAGTCCAGTATTATCAATTTATTTATTAATATTATCGCCTTTAAAATAATCTTATCACAAGACAACAAAAAAATTTTTTTTTTCGATTCAACTCTTAAAAAAATTGTCTTTCCATTTTCGTCACACTCGTTTAGTTTAAGTTAAAATTTATTTTTATCAATTTATTTTAATGAATTAATTTTACATACTTTTTTATATGAAAATTAAAATTTTTAATTTTTAAATTACTTAATTATTAGTTAATTAATTTTATAAAGTATGTAGACTTGTAAATTTTCTATTTGCGCTCCATAAGTTTAATTTTTTTTTTTTTAAATTTAGTTTTTAACTACTATCGTCTTTAATATTAACCACTCGCGTATCACTACTCATACTAAACTATGAAAATCTCAAAATTATTGGATCGGTCTATAACTGCTATGTGCTCCATATACTTTTATTGTTCATTTTGTACACTCAAAATAAAATAAAAATCAAGTCTGTAGAAAATCTGAGAAAAAATGTGCTAACTTCAGCTGACATGAATTCTTAAAATTTTTTGTCGAATTAGCAGAAAAAATCTGCGGTGTCAGTTCAACTTGTTGCAAAATTTTGGATACTAAGCGAAAAAGACAATTATTTTTAAGCTCTTAGCCGAATGTAATGTATGTCACTTCTGTCCTGCATTCCCAAATAATTTTTCTCCCAGAAAATTGTCCTTTTTTTATAATTTTTTGAAAAAAATCTTTTCAAAGTTGGCAAATTTTTTAATTGAAAATAATTTTAACGAGTTTTTCTTTTCAGTGTAGACAATACAAAATTCACATATGTTTACTTAATTCAAGAGTCAAGAGTATATTGTGATAGTGACCATAATATAACAATAGTACGAGTAACTACTATTAGTAGGTACTATCACAAAGTCATATCGATAATAATTTTGATAAATGAACTCACGTTTCTGAGTAGGTGTTAAAAGAGTGTGTAAGTCGTATGAGAGAGAGATAACATAAACTCATTTAGCAAATCTCTTAAATTTCTGAATGACAAAATAATCCCATACTTACAAGGAAGGTCTCCCTGGTGTCACCGGCCGATCTTTATGGAATTAGTTTTATTTTGTAGAGCAGGAAAAATAAAAGGACACGTATTTTTTTAGCGTCCCAAATTAATATTTAGTGGGTGAAAGTCAATGGGCAAGAAACGGTAATTTTTCAGTTTTTTGCGTTTATCTCCTATGCTATGCAAATAATCCTAGCCAAGTTACATACCAAATGAAAGGTCTTTGGAAAACCTAACTTCGTGTGCAAAGAATGGGCCCAAACATGCACAACTTTTCGCCATGTTGAGTAAAATACCTAAATTTTAGGACATTTTTGATAATAAGTCAAAAACCATTAACTTTTTTGGCACGTTGATAGGTATCACGAGATAGGTATTTTAAATACCTTTAATCTGATACCAAATATGCCTATATAAAATTTGAGTAAATAGGCGTAAATCGTAAAAAAACTGAAAAAGGTAAAATTTCCTCCATACAAATCGACTCCTCCTAAAAATGAGTTTGGGCCGCTAAAAAACTCAAAAACCCTTTGTCTTTGTCGTATAAAAAAGTCTTAATCTGAGAATTTTTCAATAGAAGAAATTTTTTCTACATAGAAAATATCAGATTCTGAGACATTTTCAATATAGAAAAAAAGTCTCAGACTCTGAGAACTTTTTCCGACAGAAAAATTCTCAGACTCTAAGGACTTTTTCCGATAGAAAAAGTGTCAGACACTGAGGACCTTTTCCAATAGAAAAAGTGTCAGACACTGAGGACCTTTTCCGATAGAAAAAGTCTCAAACTCTGAGGCCATTTTCCGATAGAAAAAGTCTCAGAATTAAATCCTTTTTCCTATAGAAAAAGTCTGAGATCCTGACACCCTTTCATACAGAAAAAGTCTCAGATACTTGGACGTTTTTCTTATCGAAAAAGTCTCAAGTTTTAAAACCTTATCCTTATACAGAAGATTCTGGCACTTTTTTCCTAAAGAAAGAAAAAGTCTTAAATACTAAAATTGAAAAAGTCTTAGATTCTCAGACCTGTTTCCATTCTATTCTCAGACTCTGAGACCTTTTTCCTTTAGAAAAAGTGTCATATTCTCAGTTTCTGAGACCTTATTCCTGTAAAAAAAGTCTTGATTCAAAGACCTTTTTCCTACAGATAAAGTCTCAGATTTTGAGACATTTTTTTAAGATATTTTTTCGATAAAAAAGTCTCAGATTCTAAAACATTTTTCCTATAGAAAAAGTCTCAGATTTTTAGACATTTTTTCTATAGAAAAAGTCTCAGATTATTAGACATTTTTTCTATAGAAAAAGTCTCAGATTCTGAGACATTTTTCCTATAGAAACGTCTCAGATTCTGAGACATATTTCCTATAGAAAAATTCCCAGATTCTGAGACATTTTTCCTATAGAAAAAGTCTCAGATTCTAAAACATTTTTCCTATAGAAAAAGTCTCAGATTCTGAGACATTTTTCCTACAGAAAAAGTCTCAGATTCTGTGACATATTTCCTATAGAAAAAGTTTCAGATTCAGAGACATTTTTCCTATAGAAAAATTTTCAGATTCTGAGACATTTTTCCTGTAGAAAAGGTCTCAGATTCTGAGACATTTTTCCTATAGAAAAAGTCTCAGATTCTGAGACATTTTTCCTATCGAAAAAGTCTCAGATTCTGAGACATTTTTCCTATAGAAAAAGTCTCAGATTCTGAGACATTTTTCCTATAGAAAAAGTCTCAGATTCTGAGACATTTTTCCTATAGAAAAAGTCTCAGATTCTGAGACATTTTTCCTATAGAAAAGTCGCAGATTCTGAGACATTTTTCCTATAGAAAAAGTATCAGATTCTGAGACATTTTTCCTATAGAAAAAGTATCAGATTCTGAGACATTTTTCCTATAGAAAAAGTCTCAGATTCTGAGACATTTTTCCTATAGAAAAAGTCTCAGATTCTGAGACATTTTTCCTATAGAAAAAGTCTCAGATTCTGAGACATTTTTCCTATAGAAAAAGTCTCAGATTCTGAGACATTTTTCCTATAGAAAAAGTCTCAGATTCTGAGACATTTTTCCTATAGAAAAAGTCTCAGATTCTGAGACATTTTTCCTATAGAAAAAGTCTCAGATTCTGAGACATTTTTCCTATAGAAAAAGTCTCAGATTCTGAGACATTTTTCCTATAGAAAAAGTCTCAGATTCTGAGACATTTTTCCTATAGAAAAAGTCTCAGATTCTGAGACATTTTTCCTATAGAAAAAGTCTCAGATTCTGAGACATTTTTCCTATAGAAAAAGTCTCAGATTCTGAGACATTTTTCCTATAGAAAAAGTCTCAGATTCTGAGACATTTTTCCTATAGAAAAAGTCTCAGATTCTGAGACATTTTTCCTATAGAAAAAGTCTCAGATTCTGAGACATTTTTCCTATAGAAAAAGTCTCAGATTCTGAGACATTTTTCCTATAGAAAAAGTCTCAGATTCTGAGACATTTTTCCTTTAGAAAAAGTCTCAGATTCTGAGACATTTTTCCTATAGAAAAAGTCTCAGATTCTGAGACATTTTTCCTATAGAAAAAGTCTCAGATTCTGAGACATTTTTCCTATAGAAAAAGTCTCAGATTCTGAGACATTTTTCCTATAGAAAAAGTCTCAGATTCTGAGACATTTTTCCTATAGAAAAAGTCTCAGATTCTGAGACATTTTTCCTATAGAAAAAGTCTCAGATTCAGAGACATTTTTCCTATAGAAAAAGTCTCAGATTCAGAGACATTTTTCCTATAGAAAAAGTCTCAGATTCTGAGACATTTTTCCTATAGAAAAAGTCTCAGATTCTGAGACATTTTTCCTATAGAAAAAGTCTCAGATTCTGAGACATTTTTCCTATAGAAAAAGTCTCAGATTCTGAGACATTTTTCCTATAGAAAAAGTCTCAGATTCTGAGACATTTTTCCTATAGAAAAAGTCTCAGATTCTGAGACATTTTTCCTATCGAAAAAGTCTCAGATTCTGAGACATTTTTCCTATCGAAAAAGTCTCAGATTCTGAGACATTTTTCCTATAGAAAAAGTCTCAGATTCTGAGACATTTTTCCTATAGAAAAAGTCTCAGATTCTGAGACATTTTTCCTATAGAAAAAGTCTCAGATTCTGAGACATTTTTCCTATAGAAAAAGTCTCAGATTCTGAGACATTTTTCCTATAGAAAAAGTCTCAGATTCTGAGACATTTTTCCTATAGAAAAAGTCTCAGATTCTGAGACATTTTTCCTATAGAAAAAGTCTCAGATTCTGAGACATTTTTCCTATAGAAAAAGTCTCAGATTCTGAGACATTTTTCCTATAGAAAAAGTCTCAGATTCTGAGACATTTTTCCTATAGAAAAAGTCTCAGATTCTGAGACATTTTTCCTATAGAAAAAGTCTCAGATTCTGAGACATTTTTCCTATAGAAAAAGTCTCAGATTCTGAGACATTTTTCCTATAGAAAAAGTCTCAGATTCTGAGACATTTTTCCTATAGAAAAAGTCTCAGATTCTGAGACATTTTTCCTATAGAAAAAGTCTCAGATTCTGAGACATTTTTCCTATAGAAAAAGTCTCAGATTCTGAGACATTTTTCCTATAGAAAAAGTCTCAGATTCTGAGACATTTTTCCTATAGAAAAAGTCTCAGATTCTGAGACATTTTTCCTATAGAAAAAGTCTCAGATTCTGAGACATTTTTCCTATAGAAAAAGTCTCAGATTCTGAGACATTTTTCCTATAGAAAAAGTCTCAGATTCTGAGACATTTTTCCTATAGAAAAAGTCTCAGATTCTGAGATATTTTTCCTATAGAAAAAGTCTCAGATTCTGAGACATTTTTCCTATAGAAAAAGTCTCAGATTCTGAGACATTTTTCCTATAGAAAAAGTCTCAGATTCTGAGACATTTTTCCTATAGAAAAATCTCAGATTCTGAGACATTTTTCCTATAGAAAAAGTCTCAGATTCTGAGACATTTTTTCTATAGAAAAAGTCTCAGATTCCGAGACATTTTTCCTAAGTCTCAGATTCTGAGGCAATTTTTATAAAGAAAAAGTCTCAGATTCTGAGATATTTTTCATATAGAAAAAGTTTCAGATTCTGAGACATTTTTTATATAGAAAAAGTCTCAGATTCTGAGACATTTTTCATATAGAAAAAGTCTCAGATTCTGTCTCAGATTCTGAGACATTTTTCATATAGAAAAAGTCTCAAATTCTGAGACATTTTTCCTATAGAAAAAGTCTCAGATTCTGAGACATTTTTCCTATAGAAAAAGTCTCAGATTCTGAGACATTTTTCCTATAGAAAAAGTCTCAGATTCTGAGACATTTTTCCTATAAAAAAAGTCTCAGATTCTGAGACATTTTTCCTATAGAAAAAGTCTCAGATTCTAAGACATTTTTCCCACAGAAAAAGTCTAAGGTTCTGAGACATTTTTCCTATAGAAAACGTCTCAGATTCTGAGACATTTTTCCTATAGAAAAAGCTTTGTACCAATAAAATTGTAATTTTTACTAGGAACTCTCGTAAAATAAGACGTAAGAAGTTCTTACTAAGAACCAATTATTTTACGAGGCTTTTTTTGGTAATTTTTCAGGTTTTTTGTTTTAAGTGTAGGAAATTGTCTCAGAATCTAATACTTTTCTATATCAAAAATGTATCAGAATCAGAGACTTTTTCGATAGGAAAAATTTTTCACAATCTGATACTCAGTATCTGACACTTTTTCTATAGAAAAAATTCTCAGAATCTGAGAGTTTTCCTATAGGAAAAATGTCTGTATTTTTTTTTCTATACGAAAAATGTCTCAGAATCTGGACTTTTTCTATACGAAAAATATCTTAGAATCGGAGAGTTTTCTATACCAAAAATGTCTCAAAATCTGAGACTTTTCTATACGAAAAGTGTCTTAGAATCTGAGACATTTTCTATACAAAAAAATGTCTCCCAATCTGAGACTTTTTCTATACAAAAAATTGATTTTTCTATATGAAATATGTCTCAGAATCTGAGACTTTTTCTATATGACAAAAGTCTCAGAATCTGAGACTTTTTCTATATGAAAAATGTCTCAGAATCTGAGACTTTTTCTATATGAAAAATGTCTCAGAATCTGAGACTTTTTCTATATAAAAAATGTCTAAGAATCTTAGAGTTTTTCTTTATGAAAAATATGTTTTCTATATGAAAAATGTCTCAGAATCTGAGACTTTTTCTATATGAAAAATGTCTCAAAATCTGAGACTTTTTCTATATGAAAAATGTCTCAGAATCTGAGACTTTTTCTATATGAAAAATGTTTCAGAATCTGAGACTTTTTCTATATGAAAAATGTCTCAGAATCTGAATTCTATATGAAAAATGTCTCAGAATCTGAGACTTTTTCTATATGAAAAATCTCTCAGAATCTGAGACTTTTTCTATATGAAAAATGTCTCAGAATCTGAGACTTTTTCTATATGAAAAATGTCTCAGAATCTGAGACTTTTTCTATATGAAAAATGTCTCAGAATCTGAGACTTTTTCTATATGAAAAATGTCTCAGAATCTGAGACTTTTTCTATATGAAAAATGTCTCAGAATCTGAGACTTTTTCTATATGAAAAATGTCTCAGAATCTGAGACTTTTTCTATATGAAAAATGTCTCAGAATCTGAGACTTTTTCTATATGAAAAATGTCTCAGAATCTGAGACTTTTTCTATATGAAAAATGTCTCAGTATCTGAGACTTTTTCTATATGAAAAATGTCTCAGAATCTGAGACTTTTTCTATTTGAAAAATGTCTCAGAATCTGAGACTTTTTCTATATGAAAAATGTCTCAGAATCTGAGACTTTTTCTATATGAAAAATGTCTCAGAATCTGAGACTTTTTCTATATGAAAAATGTCTCAGAATCTGAGACTTTTCTATATGAAAAATGTCTCAGAATCTGAGACTTTTTCTATATGAAAAATGTCTCAGAATCTGAGACTTTTTCTATATGAAAAATGTCTCAGAATCTGAGACTTTTTCTATATGAAAAATGTCTCAGAATCTGAGACTTTTTCAATATGAAAAATGTCTCAGAATCTGAGACTTTTTCTATATGAAAAATGTCTCAGAATCTGAGACTTTTTCTATATGAAAAATGTCTCAGAATCTGAGACTTTTTCTATATGAAAAATGTCTCAGAATCTGAGACTTTTTCTATATGAAAAATGTCTCAGAATCTGAGACTTTTTCTATATGAAAAATGTCTCAGAATCTGAGACTTTTTCTATATGAAAAATGTCTCAGAATCTGAGACTTTTTCTATATGAAAAATGTCTCAGAATCTGAGACTTTTTCTATATGAAAAATGTCTCAGAATCTGAGACTTTTTCCATATGAAAAATGTCTCAGAATCTGAGACTTTTTCTATATGAAAAATGTCTCAGAATCTGAGACTTTTTCTATATGAAAAATGTCTCAGAATCTGAGACTTTTTCTATATGAAAAATGTCTCAGAATCTGAGACTTTTTCTATATGAAAAATGTCTCAGAATCTGAGACTTTTTCTATATGAAAAATGTCTCAGAATCTGAGACTTTTTCTATATGAAAAATGTCTCAGAATCTGAGACTTTTTCTATATGAAGAATGTCTCAGAATCTGAGACTTTTTCTATATGAAAAATGTCTCAGAATCTGAGACTTTTTCTATATGAAAAATGTCTCAGAATCTGAGACTTTTTCTATATGAAAAATGTCTCAGAATCTGAGACTTTTTCTATATGAAAAATGTCTCAGAATCTGAGACTTTTTCTATATGAAAAATGTCTCAGAATCTGAGACTTTTTCTGTATGAAAAATTTCATTTCAAAAATGTCTCAGAATCTGGTACTTTTTCTATAAGAAAAATTTTTCTATATGAAAAATGTCTCAGTACCTGAGACTTTTTCTATATGAAAAATGTCTCAGAATCTGAGACTTTTTCTATATGAAAAATGTCTCAGAATCTGAGACTTTTCTATATGAAAAATGTCTCAGAATCTGAGACTTTTTCTATATGAAAAATGTGTCAGAATCTGAGACTTTTTCTATATGAAAAATGTCTCAGAATCTGAGACTTTTTCTATATGAAAAATGTCTCAGAATCTGAGACTTTTTCTATATGAAAAATGTCTCGGAATCTGAGACTTTTTCTTTGTGAAAAATGTCTTAGAATCTGAGACTTTTTCTATATGAAAAATGTCTCAGAATCTGAGACTTTTTCTATATGAAAAATGTCTCAGAATCTGAGACTTTTTCTATATGAAAAATGTCTCAGAATCTGAGACTTTTCTATATGAAAAATGTCTCAGAATCTGAGACTTTTTCTATATGAAAAATGTGTCAGAATCTGAGACTTTTTCTATATGAAAAATGTCTCAGTACCTGAGACTTTTTCTATATGAAAAATGTCTCAGAATCTGAGACTTTTTCTATATGAAAAATGTCTCAGAATCTGAGACTTTTTCTATATGAAAAATGTCTCAGAATCTGAGACTTTTTCTATATGAAAAATGTCTCAGAATCTGAGACTTTTTCTATATGAAAAATGTCTCAGAATCTGAGACTTTTTCTATATGAAAAATGTCTCAGAATCTGTGACTTTTTCTATATGAAAAATGTTTCAAAATCTGAGACTTTTCTATACGAAAAGTGTCTTAGAATCTGAGAAATTTTCTATACAAAAAAATGTCTCCGAATCTGAGACTTTTTCTATACTAAAAATTTATTTTTTGTTTCAGAATCTGAGACATTTTCTATATGAAAAATGTTTCAGAATCTTAGACTTTTCCTATATGAAAAATGTCTCAGAATCTGACACATTTTCCATATGAAAAATGTCTCAGAATCTGAGACTTTTTCTATATGAAAAATGTCTCAGAATCTGAGACTTTTTCTATATGAAAAATGTCCAGAATCTGAGACTTTTTCTATATGAAAAATGTCTCAGAATCTGAGACATTTTCTATATGAAAAATGTCTCAGAATCTGAGACTTTTTCTATATAAAAAATGTCTCACAATATGAGACTTTTTCTATATGAAAAATGTCTCAGAATCTGAGACTTTTTCTATATGAAAAATGTCTCAGAATCTGAGACTTTTTCTATATGAAAAATGTCTCAAAATCTGAGACTTTTTCTATATGAAAAATGTCTCAGAATCTGAGACTTTTTCTATATGAAAAATGTCTCAGAATCTGAGACTTTTTCTATATGAAAAATGTCTCAGAATCTGAGACTTTTTCTATATGAAAAATGTCTCAGAATCTGAGACTTTTTCTATATGAAAAATGTCTCAGTACCTGAGACTTTTTCTATATGAAAAATGTCTCAGAATCTGAGACTTTTTCTATATGAAAAATGTCTCAGAATCTGAGACTTTTCTATATGAAAAATGTCTCAGAATCTGAGACTTTTCTATATGAAAAATGTCTCAGAATCTGAGACTTTTTCTATATGAAAAATGTGTCAGAATCTGAGACTTTTTCTATATGAAAAATGTCTCAGAATCTGAGACTTTTTCTATATGAAAAATGTCTCAGAATCTGAGACTTTTTCTATATGAAAAATGTCTCAGAATCTGAGACTTTTTCTATATGAAAAATGTCTCAGAATCTGAGACTTTTTCTTTGTGAAAAATGTCTTAGAATCTGAGACTTTTTCTATATGAAAAATGTCTCAGAATCTGAGACTTTTTCTATATGAAAAATGTCTCAGAATCTGAGACTTTTCTATATGAAAAATGTCTCAGAATCTGAGACTTTTTCTATATGAAAAATGTCTCAGAATTTTCTACATGAAAAATATCTCAGAATCTGAGACTTTTTCTATATGAAAAATGTCTCAGAATCTGAGACTTTTTCTATATGAAAAATGTCTCAGAATCTGAGACTTTTTCTATATGAAAAATGTCTCAGAATCTGAGATTTTTTTTATATGAAAAATGTCTCAGAATTTTCTACATGAAAAATGTCTCAGAATCTGAGACTTTTTCTATATGAAAATTTTCTCAGAATCTGAGAAAATATATGATAAATGTTTCAGAATGTGAGACTTTTTCTATATACGATTTTTTTTTAGAATCTGAGACAAGAAGAATGTATGGGGTACAATGAAGTCGTTATTTACCAACAACCATTGGTTTTATCTAAAAGCGTGCATATAAAAAGCTCTTGCAATCTGCCTCAGCAACATGTTGCTTTGTTGCGAAAGCTAAAAATGTTTACTAGAACATGTTGATTTTGTGAAAAAAAAAAATTCTTATCATTTAATAAGCTTTACGTACACCTGTTATCAATATTGATAAACCGAATGTTTATCTTAAAGTGAACAAAATACTACGATCATATATGTAGAAAGAGTTACAAAGTGGTAAGAAATCAAAATATTGTGCATACCATTGGGTATGAGAGAAAAATTAAATGTTAATAAAAATTAGTCATTGGCCTTAATTCGAAACGAAAATATTAAATAAATAACGAAACGAAACTATTTTTCTGTGCTAAAAGAAAATTTTTTACAATTTTATAAAATCTAAAGAAAAAATGTTAAAAAAATAATTTATAAATTTAGATAAAAAAAACAAAAAAAAATTCAGTAAAAGTTTAGTGATTATACAGAAAATATAAAAAATAAGAACATAAACATGGTTCTTGGTGATAGAAATTCAGATTTACCAACTTTGTCAGCAAATGCCAGAAATATACCCGATGGTTCGTTCGTTGATTAAAATCATTCTAAAGTGTTCCCAATTGAATTTCTTAATTTTCAGATAGTGTAGATTGTGGTATTCGTAATCTGGGCTGGTGCCGTGGTCCTACATGTTTAAAATATGCCCGCCTCCGTACATTTGCTATAGTTTTAGCTTGTGCTGGTATTTTACAGGGTGCCTGCGAAACTTATTTTCGCATATCAGCCAAACAAGCTGCATTTGAATATGGCTGGAATCCAATTTTAGTAGGTAAGTTTTTCTTTTTGCGATTTTTTTTTTGTTTTGTTTAAATATATTGTGTAAATTATGATATCAGAATTGTTATCAAAAATCTAACATTAATAAAATATAAAAAAAGTCAATGTGATTAATATATCCCGCTTGTATTCTTATCGATATTTATTATTTATGTAGATTAGAGGTGTCCTTAAAAACGAAAATCACCTTTTTATACCTGGTAGGGTCCTATATTGTTCTTTAGTATCTAAAAATGAGTGAGCCAAAATTTGGGGACAATCGGCTAAAAATAACTCGTGCCGAAAATGGATTGAAGTTTTGGGACATTCTTATAAGAACGAAAAACTCGTTTTTTCTAGTTTTTGGAAAAACATTGGTATTTGATATTTTTTGTTAAATTTTTTGTGAAATAATATGAAAATGGTACTAAATTACCTTTTCAAAACGAGTAATAAAATTAAAATCGGATGAAAAATAAGCATTTTACGCATACATGCCCCAGACCATTGTATGGTTTTTAGAGCCAGAATTTCAAAATTTTCAAAATTTTTAGGCAAAAATATAGTAAAAATTTAATTTTACTTTATGATCAAATTGAAAACATGTTTAAGATTAAAAATAGCAGATATGGTAGTCAAGCTTTTTTTTTATTTGGCGCGGGTAGTGATAAAATTTCCGCGGATTCCAAATAAAATGCGTTTTTCTACAATAACTAAGCAAATTTTTGAAAATTTGTGCTCTATTGTGCGGATCGAAGTGTAAAACGTAAATTCTGTAACTTTTGAGAAATCGGATATATTCAGATATTTTGTATTATAGAAATGTATAACGTCTCAAATTTGTCATTTCACCTCGATGAAAAGGGGTTAAAGATGCCCGAATTCTCAAAAAATTTACAGAACTTATGTATTTCACTTCGTATAATACAATACAGAAAATTGTTTCCCATATTTGCTAAATTATTTTAGAAAACTCATTTTCTTTTGAATCCGCGGAAATTATATCACTACCCACGCCAAATGAAAAAAAAGTTAGACTACCATATCTGTTAGTTTTTATCTATAGCATGTATTTAATATAATTATAAAGTAAAATTTATTTTTTTTTATTTTTTTGCCTAAAAATTTTGAAAATTTTCAAATTTTGGCTTTAAAAACCCTGCAATGGCCTGGGGCATGTATGCGTAGAATGCTTATTTTTCATCCGATTTGAATTTCTTAAAGCTTTTTGGAAAAGTAATTTATTACCATTTTCATATTACTTAACAAAAAAATTAACAAAAAATAGCATATACCAATATATTTTAAAAAACTAGAAAAAACGTGTTTTTTCATCAGATAAGAGTGTCCCAAAACTTCAATCCATTTTCGGCACGAGTTATTTTTATCCGATTGTCTCCAAATTTTGGCTCCCTCATTTTTAGATACAAAACTACAATTTAGGACCCTACCACGTATTAAAAAGTGATTTTGAAAAATTACCTTAGTCGTTAGGACACCTTTAATGTAGATATGTAATGAAATAGTCATGGTTAGTTCTTGGTATGATTAATTTTGATGTCTACTTTAAAATAGAATATGTAATTAACTAAAGGAAATAGGTTTATTTTTGGAATTTCCTTTGGGTTTTCTAAAATTTTAAACTGTGATTTTCATGTTGTATAAAAACAGTTATGTGCAATATAATGGCGGTATGCACAATTTTATTAAAATTTTTGTTATGAAATATTTGGACAATTTTCTTGATAAAGATCTATTTTTAAACCAGAAAATTTTGCAAACCAAAACAAGTAAGAATGTTATATTGGACAGAAGGGGTGGGATAATGCATAAGATAATATACACCCCCTAATACCTACCCTCCATCTTTAACCCTTAAGGTGGTCCCCACACAATTATTTTTAATAACTTTGTTTTATTAAATCAGCTCCTACCGCTGCATTAGTGCCCCCTACACTAAAAAAAAAGTGAACTAAAATCTGGGAAAATTAACTCAATTTTGAGAAAAAGAGGGAATGATTTGGCTCCAAAGATTTTTTTTCTTGGTTTTAGTTCATAATTTTCCCAAAAATAAGGAAAATAAAGGTATTTAATTTAAAACCAATTTTAACTAGAAAATGGGAAAAATTATGCTTCACATTTTAGAAATAGATTGGGTCTAGACCCTGGACCCATAGGTTCGGACTCCATTTAACTCGAGACCCCGTTGGGTCCTTTTAGGGTCCCCATAGATTTTGAACCAAAACTTGTGTCCGTTTCGCTCTAGTTTTTGAGATACGGTAATAAGGGGCCTGATAGGGTCTTGAGAATCTTAAAAACCGGATAACTCAAAAACTATTAATCGGAGGGCTTTCGGGTATTTTGCGGAAGTGTTCTACGAGTCAAGAGCTACAAAAATGCAGTTGGCCTTTTTCTCGTGTTGGCAGTATTTACCGAGATATGTGCTTATATAAAATCTCGGGAATTTCAAATTTTAGATCTAAAATTAGGGTCTTGAGACCCCGACAGATATGCAGAGCTAGGCTATTCCATATTTTTCTTTGCAGTCTTTCTTTTGAAAATTTCATCCGTTTCGCTCTATCTCGCTTAGTTTTCGAGATATCGCCATTTTGAATTTTTAACTAAATTCTAACAGCCGTATTCAAATGAAGTTTTAGACACGGTTTGTTCACCCTGAACATCGAGTTCGTAACTAAAATGTTTTTAAGGCTTGTTCACTGTTTGTTCAAGAGTCTATTCAAAATGATTTTAGTTAAGTCTGCTTAACAAAAAGTTGTCCATCCCTGTTTTAGTAAATCACATAAGAAAAAAACAAAAAAAATTACGAAAAACCACAAAAAATATCTTAATTTTTTATTAAAAATTGCTTTAATTATAAAAGCAAGTTGTGGAAATGGTTTTTAATAAAAGCGAGAGTTTTAAAATAACTTTAACTCTTTGGCATTTAATTTGTTGTTTACATTTTACAAAATCAATATGGCGTCAGTTAGGCAAGAGATGTTCAGCGTATGTTCATAGTTTAAGAAAATGTGTTTTGAATAAGAAGTCCTTAAACAGTATCTAGACAGTGTCTAGAATTTCATTTTGAATACGCCCATAAGAAGTTATTTACTAAATTCTCATAAGTCATTAACTAAATTCTAAGAAGTACACTTCCTCAATTCAAAGAAGAGAAATACGACCCAGCAAAAAATTGCATTACCAAATAATGAAATGTGTAATGGGAAATTCAAAAGTTATAACTACTTACTTCTGTTTCGAATTACCTTTCCCATTACATTTACAAGCAAATGTGCCAAATGTAATGATTATCAAAACAGTATTAATAACTAATTACGTTTGTACTTATAGGTAATGAAAAAATTATTTTAAAAAAAAATTTAAAAAAATAAAAAAATAGTTAAATTTATTTTATTTTTAATCAAAATAATGTACAGTGAGTCAAAAAGTAAAAATCTAGTTCTGATTTTTTTTATTTTATTATAATGACTGAGGTAAGTCATTATTAATAAGTCCTTATTTTACATTTTAAAATAATGCGAAAGGTAATTTTCTGTCATTACTAAGTAATTCGAATAGTAATGATGTGTCATTACCAAGTTTTTGCTGGGGATGATGTTTTTTTAGTAAATTTTAACTAAACTTGAACTAAATTGTTTTTTAAGAAATATGTCTTAAAAATAAAGATACGATTCTTAGATTTGTGAAAAATTTCTTTGGCAGTAAGAATTTTTTTCCTAATATTAAAAAAATCCATTTAAAGAAAACTATGAATTAATTATAAGTACATGAACTAAAATTTTTTCCTCATAGTTAAGAAAATTTCTCATTTTTAAGTTAAATTTAACTAAATTTTAGGAAAATTCATGATAAATTTTCAAAGAAATTTTTTCCTTAATTTTAGTTATGTCTTTTTTTCAGTGTAGATGGGGAAAAAAAGCAAAGCCGACCTACGCTCAAAAAAACCTTGTAAAATGACAAGAAAAGTTTGTAACTTTTTTTTTTGCTACCTCCTATTTGACAAGAATTCCTTGTAATTTTGTAAGCCGTTCACCAATAGTGTTGTAATTCTACAAGCTTTTTACCAATAAAATTGTAAATTTACAATTTTTTTGACGCGACAAAACTTACAAGAAGGTTTTGTGGCTTTACCTCCTATTTTACGGGAATTTCTAGTAAAAATTACGAGCTTTTTTGTAATTTTACAAGATTTTTACCAAAAAAATTGTAAGTTTAAAACTTTTTTGGCGCAATAAAACTTACAAGGAATTCTTGTAAATTTAATAGATTTTTTTTTTTTTGTAAAAAACCATGGAAATTTGTAAAATTACAAAAAAATAAATTTCGATCGAAATTTTTGTGTTAAAAAACAAGAAAAACTGTCAAATATTGGTAAAATGTAATTACGAGACTTTATCTAGTAATTTGACAAGGTTTTTTTGTGTGTATATAAATTTTTACCCTCCAACATTCTTCCCAAACATACCTACCCCCTATCAGGGCTGCCAGACTTGGGGATTTATCCCCAAAGTTGGGGATTTCTTGCTAGAAAAAGGGACAACAAATCTCATTTGGGGATTGGGGATTTTTATGGGGATTTCCAAAATAGTTTTGGGGATTTTTTGGGGATATTCGAAATTAAATCTATATAATACAACAAGCTAAATTAAATAAAATCAACGATTTTTAAAAATAGTTTTAGTGATAACCACTCGTTTACGATGCTCATTCAGCAAAACTTGCATTTTTCGGCTGTAGAATGTGTATTAAAATTGCCAAACACCGTTTATTTGCACGTTTGGGGATTTTTTAATTGCTAAATCTACGAAATAAAATTATAAAATTACCACTAATAAATGATTTTTTAAAAAATTAAGAAATTTTTTTTTTGTATAATTAAAAAAAGGATTTTTTTTATTGTTTGGGGATTTTTGGGGATATTTTGTTATATTTTTGGGGACAACGGAAAAAAGTACCTGGCAACGCTGCCCCCTATCACCATTCCCTAAGGGGGCAAAATGACATTTTTATAAAACATTTTCTCGAAGCATACCTACCCGAACATACCTATTCCTATATTCACTCCCTAAAAGAGCTCCCACACAAAATTGCATTTTTATATCCCTAGAGGAGTCAAATGTATGACCGACCCCATTATTTTTTCTATCCCAAAATTTTTTCAGAACATACCTGCACTCTATTTTTCATAAATCTATTTTATTTAATCAGCGCCTAGCGCTCCTAGAGGGGTCAAAGACAAGGCCGACCTCCATTAATTTTTACCCCACAACATTCTTCCCCAACATACCCCCTATCATCACTTCCTAAGGGGGCTTAAATGCTAAATGAGATTTTTACAAAATTTGCTCCCACCGCTCTAACTGTCCGAAGAGTGCCCCTAGAGGAGTAAAATATATGACCGATCACAACATTTTTTCAATCCCAACATTAAATCAGCTCCTACCACTCCAGTGGTGCCTCCTAAAGGATAAAAAGCAAAATTGATTCCTATTAATTTTTACCTTTTAACATTTTTCAAAAACATAAATACGGTCTATCTCCATTCTAAGGAAGCTACCATTCAAATTATCTGATCTGACTGTCCCAAGACTCTCATAGACGAGTCAAATATATGACCGACCCAAAATTTTTTCCATCCCAACATTATCTCAGAACATACCCATTTTACCCTTAAGGTAGTCCCATTAATTTTTGTTATCTTTCAAATTTGTTTTATTAAATCAGCTCCTACCGCTCCTAAAGGGGTGAAACGGGGCATCGACTAACATTTATTTTACAAAATTTGTTCAAAACATACATACCCCCTATCCCAATCCCTAAAGGGGATTTTTTTTATAAAATAAAATTTGCTCTCACAGATTTTACTGTCCCAAGGGTGTCCTTACAGGAGTCAAATGTTTGACCCTTTTTCTCCTCCCTTATATGGCTCTTATACAAAAATCACATTTTAATAAAGTTTGTTCCCACCGCTCTAACTGGTCACACCCCTTTTCAAGAAAGTTTAGGTTATTTTAAAATGGTGACAAAATCGGCTAATGGCATTTCACCCTTCTTTATTTTCAACTTTAAAAATCATTAACACGAAAATCTTAGCTGATCCTGTTTTTGAGTTATTGCTAAATAATTACACTGTTCAACGACAAAAACCTCCCAGTGATATATCCAACCGATTCATATAGATTTTTCTCTCCTGAATCAAAATCTGCCATAAAATTTTTTCTAATACGTACCGTTTTTGAGATATTCGCTTTTAAAAAGTAAAAAAAAAAATTATTTCGCACTCGTTGTGGTCCACTGTTATAGATTCTTCCAAAAATATGACTTGATTTCATATGAAATGGACCTCCAGATTCCAAAACTGCAATACACATTTTTCTAGCATGTTTCGTTTTCGAAATATTAGCGTTTTAAAAATTTTCCACGCGAAAATCTCGAACGCGAATATCTCGAAAACGGAACATGCTAGAAAAATTCAGATTGCAGTTTTGGAATCAGGAGGTCCAGTTTATATGAAATCAAGCCCTATTTGTTGGAAGCACTAAAACAGTGGACCCCCAAATATGCGAGATTATTAGTTTTTTGATTTGTTAAACCATTGCTGCCTGCCCATAGATCGGCTCGTACGATTTTGATGAAATTTTGAATATCGAATATCTCAAAAACGGTACGTGCTAAAAAAAATAGAATGGCAGGTTTGGATTTACAAGAATCAGTTGGATATTACACTGGAAGGTTTTTGTTGTCGAACAGTGTAATTATTTACACTCAAAAAAACTGTAATGTTAGCAAAAAAAGCTTTTCTTGTAGGTTTACTACAAGAAAATTTGCTGATTTTGAACCCACAATTTTTTTGGTAAAGTTATCAAAACTGTTTTGCCAAAAATTAGTTAACTGATTTTTTTTTATTTCAACTTAGTTCATACACATTTGAGGACCCCATTGGGTTTGGACCCGATAGGTCTAGACCCCGATGGGCCTAGACCTAGTTGGGTTCCTTAAAAATCGTCATAGTTTTTGATTAAAAATTTGTGTCCGTTTCTCTCTACCTTGCTTAGTTTTTGAGGGGACCACTGGGGTTTTGAGAATTAAAAAAATCGATAACTTCAAAAATATTACTCGGAGAGATTTTGGTTATTTTGCAGTCATTAGGGGCCACACATGTAAAGAGGATGGGTGATACCAAAAATACCCGATACCCGAGAACCAAAAATGGACTCCATTTTGTTCTATCTGGCTTAGTTTCCAAGATAGCGCCATTTTAAGTTTTCTTAAAAAAAAATACAATTTATTTTTGATAATATTAGCAAAAAAGCTTGTAAAAATTTGGTCAACTCAATTTTTAATTTAGCAAAAAAAAATAGTTAAAATTTTGTTTAAAATTGCTAATGCGCTAAATGAAATTTACAAGATATTTTTGCTAACATGCTTATCTCAACTAAAAATTTGCTAAAGGTTAGCTTACTAGCATTAGCAAAAAAAAAATAGTAAATCTACTAATGAATTATTTTGAGAGTAGACATAACTCCAAAACAGGATCAGCTAGGATTTTCTAGCTAGGATTAACAATTTTTAAAATTCAAAATAAAGAGGAGTGAAAAATGAACAACGTAAACTTGCTTGAAGAGGGGTGTGTGGTACAAGGGTGCTTCGAAAGAAGTCAAATGTACCTAATATTTGTTCACTTCTGGTATTTTCTTTGCCCTGTATCTTCAACCCTTATGACTGAAATCTGAAAAATTCCGAAACACGTGTCGCAAAAGACTTGCAAAAATTAACAACATACATAAATAAATTTAAAAAAGAAAAATAATTTTTTTGAAAATTATTCTATGAGAATATTAGTTTTAAATTAAAACTTTTAATTAGTAAAGTAGCCTTGAGCTAGAATAAACCTACTTAAAATATAATATTTTAAAGGTCGAATAAAACAATTTTTATTTTATAAAAACACTGTGCTAGTCGCTAAAATAAACAAGATGGACACCTTGCTGGTAAATGGTGCAAGCCGTACTCTGAATTCAATGGTGCTAGCCGTTTTTCGAAGTAAGCGCTTGTATTTGCGATATTCGCGATTTAAATTTGTAAATTTTTATGCATTTGGGATAATTTTTAATATAAGTTTAGAAAATGCATTGTTTTTTCGCAGAAAAAAAAATCCGCGAAAAAAAATACATTCCGCGAAAAAAAAATTTTTCCCAACAATTTTTTGTGTGTAATGTATTGTATTCTACACATTTTCATAAATTAACACCAAAATAAAAAAAAATTAAAAAAAAAAAAATTCGAGAAAAAAAATTTTCGCGAATAAAATTTGTAGTGATATATATTTTTTTGTATAGAGTGTATATGAAAGAAATTCATAAAATGTCTAAAGAATTTAAAAAAAATGTTTTTTTTTCTTAAAAATAAAAAAAAAAATTAATCGCGAATATCGCTAATACATACGCTAACTTTAAAAAAACTGCTATTACAATGGGATTTAGTGGACACAAACTTGCTTTACCAGATGGGTGTCATAAATTCAAATTAAACTAAAAATAATTGTACTGAAACAATTTTTTTACAAAAACACAAGATTTTTCGCGAACAAAAAATATTTTTCGCGAAAAAATTCACAGTATTATGGTTTATTGTGTTAATTTAACAGAGTTAAATGGTTTTTAAATTTAAAAATTATCGCAAAAGCTTAAAAATATCGTTTTTATTGTACTTGAGCTTTAAAATTTTAAATCGTGAATTTCGCGAATACGAGCGCTAACTTCGAAAAACAACTAGCACCCTTGAGTTCAGCGTACTCGAATTAACTTTACCAGTGCTCAGCATGTTAAAAAAAATTGTCAAATTCGAGCACAGTGAAATTAATCAGAATTTAAACTTAATTTTCTTTTTAACATTTCAGAATGGCTGATAGTTAGCAGTGGTATCTTTCAAGCTATTTTCGCCCTAGCCTTTGCATACTGGGCACATCGAATTCATCCTATAAGTTGGCTAGGTGGAACTATTACAATACAAGCATTGACATGTATTGTGGCCATGATACCATCTATAATGAACTTGTAAGTAAAAAATATCCAAAATAAAATGTCTCTTAAATCAACCAGCCTCGAGCTAGAATAATACTCTAATCAAATATCTCTTTTAAAACTGTTAACCCATTAATTTAATTACAGTTCCGATGGTGTTACACCACCAACTCAAACAGTTAATGATAATATTTGTATCTCAAATTGGCCAACAGCATCAGCTAGACTTCTCTCCGAAGAGAATAGTAAATGGCTAATTTTAGTAATGATGTT
Source organism: Pegoplata infirma (assembly GCA_963921195.1). Classification (NCBI taxonomy): domain Eukaryota; kingdom Metazoa; phylum Arthropoda; class Insecta; order Diptera; family Anthomyiidae; genus Pegoplata; species Pegoplata infirma. Next base: position 99,987,131 of record OY992537.1, read on the forward strand.
CGTTTTACAACTAGCACTAGGATTAGGAGCATTAGCTTTTTATACAGTCGGTTTAACTTATATAGATGATAATTCCCCCTCTGTCGATAGTCCAGCAGTTATTGCTACAGTATTTGGAGCGAAAATATTTGGTTTACAATTTGGTTCTGCATTGGTTTTGGGTGTTGGAGCCACTAATTTGGGCTGGTGGTTGGGATGGGTTATATTAGCGCCTGCCGTACTAGTAAGTGGTATACTACTGAGTCTTTTTCCTAAGATGTTACCAAAAACCGTAATACATACAGCTGCCCAAAGGATCATAGAAGAATCCCGTACTCGCGAGTGGGGTAGTCAATTTTCTACCTATATAGATGATACCGCTTTTTTGCCATCAATAAAACGAATATTTGCCAATAAATTGTTAATGTTTAATGTGGCCAGCATTATGTTTATTCAAGGAGCTTCGATTAATTATGGTCTCCAGGAGGAAAGTTATTTGCAATCGAGATTCTTTTTACCATATAATGAACTAGATGGTTTGGCACAAGAATGGAAAGTACGATTTATTTCATACTTTTTGAGACCACCTGCAGCAGCTATAAGTATGTTTATTGGTGGTCTACTTATATCTAAACTAAAATTAAGTGGAAGGTAAGAATGAAATATACACTCAGAGATGAGATATGATTGAGGCAACCATAATTTAAGAGCATCATATTATGATTGATAAATGTGTCAAAATATGTTTATAGCAATCACACTCAAAAAATTATGTTAGTAAAATCAACTGAAAATGTCAGTTAAAATTACTACTTTGTAAGTTATTTTGGGGTCAACTACTTTTTCAGTTAAATCAACTAACAATGTTAGTTATTTTAACTGACAAAAAAACAACTGACTTATGTAGTAAAATCTACTTACATTTTTAGTCAAAACAACTAAAATGTAGTAAAAATAAAATAATCATATATAATTTTTTTTTTCAAAACATTTTTCAAAAAAAAAAAAGAAAAGTGAAGACCAAATTTTTTCCAAGTTTTTTTTTTAAAGTTGTGAAAAATAAAAAAAAAACGATTTTTTTTTTTTTTGAAATAAAACTTTGAAAATTTTTCAGAAATAAAAAAATAAAATTAACTACTTTAAATAACTGTTACTACATCACAGTACTTTTTTGTTAGTTGTTGAAAAAATCGACTTAAAATAACTAACAGAAATAGTTGTTTGATATTTGTCATACAAAAACAACTGACTTTGTAGTTAAAAACAACTAACTACTGTAAAATATACAAATAACTAACATGTAGTAACTTACATAATTTTCTGAGTGCATAAAATTTTTGTTGCAATCATATTATGATCCCAAATTATAATTTTTCGAATGTTTACGATCATAACATGATCGTGGTTGCTACAAACATGTTATGATACAATTTTCAATCATAATATGACGCTCTTAAATTGTGTTTGCAACAACCATATCTCTTCTCTGCGTGTAGTTTTTATAAGAATATTTCATTTTAAAAATCTTGTTTTTTACAGAAAAATTGCTGCCATAAATATTGGTTTGGGTATAAAATTGTTGACCATTTATATAGCATACATATTTATTCGATGTGATGTTGGTCCTATAGCTGGCACTGAAATGGGTAAACTTCAACAACCATATTGCTCCAGGCAATGTATTTGCGAGCCAACATCTTTTCTACCAGTTTGTCCAGAAAATTCCACCGTAACATATTTTTCACCTTGTTATGCTGGATGTTCTCGTAGGACAACTATAAATAATATTGAGGTAAATAATCATGCAGAGAAGAAACATGATTGCCACAACCATAATGGAGAGGGGTCATATGATGATTGATAAATTTATAATAATATGATCTTTGCTGATCATAGTATGGTATAAATTGTCATTAAATGTGTTAAATTCAGCTGTGCCGAATCTTTTATACCCTCCAATATATAAAAACAAGTAAGAAAATTATAGTCGGTCAAGACCGACCATATAATACCCTACAGCAGAGTTTCCTTGAAAATGGGTCCCAAGTTCAAACATGGACTGATTATATCTATATTTTGTCAAATCTTTAATAAGTGTAAATAGCACTAATCAAATTTGAGTGGAATAGGCTTCTTTTTGTTGACAACCTAAGTCCAAAAATGGTCCGATGATAATCAGATTTGATAAGGTTATTAAAGTTCGCGTTTAACATACACAAACAGAATTTTAAATAAATATTTTCATGAAATTTGAGAGATTTATGTGAAAATCGGGAAGGTGGTTTGTATGGGGGCTACAAGAAGAACTGGTCCGATTTCTTTAAAATTCGAAATGGTGATTTGTGTGGATAAAACATGATTACCTGCCAAATTTCGAAAATGTACCTATTAAAATGCGGCTATTAGAGTCATTTGAGCCAAAACTAAAGAGGACCTTTGTATGGGGGCTAGGTCTAAATATGGACCGATTTTTTTAATTTCAATAGGCTTCGTCCTTGGGCCAAAAAAGGCTTAAGTTTCAAATTTCAAGTCAATTGATTAAGAATTGACCTGTATCGTGTTTACACCGTTTATATGGACAGACGGACGGACGGACGGACAGACGGACGGACATCGCTAAATCGACTCAAAAAATGATTCTTAGTCGATCGGTATACCTAAAAGTGTGTCTAGGACCAATATTTCGGGTAGTTACAAACATCAGCACAAACTCATTATACCCTGTACCACAGAGTGGTGTAGGGTATAAAAATTAAAAAATGTCGACAGGGGCGTTTTTTGGAGGGGGAGGGGCGGTGAGTTGGGGGACTCCTTTCTCCTAGCGGTATATGTTTACAAGTTCATTTTATTCTGCTTTGTGCACTAAAGTATTATAATTTTATTATTATTTAAATTATTTTTTTTATCCACGCCCTCAAAAGAGCGCGGGCCCAAAAAAGTGTAATTTCTTAATCTCCTGCTCTTGAACGCATTACTTTACTTCTGCGAACATAAAAATGTTTCATTTATTTAACAAAAAGACAAAAAATCGTCTAATAAATTGGCTTTTTTCATAGTTTGGTTTAGTTCTTCATGGATCCATATGGCCCCCTCGTCAGGGTCAAAGTTGGGCGTAAAGGAGTAAAAATCCACAAAAATACAAAAATAATGTATTTTTTTATACCCTCCATTTACAAGGAAAGTCTCCCTGGTGTCACCCTCCGATCTTCATGAAATTTGTATATGTTGTTAAGAACGAAAATTATTTTTTTTAGCGGCCCAAACTCATTTTTAGGGGGGATCGATTTGTATGGGTGGAAATTTACCTTTTTCAGTTTTTTACTATTTACGCCTATTTAAACAAAAATAATAAGAAGTTAATATTTTTCGACTTATTAACAAAAATGTCCTAAAATTTTGGTATTTTACTCAATATGACGAAAAGTTGTGCACGTTTGGACACGTTCTTAGCACACGTAGATAGGTTTTCCAAAGACCTTTCATTTGGTATGTAACATGACTAGGTTTCTTTGCATAATATAGGAGATAAATGAAAAAAACTGAAAAATGGCCTTATCTTCCCCCCTCATTTTTACCCCCTAAATATGAATTTGGGCCGCTAAAAAAAAATACATGTCCCTTTAAATTATTGTTTCTGTAAAGACAGTCGAGCTCAGGCTCTAATCCCTTTATTTTTTCTGATCTACAAAATAAACCCAATTCCATAAAGATCCGCGGGTGACACTAGGGAGACTTCCCTTGTTAGTGATAGAGGGTATATATAAGTTTGTCATTCCGTGTGTAACTCATCGAAGCATCGGTCTGGGATCCCATAAATTATATATATTATTGATCAGTGATCGATTCTAAGACATTCTAGCGATATCCGTCTGTCCGTCTGTCTGCACTCAAAAAATTTCATGCATAAAAATACGAAGTATTATTTCGTAAAATTTTTTTCGTACATATTACGAAATTTTTGTTATTTTACGAAAACTTGGAATTTCGTAAAAATACAAATTTCGTTTATTTTACGAAGTACATTTCGTAGCCAAAAAAATACGAAATATTTCGTATCTTAACAAAATATTTCGTAATTTAACAAAATATTTTTGGGGGAAAAAAAGCACAAAATCAAGGGGTTTGATTTATTTATCTGAATTACTTGATTTAGCAATTAAAAAAATGAAATAAAAAAAATTGTTCCTTCTTTTTTTAATTTCTGTTTACGGTTTCTAATTTTAAATTATTTCCAGCATAACATAAAGTCAATTCACCCAAGATATATTTTTTTTTTTCGTAAAGAAACCACTTTAAATTACTGAAATTATTAAAAAGTAGGGGAATGGTGAAAGAGTACTCCCGAATCGAGCACATTATTAGAAAAAATCGAAATTTCGTGTAATATGTGAAAAATACTTTGTAATTTTACAAAATACTTTGTAATTTTACAAAATACTTTGTAAATTCATGAAATTTGTTTCGTAAAATTACTTATTATTTCACAATTCTACGTTATATTTCTTACCTTAACGAAAATAAATTCGTATTTACAAAAAAACTTCGTAATATGTATATACAAAAATATTTTTTTTTCTACGAAAAATTTCGTAATTTTACGAAATATTTTGTAAAAATAAACTTAATTGGTTTTTACAAAATAACTTCGTAATATGTACAAAAATATTTTGTATTTTCATATTTCGTTATTATACAAAATATTTCATAATTATACAAAATATTTCGTAACTTTACGAAATATTTTTATAAAAATAAACATAATTCGTATTTACAAAAAAAAAACTTCGTAATATGTACAAAAATATTTTGTAATTTCACGAAATATTTCGTGATTATACAAAATATTTTGTAGTTATACAAAATATTTCGTAACTTCACGAAACATTTTCGTAAAAATAAACATAATTCGTATTTTCAAAAAAAAACTTCGTAATATGTACGAAAATATTTAGTATTTTCACGAAATGTTTCGTAGTTATACTAAATATTTCGTAAATTTACGAAATATTTTCGTATTTATTTCGTAAATATTACTAAAAAAACTTCGTAATATTTACGAAGTGCCATAGGTAAATATTACGAAATATTTCGTTCCGGCAAAACCACGAAATATTTCGTACAATGTACGAAATATTTCGTTCATTTTACCTATGAAATTTTTTGAGTGTGTGGAAATTGTGATCACGGACAAAATATTGGACAGAGATGACTGAAACTTAACATATTTATTAAAAGTTCTCCCGAGAAGTTTGGTATTGTATGGTATACAGCGGTTCAAAAGTTACGAACGAAAATGTAAGGACACCTCAAAAATGTCAGTACATTCAACATAACCTAAAAATACAAAATGCTTTAATTCGCCTGCTGGTTGACTTATGTGAACATAATTCAACACTAAATGGTATTTAAATAAGTACGAACATATTTTTTGACAAAAAAAGAAAAAAATCGCGGATTTTTTTTCGCGGAAATTTTTTTTCAGAAGTAAATTCCTTTTAAATAATAGGTCTGTTCCACAACGTTACCGCGGGTGCCCGCGGGTACCCAAACCAGCCCGAAAAGCGTTCCCGTACGCAAAAATTGGGTAAATGAGAGAGTTTTTGAGAGAATAAATTAGTTTCTCATTTTACCGAACTTACCCGCACTTTTTTTTCGGGTAAAATGGTAACAGTCAGATGTTGAAAAAACAGCTGATTTTTTTTGTGAAGCTAAATTGGAAATTTAAATAAAATAAAGAACTAAACCAAGGAAATGCGTTATTTCAATACAAAAAAAGATAATTTGTTATTAAAATAAACTTTTACAATTTGTTTTCTTGTTTAAAGTAATTTTTCTTACGAAAATATTTTAGCGTTATTGGTTTGTTTACATTTTCTATTATTTTGGGCTTGAAATGTGGTTTTTAGCGTTCCCGTACTTTTGTGTATTTTTGTGGTATCGTGAGAGGTTTTTTGATTTGCTCTCATTTTACCGAACTTTACCCGGAAAGTTGTGGAACACACTTAATGTTTTGTCTGCAATAATTTTTTTGAAATCGTGGAGGGTATCACTACATTCGGCAAGGCCGAATTTAACTTTTTTACTTGTTTTTATTTTTTTTGTTAAATTTTGGTGTAAATTTTCCAAAAATCCCAAACTTTAGTCGAAGGGGTTAAAATGATGATGTTGATTAAAATGATAACAATATCTTGAAAATCGCTCTACCGATTTTAGAAATTTTTGGATATTCGTATTCAGCATGTCAAAATTAATAAAAACAATGTACATATTTTTTCAAAATTTGGTGGAAATTTTCCAAAAATCAAAACTTTGGTCGAAGGGGGATTGTTTCAAGCTTTATGAAAGGGTCAAGGGAAAGAAATTTTGAGATTTTTTTTAAATTCTTGAACACAAGAAAAACCGTCATTTTTGCAAATTTCAAACAGCGATTTCCCAAAAACCGTTTGATCGATTTTATAAATATTTTATGTGCGCTGAACGCATCGAAATTAATAAACATAACAATTTTTTTTTTATATTTTTAATTTTCAAAAATCCAAATCGACGTGCGCCACGGCCCAAATTAATCCGATTGGCCTTAAATATGTACCACATAAGTTTAAGGTCCAGAAGAATAAAAGTTTTGGATGTTCAAAGTAGGAACAAAAATTTTTTTATACAAAAAATGCCCGTCTAGTTGTGCAGTATATGAGTTTGTTCTGATGTTTGTAACTACCTGAAATATTGTACCTAGACTCATCTTTTTATGTAAACGCTGTAAACGCAATACAGGTCGCAATTATCAATAAATTTGTCTATAATTTGAAATTTAAATAATTTTAATAGCTCAAAGTTAACAACTCTTTTTTAATTTCAGATATATGAAGGCTGTAGTTGTGGCGGTACTAATAATTATGACATGGATAACACTTTCAGTATGAAAGCTACAGAGGGCGCTTGTAGCGCAGATACTTGTTCGAATATGTTAATGCTATTTCAAATTCTGAGTATTACAGCAGCTGCAATTTATGGCATGACAACAATTGGAAAGATCATAATATCTTTAAGAAGTGTGCTGCCCCAAGACAAGGGTATAGCCTTGGGTATGGAAGTAATGTGTTTAGGTTTATTTGCCTATATAACAGCAAAATTGGCTTATGATGTAGTAACGCGTAAGTAATTTGAATTTAATTATTATCAAATTCATGGATAAAATTATTTTCTAACAGGTACCAGCTGTATATATTGGGCGCCTGAGTATGCTCGCTGCCTCTTACGTGAAAATCCAAGACATGGCAATATTTTAAATATATTAACCGCCAGTTTTATATTAGTTGGGATACTCTTTGATGTTCTGGTATTTATATTTATCAAAGGATTAAATATATACAATTGTAAGGTAACCGATATGAATTATACACCATCTTTATATGCGGCCGTACCACAAGGTGAGCCAACACATACAGCACAGGGTGGTAGTCCTATTACGACAATGACTACAGCTTCCAATCCAACTGCAGTTCAACCTACTAGAGCGGCCCCGATGCCGAATAATGAAATAACAGTGTTCCGTCAACCAAGTACCTTGACAAATTCATCAGCTGGTGGTAGTAGTGTAGTGGAGCCATCTGCATCGGGTGTTACTTATGCTCAAGTAGTTTTTCCACCCGATAAACATAAGCCCAATGATGGTAGCACAAGTCCTAAACGTTTAATTCCCCGAGCAGATGTTCCGCTACATCATTTATCTACCGAAGATGTTAGAGCACAATTGGGAAATTTAAAATCATTTCAGCCATCTCAACCCTCAGTAAATGGAGCAGAACGTAATGATACGGCGACAAAGCCACTGACCCTTAGTACTTTTCCGTCAAAGGAAACGGATATAGATGACGTAAGACCACAAAGTCCAGAAACTGATTTTTAATTTTTTTTATTCACCTAAGTTTAGTTTTTTGTAAGCGGTTTACCAAAATTAATTTTACCTAAGTATTTAAAGTACAATTTATAACTAATTATGCCATAACTAATTGTTATTTCGAATTACATAATTTTTTATTATTTAAAAAAACGGTCACGCTTCTTCCGAACCAATTTTAATCTCAATTTGCAAACACTTTAAATGTCTCCTTGATTAAAATCTGGGGTGCACACAAAAAAAAAAATGAAAATGAGTTTCAATCATTAAAATAATTATATCAATTACTATTTTTATTGATTTTGCACCTCTCACGAAAGTGATATTATTAAGTACTAAAATTTGTAATAGTTTAATCAATTAAAAAATGTAATCATATTAATTAAAAAAATTATTAAAAACAAAATTGAACTTATTAAAATTTTTAATTAAATTTTATTTCTCTAAAATTTTTTTTCTCTAAAATTTTTTGTGTGCGCTCTACTACATACTATACTTAGATAAAAATCACCATCAAACGTCAAAAAATTTACATTTTTAGCTTATCTCGAAAACGATAAGAAATATGAAAAAATGGCTCAAGACAAAAATTATTTATTGGATAAAATACAATTGAACTGCAAATTTACATTTTTCTATTGCAATGTTTTTGTTGCCAAAAATTGCAATTTTAAATTCCGAGCTTAAAACTTCACATTTTTTGTAAAAAATAACGAATTGTAAATAAGGCGATTAAAAATTCCTGATTTTCTTTAAATTTTATCGGGTTTGTTGCAAATAAATATTTTTGCGATGTGTGTCGAAAACGAAGTAAGATATCAAAAACTGACTTATGACCAAAATTACTCCTTGCAAAAATGTATTAAAATCGCTCACTCACATTTTAAGATTTTTATAAAAATATCAGACTCTTGATAATCAGGGTATTCACTTCAGAAATTTTGACCCTTGCAACAGTGCAATATTGCAACTTTTTTTTAATAAAATTTTTATTTTTCTATTACCTTTTACATGATGCGTCGTTGCAAAAAAATATTCGCAATTTATTTTAATAGTAATACAATTGCTTCTATTCACAAAGATACAAGCAAATAAAGTTGCAATTTTGACATTGTGTAACGTGAATTGACGTGAATTCCATTAATACAAACATAGTCCTTACGACGTAGAGCAATGGTTCCCAACCTTTTTTAAGCCACGCCCCACTTTTAAGTTAAAAAATTGCTTTGTCCCCCCTACACTCAAGAACTTTTTTTAATTTTTCTTATTTTTTGTTTCTAATGAAAAATTACTACAGGTTCAGCAAAGTTTTTGTAAAATAAGCATTAAAACTAAGTTTTTAATAAAAATTTTAAGCAATTAACAAAATTTTTGTAGTAAATTTGGCTAAAAAAAATAGTTTTTGTAGTTAATTTGACTAAAAAAATCTTGAAAATTTGCTCGTTGCCCCCCTGGAACCTTCAAATTGCCCCCCAGTGGGGCGAGAATCAAAGGTTGGGAACCATTGACATAGAGCAATATTTTTAGTTATTTTCAAAAAAAAAAAAAAATTTCGAAATAAAAAAAATATGTTTTCTTCCAAAAACCAATGAAAAAATGTGAGTGAACGATCTTATTGCATTTTTTGCATGAAATAATTTTGGTATTGAGTTAAAACACCTCAATTCAACCGAAAAATGTAGTATTTTTGACCTTACTCCTTTCGAATTTAATGAAACTTGGAATATAGTTGGGCCCTTACAAAAAAATCATAGTGCCAAAATTTTGGACTATGACAAATCGTATATTTTTGACAAAAGTGTTCTGAGATAAATAAAGATAACTCAAAAAGTAATAATAATACAGATCTCAGTCAGGTTGCAGATAATAGGTAATAAGACAGCCTTTAAAATGGCGTTCCCCAAGTTTTTTTTTTTAATAAGGTCAAAGGTCATTGGTTTTAACCTTAATATTTGGAGAACTATATCTCAAAAAACGATATTTTTAAAATTTTGGAAAATATATATTTTGTTAAGAATCACCTTACTATTTAGGTTTAACTTTTGAGGGTGGAGACACAGACTAAATACAGACTCGACAGTAGAGTTTAATAAGAAAAAATGGGGGAAAACTAAGCGATTTTAGGAGAAAACACAGCGGTTTTTAGTCCGTTTTACGCTAACATGGCAACTCTTTCTACGACTTAGGAGCGAGTGAAACATCAAAATCCGATCTGGCATCCATTTTTCTTATGGCGCGTTATATCAGTTTTCTCTTTCTAACCTAATTCGTGGAATAATTTGAAAATAGGTGTGTTCCAGAACTTTCCGGGTAAAGTTCGGTAAAATGAGAGAAAATCAAAAAACCTCTCACGATACCACAAAAATGCACAAAAGTACGGGAACGCTAAAAACCACATTTGAAGCCCAAAATAATATAAAATGTAAACAAACCAATAACGCTAAAATATTTTCGTAAGAAAAATTACTTTAAACAAGAAAACAAATTGTAAAAGTTTATTTTAATAACAAATTATCTTTTTTTGTATTGAAATAACACATTTCCTTGGTTTAGTTCTTTATTTTATTTAAATTTCCAATTTAGCTTCACAAAAAAATCAGTTGTTTTTTAACATCTGACTGTTACCAATTTACCCGAAAAAAAGTGCGGGTAAGTTCGGTAAAATGAGAAAGTAATTTATTCTCTCAAAAACTCTCTCATTTACCCAATTTTTGTGTACGGGAACGCTTTTCGGGCTAGTTTGGGTACCCGCGGGCACCCGCGGTAACGTTCTGGAACACACCTAATATTAACCATATGGTTAAAGAATACTTTTTTGACACCTGTCACTTATGTCGAGTCTGTATTAGTCTGTGGTGGAGACCAGAGTCATAGAGTAGTCCAACAAATGGCGTTTGAAAAAGTAGTAAACAAAAACCATATGGTATTGTTTACGAAATTTTATCACAAACCGAAATTCGAGCGAGATGAAAGATACCAGTTTTACAGTGAGAATGCAGATTTTTTTTGTCTCTCTTTGCTTTGCGTTTGAACTTTAGTTTGGCATTGTCAGAATTTTCCAATTATCTTTGGTGATGCCAGATCTACAAAACGGTCGATGGATTACTATGTCACTATGGTGGAGACTTCATTGGAACTTTTGATATTAGGCCTTTTTTGTTGGCAAACTTTAATTGTTAACATGCGTCAAAACGAAAAAAACAAAACGTTAACTTCCATAAATTTCTTAATTTAATTTAGCGTCGTTTGGAATAGTTTTGTAAAATATTACACATTTTCGATGAAATATTAATAAAATTAGTTTATTAGACGCAATTTAGCTTGAAAGCAATACAAAAACAATTATCTTTTTTATTAATACCAAAGAGAGCCATTAACAATAACAGAATCATTCACAATGTATGCAAGTTAATTTTTAACTTCTAGAATTTTGAGCGTTAACACTAATGTGAACTTTGTATGGTAGAACACTGATAATTATTTTTAATAGAAACATTGTGACAGGAAAGAAAAAGCGGTGTATTTTCTCTTAGAAAAAAAAAACTGTTTTTTTTTTTTGTTTGAGATTCTGGTACCAAAGTTCACTTGTTTTTGACGTGCTGAGTTCATATATGACATTTGAACTGGCCTATCGCTATTAGTTTTCGAGAAAATTTCTAAAATGCTATTGCTGTGTTTTTTTTAACATTTAGGTGCATATATGGGTGAAATCAAAAAATGTCAACCAAACCATGAAATCGTGCAATATCTCATACATTGGTTCAAGTATTCGCATATTTTCTTTTGTACAACGTCATATACATTGCCGTTATACATAACTAACATCATTCTGGATATTAATAAGTAGGGTTCGGATTTTTATGCAAATGCATATTTGTTGTCGTCAGTCTGAGAGCAACAAAAACTAAATATCTTTGCGAATCAAGAAATTTGCAGTAAAATGGCATTGATTTGTTAGTGCATATTTTTGCATATTTTGCTTTTAATGCATATTTTTGCATATATTGCTGATATTACATATTTTTGTCGCATATTTTGAAAACAAAAATGTTTTTTTTTTTTTTATTTTATGATATTTTTACATTGCTGTATAGATTTTTTATTTTATAATGTATGCGTTAAAGTACACAGAAGAAAATATGAAAAAAAAAATATTGAGTAATCACTTGCTTAAATTTCCAAAAAAATTGCGTATTTTTTTAACTGACACAATTAAAAAATTACTTAAAAGTTTTTAAAAAAATTTGAGTAAATAATTTAATAAAAATTTTATAATTTTTTTTTAATTTTATTTTTTTTCTCTTAGTTTTTTTCCAATTCTCATTTAGTTTATAGTTTTTTGTTTATGTAAATCAAAGTTTGAAATCATCTGTATGAAATTTTCCAATGTCTTAAATGTTTTTGGTAAAAGATTAAAAAAAATATTTTTTTTTGTAAAAAAAAAATGTGAAACTTTTTTAATCTTTTTTAAAAAAAAATTGATAAATTTTGAGTAAATTTTTACTTGACACAAATAAAAAATTTATTAAAAAAACGAAAAATTTTGAGTAAAGTTTTAATTGTGTCAATTAAAAATTGAAACTTTTTTAATCTTTTTAAAAAAAAAATTGATAAATTTTGAGTAAATTTTTACTTGACACAAATAAAAAATTTATTAAAAAAACGAAAAATTTTGAGTAAAGTTTTAATTGTGTCAATTAAAAATTTTTGGTTTACATTTAATAAATTTTTATTAAAAGTTTACTAAAAACTTTCAAATCGTTTACTGGTGCAAAATTGAGTAGTTTTTTACTCAATAGTATTACAAATTTACCCAAAAAAAATTTTTTTTTTACTTTTATAATTTTGTGTTTTACTTTATTTGAACTTGAACTTTTGTGTTTATTGTACCTTATTTTCGTTTATAAGACTTATTTTTCCGATTTTTATGTTCTTTTTTGTATTTCTTGTTAATTTTATTTTTTAGCATTAATTAATGTTTTAAAAACAAATTTTAAGTGCATATTTTTTACATTTTTAGCGCATATTTTTCACTTTTTGGTGCATGTTTTATGCGCATAAAACGCGATTTTAACTGCATAAAAGTCCGAACCCTATTAATAAGCTATTTTAAACAAGTTATTTTCATTTTTGTAGGCCAAATGTAAACTCCGTCGCCAATAACCATTTCAGTTTTTAAACTTTAACCGGTTATATCTTAAAAACCAATAAACCAAGAGCTTAATAATTGACTACATTTTTAAAGAGGGAATGTTGACGTTCTTCAAAAATTTTTTTATATAGTCATAACTATCGCTTTTACCCATGCAAACACGGCTTCAATTGTGTAACGATTTTTCGACACTTTTTTTAGACATTGTGGAACCCGACAATTTTGTTGTTTTTGACGTATTATGTTAAGAAAAATAATATGTTATTGCCCCATTTATTAAACGCGAGGCTATAAAGTATTATTGTGCATCATTGGTTTCAAGTTTTTTCATTGCATATTAAATTCCCGGTATGAAAAGCTTAATCATAAATGAAAAATCGAAAAATGCTGTAAACTCTGTCTCCACGTTTACAACAAAACTACTTCGCGTGTATCTGAAATATCGTCATATTTTGACGTATCTAGTTGACATCTAATGATTTTTTTTCGGAAACCAATTTCCGACAAATAGTTTTTGAAAAAAAGTGCAAAAAGTGACGAAATGTAAACTCCTTCTCTGTAAACTCCGTCAACTTTTTTTTTTTTGCAGATAGCAATAAAAATCTTTATGTAGTTGTTAAAACCGATGCAAATATTAACACTAGTCATTCAAAAAATAAAAAAACTCATTTTAACAGATATAATAATAAATTTATTTTACATTTCCTTAGAAAAATCCTGTTAAAAAAAAAATAATTGTAAAATCTTTAATAACAAAAACAAGAAAAAAATCCTAATTACAAAATTTGTTAGTAATTACATAAATAAGTTTTTTAAATTACAATAAAATGTTTTCAAAAAAAATTCAAAAAATTTAATGTATTTTTCTACGGTGAATGTAAACTCCGTCACCAAAAAAATCATAAAATTGTCGATAGAATTTGTTTGAAACAATTTTTAGAAGAGATTTTTTATAGTTATATTAGTAGTGATGTAACATATCGATTTTAATAAAAAAAATCACCAAAAATTAAAATTTTTTGTTTGTACAATTTTGGCTCAAAAACACTGGCATTTTTTGATTTCACCCATATCTTGAAAAGTAATAGCGATAAGCCAGTTCAAAGGTCATATTTGGACTCAGCACGTCAAAAACCTTCAGAAAAATTAATCTTGGCACCAGAATTTCAAAGACAAAAAAAAAAAAAAAATTTTTTAAGGGAAATAACACCGCTTTTTCTTTCCTGTCACAATGTTTCTTTTAATAATAAAAGTTCCAATGAAGTCTCCATCCTGAAAATTAAAATTTAAGTAGTATAGATGATTCTTAACAACATATATTTTTTCCAAAATTTTAAAAATATCATTTTTTGGGATATAGCTCTCCAAAAATAAAGGTTAAATCCAATGACCTTTGACCTTTTTCAAAAAATCTTGGGGAATGCCATTTTAAAGGCTGTCTCATTACCTATTGTTTGAAACCTAAATCAGACCTGTATTATTATTACTTTTCGAGATATCTTTATTTATGTCAGAACACTTTTGCCAAATATATACGATTTTGTTAATTTTCAAGACCGCAATTCTCGAATACTGGAATGACCATAAGCCTGAAAAATTGGCAAAATCTCTTTTTTGTTAAATTAAACCACAGTACTTAATTTCATTAAATTTGGAGAGGGTCGTTGGTTGAATTGAGGTGTTTTAGGTCTATTGAGTAATTTTTTGATATCTCGAGTTATTAACGCACAAAGTTGCACACACAAAAAATTTTGAGAAAAAATTTTAATTAAAAATTTTAAAAAGTTCAATTTTGTTTTCAATCATTTTTTTAATTGATATGATTACAATTTTTAATTGATTTCGAAAATTTCCGTGAATTGAGAATAAATGCACGTTTGAGATATTAAATTTTTACAAATTTTAGTAAATAATACAATCACTTTCGTGATAGCTGCATAATCAATTAAAATAGTAATTGATATAATCATTTTAGTGATTGAAACTCATTTTTTTTGCGTGCAGTAAAATATTTAAAAAAACATTTCGCAAAAATATTATTTTTAAAACATTTCGCAAAAATATTATTTTGTAACAAAACTGATCAAATTTGAAAAAAGTTAAGTAAATAAAGAAGTTTTAATCGCGATCTTTACAATTTGTTGTTTTTTATAGAATACGCAAAGTTTTTAGTTCGAAATTTAAAAGTGAAATTTTCAGCAACAAAAACATACAAATTTGCGATATGTGAATTTGCAGTTTCAGAGCATTTTTCTCGACAAATAATTTTTGTATTTAGTATTTTTTCCATATCTCTCATTGTTTTCGATATAAGCTTAAAAGTCAACTTTTTGACTTTCAACTACAATTTTTTCAAACACGGCTTTGGCGATGATTTTGATTTTCGTCCAATTATAGTAGTGGCCAATCCCAGATTTATAATTAAGTAAGACATTTACAGTGTTAGTAACTTGGGGTTAGAATTGATTCAGACGAAGCATGCGGTTAGAATATTATTGTTAAGTAAAAAATAAATTTTACTTCGTTTAAAAACAAAATCTTAAATAACTTTTCGGTATTTTTCCAAAATCATCAAATACTAATAGTTTGACCTTATGGTCATAGGCTGAAAAGTTCCCCCTTGAAGAACTAAAACTACCCCAGAAAAAAATATTACATTTTTTTTGGTATATTTGTTCAATAAATGAAACATTTTTTATGTCAAATGATCGACCTGTACCAAGGTGCGTATATATACTCTCAATGACTGTAGAAATAATATCACAAAAAAAGAGGACAGTCAGACAAATGCCACACCCACTTTTTAAAAATATGTTTAAAAAATATGTAAAAACAAGTTTTACATATCACCCCACTGTATTCGGCGTCGTAGACGGTCGCAAAAGTTAGCCATTGAAATAAGTACTACGGATATTCGTCAATATGTCTGAAAAAGACCGGCGACGAATGCGGACCAAAAACAAAACAAAAGTTCTATTCCATAAAAAAAAATATATAATTTTCTTTTCAAAAATATGTTTTATGTTAAAAATTTAAGAAAAAATAGATAAAAAAAAAGATATGACTTAAAGCATTTGACGTACTGCTGACAATTTATGAAATTGCTGAAAGCTTTATACAATTTTTCCAAATCTCCTCAAAGATAAGTCAGCAGTTTTTCAGCAGTGCCCACCAGCATCGGTGACTTGTACTTGGGTACATTTGGAAAATTGTCAGCAATTTTATGTAGGGAGGGTCGACAGTATGTCGAGGGTAATTTTTTCTTGCTGACTTGGAACATAATTAGCATCACTATCTAAAAATGTTCTACTAAGATTTTACTACGAGTGTAAATTTTTGCTGTCGTATTTGTGTCACCCTGTGACTTGCACTCTGACTTGATGTTTAAGCTCTTGTCTTTAGTTATTTTAGTTCTTTCCATTTCTTTGGTGTGTAAACAACGCGATCGGGTAAAAAATGTGTGTATTTTTTTAATAAAAGTTTATATAAAATTGTGATATAAAGATTTTAGTAAAAAACTTAGAAAAAGTGTTAAAAAGATTAATTTAGATAAGTTTACAAAAAATAAAAATTAGTTATTATATCGTTGCGAATAATATTTTTGAAAGTGCAGCCCTTTTTTAAAGTACTATCATTTTGTGGTCGGCTTAAAATGTTTTTTGTTTTAGTTTTTTAAAAAGTTTACACAAAATTGCAATCTTTAGATTTATTAAGAAAAAAAAATAAGTTTAATTAGTAGTAATCCCTTTGTTTAAAATAATTGTGAGCATTAAAAGTGTTTTAATATTTTGATTAATAAATATCAATAAATAAAAACCGCAAGAAAGGAGAATACCACTGAAAAGCACCAACAATGAGAGTACAAAAGGAATAAAAAGAAAAACAAAATTTGATATTTAATAAGGTAAGTTTTTCTTTACATATTTTACATCTTCAATTGCGTCGTATGGTGGGGTGCTCGTTCAGCAACTAAACAGAATGTGAAATTTTGGTTCGGAATTTATGACTAACAATGGAAGTACCCCTGGTACCCCAACCGTTATACACCTGAAACTTAAAATATATATAAAAGAGACGATTTTAAGTTTGTTGTGTCTCGGCTTATGCGCCATATAAGTGTCTGTCGGCGCTTGGGAGCATTGTTTAACTGACTCCATTGCAAAGTGAAACAATTCTTTGATTTTATTAAAGGCGAAACTGTATCGCGTGTTTTTTTGTTGAGCCTGCTGGTTCATTCGACATTGCGTCAGACATATGTCTGTCATCGCTTGGGAGCATTGTTTCACTGCCTCCATTGCAAAGGCAATGGACGTTTTTTGTGTGCAGTGCCAACTTTGTCTGGGCTTTAGCGTGGCGTCATCATAAATAACGGGATCTCCCGTTATTCTTCTTGTCTGTTAATCTATAGCCATATACAGTGCCGGTCAAAAGTATTCACACAGAGCTATAGTAGATAAAATTTGTTGAAGACAAAATTTTAAATACCAGACCTTTTTTGATCAAACGAGTATTTTTCTAATAAGGGTTTTTACAGGTAATTTCTTAAGCTTCACTCAAAAAATTATGACGGTAGATTATACTACAAAAGACAGTTATAGTTTTAACATTTTACATTTGTTGTTGTTTAGGCGTCCACTACATTTTACGGTAAAATCAACCAAAAATTGTTGTTGTTTTTAACTATTGATTAAAAACTACTAAAAACTGTCAAAACTACTTTAAATTACAGTTGTTTTTACTGTAACTCAATTTGTCCGAATTTTTCTATTAACAAAAAAAAACTTCAAAACGTCAAAAACGGTTAAAATTATTTGGAAATAATTCATGCACATCCGTTTTTCTAAAAAATTCTAGAAAGTCATAAGTTTTTTATATAAAAACAACTACATAAAACAACTGTTACTACAATGTAGTAATTTTTTGTATTTTCTTTTAAACGACTACAAAAACAGTTGTTTGAGATTTTTCATACAAAAGCAACTGAAATTGTAGTTGAAAACAACAACTACTACTTACTACACAAATGACCGTCATGTAGTAACTGCAATAATTTTTTAAGTGTTTAATTTAAGCTTTATAGCGTCCAGATTTAGTTAATAATAAATGTACTACAAGGGTCGAACTCAAAAATGTCAATTTTTATAGACATTTTCTAAAAAAAATTTAAAAATATTTCTAAAATTTATTTTCAAGTTCAAACATTAAAAAATTTAAAAAAATATTCCACTTATTAATATTTATTTGCCAACAAATTTTTTTAATTGCCGTAGAAATAATCTGCATTTTGTGACCTCGAATTAAGTAAAAAATGGGTCATAAACCTAATGTTCACGCCATTCATTATTTAGGTTTTCCAAGACTTTTGAAATTTTTTCACTTTTGGATAAATATCCAAAAAGTACCAACACTGCACTAGATTATTTGTTTGCTCGGGTTTTGAATTCTTAACTTACCTGACTCAACAATTAGGTAATGGTTAAAAAAAATCTTACAAAATTAAAATAAACAACATAAAAATTAAATTTGCAAATTAATGAATTTTTATTTTTAATGAAACAATAGGTTTGTCTTTATATAAAAATTATAATAATAAAAAGTATGAATATAAATAAAAAACTACAATATAAACTTAAATCAAAATTTTTAATTAAACATTATACAAATAAACTTATAATAAATATTAAAATTAAATTCTAAAAACAATAAAAAACACATGACATCCTAAAAGAAATTTAAATATAAAAATATATCACACTTAAATCAAAATAGTTTTTTTTTAATTTTTAACATGCAAGACTAGTAATTTTAAATTCCAAAATAAAAAAATCATAAGAATGTTAAAATGTATCGTTTTTTTTCTGTAAAAAATATCGCACTTTCAAATGAAACCTTTTTGTCAGAAGACGTTAAAATTCCTGCACTTGGACCCTGGTACAAAAAAAGTCTTGGACCCTGGTACAAAAATTTTACGTGTTTATATTAGTTCATCAATAAAAAATATAATATTCTAAAACTACTGCTTATCTGAATTAATCGCCATTTTGGGTATCATCGAACCCACTGTGCGTCGCACCGCCCCTTCCCCCCAAAAGAAATAAAACGCACCAGCAAATTGTTTTTTTAATTTGTATGCATGTTAGAGGGTATAAAAGATTCGGCACAACCGAATTTAAGACTCTCACTTGTTTTATATAATTTTATCTCTCGATATAAATACCGTTTCGCGCTTTAACTCTACCGCATAAAAGCATATTTCGCCTAAGAGCGCCACTTTATTGCTATCGCTTAAATGCGTTCCGCGCTTTAAAAAAATCACTTGCAAATGTATATTTCTTGAATTTAATTAGATTTGATATTTTCAAAGCGCTTATACGATGTTTTAAATATTACTCCCATTTTGACTTGAAGAAAAAAACAGCTGTTTGGGGTTTGTTGGGCCTTCTTTCAACAAGAGTAAACGATGTCTATTAAAAAAAATTTGCATAAATGTATAATTAATTGTTCATTAACTGAGCACATAAACGATTTTAGAGTGAGAAAATTTTAAAAATGGTAGTACTAATTTCTAAAATTTCATTGGGGGATATTTTTAAACGCGTTTTCACAAGGAACGCTGTCCGAAAAACCTTCATAACTGAATACATATGGTCTAAAACAACCATTTGAAAAATAACATTGGTTAATTTTGAGCAAAATGTTGCTTACAACTATATATAAATTAGACAACATTTTTGATAAAAACACATTTTCTTGAAATCCGGTAAATTCAGGACCGTCTTAAGATATGGCGGGGCTATTGGGCACACAAGAATTTGGGGCACCCGAAAAGTAAAAAATCCAATGGCAAGAAAAAAAATTGTTATGTATTAAGAAATAAAATATTTTGAGTAGGATTATTCTAGCTAGGGGTAATTTTTCTTCACTAATTAAACCCATGATATTCTTGTAGAATAATTTGGTTTTAATCTGATATTTTTACTGTGGAAAAGATCTCAGATTCTCGGACGTTTTCTATAAAAAAAGGTCTCAGAATTTGAAATTTCTGTTATAAAGAAAAATGTAACAGAACTTGAGACTTCTTTGTTACGAAAAATGCCTTAGAATCTGAGACTTTTTCTATAAGAAAAATGTATCAGTATCTCAGACTTTATTCTATACGAAAAATGTCTCAGAATCGGATACTTTGTTCAATACGAAAATTTCCTTAGAGTCTTAAGACTTTTACTATACGAAAAACGTCTCAGAATCTGAGACTTTTTTATACGAATCTAAGACATTTCAATTCAAGAATGTTTTACAATCTGAGATTTTTTCTAAAAATATATAGAGGAGGAAATGACAATGATCATAAAATATTATGCGAATGTATTGTTTGTTCGGGGCTCCGTGAGGTCGGGGCCTGGTAAATTCAAATTGCTCCATAGACCAACTGGATGAAGGAATTTAACCCAAAATTATTTCGTCCAATCCATTAGATGCATTCAACAAAATCAAGTAGATAAGCTAATATATTTTGAGATTTTGTTTCATAAAATTTAAAAAAAGTAGTTTTGAGCAGCATTCTAAAATTGTGAGTTTTTGCAAGACTTAATCG
The DNA here is from genome assembly GCA_963921195.1 of Pegoplata infirma. Lineage (NCBI taxonomy): Eukaryota > Metazoa > Arthropoda > Insecta > Diptera > Anthomyiidae > Pegoplata > Pegoplata infirma. The sequence goes on from OY992537.1 coordinate 100,007,753, forward strand.
ACACGTGTTTCGGAATTTGTCAGATTCCACTGTCAAGATTATTTAGCAAAATAGGAACCCATTTTAAAATGCTTTTATTACTAACTTGTTCGCACTATTAATTGTTAATCTAAGCACTTTGTTAGAATAATAAACCAAATTAAGCATATTTGGTTTCAAAAAAATGGTATTACTAAGACCTATCTAATGCTATATCAAGCATTTTAAAATAATATTTCCTTTCTGTGCTGCTGCGTAAAATGACCAAAATTTATAGGGTTTCTGGTCATTACTGTACACAAAAAGTCAATTAAGAAAAAAAAGGGCAGGAAAAGTGCGACATTTTTTTAACAAAATAAACCGCTTTAAAACAACTCTAAAATAAAACATGATTGGTTTTGTTTAGTTTTTTGTTTAGCTTTCTTTACTCTTTATTAATCTGTTAAATACTTTTATTATTACAATTAATTAAAGTTTAATTTTATAATTTAATTTTTATTCAATAATTTTACACATTCAATAGTATTTATAGAAATTTTTTAATTTTGTCTTTTATTTCTTTTTTAAAAAAAGGACAGTTTGTTCATAATCAAAACATTTTCGTGATTCTTGAGTTATTCATACATTTTATATACAATTTACGTTGTGATTTTGTTTTTTGCGATTGTATTTTAGTTAATAGTTTAGTTAATTTTTCTTCACTAATTAAACCCATGATATTCTTGTAGAATAATTTGGTTTTAATCTGATATTTTTACTGTGGAAAAGATCTCAGATTCTCGGACGTTTTCTATAAAAAAAGGTCTCAGAATTTGAAATTTCTGTTATAAAGAAAAATGTAACAGAACTTGAGACTTCTTTGTTACGAAAAATGCCTTAGAATCTGAGACTTTTTCTATAAGAAAAATGTATCAGTATCTCAGACTTTATTCTATACGAAAAATGTCTCAGAATCGGATACTTTGTTCAATACGAAAATTTCCTTAGAGTCTTAAGACTTTTACTATACGAAAAACGTCTCAGAATCTGAGACTTTTTTATACGAATCTAAGACATTTCAATTCAAGAATGTTTTACAATCTGAGATTTTTTCTAAAAATATATAGAGGAGGAAATGACAATGATCATAAAATATTATGCGAATGTATTGTTTGTTCGGGGCTCCGTGAGGTCGGGGCCTGGTAAATTCAAATTGCTCCATAGACCAACTGGATGAAGGAATTTAACCCAAAATTATTTCGTCCAATCCATTAGATGCATTCAACAAAATCAAGTAGATAAGCTAATATATTTTGAGATTTTGTTTCATAAAATTTAAAAAAAGTAGTTTTGAGCAGCATTCTAAAATTGTGAGTTTTTGCAAGACTTAATCGACACGTGTTTCGGAATTTGTCAGATTCCACTGTCAAGATTATTTAGCAAAATAGGAACCCATTTTAAAATGCTTTTATTACTAACTTGTTCGCACTATTAATTGTTAATCTAAGCACTTTGTTAGAATAATAAACCAAATTAAGCATATTTGGTTTCAAAAAAATGGTATTACTAAGACCTATCTAATGCTATATCAAGCATTTTAAAATAATATTTCCTTTCTGTGCTGCTGCGTAAAATGACCAAAATTTATAGGGTTTCTGGTCATTACTGTACACAAAAAGTCAATTAAGAAAAAAAAGGGCAGGAAAAGTGCGACATTTTTTTAACAAAATAAACCGCTTTAAAACAACTCTAAAATAAAACATGATTGGTTTTGTTTAGTTTTTTGTTTAGCTTTCTTTACTCTTTATTAATCTGTTAAATACTTTTATTATTACAATTAATTAAAGTTTAATTTTATAATTTAATTTTTATTCAATAATTTTACACATTCAATAGTATTTATAGAAATTTTTTAATTTTGTCTTTTATTTCTTTTTTAAAAAAAGGACAGTTTGTTCATAATCAAAACATTTTCGTGATTCTTGAGTTATTCATACATTTTATATACAATTTACGTTGTGATTTTGTTTTTTGCGATTGTATTTTAGTTAATAATACATTAATTTTTTTATAAATTACTTATAAGGAAATAATAAGGACTCAATATAAAAAGATTTTTTTTAAAAAAAAAATTAATTAAAATGTTAACAGTGTTTATTCTCGTTTTTCATTTTCTTGTCATTTAAAATTAAAATTACTTCAACTAAACTTATAAAACTAATAATGGAACTTGTTTTTGATAAAGCGAATTATTTTTGAATTTTTGTTTATTTTTGAAATTTTTCCATTCAAAAATAACAGCCATATTTTATTTTATTATAATTTAATTATTAGATTAACAATATTTTATTTTAATTTTTTTGTTTGTAATTTTTTTACGATTAAATTCTGTTCTTGTTTATGGAAAATCAATATTTTTGAATAATTTATAAAAAACAAATCTTAAATAGATTTTGAATAATTTTAAAGCATTTTTTAAATTCCTTTAAGAAATCCCTAACAAAAAACGGATAATAAAATCCACAATATGTACTTAAATAAAAAAGGACATGAATATTTAAATAAATAAAAATTATTACAAAAATGTAAGTTTTAAATAATATAAATAAATAATGAATATTCAATACTTTTAAGTATATATTTTTTCCAAAGACTCTTTTTTTCTTTAAAATTTCTCTACAAATTTAAAATACTATTAAAAATTTTAGATATAATCGCGTTAGAAATATAAAAATTCGCTATAGAAAATATTTTAAAACTGTCGAAAATCATACTTAATTTCATATATTTTCCTAATGCGTTAAATTTTTTTTTTTTCATTTTTAAACAAAACATCGAACATTTAGACACATTTTAACAAAATTGTCACGTTAAGAATGAACAAAACAGCTTTCGATGTTTTGCGTAGAAAAATATTGCATACTTTTAGGATTAAAGAAGAAATTTATTTTACATATAATTTTTGTTATTTTAAGAAATGTTTTAAAAAATTTCGAAAGTAATTCGACTTACAAGGAAAGTCTGCCTAGAGTTACCTTCGATCTCTATGAAATTGGTTTTATTTTGTAGAACAAGAATATAGATGAACATGTATTTAAATACGTGCCTATTGAATTTTTGTTTTAAACAACATATTCAAATTTTAAACTTGGGACCTGAGCATTGAAACATTTGTTATTTTCATATAAAATGTCAATATAAAAGCAAGCATTGCAATTGTTTTTTCATACAAAAGTAGCGCTAGGTCCCAAGTATGCCAAATTTCTGTAAAACCGGAGGGTGACACTAGGGATAATTCCCTTGTAAGTGGAGGGTAAAAAAACCGCCATAAAAATCTTTTAAAACTGCCGACAATTATACATTACTTTATATATTTTCTGTATTCCTAAAATTATGCATTAAAAAATTTTACTTTTTAGCACAAAACATTGAACATTTTTTGGGTTTAACTTTGTTAAAACCGCTATAGAAAATCTTTTAAAACTGTCGAAAATCATACGTTATTATTAGGGTTCGGACATTTATGCAGTAAAAATCGCGTTTTATGCGCATAAAATATTCACCAAAAAAAGAAAAATATGCGCTAAAAATTTAAAAAATATGCACTTAAAAATTTTTTTAAAACATTTATTAATGATAAAATAAAATAAAAATAAGAAGAAAAAACAAAAAAGGACATAAAAGACGTAAAAATGTTGTCTTTTAAACAAAAATAAGGTACAATAGACACAAAAATTCAAGTTCAAATAACGTACAACACAAAATTATAAAAGTAACAAAAAAAAAAAAAAAAAATAGTAAATTTGTAATACTATTGAGTATAAAATTACTCAATTTTGCACCAGTAAACGATTTAATGGTATTGAGTAAACTTTTAATAAAAATTTAATAAATGTATACCAAAAAATTTGAGTAAATTTTTAATTGACACAATTAAATCTTTACTTTTTTCGTTTTTTTTTTAACTAAGTTTAGAATTTTGTCAAATAAAAATTTATTCAAAATTTATAATTTTTTTTAAAGATTAAAAAAGTTTTAAATTTTTTTTTCAAAAAAAAAATTTTTTTTAATCTTTTACTAAATACATTTGTGTCTTAAAGACATAGAAAAATTTTGTAAAGATGATTTCAAACAAAAACTTTAAATTAAATGAGAATTCAAAACAACTAACAATAAGAGAAAAAAATAAGATTAAAAAAAAATGTTAAATTTTTATTAAATTAATTGCTCAAATTTTTTTATAAACTTTTGTGTAAATTTTTAATTGCGTCAATTAAAATATTATTCAATTTTTTTTTTTGAAATTTCAACAAGTGAATACTCAACACTTTTCCCATTTTTGTTTTTTTTTGTGCACTTTAAGACATACATTATAAAATAAAAAATATATACAGCACGGTAAAAATATCATAAAAATCAAAAAAAAAAAAAAAAATAACACTTTTTTTTCAAAATATGCGACAAAAATATGTAATATCAGCAATATATGCAAAAATATGCAATAAAAGCAAAATATGCAAAAATATGCACTAACAAATCAATGCCGTTTTACTGTAAATTTCTTAATTCGCGAAGATATTTAGTTTTTGTTGCTCTCAGACTGACTACAACAAATATGCATTTGCATAAAAATCCTAACCCTAGTTATTATAAATATTTTCTTTATGCCTAAAATTATGCAATATACATTTTTAGTAGTTAATACAAAACATTAAACATTTTTTGGGCTTAACTTTTTTAAAAGCTTACGAAACATGAAACGAGTGTACTTACCACTTAACAATGTGCCAGAGGGACTCAGGTTTTCCTAGGCATGCCTATGTGCTATCACAACAACCACTTAAGGGGGATTGTCCGTTTACAACAGCCTTAATATTAACAATTTATAAACAGCTATGAAAAAATAAATACGCAATATTTTTTAATTCTGTCCAGAAAAATTACAAACATATATGCCAAACTTCAGGAACCTCAGAGTTGTCTTTCGAAACATGAGATTATTTAAAAACTTGAGGAAACCAATTTACCTCTTATGTCCAAAAATCTGCATCCACAGCGCATTACAGTTGTGCAATGTCTATTTTTTTCAAAGAGTTTTATTCAAAATTTTTGCAGTACAACTGACAAGGGAAGTCTCCCTGGTGTCACCCTCCAATCTTCATAAAATTTGAATATGTTTTGCACACCAAAATTAAAACATATATTTTTTTAGCGACCCAACCTTTTTTTAGGGGATGGGATCGATTTGTACGGGGGAAGTCATCCTTTTTTAGTTTTTTACGATTTACGCCTATTTAATCAAAGCAAAAATTGGCATATTTGGCATCAGATTAAAGGCATTTAAAATACCTAACTCAGTGCGTGTTTGATCACTTTCTTTCCACATTTAGATAGGGTTTTCAAAGATACACGAAAAAAACTAAAAATAATAATGGAATTCACGTCAGAAATTTTAGTCTTGCAAAATTGCACAATGTGAAAATTGCAACCTTTTTTGCTTTTTTCTTTGTGAATAAAAGCAATTGTATTTATATTAAAATAAATAAATAATCTTTTCTTGCAACTACGCATCATATAAATTTTTTTTTTTTTTAAATGTTGCAATATTGCACTGTTGCAAGGGTCAAAAAATTCTGAAGTGAATACCCTGAATGTTTTTCTTTCCCGCTCATTCGCACCCCCTAAATATGAATTTAGGCCGGTAAAAAAAATACGCATCCCTCCTAATCTACAAAATTAATCCAATTCCATAAAGATCGGATGGTGACACTAGGGATACTTCCTTTGTGAGTCGTTATACTTCGACAATTTTCATGAAAAAAAAAATTTTTTTATTGTTGCATAGTTTAAGATGTTAAGCTAATATATAAGGCAACAGCAAACTAGCAGTAATGAATTTATTTTAAGGCCTAAAACTATGCAACAACTTATTTAAAAACAAAAGTCAGAAACAAACATATATTTATTAAATGTGTCACCCGCCGATCTTTATGGAATTGGTTTCATTTTTTAGAGCAGGAAAAATAAAGCGACACTTTTTTTTTAGGCGGCCCAAATTCATATTTAGGGGTGAAAATGAGGGGGGAAGATGTATATTAGGCCGCTGTTCCAAAGAAAGTAATTCACATAAAAAATGTGAAAATGAAAATTTCCGAATTTTTTTGGTGTTCTACATTTCACATCCGAATTTCTTTTTCGTTTTGTTTCACATACATAAAATTTGGTGAAAGTAAAACGAATGCACTTTTTTCCTTATAATTTTTTAAATTTAAATTATTCGATTTCAACTTAGAATGAAAACGTGATCAACAAAACACTAAATTTGATTTCATGTGATTCGGAAATTTTCATGTGAATTGAAAAGTTGTGAAAGACAGAACAGAGGCCTTAATTTTAAGTAAATAGGCGTAAATCGTATAAAACTAACAAAGGTCAACTTCCCCCCTTACAAATCGACGCCCTCTAAAAATGAGTTTGGACCGCTAAAAAAATACTTCTCGAATTAATTTTCGTTCTGAACAACATATCCAAATTTTATGAAGATCGGAGGGTGACACCAGGGAAACTCTCCTTGTAAGTCGTATTATTTTTATGAAAAAGCAATATTTTTTATAGCATAATTTTAGGCATGTATTAAATACATATATGATTTTTGTTATTTAAAATCGACAAAAAACTACATATTGCTAAATTTATAAAAAAATATAACAATTTATTTAATCTTAAGTCGATTTATTAAAAAAAAATCATAAATGTCATTGTTTTGCTGAGAGTGATTTTCGGATTATATATTTACAAAATGCCTAAAATTATGCTACAGCAAAATCTTACTTTTTTATAAAAATTGTCGAAAATAAAACGACTCAGTATGGTGTAGACACAGCGCAATAACGCTATGTTTACACCACACCTCAGAGTCGTATGATATTTATGAAAAAGCAAGATTTTTTATAGCATAATTTTAGGCATTTAGTAAATATATGATTGTCATTTAAAAGCGACAAAAAACTCTTACATATAGCTAAATTTATAAACAAATATAACAATTTATTAAATTTTAATGGAATTTATTAAAAAAAATCATAAATGTCATTGTTTTTCCGGGATTTAATTTTTGGATCATATATTTACAAAATGTTCCGTATAGGAACGGCAACTGATGTATATTCATTAACAATTCATGTTATGATAATGTTTTCCTACTCATTCTAACAAAATAATTACACTGTAAGTATAATTTTAACTTTTAAAATGACAAAAACTCCAAGACACGTGAACGTAATTTTGGGTCTTGTCAGGTCAAAATCAAAAGATATTTCATTTTAAAGTTTTGCGATTTTCAAGCGAGTTTTTATTATATTTTCCTAGGAAAATTCTTTAAAAAATCTTTTAAAATTACTTAATGTTGTATTTATCAGTTCAGGCGAGTAAAATAATTTATTTTTCTTTAATTTTTAAATTTCCTTAAAAAACAATAAAAAATTGCTTGAAAATTACAAACTTAAAAATTAAATATCTTTTAATATTGACCAGATTTGTCACGGAGAATGACACTGTGTTCTACGACCCAAAACAAAGTTTACGTGGCTCGGCGTTTTGTTGAAAATCATTAGTAGTATATTTTTTTTTCTTTGAGCCTAAAAGTATACACTGCTTTTTCACACAATGCCTCACAAATTTTTAAAGGCTGGATTATATTCTACGTAAAGACGGCCGTAAAGTATTGTAGAGAATTCAGTAAGTAAAAAGAAAACAGAAAATTTTTATTTATGTTTTGTTTTTTTCCTGCACATTGTATTTTATGTCAAGTAACAACGTCGTGAAATTCTATTCTCTACAGAATTTTTGAACGTTGTTACTTGACATAAAATAAAATGTGTAAGAAAAAAACAAAACATAAATAAACATTTTCTGTTTTCTTTTTACTAACTGAATTTTCTATTCCCCTGGTTACAGTACAGTACGTTGAGAATGCACCGGCCTTAAGTTGGGAGTTTTTTATTTTAGAAAATTTTAATACTTTTAGGAAAAATAATAAAATGTAAAAGTTTGCTAATACCCATATGGCACTTTCTTTTTTTAGAATCTTTTTCTTGTCTTTTTGTACGAGTTTTATAAAAAAAATTTGAAATTTGTTTGAACTAATTTTTAAAAGGCCTACAAAAAAGCAATAAAAAGATTCTAAAAAAAGACAGCGTCATATGGGTATAAGAACAATTTTAGATCACTTTGAAATAATAAAAGCAAAATACAACTAAAAATTGAAAAATTTTCACGTTGCCACTGACATAAATAATTTTTAGTGTTTTGTGTAAAAAAGAAGTGCCTACTTTTAGGCTCAACGGAAAAATTGATATAACTATGTCAACAGGAAACTAGCAGTCATGAATTAATTTTGACGCCAAAAACTATGCAACAACATATTTTAAACAGAAGTCAGAAATCAAACATATTTTTATTTTAATTTAAAGAATTATGAAGGATTGTCCTGATTTTCTCCTCTTGAAAGATTTGAATGTGTTACTTCAACTTACTTATTTTGTATAGCATAGTTTTAGGCTTAAATAAATTCATAACTGCTAGTTTTCTGTTGCTCTACATATGAAAAATCGTTAGCGGTATAAGAAAATAATTATATTTTAATTTACAAAATCATTTCTAAAGGCCAATTGTTACAAAAAGACTAAATAATAGGAAAAAAAGGAGTGTAAAAAAGGAGTGTATACTTTTAGAGTTAAAAAAAAAAAAAAAATAGAAAAAAATTATATTACGTATGATATTCGACATGTTTAAAAATGTTTCTAAATGTTTCTAAAATTTTCGAAAATCATTCGACTCAGTGAAATAAGAAACCAATTTTCTTTTGATTAAAAAAAATTGAAAAAAATTAATGTAAATATGTGTTTTGTATGTCTGCCTGAATATATGAATAAAAAAAAGAATAAATGATCGTGACAATTGGTCTTAAACATTTCTAAAAAAGTTGAAAGTCATCCGTATTGCAACAGAAAACTAGCAGTTATAAATTAATTATGACGCCAAAAATTATGCAACAACATATCGCTCCTTTACTTGTATAGTGTCATATCTCAAAAAATGCGTTTTTTGAGTTAATGATGCAGAATTATTCGTTATATCGTGCTTTCTATTGTGTCAAAAATTCGTATTAATATCTTTTAAACTCACCGTTTGAGAAGAGTACATGCCATTATTACATTTTCTATGTACCTGCCTTTTTCAATTAAAAACCAGTTTCAATAGTAAACTTTAAACGTGTTTTCTGCAAAATCAAATATTTTGAGTTGTGACACTATACAAGTAAAGGAGCGATATTTTAAACAGAAGTAAGAAATCAAACATATTTTTATTGAAATTTGATTTAAAATAATAAAGAATTATGAAGGATTGTCCTAATTTTTTCCTCTTGAACGTTTTGTATGTGTTACTTCAACTCAAAACATTTGCTTTAATTTATTTTATTTTACGATAACACTTATTTTGTATAGCATAGTTTTAGGCCTCAAAATAAATTCATAACTGCTAGTTTTCTGTTGCCCTACATATGAAAAATCGTTAGCGGTATAAGAAAATAATTACATTTTAATTTACAAAATCATTTCTAAAGGCCAATTGTTACGAAAAGACTTAATAATAGGATTTTCGATTTTTTGTGTAAAAAAAGGAGTGCATACCCAGTCAGAAAAATACAATCGCAAAAGCGCTGTGAAAGCGTTGTAAACGGTTCTACAAGCGTTCAATTTACCATCTTGAAAGCGCTTTCAGATGATCCGAATGATAACATCGATCTACGCTAGGTTTAAAGCGTTTTAAAAGCGTTTTAAAAAAGTGCTTTCAGAACGTTTTGTTAAAAGTCATGAAAGCGCTTTAAAAACCAAAAGTAAAGCACTTAAAAAGAGCTTAAATACAAAAATTAAAGATATTTTCCAGCGATTGTTAACTCTTGGAACAATCCTATTGCTGAAATTCAACGAAAATTGCATGTTTTTCATACCGTTAACTCTCCAAATAAAGCTCCATTGGTATATCCTCTCTTTAAAAACAAAAAGTATTCTCTTGGCAAAGTAATGGAATCCACTGAAACAAAAGTTGTGTTTTCTTTTATTAATATTCATTGTTTCAAAATTACTGCATCCCATCCTGATAACGCAATTCTACTTAGTAATGGAAATATTATGATAGTAAACCAAATTTTTAGTACAAATCGATCTAAACACACATGTGATAATATATATTTAAAAGGCAACATCTTTAATGAAATAAACGATTATTTTGTCTATCCAATTCCATCAAAAGAAATAGGACTTTATAACGTTAAAAATTTACGTGAAGATGTTATTGAAGTCAGTGTGCATTAGTGCCCCCCGTTTCCCGGTTCACGGTATTCCCGGAAAAACCGGTATTTCCGGTTCTGGTACCGGTTTCCCGGTTCTAGATATATTCCCGGGAATACCGGTATTCCCGGTTCTGATCCTGGTACCGGTTCTCAAAAAAACAAAAAAATACCACACCATAAAATATTAAGATTACACCATTTAATCAGTATTTGAGAAATATTTAGTTGTGTTTGTAAAATTATCTAAAAATCAAGTATTTTTTTTTTCCCCTTAAATTCATAAAAAAATAGGAAATGGTGTTTTTCACATGTTTTGTATTATTTTTTGGTAAAATCGAAGAATAAATTTTAATTATACAAAATTTTACAAAATATACATACCGGTAGTCCCGGGAATACCGTCAGAACCGGAACCGGGAATACCGGGAATAATTCAAGAACCGGGAAACCGGTTCCATTTCCCGGTAATACCGAGAACCGGGAATACCGGTATTCCATGTACTACGGTACTGACCGTAGGCACTAGTGTGCATATTGTAGAAGTTAAATGCATTATTTGTAAATTTTATAACGAAACTATTGCTATAACTCTTTTGCATAAATGATAATAATAAAACTTAAAATAGATTTACAAATTAAAAAATGTTTTATGTTTTCAAAATTTTGCGTTTTCAATGTGGTGGTAAGGAAAAATTATTTAATTTGATTTAACAAAATGTTTTTATAACAATTTGTTTAAAATTGAATAGAATCTAAAAAAATACTATACTTGTATGTACTACGAAAAAAAATTAAAAACGTTTGCAAAAACTGCTTTAAAACCATTTAATTTTGAAACGAACATGTATTTTGTTAATAAAGTGCTTTCAAAACGCTTTTCGAAAACGCTCTCAAGGCGTTCGAATAAAGCGTTTTGATAATGCTTTTTTTTTGTTACAGTGCTTTCAGAACGCTTTTCGAAAACGCTCGCAAAGCGTTCGAAAATAACGTTTTGAGAACGTTCTTTTTTTGTTACAGTGCTTTCAGAACGCTTTTTTTTTATAACCGTCGTCAATTTCTGCTTGGGTACTTTTAGAATTAAAGAAATTCGAAATAAAATCGACATTTTTAAAAATGTTTCTAAAAATTTCGAAAATCATTCGAGAAATCAATTTTCTTTTGATAAAAAAATTGAAAAAAAATTAAAGCTTTTTAAAGTAAAATATGTGGTTTTTATGTCTACCTAAATATATGAATAAAAAATAGAATAAATTATCGTGACAATTGGTCTTACACATTTCTAAAAAATTTGAAAATCATCCGTATGGCAAGAGAAAACTAGCAGTTATGAATTAATTTTGACGCCAAAAATTATGCAACAACATATTTTAAACAGAAGTCAGAAATCAAACATATTTTTATTGAAATTTGATTTAAAATAAAGAATTATTAATGATTGTCCTGATTTTCTCCTCTTGAAAGTTTTGAATGTGTTACTTCAACTAAAAACATTTTCTTTCATTTATTATACGATACGTTTAGTTTGTATAGCATAGTTGTAGGCCTCAAAATAAATTCATAACTGCTAGTTTTCTGTTGCCCTAATTATCCGTAATATATTTTTTTTTATTTAAGCCTAAAAGTATGCACTCATTTTTTATACAAAACGTCAAAAACCGTTTGACTCATTGTCAGTGGCATCATCAAAATTGACGTTAAACAAGATTTTTAAAATTTTAAAAACTATTTTCAATTTTATTTTGTTAAGAAATAAAAAACAGAAATGATTTTTTTTCTAGTATAAATATCAGTTTATCAACTTTCTTTCGGGAGCGTTTTCAATCCTTAGACAATTAGAGTCTCCGCAGGATTTTGTTTGTCTCCTTCCATGCCATTAACTCTCAAAGACATATACAATTATACAATCATTTATTTTTTAATAGTTTTTTTTATTTGATTTCTTTTTTGTGTTAAATATATCTTGTTTATTTTTATAAGCTAAAATTAAACTTAAAAACTATAAAAAGTATAATACAAACTAAGCAAATATAATAAAAAAATAACATAAAAACAAAAAAATAAAAATCTTAAAAATAGTATTTAAAGAAACTAAAAAAAGAAAAAAATAAAAAGAGTCTTTGAAAAAAATCTTACAACAGATTTTTTTTTAGGAGGTTTTGTTTATAAAATAGAATACATAAAAAAACATTTAAAAAATTATAAAATTTAAATAAAACAATAAAATTAAATTAATATTATAATCGATATTTAAAATAAAAAAAAAAGATATTACAAAAATCATATAAGGGAATTTTTTTTAACAAATAACAGGAATTTTACTAATATAAAATTTTTTTCAAAGGAATTTAAGAAAATTTTCAAATTTTTTTTTTTAGAAAATTTCTTTAGACATATAATTCTAGAGAGAATTTTTAGTTTGTTGTTTTTATATAGATATTTAGCTGTTTTTTGCTTGCAAATTTTAACTTGAATATTTTTTTAATAATTTTTATGTTTTAAGGAGAATTCCAATATATATTTACAATATTTTTTTAAGGATTTTATAATAATAATTTTTTGTTTGTTTGGTTTTTTACAAAAATATAGCAGTTTTTAAAAAAAATAAAATAAAAAAAAAATATAATTTTGTTTTATTTTTTATAATTTTTGTTTTGTTTAAATTTTACAATTTTTATGATATCAGCATTATTTTTTTGTGTTTTTCTATTTTGTTAAAATACATTTTTAATGAATTTATTTTTTTTTACAGCTTTTAACTTGATTTGTTTTTTAAATTAATTAAAATTTTTAAACATATTTTTTTGTTAAATAAATTAAATTTGTTTTTAATGTTTTTTTATATTAAATTTTTTATTGATTTGATTTGTTCTGTTTTTTTTTAGAAGGTCAATGCAATGCAAAATTATCACAATTTTTATATTTTATTTTTGTTTGTTTTTAATCAATTTTTTAAAATTATACAAAAAAAATATATATTTTTACAATTTATTAGTTTTCAAAATTTATTTTTAACTCAAAATTCTACTTTTTTATTAAAAGTATTATTTTTAAGTTAATTTTTTTTATTTTATTTATCATCAAAAGTTATTTTGCATGCATTTTATATGATTTTTTTGTTTGTTTTTTGTTAAAGAAAATTTTATCAAATTTTTTAAATAATTTTTAATAATTAACATATTGTTTTTTTAGTAAATCATACAATTTTTACAAATATTTTGTTAAAAAAAAGTTTAAAAAAAAATATACACAACTTTATAAAAAAAAAATATTAAACAAAACAATAGAAAATTTTTAATAATTTAAAAAAAATAATTTTAAATAAAAAAAAAAAATTATTAAAATACCAGTGAAAAACTTTTTTAGATAAAATTGGATTTAAAAAATGTTGTCATACCCGTGTAAAAATCGACTTGCTGTTATCTGATGTGCTTTGATGTGTAAATATATGATTGCATCTGATTGTATTTATTTGTATCAAATCATATATAACACCGTCCGACAGTTAATATCAAATGAAGTAAAACTGCATTTACAGTTTTTCATTTCGTGTTTCAGTTTCCTTTTAAAAGCACTTCAAAGTTTTAAAAAATGACATTTTTGTAAAATATTTTTTAAATATTAAAACTTGTGTTATAATGTCACTGTTGATAGCAAGTGCTATATATATTTAGAGGAGAATCTTTGCTAACTTTTTTTATTTTGTTTTATCAGGAAAAAGGATGTGATTAATATCCTTTCAAAACTTTTTCAAAAGATGTTGAGAAATGATTTTTTTGATGATATTGAAAGATAAGTTTTGAAAGCACATTATGTAACCTTCGTTTTCCTGGTATATCAAAATATTAACATAAAGATTTTAACGGAGATCCTCCTCTTTCAGTTGCCATTAATAGTGGCCTCCTAGGACGAGTACAAATATTTTTAAAAAATATTTTACAAAAATGTAATCCTCTAAAACTTTGAAGTGCTTTTAAAAGAATACAGGATCACGAAATGAAAAACTATAAATGCAGTTTTACTACATTTAGTTTCTAGTTTCAAACGTATATTATCCAGTTCGTGTTTAATGACATTTTTCCTTTTTGTCGGACGGTGTAATAACATGACAAATTTATGTTAATGTTGGTAATTACCGAGTTATAATTAGATCTCAGATAATTTCAGATACGATCATATAGAAATAAATATAAACAGTTCAGATAACATCAAATATATTGTTACACGGGTATATTGGACTAGGACTGATCACAACTAATACAATTAGATATAATTATATATGATAGCAGCTACAATCATAAGTGACACGTGATAATGATGTTAATTAAAGTGAAAGAATGAACCTATACCTTAAAATATCGTGTCAGGCAAATTTCTTATCCTATGTCATATATAATTATATATAATTTAATCTAATTATATCCAATTCTATCCAATTTTATCTAAATTTGTGTTTTTTTCACGGTTTAATCTCATAATTTTTTTTTTAACTGACTTGTTGTATTTTTTGTTTATTTTATAATAATTAATTAAAAATGATCTTGTAATATCTCAATTGATTGTAAGGATTATTATTTTTAATATTTTTTAAACAGCTTGGTCTGTGGTATTATTATTAAACAGTAGTGGGGTGAGGAAAGAGGTCAGGGGTAGGGTAGACGAGGGGGGGGGAAGGGGGTTGTATTTAATTATATCACATTATATAAAAAAGAAAATAATAATAATGTTGCGGCATTATGTTGCTGAATGCTTTTTTTAGCAACATGTGTTTTTTTTTTATTCTTTTTAACAATAGCAGCATATAAAGAAAACTCTAAGAGTTTCTTATGATTTTTGTTTAATAATTTCTTTTAAAAGAAATTAAAACTCCCAGTCAGTCAGTGCAAATTGTTTCTAATTTATTTTAATGATGATCATAGAAAAATAAAAATTTGTACTGAAGATAAATTATATTGTTCAGTTAAAGTCCAAATAATATTTCAACAAAAATTTTGGTATCAATAACTTTTTGAAATTTAACTTTAACTGCTGGGAGTTCTACAAAAAAAGGATGTATATTTTAGCAAAGGAATTTGAGTTATTAAAAGCAAATGTTTAAGAAAATTTCCATTTTTAAAATAAAATTTTTATAAAAAATCCCGGTAAACCTAACCTTGGAGTATAAAAAAATTATTTTAAATTATTAAAAATTTAAGAAAATTAGTTTTGACTTATTTTGAAGTCTCTTTTGAAATTATTTAAAGTGAATTTTAAAAACATTTGCTTATATTTTTAAATAAACTCTCTCCTTTGGTTTAACAAACTTTGTGGCCTTGTTTATTTGTTTTTTTTTTTTGTGTTGAAATCTTTGAGTAACACACCAATCTTTTTTGTTAACACGGCATCCTTATTTTTATAAACTGTGGAGTTTTTATGCAAAAAAACACTCAAGTGTTTTCTGAAATACAAACAAATTTAAGACATTGGTCCATTAGCAGACTGTGCCGATTCTTGATATTCCTCATTTTGTATAGCCGTATTATTTTCGACATTTTGTTCTCCCGAGCCGCCAGTTGTTGCTGTTGGTTGTTGTGTGGTAGGTGTTGCTGTACCACTTCCTACATTTGATTGGGGTGTTCCCACAGCTGTTCCATTATTACTATTGGCTGCAGTAGCAATATTGCCTACAATATTGTCAGCGGCTGTTGTTACTGCTGCCGCTGCTGTAACGGCTGGTGTTGCTGCTACCGGACCAGCTGTAATGGCAGCTGGTGTTGGTGGAGCCGTTAACATATTACTACCATTTGTTGGTGTAGAACCGGCAATTTGCAATTGCGTTTGCATTTGCAATTGTTGCAATGTCTCTTGGGACATGTTCGATTTTAATATGGTATTCTCCACTTCCAACTGATTGATTTTATCCATAAGTTCGGAGATTTTTTCTTTTAAAACCTCCACTTCCTCACGGACAGCTATCATCAAATGGGATTTGACGAGATCCTAAAATGAGAAAAAAAGAGATAAAAATAAAATTAGTAAAGAATCGTACTAAGAAATTAAATAAAAATGTTTAAAAGTTGCACTTAATTAATAATAAATTTATTGAATACAGCAACATTTCATAAAAAAAATTCTAGCAACAATGTTGCTAACTATATAATAAATTTATTAATTGAATATATTTTTATGTACTTAACAAATATAATGCAACATTTCTATATTTTAGCAACATTAATATAATTTATTAAATTTTTTTATAATTCAAGCGGGGTTTATAATGTTGCAGCAACATTTTTAGCTCTAAAGCAACTTAAAATGTGGGAATTTTTAATAAAAATATACTTTCAGCAACATTGTGGCCAAACACTTAACATTAATTATTTTGTTGATAACATTAAAATTGTATACAAATTGAGTAAAGGAACAATTTTGCTAATTCAGAAACATTTCTGTATTTCTGCAACATTAATGTAGTTTATCAATATCTTTATAATTCAAGCAGGTAAATAATGTTACACCAACATTTTTAGCTAATTTGCAACATTAAATTCGTGATTTTTTTACAAAAATAATGTTTCATCAACATTGTTGCTAAACAGTTAAAATTAATTTTTTTGTCAATTATATAAAATTTTATATAAATATATTTAAGCAACAATGTTGCTATAAATTTCGTATAACAATTGGTTGAATAAAAAAATGGATTATTCAATAGTATATTCAGGCAAAATTCAGCAACATTTCTGTATTTCTGCACCACTAATTTAACAATATATTTTTTTTTATTTTTTTTGGGCTTTTTATTAATGCAGTAAAATATTTTAGCTCTCAAGCAACATTAAATTCGTAAATTTTGTACACAAATAAACTTTCAGCAACATTGTTGATAAACAATTAATATTAATTATTTTGTTAACAACATTAAATTTTATTTAATAGATGTAAGCAACAATGTTGCTAACAATTTTGTATGGCAATGGGTAGAATTAAAAAAAAAAATAGGTAATCTATTCACAGAAAATGCAGAAACATTTCTGTATTTCTGCACCATTAACCTAATTCAACAATATATTGTTTTACAATTTTCTTTGATTTATTTATTAATGCAGAAAAAATTTTAGTTCCTTCGCTACATTAAATTTGTGAATTTTTAACAAAAACAAACTTTCAGCAACATTGTTGCTAAACACTTAACATTATTTTTTTGTTAATTACATTAAAATTTATATAAAAAGATTTATGCAACGATGTTGCTAAGAATTTCGTATGCCAATAGGTTGAATAACAGATAATAGATTATGCTTCACAGAGAAAATGAAGCAACATTTCTGCCTTCTGCAATATAAAACTAATTTACAAATTTTTTTATATGTACTTTGCTTAAGGTTTTTAATGATGCAATATTTTTAGCAACATTAAATTTGTGAAATTTTAACAAAAATAAACTTTCAGCAACATTGTAGCTATACAGCTAGCATTCTTTTTTGTGTGTGATAACTAGGGATGAGATTTCCATGCAAATGCATGTTTTTTGTCGATTGTCTATAAAAGATATCGACCAATTATCTTTCCGAATCAAGAAATTTGCGTTAAAATGGCATCGATTTGTTTTTGCATATTTTTGCATATTTTGGTGAAAATGCATATTTTTGCATATTTTGGTTTTAAATGCATATTTTGTGCATATTTCAAACTTTTATATTAAGTTTTAAATGTTACTATTTGAGCGCGGCGCTACTTTCTGCTTTTTAAGAAGTTTTTCCTATGAAAACAAGATTTTTATTGCAGACATTTTATTTTTTAGTGCATATTTTTAGGTTCTTTAGTGCATATTTTGAATTTTTTAGCGCATATTTTCGATTTTTTAGTGCATGAAAATCTCATCCCTAGTGATAACATTAAAATGTTATACAAACAAATTTAAGCCACAATGTGTCTAGCTTTTGCGTATGCGAATTGGTTGACAACAAAATAATAGAAGTAGTTCATTATATTCAAAAATATATCAGCAACATTTCTGTACATCTGAAACAAAAACATAATTTATAAAACATTCCTTTAGGTTTTAAATGTGTCAATAACAAGCTAAATAAAATTTGTGATTTTTTTTTTTTTTTTTAAATAAGCAACATTGTTGCTAACTGTTCCATAAATTAATTAGATTTAAGCAACAATGTTGCAAAATATTTCGTACATAAATTTTGGTTGTATACAATAATAATTTAGAAAAAGAGATTGCAGCAACATTTTTGAGTTTCTGCAACATCAACTAAATTAGTCAATATATTTTTTATAATTTGTTTGGATTTTCAATGTTGCAACAACATGTAGCAACATAAAAGTTGAAATTTTTTAACAATAAATGTTGCTACAACAAGAATTTTTAAAGACTATTAATTTGATTTTGTTTCGATAACATCTTCTAGCAAGATTAAACCGTTCTTTGCAAGATGTTGCTAAACATATTTTATAATCTAGACTACTTGTCAACATTTTTAGAATTTTCAAAAACTCTTGTGTATTTTTTGCAATATATGTAAACCTATTTATTTTTTATAAAGAGCAACATGTTTTTTTATAACTGTTTTAAAATATTTTAAGGAAAATTTTTAATTTTCTGGCAACAAGTTGGTAATGAATCTTGCACAAAAACAAAAAAAATATTAAAAACTGTGTTTTAATATCTTTTATGCAACATTTTTAGTTTTATTTTCGGCAACATGTTGAAAACGAGCTTTGCAACATAAGGAACAATTAACCATGTTTTATCAACATTTTATGTTTTGTACCAACTTATTGATAACTAACATTGTTATAGTACATGTTGACATGGAACACAAAAGTGATTTTATTAATAACTGTGTTTTAAAATTTTTTAACCAACATGTTTAATTTGTTTGGCAACATGTTTGTAATGAACCTCAAACAAAAAAGATGCTTTATCAAAAACTGTGTTTTCATATCTTTTAAGCATTATTATAAGTTTTTATTTTTGGCAACATGTTGTAAATTAACCTAGCAACATTTAAATAAACTTATAAACACGCATTGTCAACTTTTTATGCTTTTTACATAATGTTGCAATGAAAGATAAAAGGGATTTTACTCAAAACTGTGTTTTAAAATCTTTTAAGCAACATTTTTGTTTTGGACACATGTTAAAAATTAAATTTGCAACATGTCGATAAAGAACTTTTAACCTGCATTATCAACATTTGATGTTTTTTTGCCAAATTGTTTATAACTTTCATTTTTTTAAAGTTTTTAAATCTAATTTTAATTAAATTGAGAGATCAAAGCTGTATTATGTACACAGAAAAAAAATCTCGTAAACATATAAACATATTGTCTAAGGACTTTGGTAAAATACTTGGTGGAAAATTAGTAACACATGTTTAACAGATGTAAATAAATTACGAGACGGTGGCTAATAAAATAAATTTTATGTTATTATATACTGTTATGTGAACATTTTTATAAATAAACTACAAAAAAACAATAGTAAAAGTATTCCATAATACTATTAAATCATAGAAAACGTTTTTTTTTGTTCTTGTTTTCTACAAAAACAAATTTCTATTTTCAATGTCAATGTTGTTTTTTCCCCTCCATTAAAATTTTTTACATTCTAGACTTTTAGGAGTCGACCATAAACAAGAATTTTAAATAAAATTTCTAAATTAAACAAAAAAATATAAATTGTTTTTTTATTTTGTTTTGTAATACTTTTTAAACATTAATATACAGTGGCTCGCCGCTTATTTCGTGTAATAAATATTAGTCAGCAATTCATTCAAGACAAAGTCAAAAATAATAGACGTAATTTTTATTAAACAAGTATTTTTGTAAAAAGTGTAGTGTAGATAATTTATTAAGCTTTAATAAAAGCTTAATGTCGTCCAGATTGAGTTAATATTAAATGTTCTTCGAGGGTCGAAATGGAAATTTAAATTATTGAAAGAAATTTTTTCTCTAAAAATATTTTTAAGTCGATTTTAAAAAAGGTCTTTCAATAATTTCAATTTCCATTTTGACCTTCGTAGCACACTTAATATTTACTCAATCTGGAAGCCATTAAGCTTAAATTAAACTTGTTAGCTTTGTCTTGGTGGATTGCTAATTATTATCTAGCACACGAAATAAGCTGCGAGCCGCCGTAGCTTGTAGTAAAAAAATGTGTGGCATGCCACAAAAATAATATTTATTATTCATTTTCATTCATGTTTAGCCACATGTTTACTATGGTTAAACGAAATTATTTAATATTTGTGTTTGAGTTTTGTTTAATTTATAAAAAAAAAATTATATAAAAAGCTAATGTTTGCAAAAAAATAAAAAAAACATATGCCACGTTGTTTTTTTTTTTTTTGTATGGCAAATAGTAGCACGCAAGTTTGTTTTTCATTTTGTCTAATACTACCTGTGTTTTGAATGAATCATCACATCAGCATGGACTTATGGCATAACGCAAAATACGTCAATATTTGCTTAGCAAATGGTGTGTTTTGAAAACATGAAATGGCAAAAGTATTTACCTGGGGCTTTTTTTTTTTTTAATTTTTAATGCTCATCATTATTATTTAATCGAATAAAAATTACGTTGAAGTCATATTCTTTAAAAAAAAGTTAGGTAAGGGAATTTCTTTTGCAATAGCATTAACCAAGAAAATGTTGGCTTAATAAAATTTTTAACAAAAATCTTAAAAAAGCTCTTTTACACTCAAAATTTGTGACTATGACAAAACTTTCACAATTAGATAAGTAAGAAAATTCTCAACTTTACAATATAAAAATAATAACATTGTTCATTTTTCAAAGTGTGCTTTTTACAGTTTTGATTTTAAGCTTTAAAAGCTATTTTTAAATTTCAAAAGCTTTTAATATTACTTTACAATTGTCAAGGTTTGTTAGAAGAACAGAAACTAATAAAATCCATGTCTTGAGACACACAGTATTTTATTTTATAAAAGCTTTTAAAAAACTTTTTTAGTAAAATTTTATGAAAATTTTCTTCAAAGAAGTTAGGTAAAGGGAATTTCTTTTCAGTAGCCTAAACCAAGAAAATGTTGCCTTAATAAAATTTTTAACAAAAATCTTTAAAAAAGCTCTTTTGTTCTCAAAATTTATGACTATGACAAAATTGTTACAATTGGATTAGTAAGAAAGTTCTCAACTTTACAATATAAAAATAACATTGATCATTTTTAAAAGTGTGTTTTTAACATTTTCGATTTTAAACTTTAAAAGCTATTTTTGAATTTCGAAAGCTTTTGTTACAATTGCCGCGGTTTGTTAAAAGAATAGAAACTAATTAAATCCATGTAATGAGACACACAGTATTTTATAAAAGCTTTCAGCTTTCAAAAGCTTTTTATTAAAAAACTTTATTAGTAAAATTTTATGAAAATTTTATTCAAAGCTTGTTCAAATAAGGAATAAAGAAAAATTTGTTAGGAACTTTTTGAAAGGCTGTGGGATTTCAAAATTAATTTATAATTCCTATTTTCTAAAAATATAAGTAGTATCTTTTTTTTTATACAGTGTTCATTGTTTTATAAATTTTGCAACTAAAAGAAAATTAGTAAAATTAAATCATTATTTTTTTTTTTTTTGAAATCTGAAGACACGAGTTTTTCTATAGGTGCCCCCAGTTGGGCGCCAAATAAAAGATAATTATTTAGATTTCATTTTTTTTTTCAAAGCTTTCGGAAGCTTGTGAGCTATCAATTTAAATATAAAAATTGTGTAACAATCAAGACTCGTTGGAATAAAAAAATTAAGGTATATATGTTTATGTAGAGGCCCCAAGTTGAGCGCCACGTTAAATAAAAAGCAAGTATTGATAGTTTTAAAATGATTTGAACTGTAAATATTTTCAAAGTTTTGGAAAGCTTGACAATTATAAACTTATAATTTGAGAAAAAGCGACTTAAGGCTGTCGGAGCTTTCGAAAGCTCTTGTGAATTTTAAAATTGTGTAACAATCAAGGCACCCCAAGTAGGGCGCCAAGTTAAAAATGCAAGTATTGATAGTTTTAAAATGATTTAATTGTTAATATTTTTAAAGTTTTAGAAAGCTTGACAATTATAAACTTATAATTTGAGAAAAAGTTATTTTTTTTTTTGAGCTGAAATTTTTATTGAGTGCAAATTATTTTAGTTGCAAAAATGCTTAGTTAAATATTCTTTTGACTTACTAATGTGATTCAAAGTGTGTTTATTGTGATTTTTAACACGTGAGTACAAATTTTATACAATTATTCGCTATCTGCCCAAATTCGGCATAAAAATGCGACCGAAGGCGAATAGTTCATTTCGGCCGAAATCGACTATTCGGTCAGACACTATTGACATCTAAAACTTAGCTTTTAGTGATTCTAAAGCTTTTTTATAGAAATCTAAGAAAACTGGCATAATTTTTTTTGGCGCCCAACTGAGGGCCCCTATTGAAAGACTTGATTGTTAGTTATAAACAGGGACAGGACGTTCATGCACTAAAAAACTATGTTTTGGCCTAAAATATGCACTACAAATCTTGAAATATGCATTAAAAAGTACAAAAATATGCACTTAAAATTATAAAAACTGTGATTTTTACATTAAAAAAAAAATAAAATTTTAATAATTTTTACTTTTAACGAACAAAAAATTATTTATGTCAGAAAAGTTTTTGACCTCAAAAAAAATTGTGAGGCTTGTCGAACAAGCAAATTAATGATGTTGATAAAAAGTGTATAAAAAAATAGGCTAACTAAAATTTTATACAAAATATGACCTAAAAATATACATTTTTAGCAGAATATAAGCAAAATTTGCCAAAATATGGATTTTCAGCAAAATATGCACTAACAAATCGATGCCATTTTCAAGCAAATTCTTTGATTCGCAAAGATATTTGGTTTATGCTGTTCTAAGTCTAATAGGAAAAAACATGCATTAGCATGAAAGTCCTTCTTGGTTATAAATTATCGATTCTTTCCTCCTCGACGGTGGAGGAAACGATGCGGTCTAAATAAAATAGCTAGACTTTTGAAGTTTGACACGAATAATTCTTATATAATTAGAAAATTGTGTTACTCAGGCGCAAAAGTTATAAAAAATTAACTTGTAAACATTTATCGCAGGGGGCAAGGTGTCCCCCTAACGCCACCTACCTTCCCAAAAAACAAATTCATTTTTTTTTATTTTGGAGAGTAAAAATGATAAGGCACACTCGAATTTCACACTCTTTCTAATAATATCAAAATAATTAGAATACTAAAAAAAACATATTTTTTTGGCGCCCATCTGGGGACACCTATCGAAATACTTTTAAAATAATATTAAATAATTTAAAAAAAGAGAAAAATGGAAAAATTATTTTTTTAAACCGTTTAGGTTTAATATGCTCAACTCAATTAAATCAAATTCAAATTTCTTTTTAAAAAATATTTTTAAAAATAATGATATGTAATTCTCAGCATGAGGTTAGCTAACAAGTATGAACATTTTCTAACAATGACACTTTTTTTTAAACATATTTACGTCAATGGTTTAAAGATTTTTCGAAAATCTTTAAAATACGACACATACCATATTGTTTCAAGTGACACACTTAAAAAAAAAATATTGTATGACATAGGTAATTTGAGTATTAAGGATTATTATGGGTTTACTTTTTTTATACAAGAAAAGAAAAAAAAAATAAGATTGGCAATTTTAGTAAGGTTTTATGGTAAAAAATACTCTTGAATATTATCAAGACCTTTTCTAAAAATGAAAAAAAAAATTTATGTCATGGCAAAGATTTTTTTTCTTAAAATTTATAAATAGATTAAGAAAAAATTAATGAAAATTTTTCAATAACTTATTTAATAAAAATATTATTTATAATAATTTTTATTCTATTTTTAGCATTTTTATATTGTTTTTTTTATGAATGACGATATTTAAAAAAACATAAAAATTTCTTTGTTTACTGCAAAAAACAAAAATCTTTTGAAGGCAAATAACCCTCATGATTATTAAAAAAAATATATTATTAACAGCATCTTGTGAAAGCACGCACATGCGGGGTCTTTTGATTGATAAAATAAAATTTAAATTTAAATGAATAAAACTTGTAAACAGTGATAAAAAAACTTTTTTTTTAAAAGGGAGTGGTTTTTTAGGGGTTTTTCTTAAAGAAAAGAATTGATAATTATAAATCATGAGTTAAAAAAAGAATGGGAGAAGCAAGAATTTTTTTAACACTTTTTAAAAATGTGTATTGCTTTGCAGCGCCCTCTATGGGTGAATTTGGTCGATATTAACACAGACTCACAGTTAAAATGGTCCAGTACATAGAAATTTGCTAAAGACACAAGTCCTTGTTAACAAACGAGTATTATTTTTAAAAAAGCTTCAATTTAAACTTAATAGTGCCCAGATTAAAAAAAAGGAAGTCTCCCTAGTGTCACCCGCGGAACTTAATGGGATTGGTTTTATTTTGTAGAGCAGAAGGGACACGTATTTTTTCATATTTTTCAGTTTCTTCCGTTTATCTCCTATATTATGCAAAGAAACCTAGTCATGTTACATACCAAATGAAAGGTATTTCGTGTGCTAAAAACGTGTCCAAACATTTAAAACTTTTCGTCAAATTGAGTAAAATACCAAAATTTTAGGACATTTTTGTTAATAAGTTGAAAAATTTTAACTTCTTTGGCCCGTTGTTAGCACCACGAGATAGGTATTTTTAATACCTTTTATCTGATACCACACATGCCTATATTAATTTTGTTTAAATAGTCGAAAATCGTAAAAAACTGAAAAAGCTCTTTTAAGCTTTAAAAGCTGTTTTTGAATTTCAAAAGCATTTAATATTATTTAGCAAATGTCACAGTATTTATCCTTATAAAAGCTTTTGGAAGCTTGCAGTTAAAAAACTTTATTAGTAAAATTTTATAAAAAATTTTTTCAAGTCTTGTTCAAATAAGGAATAAAGGTAAATTTAATAGTGCAATTTAGAACTATGACAATGACAAAGTCGTCACAATTGGATAAGTAATACAAATCTTAACTTTATTTTAGAAACAAAATAATATTGTTCATTTTTTAAAGTGTGTTTATTATTGAGTAAAATACCAAATTTTTAGGACATTTTTGTTAATAAGTTGAAAAATATTAACTTCTTTGGCCCGTTGTTAGCACCACGAGATAGGTATTTTTAATACCTTTAATCTGATACCACACATGCCTATATTAATTTTGTTTAAATAAGCGTAAATCGTAAAACACTGAAAAAGCTCAATTTCCCCCCATACAAATCGACCCCCTTAAAAATGAGTTTGGACCGCTAAAAAAATACGTGTCGAATGAATTTTCGTTCTTAACAACATATCCAAATTTCATGAAGATCGGAGGGTGACACCAGGGAGACTTCCCTTGTAAGTCGAATTTTTCTAATCTAATATTCCATTCTCCGTTTTTAAATAATTTTCCCTAAATACATTATTTTTAAATTTTGACTATATTTTTTTTTTGTAAATAAAAAAAATATTTTCTTTTTAAAACAGAATATGAGCTATTTGGAAATATTTTTAAAAAATTTTCTATAAATTAGATAATTTTCCTGTTCGACCCTCGTAGCACATTTATTATTTACGCAATCTGGACGCTATTAATTATACTATTTTAATACTTTTCTTTAACAAATTTCAATCTTCTGTCAACTGGACCATTTTCATTGTGAGTCACTGTACATTACACCCAAAAAAGTTTACAGTTAAACGCTTTTTATGAAAGTTATATTTCAATGGTTTTCATTTGTTTTTTTACTAAATTTTGTAGTTAGGTTCAAAAAACATAAGACAAAAAATAAGGACTTTCTTAACAAGGAACTAAATTTAAAAAATACTGTTTAATTAAATTTCCAATTATTATAATTTTTTTCAATTTGTTTTTCTATAAATTTTATGAATGGGAATTTTAAGAAAAGTTCTCGTCACAATTGCTAAATATTTGTCATCTGCAATGTATATTAGTTTTTATATAAAAAGAAAATACTATTTTTAAATTTTTTTTTATATAAATTTGAAATTTTGCCAACAAATCCAAAATTTGTTTATTTTTAGTAACAAAATGGTTTCTGCAAATATATTTTTTTTCTGCTCGTTTATCATTTTGAAGATAAAAACCAGCCTACCCAAAAATTTATGAACCAAAATTGGTTTGAAAACATATTTTTTTTTTGGTATTTTGTTTTGTTAATTATATTTTTAAAGTTATTAAAATTTGTTATTGCTATTTTTGGTTGTTTTTTTTTTGCATAAATAATTATTTATAATTTATTGTTAAGCTTATTTTGGTATTTTTTTTTTGTCTGTTTTCATTGTTAGTTATACCAGTTTTAACTGGAATAAATTGGTTTGAGGTTGGTTTAGTTTTTTTTTTCTTTTTTGTGATAATTTTTTTGTTTACACTTTTTATTTTTTGCAAAAAAAAAATATATTATAAAAACATATTTTTTTTTTATAACCAACAAATAAATAAAAGGTGTGTTTGTTTAACAAAATTATAAATAACCGAGTAAAAAAAGTTTATATAAAATTATATATAAATTGACAAAATTATATCAAATTGTATATAATTATATATAATTATATATAATTACGTAAACACCTTTAGTTTTCAGAAAATTTGATATATTTTGATAAAATTATATATAATTTGATAAAATTTTATTAAATTATATCAACTTTAATCAAAATTTATAAAAATTTTATCACATTAGATATAATAATATCAAATTAGATATAATTTTATATTATTTTATAAAATTATATATAATTATATATAATTATATATAATTATATAAAACTATATATAATTATATAAAATTACGTAAACACCTTTAGTTTTCAGAAAATTTGATATATTTTGATAAAATTATATATAATTTGATAAAATTTTATTAAATTATATCAACTTTAATCAAAATTTATAAAAATTTTATCACATTAGATATAATAATATCAAATTAGATATAATTTTATATTATTTTATAAAATTATGTATAATTATATTCGAACAATTTTATATATTTTTAGATCAAATTATTTCTAACTATATCAAATTTTATAAAAATATATCAAATTAGACATAATTTGATATAATTTTATAAAATTTTATATAAAAAATTCGGTTATTATTATATATAATTTTCTGAAAACGGAAAATTCTATATAAAATCTTATATAATTATATCAAATTAAATATTTTTTACTCGGTTAGTTTAAAAAATTATACCCGCCCGAGTAAAAAAGATCATATATATTCATATAAAATTATATAAAGCCATCATATATAATCATATATAGTTTAATGCGAAAAATGAGTCGATAAAACGATATAAAAACTTATCAAATCTGATCAAATTTTATCAAATTTGATATAATTTTAATATAATTTTATATAGTTATATGCGAAAATTGGACCCTTTTTTGTATAAAATTGATGCAATTATATATAATTAAATATATTTATATATAAGAAAAAAATGTTTTCCCCCAAAACGCAAAAAATTGACAAAAAAATTTGTTTCCAGGACTTAAAAATTTTCAAAAATATTTTTAGGACTTCGAAAATTTAAAAAAAAAAAAACGTCTAGACTTAGAAAATTGTTTGTATTTTTTTTTCAATTTTGCATCAGTCGTAAAATTTTGGGACTTAGAAATTTTAAATTTTTTTTGGACTTAGAAAAATTATCAAAAGTTATATTAAATTATATGTAAAGGACTTAGATTTTTTTTTAAATTTTACTCATATAAGATAACATATAATTTAAAAACAGTTGCATAAAGTTTTATATAAAATTTCTTCAAATATTTTGTTTTATCAAATTATATAAAAAAGAAGACAGAATTTTAAAGTTCATATGTAATTATATAAACGAACTTTAAATCATATGTTATTATATAAAAGTCAATATTTTCTGTTATATAATTTTATATAAGAAACGAATTAGAAGTGCAAATATATAAAATCACATATGATGCAACAAAAAATACATATAGTTTTACAAAATAATATATGTATATATAAAACTATATATAATTACATATGATCTTTTTTACTCGGGCGAGTAAAAAAGTTTTTATATAGTTGTATATAATTTTATAAACATCATATATGATTGTATAGAATAATATAGAATTTGATGCGAAAAATGAGTCGATAAAACCATATAAAATTTTATCAATGTTACTTGTGTTTTGATAAATTTTTTATATAATTTTATGCGAAATTTGGACCCCTATTTTTATATAACAAAAGCAAATTTATATAATCAGATATAATTATATACAACTATATCAAATTATATAAAACAATATATAATTTTATAAAGTTATATAAAATTATATCAAGTTTTATATAAATCATAAAATTTTGTTTTTATTATATATAATTATATAGAATTTTATATAACTTTATATAGTTTTATACAGTTTTATACAATTTTATATATTCTTATATAATTATATCTAATTAAATAATTTTGCTATTATTATATAAAAATAGGGGTCCAAATTTCGCATAAAATTACATAAAAAATTTATCAAAATATATGAAACATTGATAAAATTTTATATAGTTTTATCGACTCATTTTTCGCATCAAATTCTATATAATTCTATTTAATCATATATGATGTTTATAAAATTATATACAACTATATAGGAACTTTTTTACTCGGGTAGTGTTAATTTGAATGTATTCAATTTTTTTTATTGATTTTATTACCAAATTTCTTTGATTTTTAAATTATATGTAGACTTCTTAATAAACTT
Organism: Pegoplata infirma; assembly: GCA_963921195.1. Taxonomy (NCBI): domain Eukaryota; kingdom Metazoa; phylum Arthropoda; class Insecta; order Diptera; family Anthomyiidae; genus Pegoplata; species Pegoplata infirma. The sequence goes on from OY992537.1 coordinate 100,036,849, forward strand.
GTCACGTTTTTTTGGGGGTACTAAAAAATTAGAAAAAATGCATTTAAACATTATTTAAATGCTATTAAAACCCACTTAAATAAACATTAAACGATATATAATTTTTTAGATAACCTTGCAGTTTTGTTTAATGTATTTCGTGCACGTTGGGCTTGTCTGGTTTTTTTTTGACAATTATTTTTTTTTTTTTCAATTTCGTGAAAAGTTCAACCTAGAAACAATAAAAATTTTTAAACAAAATTTGTTCCCTATTATTTTGAACTGTCAGTTTTTGGGTGGTTTGTTTTTCTTATTTTTTTAATTTTGTTCTATGTGATAAATATTAATATGAATAATCATTTTTTTTGGATTTTTGCCAATGAAAATTTGTTGTTGTAAAATTTTCTAAAAAGACTTTGGAATTAGCAAGTGTTTGTTTTTGTCAACCAACGTTTTTAATACAAAATTGAAAACAGAAATTATGATAAATTAATAAAATAGTATATAAACAATAAAAATTGGTATAATATGAACAAAGAAATTTACAAAAAAAAAAAAAAAAACATTCTAATAACACTATTCGGATCTTTGTTATCATCGCTAAAGTCATACATATCATTAAGTTACACTGTGCTACAAAAACCACAAAATATATATATAATATACTTTTAAAATGAGGTAGTTAAGGTTGTAGGTCTTGTCGAAAAGATCACAAAAATGCCCATCAAACTTGCCAGACACCCTCAAATTTTAAAGTTATTGTCAAAAAACGATTTTTTGGGACTTTTCTCACTAAAACACGTGTAACTAAAACATTTTTCAACCGATTCTTAATTTTTCGACTGTTTTGGATAGAAGAAGGATAGGGCTTTTCATGTGTGTTCATTGTTCTATACATACAAAAAAGATATGTATTGATTTTTTCAACAATATTTAATTTTTTTGTTATTTTTTGAAAATTTTTTGAGTTTATCGATTTTTTTTCTACTATAGTTCGTTCAACAACATTTATATTTATAAACGTATTCTTAAAGAAAATTTAATTGTGAATACGATGAGCTTTATGCCGAAAAAATCGGATAACAATTGACAGAGTTGTGATAATTTTTCTAAAAAAGAAAATTAAGAAATTGCATGAAATTGCCGTTCAGACAACCCAGGCAAAAAAAAAATAAAAAAATAAACGAACATACTGAGAGGTCGCGTATCATTATTTTAAAGGTTTTTAGCCACCTGAATTCGAAATTGACCTTGAAATTGCACTATCTTATTAAGTTTTTGATACATCAATTTATATTGAATATCTCAAAAACCTGAAACGATAGAGCAATTTAAAGGCCAGATTCGGATTCAGCGCGCCAAAAACCTTTAAAAACATTGTACATGCCCTCTTATGATAAATTTATTTTTTTTTTTGCCTAGGTTATCTGAACGCAAAATCTTAATTTCTTTTTTAGAAAAATTATCACAACTCTGTCAATTCTTATCTGATTTTTTCAGGATAATGCTCATCGTATTCAGAATTAAATTTTCTTTAAAAATGCGTTCATAAATGTAAAGGTTGTTAAACGAACTATAGCAGAAAAAAATCGATAAACTCAAAATTTTTTCCAAAAATAGCAAAAAAATTAGATATTATAGAAAAAATCAATAGATATCTTTCTTATATTTGTAGACCAATTCACACACATGGAAAGCCCTATTCTTCTTCTATTCAAAACAGTTAAAAAATTTAAAATCGGTTGAAAATTTTCTGAATTACACAAGGTTTAGTGAGCAAAGTCCAAAAAAAACGTTTTTTTGACAATAACTCAAAATTTTGAGGGTGTCTGGCAAGTTTAATGAGCATTTTTGTGATCTACTCGACAAAACCAACAACCTATACCATGTCACATCAGAAGTATTTTTTCACTGTAGCACAGTGTTATTAATCATACATTTAGAAGAAAAACTGTCAATCACTCTTTAAAACTACATACTTTCAATTTAAATTTTCAACAGATTTTTTCTTATAAAATTAATAGTTTAACAAAATTTTCTGTTATTCAGTTTAAGATAATAACATAAATTTGTCCGTTATTTAACTGATTCTGTTTGCTGAATTTAAAAAAAATATTTTTGTGCAAATTTTAGCAGATTATTTTGTAATTTAACAGAAATATTTTGTTATTTTACAGAAAAAGTTTGTTATCACTTTTTAAATTTTTTTTTAAGTGCTATTTTATGTTTCGATTTTTGACAAATTTAAAATATTTAAACAAAAAAAATTGTCAAAATGTAAAAAAATCAGTAGACTATTTTGTTAATTTTACAGAAATATTTAGTTATCCTGTTTTTAAGAAAATTTTCTAAATATTTCTATTTTAAATTTTTTGTTACAAAAAAAGTAAAAAAAATTTATTAAAAAATTTTTAACTTAACTTAAATACATTTTAGGTGTTCAGATTGTTCGTCTAAAATCAGCAGAATTTTTTGCTAAAATCAGCAGAATTTTCTGCTAAAATCAGAAGATTTTAATGCTGTCGTGACAGATTTTTCTGCTGATTCAATATAGATTATTCAAACAGAAATTTAACAAACTGCTCAACTATGACTCAAAAAAAGCTTTTACAATTAAAAAGTTTTTTACACTTTTAAAGCTTTTACACTCACAAGGGAAGTATCTCAACCCTTATGAACCGATTTGAATGACACTTGAAATATATATGTATAAAAGAGTCAATTCTAAGGATGGGGTGTCTCGGCTTATCGGCCATATCGGGGATTTAGGGGTTAAAAACATGGGTCAAAAAATGGCGAAAAAATTGTTTTTAGGATTTTTCAGCCATTTCTTTTTAAAAACTTATGATGTTAACATATGAGAAAAAATGTTTTTTTTAATTCCTACCCGACGGTGGCATAACCTTGTAAAAATTCGGCTTCGTTAAATATTTTTTTCATAAAAATGTGTAAATTTTGGGGGGTATTTATATGTATGAAGACATACGTATACTACGATATCCATATGAATACCAAATAATCTTATTTTTGCTCTAGACGATATTCCTGTCAGTTCGGGAGTTATCAAAATTTTCCCGAAGGTCCACATTGATTTTTTTTTTAATAAATTTGTATAATGTTTATGTATATTTTTAATTATTTACGTCAATATAAAAAAAAAATATTTAACAAACAAATGCATTGAAATTAAGTAAAACGTATAAATGTAAAATAGTTTTCAATGAAAACCACATAAAACTGAAAACATTTTCTTTTTTTTTTAATGTGTCTACGCTACATATTTTTTTTATTTCTGTAAATTTTAAAATATCTACAAAATCATTGATGTAATGCCATTTGTTTTTATTTTTTTTTTACATAAAATCTAAAAAAAATATACATTCAATATCATTTACTCATTTTAAGACGTAAAAAATGTCACCCACATATAAGTGACATTTTCATCACTTTATAAAATATTGAATTGTATGTAGTCTATTGAAAAAACAACGACAATTTTGTTAAACAAATTTAAAATCAATAGAAAAAAATATGAACTTGAAATTCTATAAAGGCAATTTGTGTTACAATTATATAAATTTTTTTTAAGAATGTGTAGAAAAACTGAAATATGATTTTTTAGAATTTTGTTGAAACACTTGGTTTTTAAGAAAAAACTACCTGCTTTAATGCATTTTTTGGGGGTGGATTAAAAAGATTTTTTTAAAGATTATTTTAGTTTGTCTAGGATTTATGTTTTTTGTTTGAGAATATTTACAATTCTTTTGTTTTCGTATCTTTATTTAAAAAAAAAAATGTTTAAGAATTTAGGCGCCTAGGGAATTTGTTTTAAATCATTTTCAAAATGTTTGCCTCTCACAATATTAATCCTTCTAAGACCGAGATGTTTTTGGCTGCAATAAATTTTTGACAAAATTTTAAGGACACTAAGGCCAGATTGTACAATTAGGGATTAGTTTTCAAATTATAAATAATTGTCATTTAATATGTAAAAAACAGCTTTTAACTGACAAAAGCTTAAACTTCAAAAATAAGCTTTTAACCCCAAAAAATAAATTCTTAGCAAAAAAAAAAGCTTTTGTATAAATTTTTTTACAAAATTATCAAAGATTAAACCGATAAAAATATATATTAATTACAAACATCATATTTAATTACATTTTTAATTGAGGTAGTTAAAAAATAATCAATATTAAAACTATCAAGCAAAAGTCGAAAGTTGTATCTCATGATACAGAAAATAAGCTTTATTTAAATAACTACCAAAAGCTCAAGCCTAGAACACAAATAAGCTTTCAACCCAAAAAATATTTTCACAGCTTAAACAAATGTGATTGTAAAATAAAATTTTCTAAATCTAGCATAACTTCAAATTAAAAATTTTCTAAAATTATTCCGAAGAAAATTTTGAATAAAATAAAAAAGTCACGTTCAATTAAATTTTGAATTGATTCAATTAAAAAATTAATCAGTAACAACGTTCTTAAATAATAATAGTTTTTTGTTCATATTAAATACAAAATGCTTAAACTTATAGGAAAAATAAGCTTTTAGACCCAAAAATACTTTGACTACTTTGTAAGCTCGCCAATGGTTTGAGGATTGTTGGCGCACATTTTGCTTTTCAAATAATTCCACAAAATGAAGCCGAGGCACATTGGGTTGAAATGGATCAAAAGTGGCGCTTTATTCAAAACTGAAAAAAAATTTTTACAAAAATTACACTGTGCTACAAATGACCAAAAATAAAATATGCAGGGGTTCTCATATGAAAATTCGGGTTGGTTGGAGTCCATAGAGTACTGATATACTCATAGTTTTTCTGGATCACTTCGTTAAGTACGTTTTTTATTGGCAAATGTGTTGAAAAACGGCAATTCTTAAATTACAACTTTAAAAAATTATTACTTTGTTACTTTGCAAACGATTTTCGATTTTATGGATTTTTTTGAAAGGTATAAATCTTACCTTTTAAACAAAACAAAAATATTAAAAATCGATCAAGAATTGGCTGAGCTACGATCGTTTAAGTTAAAAAAAATCCAATTTTTTGAAAAATTTGTCATATTCTTTATACTCTAAGTTGAAAGAGCATCATTAAACAATTTTTTTTTATTTTTGTATAAAAGTATAGTAAAGTAGCTTTCCAAAACACCAAAAAACATAACAATCGGTTAAAAAATGAATGAGTTATGCTAAGTTTTGTGATAGGACATTTTTAATTTTTTTCAGAAATGCTTGTAATTCAGGTATTATTCATAAATCTTATTGCTAGTAGTAATTTTATGTGCCTATGCATATAAACAAGAGATGGTAACATAATTAGTAGGGATGAGATTTTCATGCACTAAAAAATCGAAAATATGCGCTTAAAATATGCGCTAAAAAATTCAAAATATGCACTAAAAAACCTAAAAATATGCACTAAAAAATAAAATTTGTGCAATAAAAATTTTGTTTTCATAGGAAAAACTTCTTAAAAAGCAAAAAGAAACGCCGGGTTTAAATAGTAACATTTAAATCTTTATAAAATCAAGATTTTTTAGAAATTAAGACAATCTGTAAAAAAAATTTTAAAGAAAAAAAAATAATTTTTCTTATTTCCAAAATAAATTTTTAAAATTTAAAATAGTTTTTGAAACAAATAAATTTCAATTTGTGTTTTTGCTAATTTATGCCAAAATATGCAAAAATATGCACTTAAAAGTTGGAAATATGCACAAAATATGCATTTAAAACTCAAATATGCAAAAATATGCATTTTCACCAAAATATGCAAAAATATGCAAAAACAAATCGATGCCATTTTAACGCAAATTTCTTGATTCGGAAAGATAATTGGTCGATATCGTTTTTAGACTACCGACAAAAAACATGCATTTGCATGGAAATCTCATCCCTAATAATTAGATTTGTGCGTGATTGACACATGATCACAAGTAAGCGTGATTGAAAATCAATTTTACTCACGTGGTTGTGAGTGAGTGGAATAAAAAAAATGAGCGTGTCAGTTGCTTCTAAATCCCATTTATAATTTTTTGGTTTTGTTTGATAAATATGAGTGTTACTTCTTAAAAACAAAAATATTGAGAATAGATTGAAAATAGGCTCGTTTAAGTAAAAAATCTTTTTTGAAAAGTAATACCTGCAACATTTTTATGACAGAAAAAGTTGTACGTTCGCAAACATTTTTGAAACGAAATTGGTAAAATTGTAGGATCATTTGATGAAAATTTTACCTATTTATAAATAAACGTATGAGGCATTCCACAGCAAATATCCAGCAAAAAAAACATGTGTACCGTAAACTTCTGAACAGGTTGTATGAATAGCCCTATATGGAGCTAAGAAAATTGCGTTTTTGGTTTTAAAATTTTTCAAAAACTTGACTTAGGAGGTCAAATATTGGAAAAATGGTCAAATTTGTGTTGAGTTACCTTGTTTAAATATTTATTAAATTAAAACGGAATGCACCACAATCTCAAACATCGATTAAATTTTTTTTTTTTTGGAAAATTTTCAGAATTAGTTCTGAAATTTTTGCATTTTTAAAAAAGTCAATTAATCAAAAACCCGGCCACTTTTTTTAAGCTTAGATGTTTGTCTATCCACACAAATAAATTCAGACATATGTTTTTTTGAGAAAATCGCATTTGAATATTAATTTTCATAACAATTTTGAAATTTGCTTGTATTTTCTTGTTTCAACGTAGCGAATGACTATTAAATATTTGCATTAGTCATACGCTACGTTGAACCAAGCAAATTACCAAATTGTCATGAAATTCAAAATTCAAATGCGATTTCTCGAAAATAACGAATAAAACACATTACAATTTTTTTGTGTGGATAGACAAACTAGAGATGGGAACATGAGCGTGAGTGTGACTGAATTCAATTTTACTCACGTGATTGTGAGTGAGTGTGAGAAAGATTATTGGGTGAAAGAGTGAGCGTGAGTTGATTTTTTGCGTGAGTTTGCGTGATTTATTTTCTCTTCATATTTCCTTTCATTCCAAAAAAAGCAACAAAAAAAATGTAAAATTTTGCTTAACTTCAGATTTCGTCCCGAAAAAATAAAAACAAATGTAAAATTTTAGATTTTGCTGAAAATTTTAAAAGATTTTTGAAATTATTTTTAGTATAAATAAGAATATCGTGAGTGTAAGTCAACGTTAGCGTGAGTGACTCTTGCATCGGCGTACGTGAGTGTGAGTTGTATTAAATTTACACACGTGATTGTAAGTGAGTGTTAGAAGAAAAATTATGCTCGTGATTGAGTGAAAGTTAAAATTCACTCACGTGACAATCTCTTAGACAAACATCTAATCTTTAAAAAAAATTAAAAAAAAAAAAACAAATGTGGCCGGATTTTTTATAAATTGACTTTTTTAAAAAATGAAAAATTTCAGAACGGGTTCTAAAAATTTTTTTTTATTTCACTCACACTTTTTTATTCCACTGACACTCACTCACAACGACGTGAGTAAAATTGATTTTCAATCACGCTCACTTGTGATCATGTGTCAATCACGCACAAATCTAATTATGTTACCATCTCTTGTTTATATGCATAGGCACATAAAATTACTACTAGCAATAAGATTTATGAATAATACCTAAATTACCAGGCCTATTCACAGTTATGACTGGTTATGACTAATTTTATTATTTTCAAACTTCATATTCCCTGTGTTTGTTGTAAACACAATCATAAAAAGTCTCAAAATTTAAAATTATTTGTTAATTTTGAGACGATTTGGGTAGCATGTCTTTATTTTTTTGAAATTTTCAAACAAAATTTGAATTTTTTTATGATTGTTTACAACAACCACATGAAAAAAATTGAGTTATGATTGAGTTATGACTTTTTTTGTGAATAGGCCCCTACAAGCATTTCTGAAAAAAATTAAAAATGTCCTATCACAAAACTTAGCATAACTCATTCATTTTTTAACCGATTGTTATGTTTTTTGGTGTTTTGGAAAGCTACTTTACTATACTTTTATACAAAAATAAAACAGAAATTGTTTAATGATGCACTTTCAACTTAGAGTATAAAGAACATGACAAATTTTTCAAAAAATTGGATTTTTTTTAACTTAAACGATCGTAGCTCAGCCAATTCTTGATCGAATTTTAATATTTTTATTTTGTTTAAAAGGTAAGACTTATACCTTTCAAAAAAATCCATAAAATTGAAAATCGGTTGCAAACTAACAAAGTAATAATTTTTTAAAGTTGTAATTTAAGAATTGCCGTTTTTCAACACATTTGCCAATAAAAAACGTACTTAACGAAGTGATCCAGAAAAACTATGAGTATATCAGTACTCTATGGACTTCAACCAACCCGAATTTTCATATGAGAACCCCTGCATATTTTTGGTGTAGCACAGTGTTATTAATTTAGGATTAAAGTATATAAAATTACACTAAAAAATCTGTAACAACTATTATTCTGAGTTGTTTACTTTTCTTGCAATCCGCCGTCAAAATCAAATAAATTTTTGTGTTTTTGAATATGATGCTAAAAATTAAAAATCAACTTATTTCTAGATTTTTTTTTGGTATTTATTCATTTAAAGGTAATTTTTTTATTATGGAACCATCAACTTCAGGTATTTTCAAATACATTCCTGTTTTTTGTTTTTTGAAAATTGTTGTAAAAATATTTTTGAAATTTTTTTGTAAAATGTTCCAAAATTGGAGTATTTTTAATACTTGATGGAATATAAAAAAAAATGTAAGAGGTTGTTATTGCTTATACATTGTGATAATAAAGCATATAGTATAAGCTTTAATTTAAAAGAAAAAAAACGTCCGCGTTTAATGCCGTTATTTTTTTATTTAAGATTTTATGAAAAAAATATGGTGGCTTCAATAACACATCATCACAAAAAAACAAAAAAGTTTCTGACCCAGAAACTAGACCCACTTATCCTTATGTATTTTGACGTTCTGAAATCGATTCTGCCATCAGAATTGAATTCTATATTTGGGGTTTCCTGTGATTTACAAGGAAAGTCCGCAAAGTGAACCCACATAATTTCCTTGTGAATTTGATAAAGTCACAAAATTTTTTAATTTTATTTCTGTATGTAAGGTTCAAGTCTGATTTATTATGTAGAAAATAAGAGTGTTTTAAATAAAATCCTTAAAAAATTGCAGAAGTTACATGCAATTGAACAAAAACGCGTTATTTCAGTTTTATACAAAAACAGTTGTATTTATGTTGTGAATTAATGCATTTTTGTTCAAATGCAAGTAACTTCTGCAATTTTTGATGGATTTTATGAAAAACCCTCTTATTTTCTTCGTAATAAATCAGACTTGAACATTACATACCGAAATAAAATTTTAAAAAATGTTAACTTATTGTTGGTCAACTTACAAGTTTCCTGACTTTTTTATGGAAAATTTAAAAAAAATTAAAAAAATTTAAAATTTGGTGAAACACAAAAATCCGACTTTAAACAAATTTTATGCAAGTATTAACACATATTTATTTTTTATTGTTTTAAATTTTTATTATCCCATTAAAAATACTTTAATTTGCAACTGTATGCATTAAATTATCGCTTTTGGTTTAAAAGTTACAGCTTAAATTGTGAATCAAGTTCAATTTTCAAGAAACACTAAAAAAATTCTGACAGGTTAAAAAAAAATAAAAACACATGTTTTCTCTTTAAAAGGGTGCTTTCTAATGTATTATTCATCATTCATCAATCAAAAAATATTATATGTTAAAATTACTGCTTCCCTGAATAAAGCGCCACTTTGCCTATCATTCAACCCAATGCGCGAGGGGTGAAACTTTGAAATCTGGGTAGCCAGTCAATGTCGCCGTTTTTTGACATCGAATGTCCAGGGAATTTTTAACGGCTACTCAACCGGAATTCTTGAAAAAGTAATGGAAACTCAGCAAAAAGGACACATTTTGCCCTTCCCCCCGCCCCCTACCATCTCAGATTTTCCTGTAGAAAAATTCCAATATTTTTCCTACAGAAAAACCGTGAAAATCCAAGACTTTTTTAGTAAAGAAAACTTTGTCACATTTTTAGAATTTTTTCTAGAAAAAAAACTTAAATTATTTCCTAATCTTTTCCTCCTTTCCATTAGAACTTGTTATGTTAATTCATAATAGGGAACCTAAAAATGGCCTCGAACTAGAATAAACTCATTTTCTTTGCACAATTAAAAGGTCGAATTAATAAATATTTTTTATTATTTTTAGAGATAATTTAAAAAAATGTAGACCGTTTCCCATTTTTTCATCATTTAAAATTGTTATAAATTTTGACAAAATATTTTGTTACAATTACATATTTATTTGCTGAAATCTGTCAACTAATAGTTGACAAATATATTTGCTACATTTAGTTTGCGGTTCGAAATCATGTAGTTCTTAAAGCCTCTGTACCCTTTTTTAAGTTCAACAGTTTTTTTACTACATTCAAAATAAAAACTGTCCAATCAGCAGAAAAATCTGCTGCAAATACACTCATTTGAGAGCTATATGAGAGCTATATGAGAAATCTGCTGATTTTAGCAGACGCGATTTGCGAAATTTCTGTCTGGATAATCTAGGTCGAATTAGCAAAAAAATCTGTCAAGGCTGTGGAAAAATCTGCTAATTAAAGCAGAAAAATCTGATGATTTAAGCAGAAAATTCTGGTGATTTTAGTAAAAAAATCTGCTGATTTTGGTATAAAAATTTGCAGATTTCAGATGAAAAATCTGAACATCTAAATTGTATTTTATTTAAGTAAAATATAATAAAAACTGATTTTGAGCTTTTTATTTTTAAACTTATAAAAAAGCGATGGAAACAGAAGATTGACAAATTTAAGAGAAAAAAACAGCAATCTATGCTGCTAATTATACAGAAACAGTTTGTTGCAATTTCTGTTCAAAGCCTTATTATCCCCTACACCACTCTGTGGTACAGGGTATAATGAGTTAGTGCTGATGTTTGTAACTACCCGAAATATTGGTCATAGACACACCTATAAGTATACCGATCGACTCAGAATTACTTTTTGAGTCGATTTAGCGATGTTCGTCCGTCCGTCTGTCCGTCCCTGTCCATCTATCGGTTTAAGCACGATACAGGTCGCAATTTTCGATCAATTGACTTGAAATTTGAAACTTTAGCTTCTTGTGGCCCAATGACGAAGCCTATTGAAATTGGAAATGTTAAAACCTACCTCCCATACAAACGCCCCCTTTGAATTTCGCTTAAGAGCCTCTAATAACCGTATTATAATAGATATCGTTTTGAAATTTAACAGGTAATAATATTTTGTATACGCAAACCATCATACCAAATTTCAAAGGAATCGGGTCAGTCCTTCTGGTAGTCTCCATACAAACCACCCTCCCGATATTCACATAATTTCCTCAAAATAAATAAAAATGGAAATATTTGATAAACATTTTATTTTTAGGTTTTAAACGTGTACTTAAGTAACCTTATCAAATCGGAATATAATTGGACCATTTTTGGACTTAGTCCCCCATACACAAATTTGGACCGATATTCAGTTAAATCGGTCAATTGACAAAAAAAATAAGCCAATTCCACTAAATTTTGACCTTTGTGTGTGTTCTACACTAAATAAAGATCTAACAACGACAGATCCAATCGATCCATGTTTGGACTTGGGACCCATTTTCCGGGAAACACTGGTGTAGGGTATCATATGGTCGGTCTTGACCGACTATAACTTTCTTACTTGTTTTTTTTAGTTACGGTGTTTTTCAATAAAACTTTTTAAAATTTTTATCTTCAAAAAATTAAAACTTAGAAAATTTTATTTTTTTTTTAATCAGCCAAATAATCTAATTTTTTTACATTTTGACAATTTTTACTTTTAATCGTTTAAATTAAAAAAAAAAATTTAAAAAATGATACTTGAAAAAATTTCTTGAAAAAATGAAAACAAACCGTTTCTGTAATATTACAAAATAATCTGCTGAAATTTGCAAAATAATTTTTTATTTCAGCAAACAGAATTAGTAAAATTGCAGAAAAATTTGTGTTATTTTCTGAAACTAAATGACAGAGAATTTTTTAGTGTAAATATCTATTTCGGCAAAAGAATATGCCAAAAGTTTGCTAATTCAAACTGAAAATTGTTTTTGCAGATTTTTCGACAGAGTTTTTCCTCTGGCAAGGAAAGTATTCAAACCCTTATGAACCACTAATAACACTAATAAAATATATATAAGAGATTCCAACGTTGGTGTGTCTCGGCATATCGGGGATTTAGGAGTTAAAAAAATGACAAAAATCGTTTTTTGATTTTTTCAGCTTCTTCGGCTTCTATAAATATTTTTTCACAAAAATGAGTAAATTTTGGGGGGGTATTTATGTGAAGACATAGACCTACGATATCCATACCAATACGAAATAATTTTTATTAAATTTAAGTCGACACGTATTTTTGTTCTAGACGATATTCCTATTAGATCAGGAGTTATCGAAAATTTCCCGAAGGTCCACATCGTTTCATAAGGGGACAACGAAATTTTTAAACACTGATATGGCCGAGACACCCCAACCTTAAAATCGTCTCTTTTTTTACATATTTTAAGTTTTAGGCAAATCGGTTCATAACGCTTGGAATACTTCCCTTGATCTACACCCAAAAATAAAAAGTGTGTCTGAATTAACTAAATTTTTACAAAAAATAAAATTTTCCTTAGTCTATAACTCATTTTAAAAAGCTTTCACGGAAAAACTAAAGCTTTTAGGTTATAACTATTGATTTTTTCAATAATAGTGTATAGAAAAAAAGTTTTAAAGAGCTTTTATGTGATAATTTAAGCTTTTAAGTTAAAGCTTTATTGATTTTTCAAATAATTCAGCATAGACTTTTCTTTTAAAGTTAATAAAGTAATAAAATCCTGTTGGCTTTTAAATGATATATAATATAAAAATAATTTATTATAGATTATAAAAATTTTAAGATTTATGAATCAATGCTTAATAAGATTTCAAATGATATACTATAGATAAAAAAAATTTGCAACGGGAAATTAAAATTAAAAGAAAACCTAATGAAAATTAAAAAAAATTAATAGATTTTAATTAAAAAATTAAAAAATTTGGCAAATTTTGTTTTTAATTAATTTTTTTTTTGTTTTTTATGCAAATTTTGTGTTTAACTGTTATTTTTTTTAAATTTTTTTGTTTTTTAATTTTGAAAAAATTATTTATTTTTAAATTCTACCACTTTTAAGGGCAAAAATATTTTTTTTTTTAATTTTCAATCTTTCTAGATTTTTTTTTTTGCTATTTTGTGCAAAATCAATATATTTGAGTGATTCAGAAAAGAAAAAAAAAAGAAAAAAAAAACAATATATAAATAATGTAATATACATACTTTTGCATTGGGCACCATAACGTAGCAAGGGCTGTCCTGGCCCTTTTGCCAAATTTCATAAAGCCAATTTTCTGGCTGACGCATAGACATTGTACCCAACATATTGTTGTTGTATTCGAGTTTAGTCAAAATAAATTGTTTAAATTGAATTTTTAAAGATTTCTTTTAAAACAAAAAAATCAAACAGTCTTTTATTTTATTTTAATTATTTTTTAAATAATTTAAACACTTTTTAAAAGTGATATGTAGCGGAGAATTAATGATTTATTTTTCAACACTTTTATTATTTTTATAAAAAAAAATTATATTATATAATTTTTTTTTTTGTTGTTTTATATTTAAGGAAGTTTTTCTTCTTTGTTTGAATTGAATTTTTTCATATAATCACAGTTTTCTTGTATTTTTTCAAGTTTCAATGGCTTTTTCTCTAGCTGGTTATACAGATTTTTTTTTATTGAAAATTTTTTTTTCTGATATTTAATTTTTCAATAATTTTTTTGTAGTTTTTTTTTTAATAATTTATATGAGTGCTTTTGTTTAATTTTATTAAATTTTTCTTTGTTGGTAGTGGTATAAAAAATTGTGAGCAAAGGCACCAATTATATATTGTGTATTATTTCTTTCTTCTTATTTAATTTTTATTTTTTTTTATTTAAATTAAAAATATTTTGGTATTGTTTTCTTGTTTTTCTTTTTTTTTGTAGTGTTTTGTAAGCAAAAGTTTAGCAATAACTGATTTTCTGTATAAGAAAACAATGCAATATAGATGAATTTTTGTGTTGAGAGTTATGAGAGACCGGTAGAAAAAGCTCTTTTTATTCACAAAAAAACTCAAAGCTTATATTTGAGTTAAATTTCTTTTTGATTAAGTTTTTTTTTATATTTTTTTCTAAAGAGTATAATTTTTTTTAAATTTTCATTTAAATTTGTTTTTTTTTTATAATTTATAAAAAAATTATGTTAAAATATTTTTAATTTTAAATTTTATTTAAAATAAATTATATTTTTAATAGTGTTTTCATTAGCAACTTGTAATGGCGACTGAAAGTCTGCCAGTATTTTAAGATACTTTTATATGTTTGAACAATCTATCATTTACGAAATTGTACAAGTACAAAAAGTTCTTTTCTCTCTACCTAAGTAGTGTTTTTGTAGGTATTGAAAAGTATCTCAGAGATGATTACATTCTCTCCTTAAATGTTTTCTCTTTATATTGAGTGATTTTTTTTTTTTAAATGAGTTTATTTATTTAATGTAAAACTCAATTGTATCGGAGATGGAAAATTTGGTACTTTTTTGGTAACTTTCTGTTATGGAAAATGTTGATTTGAAATATTTTTTAATCAGCTTATTTATATTCGCCGACTCGAAATTCTGCATTTTTTTTTTAATAGAACTCAAAATTGGGCGTTGCAAATATGCAGCTTTAGGGATTTGACGGTAAAAAAAATGAATTAAAAACAATTAAGCACGTGAGATTGTAAAATTTGACCTGTAACCAAAAAAAATCTTCTTGCAAGTCCTTTTTTGGACAGCGGAGGGGTGGTAGGGGTCATTGAGAACATCTCTGCCTCACGGTAAATGTTTACAAATTCATTTCTTATGCTTTTGCACTTAAGTAATACAGTTGTAGCATTACTTAAATAAATTTCTAAAATCCACGCCTCCAAAAAGGGGTTTACCATAAAATAAATTAAATTTTCCAATCCCCCTGGTTCCAAGTTTCTTTCTTCCATACAAAACAGATTTCGAAAAAACGAAAAAGAAATAAAGAGAAAAAATAGAAGAAAAACTGATTTTTCAGTGAGATAACAATTTTAGAACCCAACAAATTTTCTTATACCTGTCCTAGGTTAGGTTAGGTTGTAAGTGGCTGCTGACGTTTTACGTCAACACACGTAGACTCTGAGGTCCATTGTGATACCACGGGATCGTAATAGGTTTCCCTACTAGTCCCTGTCGTTAAACCAGTTTAAGCTTCTTATGAAACTCCTTAGATGTTGAATTTTGACATCCGACAAATCTGAAAGATCGTACAGCTCCCTAGATCCCAGTGAAGCAAGTCGCTGACCAGAAAGTGCCGGGCAATGGCAAATAAAGTGTTCGATAGTTTCCAACTCCTCTTCATCCATGCAACTTCGGCAAAAGTCATTCGACGGCACATTTAACCGCTCTGCGTGCTTCCCTATAAGACAGTGTCCGGTAATTATAGAAACCACCGTTGAAATCTCTCCTCTTGGAAGCGATATCAGCTCACTTGTGCGCCCCTGATTAAGAGAAGGCCAAATCAGTCGTGTTGTCTCACACGTCCATCCATTTGCCCATCTTTGATTAGTCTCCGTCGCAGAACAAAGCCGTAGGTTTTGCTTGCAAGTTTCTAGAGGCATACCAACACATTCCAATTCTGTTGGAACCTGTAAGGTAGTTCCTAGTCTTGCAAGCTCATCGGCTTTGCAATTCCCTGGAATGTCTCTGTGCCCTGGGACCCATATGAGTCGTATGTTAAACTGCTTGGCCATCTCATTTAAAGACGTGCGGCAGTTAAGGGCAGATCTTGTTT
Organism: Pegoplata infirma; assembly: GCA_963921195.1. Classification (NCBI taxonomy): domain Eukaryota; kingdom Metazoa; phylum Arthropoda; class Insecta; order Diptera; family Anthomyiidae; genus Pegoplata; species Pegoplata infirma. The sequence continues at coordinate 100,052,778 of OY992537.1, forward strand.
TCAGAAACATTGAATCCAGTGACTTGACCGCGGCTTGACTGTCAGTATAGATGTTGACTGCGGTTGTAGACAAGACATTGCAGCTCAACCAGTCAGCCACTTCCTTTATTGCCAGCATCTCTGCCTGGTAGACACTGCAATGATCTGGCAATCTACGAGCCAGGCTCAATCCAAGCTCTTCCGAATAGACCCCAAAGCCCACTTGTTCGTGCAGCCTCGATCCATCTGTGTAAAAATTTATGGTAGCTCCACTTCCCGGAGTATCCCCCATCCAAGACTCCCTGGATGGTATCATAGTGGTAAAGTGGCGCTCAAAGAGGCTCAAAGAGGGAGCACAATCCACATTTTGTGGTATTGTTATCTTTTTCAAGATCGCGCTATGGCCACAATCGCTGCTCCTCCATTGCAGCGTGCTATTAAGTCGAATTGCCGACGCAGCTGCATACTGCCTACCCAATATGTCCAAGGGTAGCAGGTGAAGGAGGATTTCTAATGCAGCCGTAGGTGTAGTACGAAGAGCACCAGTGATGCACATTGACGCCATTCTCTGTACCTTCGTGATAAAGACACAGTTCGATTTTGTTTCTAAAGCAGGCCACCAGACAATGATTCCATACAGCAAAATTGGACGCACCACTGCTGTATAGATCCAATGAACGACTTGAGGGCTAAAACCCCATCGTTTTCCAATGGCCCTTTTACAGGAATACAAAGCAATCGTTGCTTTTCTCACACGTTCCTCAATATTACGCCTGAAATTCAGCTTCCTATCTAGAAATACTCCAAGATACTTGGCTCCATCTGAGAAGGTGATTTCAGTACCGTCCAGAGAAATAGGATCAAAAGCAGGAATCTTATTTTTCCTTGTAAATAAAACAAGCTCTGTTTTACTAGGATTAACTCCTAGACCACAGTCTCTTGCCCATTTAGACAGATCTTTCAGAGAACCCTGAAGAATGTCCCGCAATGTTGGCAGATGCTTCCCCTTTACCGCTATCGCGACATCGTCAGCATATGCGACAACATGACAACCACGTGCTTCTAGAGATAGTAGCATTGAATTCAGTGCCAGGTTCCAAAGAAGCGGCGAAAGAACACCTCCTTGTGGTGTGCCCCTATTGACAAATCGAGATATGACGGACGCTCCCAATTCAGACGTTATACGTCTACTGGCAAGTAGGCTTTCCACCATTAAAACGATTTCACGCTTTACTCCCAGACCAGACAATGCCAATATTATCGATTCTGGGATGACATTATTAAAAGCCCCCTCAATATCAAGAAAGGCCACCATAGTGTACTCCTTTACCGAAAGCGATCTCTCGATAGTACCAACGAGCTCATGAAGAGCTGTTTCCGTTGATCGTCCCTTGCTGTATGCATGTTGCTTTGTCGAAAGCAACCTCGGGTCAATCACTCTACGCAAATATGAGTCTATCATTCGTTCCATTGTCTTTAACAAAAAAGAAGACAGACTAATTGGTCTGAAATCCTTCGGAGCTGTGTGGGAACTTTTCCCAGCCTTCGGGATAAATACGACTCTGGTATCCCTCCATTTTAAAGGAATGTACGACCAGTTGATGCATGCTGTGTATAGATTATACAGCAACGGGGCTATATAATCCGACACTTGCTGCAACTCAGCCGGGATTATACCATCAGGTCCCGGGGATTTATAGGGCCTGAAGCTTTTTATCGCCCAGATTAATGTTGGCATATTTATTATTTCCGAAGCAATTTCAGATGCTTGGGCGTCAGAACGTTCCAAAGCTTGAAACGGCGTCATGGAATTGCCCGGAAAATGCGTGTTTAAAAGGAGATCCAGCGACTCTCCACTGGAGGAAGACCACACCCCATTAGGATCTTTTAGGTATTCCAGGGTGCAAGGAGAAGAAGCCAGAACCTTGCGCAGCCTGGATGCCTCAGAAACGTCTTCTATGTTTCCACAGAAGTTTTTCCAAGAATCACATTTTGCATTTCTGATCATCTTTTTATAACTCTTAAGTTGCAGCCTGTATGCAGACCAGTCCTCGTCCGCTCTTGAAAATTTAGCCTTATTAAAGAGCTTTCTGCAGGAATCTCTGCTCGTCTGCAACTCATTTGACCACCAAGGTGGCTTTTTTTTCCCTCTAGGCTTTGCAGAAGGGCAAGACGCATCCAGGCACCTATTACAAACATTTGTTATATGGTCAACCAGACAGTCAATTTGCGCCAAACTATGTGGTTTAGATAAGGGTACTTCATCCAAAAGCAAAGAAAAAGTCTCCCTATATTTCACCCAGTTTGTTCTCCTCAGATTTCTAGAGACTGTCTCAACCGGGGCACGCTCCCTCAGTAAAAACTCAATGTAGCGATGATCTGAGAAAGAATGCTCTTCCAAAACTCTCCAGTCATCAATTCTATCAGACAATGTATCTGATACAAGTGTTACGTCAAGAACCTCTTGCCGCGTACTTGTAACGAAAGTTGGTTCACCACCCTTGTTACAAATATAGAGGTTAGTGCTTAACAAAAACTCCAAAAGTGATTCGCCTCTATCATTTGTGTCTGTACTTCCCCATATCGAATGATGTGCATTAGCATCACAACACACTACTAACTGGTGTCCCCTAGATTCAGACTCCCGAATTAGACCGACAACCTTCTCCGGGGGTATTGACCCCGGATTAGGAAAATACGCAGAGGCGAGCCAAATAGACTTCCCATGAAGCTCTAAGCTAGCCGCTGTAACATCCATATCACTAAAAGTTGATAAAAAGAATATATTTAAGCCATTTTTTTGCCAAGATGCAGGCTCTTGGTGAGCCCTCACCTTTGGCAACCACCAACTTAAACCCAGGGGTCTTCAATCCGCAAACCCTGCCACCCCGCACCCAGGGCTCTTGGATAAAAACCAAGTCAACTGCTCCTGTCGTCAGGCGCAGCAAGAGTGCAGCTGAGGCTGCCTTACAGTGATGGAGGTTTATTTGTAGGAACCGCAACATCTTGCTTTTTTTCCACCATCCTTTCCACCACCGTGTTATTGGCTTCATCCTCCGTGTTATCATAGAGGTCGCATTCGTCCCCAGATTCGGTTTCGAATAAGCCAGATATATATCCCATCTGTTCTGAATCGGAGGCAACAGAACTCTCCGAATTCCTCACTGCATGGGCCTCGTTCTGAATGTCACCCATCGTGGCATCGGCTTTATCCTCCATGCCATCACAGAGGTCGCATTCGTTACCAGATTCGGTTTCAAAAATGCCTGTCCTAGCACATGAAAACTTTTCTTGGGGAAAAATGTTTCGACTTTAAAAACTTATCTATACTAAAAATTAATAATTGAACAGTTCATGCGAATAAGGACGAAAAGACCATTTGTATAATTTTACAAATGACGATAAAAACGCAGGAAACGGTTTAAAACTTATATTTTTGTGAACTTTTTTGCATTAATGGATTAGTGCATTATGCAAAAATGTTGGAAAAAGTATTAGTTTTAAACCGTTTCCTGCGTTTTTATCGTCATTTGTAAAATTATACAAATGGTATATTCGTCCTTATTCGCATGAACTGTTCAATTCTTTTTTAGAATTTTTAAATCGAAGATTTTTTTTAAAGTAATAGTAAATTTTCTAACGTGAAAAAGTTTAACAATTTTGATGAGAAAAATTTTGTATATTTGAATAAATTTTGTTTTTTTAGTAATTTTTGCAAAAAAAAAACAAGTAAGAAAGTTATAGTCGGTCAAGACCGACCATATGATGCCCTACACCCGTATTTTCCGGAAAATGGGTCCCAAGTCCAAACATGGACCGATTGGATCTATCTTTTGTAAGATCTTTATTTAGGTGGTTATTCATAAAACCTGAAATATATTTAAAGTAGGTTTATTTGACAGATATTGCAGGAATAATTGTCAAATAAATCTACAATAAGTCTGTTATAAGTATTATGAATAAGAGCCTTAGTTTAGAAAACACACACACAGATAAAATTTTAGTGGAATTGGTTTATTTTTTTTTTCATAGACCAATTTAACAGAATATCGTTAAATTTTTATATGAGGGGACTAAGTCCCCTCGTGGTCCAATTATATTCAGATTTGATTAGGTTACCAAAGTACACGTTTAACATCTACAAATCAAATTTTAATCAAATATTTTCATTTTTATGAATTTTGAAGAAATTTTGTGAATATCGGGAGGGTGGTTTGTATGGGGACTACAAGAAGGACTGACCCGATTCCTTTCAAATTTGGAATGATGGTTTGTGCAAACAATATTTAATTACCTGTAAAATTAACGATATCTATTATAATACGGTTATTAGAGGCATTTGAGCGAAATTCAAAGGGGGCGTTTGTATGGGGGCTAGGTCTTAACATGGACCAATTTTTTCTGATTTCAATAGGCTTCGTCCTTGGGGCAAAAGAAGCTTAAATTTTTTGATTGAAAATTGCGAGCTGTATCGTGCTTGAACCGCTAAATCGACTCAAAAAGTAATTCTGAGTCGATCGGTATACTTGAAGGTAGGTCTAGGACCAATATTTCGGGTAGTTACAAACTCATTATACCCTGTACCACAGGGTGGTGTAGGGCAGCGGTTACCAACCTATGGTACGCGTACCACTAGGGGGTACGCGAAACTGTCCGCGGGGGTACGCATAATTTTAGTAATTTGGACATTCGTTTTAGATTAACCTGGCTTCCAAAGTTTTCCATAACGTCAGATTTTTAAGACAGTTGAGGACAAAGTTCACAAAAAACTTGATTTTGTGCAATTTAGAGAGCAATTATTTGCGATATTTTGAGATCTGACCACTTATCTTTGATTAACCTTTCTATGCTGATTCCGAATATGGTTTTTCTATGATGTCAGGTTTTTGAGAAAATGTATGTCAAAGTTCTAAAAAAAACGTGTTTTTGGGCATTTTTGAGACGGGTTGTGATGGAGTGGAAATTTTGGTACCATTTTGTTAAGCTCAAAATGCCCTTTCATTGTATATACGAGGGTGTTTCGAAAAGTCACGGAATTGTTGATCTGCCCTTGTATTAAAAAAAAAAACATTATATTTTCGCCCTCTGCGATGTGTTTTTGGAACTTTTTTTAAACGTCCGTTGTTTAAATTTTTGGTGTAGAAATGACTGGTGAAAATCAGATTTGCAATATTTTCTGCAGAAAAATCAGCTCAAAATCCGAGTTTTCAGATGCATTGAACCAACCCAAGAGCGAAAATTTTTCCAAAAAAATACCACCATTGATTTGATCTTCCCTAAATCCTTCAAAAAAAATGATAATACCCGCAGATCAAAAATTTCAAAATTAACTCAAATGTTTATATGAGAAGTTTTTTTAACGAAAACAAAAAAAAAAAAACTCGTTAGGGGGTACGTGGCTGACAAAATTTAAAATTAGGAATAAAATATAAAAATATTTATACCAACCAAATATAATATAAATACCAACCAAAAAGGTTGGTAACCGCTGGTGTAGGGAATAAATACTATTTTTTTTTTTGGCGTAATTTTTTATTATTTCGAGTGTAATTTTTTATTATTTCAAAAATATTTTTCAGTGACAAAAATACTCTGTAAAATACACCGCTCTACAATCTGAGGTTTGTTGCTGCGTTTTGAATGAAACCAAAAAAGTTTATAGGTTTTTGTTTCCCGATTTCAAAACGGTAACTAAAATTTTTCTATCACGTCACAATTTTCAACGGACAGACAGACAGACGGACGGACATCGCTAGATCGTCTTAAAATCGACCAAGGATCATGAATATATATACTTTATGGGGTCCTAGATCCTCTATCACCAGAGTTGAGGGTATAAAAAGGCAACATCATATGGGTAAAAGAAAAATTCTTTGATTATAAAAATTTTGATACGAAATTTTTTTTACATTTGATAAATTCCTCGAAGTCTAAACAAGAGATATGTCTCGAATGTAACATTTTGTTCGAACTGTAAAATTTTTCTACAGAGAAATAACTAAAAGATGAAAAATATTTTAAAATCACTGTATAAGAAAAAATCTCAAATAAAATCCAAAAAAACAGCATCGGAATCTGAAAACTTCTAAAAAAAATCTTTAAACGTTTCTTTTACGTTTTTCTTCAACTGTAGTAAATTTCAGTCTCAATAAGAAATAAAGTCAGCAGAAAGAACAAAAAAATATGGTATGACCAAGGGCATGAGAACATTCTCTACAGGAAAAGTGTCTCTCCATCCGAAATCACCTATCCCGTGACTGATAAAAACGGGACATATAACAATCACTTGATAAATGAAAATTGGACTTATCACTAAACTGTCTCAAAAAACACGTATCACGTATCACGTAACCAAGTTTTCCAATTTTTACCAAATCCAAAACAATTCGAAGACCTTGACAAAAATTTCAAATGATTTTTAAAAAATTTTCTAAGTCCCGAAAATTTTTTTGAAGTCCCGGACACAAAAATTTCAAATGATTTCAGAAAAAAAAAAATTCATTCATTTTTAAAAATTGCCATGTCCCAAATTTTTTTTTTGAAAATTTTCGATTTTTTTTTTGAAAATTTTTGAAATTTTTTTTTTTAATTTCCGACGTCCCCGGACATAAAAAAATTGTTTACCATTTTTTTTCGTTTAAAAAAACGAATATTTTAAAGCAAAAATTAAAAAAAAAATTCTAAGTTTCTAAAACTTTTAAAAATTTTCAAAGTTGCGTTCACAAAAATGATTGGTAATTTTTTTTTTGTTGGATTTTGGAGTAAAAAAAATATTATTAATTTAAGGATTTTTTATTTTTTTATTTCTAAGTTCCGAAAAATGGTGGGTACATCTGTGATGAATTCTGTGACATGACACTATTAACCCGGCACGGTTTGTGTTCCTAAGGGACATGTCACTATTGAACATGCACGGGTTTTGGGACATATCACTAGTGATATATCCGCGGTGAGACATTCCCTAACAAAAGTGATAGGTATTTTTACATGATTGGAATCAAATTCGTGATAGGTTTTTTGGCTCCGGGTTATATGTCACAAGGGTATTCAATTATTCGGGTTTCTAATTTAATCGGTTAATCGAGCAAATAATTTTGTTCGCCTTTTCATGCTTTCTATACGCAAAAAATAAAATTTGGTATTATGTCACAAAATTGGGGGTACTAAGCTTTTGGATTTGATTTAGTACCATTTCATAAAATCTTATTTTCCGTCCCTGTTAAAAAAAAGTGTTGCCATATATTCGATTGGCAACAAATTACCCACAAAAATATGTTTTTCTGCGAAAAAAGACTAAAACATATTAAACCAATCGATGAAAAGCTACAAAAATCTCTCAAGAAAAACTCCCAAAAACCGGGAAATCTAAACATATGGTAACACTAATTAGAAATTACTTTATATGGTAAAAAAATTTAAAAAACATGCGCTGTTTAAAACTCTACCTGCCTTTAAAATTGAGTGATATTTTGTTAGTGTTTTATGAGAAATACATGCGACATATGTTTTTAGTTTTTGAGTAATTTAGAGAATTAAAAGAGACAGGTAGGTACATAGGTACATACCTGATAAATTAACAAAAAAATACTTTGAAATACAAAAAAAAAATGGCAAAAACATTTAAAATATTTGTTATTTATGTAGATCTTCACTTTTATAAAAAAATGTGAAACGTATTTAGTTTTGTTTTTTTTACAATATTTTGCCATTTATTTTGTTATGTTTTTCGTTTTGTGGGCAAATTGATGATAACGTCATCAATTTTTTTATAGCCTCATAAAATTTATAATATTGTTATGAATTTTTGTTTTCGCATTTTTAATTATACAATATTTCCTAAAAGGTAGTGATTTAAATTAGCTATAAATTTTATGGTTTCAAAAAATGTAAAAAAATTATCAAAAAGTGATATACAAAAAGTCTAAAAGGGCAGGGTATTATTTTTTTATGCTTTTTTTAAGTATTCGATATTTTTGTTGAGTAGTATTTTACACAAGAAAGCTTTTTAAATGCAACTCTGAGACTTAAAGCACAATATTTGTTGAAAAAAGTTTAGATTATAGTATACATACATTTTCTTATAGGGGAGAAAAATCTAGAAAGTTTGTATAATTACGAAAAATTTATTTTCTTAAAAATTATTAACATTTCATATTTTTATGAATTTTGAGAGATTTATGTGAATATCGGAAAGGTGGTTTGTATAGGTACTACAAGTAGAACTGGTCCGATTTCCTAAAAAAAATAATTTAAAATACGGGTATTAGAGCCATCTAACAAGGAAAGTCCCCTGGTGGCACCCGCCGATCTTTATGGAAATGGTTTTATTTTGTAGAGCAGGAAAAATAAAGGGCCACGCATATTTTTAGCGGCCCAAAATCGTATTAAAGTTAAGTACTCTGTTTTTTGCGGTGAAAATTTCACTAAAACTTTAAACGCCTCAAATCGCAATAAAACATTTAAAAATCAACCACCTTTGACAACAATAAGAAAGAAACGATGATAACAAAACTGAAATGTCACTTTTGCACGGCAATTTAAATTGTTTTGTATAATAAAAATGCGTAAAAACTTTTTTAACAATTTCCTTATTATTCCTCGCGTTGCCAAAATTTATTTTTTTTATATGGAGTTTGACCGTTTGACCGATTTTTTCCCGTGAAATCGAACAGAGTACTATGCCTTAGGGGGTGCAAATGAGGGGGAAGAAATGGTAATTTTTCAGTTTTTTCGTTTATCTCCTATATTATGCAAAGAAACCTATTCATGTCATATACCAAATGAAAGGTCTTTGGTCTATCTACGTGTGTAAAAAACATGTCCAAACATGCACTAATTTTCGCTATATTGAGTAAAATACCAAAATTTTAGGACATTTTTGGCTGTAGGCAAAATCGCCCAAACAAATTTATGAAAAATTTTTGCCCATTTTTGCGATTTTGCCCAAATGCCAAATCGCCAAAAAATATAAACACAGGAAAAATTTGAAACGAATTTCAATCAACAAAATAGCGGATTCAATTAATTTTTTGATTGAAATTTCCTCAATTAAGAAAATTGTTATACCAATCATCGAATTAATCGTCTACAAAGATTAATTGAAATTTAATACCAATCGTCTACAAAGATTAATTGAAAATTTTTTGAATTAAACATTTTGATTTTGATTACAAATTTGATAATTTTTTTATTTCACTCAATCAAAATAATGATTTTACGAATGAATTGTAAGCTTATGACAAAATTATGAAAAAATGCATCTTTTTTGCTTTCCAATATGTTCTCAACAATAAAAAAAGTAAAACCCGATTATTTTGTATATTTTTGAATTAATGTATTCAAAAAAACTATAGTGAAAAAAATCTGGTATGTTAAAAATTTGTAATTCCACAGTTAAAGAAAATAACGAAAATTTTAATCAAAACATTTATTGACTCATTTAAATTTTGTTGATCAATAGATTTAATTGAAAATTTTAAGCCAATAATATTTTGTGTGCGTCCGTACAACCTTTCCATTGATAGACGGACGGGCAGACATTGCTAAATCGACTTAAAACATGTTCAGAGCCGATTGATATCCTTGAAGTGTGGTCTAAATTTTGGGTAGTTACAAATATCAGCAAAAAGTCACTATACCCCGTACCACTGGGTGATGTTTACAAACGCTCATTTACACACTGGGACTGGTTGTTTTTTGAGGTTGCAATAAAAAATTTAGGTATTTGTTGGTAATATTATAAAACAGTCTATGCATGTCCGTCCGTCTGTCTATCTGAGGAAAGGACGATGCAGTCTAAAACAAGTAAAAAAAGTAAAATTCGTCTGTGCGAATGAATGGTTACCCTCTACAATGTAAAAAAAATTGCAAACACATTATTTGGAAACAAGTAGAAAAGTTAAATTCGACTTGGCCGAATCTATGAATACTCTCTACAATCCATTTTTTTAAGGACATTAAATTGTCTAAAAAGTTTTTTTCATTTTGTAAAAAAAAGGAAAAATTACTATTTTTTTTTTTCATTTTGTAAAAAATAGAAAAATTACTATTTTTTTTTTTTTAGCGTAATATTTTTTTCGAGTGTAATTTTTTTTTAGTGTAAAAATATTTTTGAATGACAAAAAATACTATGTAAAGTAATTTTGTGGCTTACCAATGTTTTTAAAGGTTGTTTTTTATAAACTCGGGTTTTCCAATACGTGAATTTAAGGTGAAACCAATCTGAAATTCACGGTTTTGCTAATAATTTTTGAACCACTTGACCGATTTCGCTAACATTTAATACCAATCAGACCAGGCGAACGACAAATATATATGCTAAGCTTCAGCAGCCGCAGAATTATCTTTCAAAACTTAGCGTGTTTTTTATCTCGTAAATTCGTGAAAAACCCTTGCCGAAATTCACTCTTTTGCTTATAACTTGGCTGAATTGCAATGCCAACTTGACCAGGTAAATGTCCAACATATCTGGCAAACTTCAGCAACCTCAATAGTCTTTCAAAAGTTGACAGACAGACAGACAGACAGACAGACAGACAGACAGACAGACAGACAGACAGACAGACAGACAGACAGACAGACAGACAGACAGACAGACAGACAGACAGACAGACAGACAGACAGACAGACAGACAGACAGACAGACAGACAGACAGACAGACAGACAGACAGACAGACAGACAGACAGACAGACAGACAGACAGACAGACAGACAGACAGACAGACAGACAGACAGACAGACAGACAGACAGACAGACAGACAGACAGACAGACAGACAGACAGACAGACAGACAGACAGACAGACAGACAGACAGACAGACAGACAGACAGACAGACAGACAGACAGACAGACAGACAGACAGACAGACAGACAGACAGACAGACAGACAGACAGACAGACAGACAGACAGACAGACAGACAGACAGACAGACAGACAGACAGACAGACAGACAGACAGACAGACAGACAGACAGACAGACAGACAGACAGACAGACAGACAGACAGACAGACAGACAGACAGACAGACAGACAGACAGACAGACAGACAGACAGACAGACAGACAGACAGACAGACAGACAGACAGACAGACAGACAGACAGACAGACAGACAGACAGACAGACAGACAGACAGACAGACAGACAGACAGACAGACAGACAGACAGACAGACAGACAGACAGACAGACAGACAGACAGACAGACAGACAGACAGACAGACAGACAGACAGACAGACAGACAGACAGACAGACAGACAGACAGACAGACAGACAGACAGACAGACAGACAGACAGACAGACAGACAGACAGACAGACAGACAGACAGACAGACAGACAGACAGACAGACAGACAGACAGACAGACAGACAGACAGACAGACAGACAGACAGACAGACAGACAGACAGACAGACAGACAGACAGACAGACAGACAGACAGACAGACAGACAGACAGACAGACAGACAGACAGACAGACAGACAGACAGACAGACAGACAGACAGACAGACAGACAGACAGACAGACAGACAGACAGACAGACAGACAGACAGACAGACAGACAGACAGACAGACAGACAGACAGACAGACAGACAGACAGACAGACAGACAGACAGACAGACAGACAGACAGACAGACAGACAGACAGACAGACAGACAGACAGACAGACAGACAGACAGACAGACAGACAGACAGACAGACAGACAGACAGACAGACAGACAGACAGACAGACAGACAGACAGACAGACAGACAGACAGACAGACAGACAGACAGACAGACAGACAGACAGACAGACAGACAGACAGACAGACAGACAGACAGACAGACAGACAGACAGACAGACAGACAGACAGACAGACAGACAGACAGACAGACAGACAGACAGACAGACAGACAGACAGACAGACAGACAGACAGACAGACAGACAGACAGACAGACAGACAGACAGACAGACAGACAGACAGACAGACAGACAGACAGACAGACAGACAGACAGACAGACAGACAGACAGACAGACAGACAGACAGACAGACAGACAGACAGACAGACAGACAGACAGACAGACAGACAGACAGACAGACAGACAGACAGACAGACAGACAGACAGACAGACAGACAGACAGACAGACAGACAGACAGACAGACAGACAGACAGACAGACAGACAGACAGACAGACAGACAGACAGACAGACAGACAGACAGACAGACAGACAGACAGACAGACAGACAGACAGACAGACAGACAGACAGACAGACAGACAGACAGACAGACAGACAGACAGACAGACAGACAGACAGACAGACAGACAGACAGACAGACAGACAGACAGACAGACAGACAGACAGACAGACAGACAGACAGACAGACAGACAGACAGACAGACAGACAGACAGACAGACAGACAGACAGACAGACAGACAGACAGACAGACAGACAGACAGACAGACAGACAGACAGACAGACAGACAGACAGACAGACAGACAGACAGACAGACAGACAGACAGACAGACAGACAGACAGACAGACAGACAGACAGACAGACAGACAGACAGACAGACAGACAGACAGACAGACAGACAGACAGACAGACAGACAGACAGACAGACAGACAGACAGACAGACAGACAGACAGACAGACAGACAGACAGACAGACAGACAGACAGACAGACAGACAGACAGACAGACAGACAGACAGACAGACAGACAGACAGACAGACAGACAGACAGACAGACAGACAGACAGACAGACAGACAGACAGACAGACAGACAGACAGACAGACAGACAGACAGACAGACAGACAGACAGACAGACAGACAGACAGACAGACAGACAGACAGACAGACAGACAGACAGACAGACAGACAGACAGACAGACAGACAGACAGACAGACAGACAGACAGACAGACAGACAGACAGACAGACAGACAGACAGACAGACAGACAGACAGACAGACAGACAGACAGACAGACAGACAGACAGACAGACAGACAGACAGACAGACAGACAGACAGACAGACAGACAGACAGACAGACAGACAGACAGACAGACAGACAGACAGACAGACAGACAGACAGACAGACAGACAGACAGACAGACAGACAGACAGACAGACAGACAGACAGACAGACAGACAGACAGACAGACAGACAGACAGACAGACAGACAGACAGACAGACAGACAGACAGACAGACAGACAGACAGACAGACAGACAGACAGACAGACAGACAGACAGACAGACAGACAGACAGACAGACAGACAGACAGACAGACAGACAGACAGACAGACAGACAGACAGACAGACAGACAGACAGACAGACAGACAGACAGACAGACAGACAGACAGACAGACAGACAGACAGACAGACAGACAGACAGACAGACAGACAGACAGACAGACAGACAGACAGACAGACAGACAGACAGACAGACAGACAGACAGACAGACAGACAGACAGACAGACAGACAGACAGACAGACAGACAGACAGACAGACAGACAGACAGACAGACAGACAGACAGACAGACAGACAGACAGACAGACAGACAGACAGACAGACAGACAGACAGACAGACAGACAGACAGACAGACAGACAGACAGACAGACAGACAGACAGACAGACAGACAGACAGACAGACAGACAGACAGACAGACAGACAGACAGACAGACAGACAGACAGACAGACAGACAGACAGACAGACAGACAGACAGACAGACAGACAGACAGACAGACAGACAGACAGACAGACAGACAGACAGACAGACAGACAGACAGACAGACAGACAGACAGACAGACAGACAGACAGACAGACAGACAGACAGACAGACAGACAGACAGACAGACGGACGGATATCGCTAGATCGTCTTAAAATCGATCGTGTATCATGAATATATATATACTTTATGGGGTCCTAAACCAATATTTCGGGGTCTTACAAACGGAATGACAAACTTATTTATACCCTCTATCACTAGAGTTCAAGGTAAATTAATTTTTGAATTTTGTGGGGGGGGGGGGGGAGTGGTATCGGCAATGGTCATTGGGAGTTTAATGTTTACAAATTCATTTATTATGCTTTTTGCACTTATGTACTAAAATTTAATTTTATTTTTGTTTAAATATTTTAAATATCGGACCGAAAAAATATATTTTCTAATCCCCGGGGTCCAAGTGCAGGACTTCAAGCTTCCTTTGACATTAAAATGTTTCATTTGTTTAACAAAAGTATAATTAAACTTGTAAAAATTACGTTTTTCTAGAGGTTGGTTTAGTTTGTCAGGGGGGAACTTTTTTCTTCTGTTTCGATTTTGCCCGTCTATGAACTTAACCAGTCTATGTGCCAAACTTTTGAACTGTATCGTATCTTCCACAGACAGACGGACGGACATCACTAGTATATCTTAGAATCGATCACTCATGAATAATGTATATTCTTAGCCGATCGGTATACTTGAGGTTGGGTCTGTACTTATATTTCGGGTAGTTACAAATATCAACACTACTCAACACGGTTTTTGCACAAACATTTTTAATACATTTTTTCAAGTATTTTGGCCTCCTAAACACAAATCTGTCATCAGAAAAGTTGTATAAAATCGTCTTCTAGAGATGTAGGCATTTTCATTTTTTATGGGCCAAGCACTCAAAACAGAAAAAAAAATTAATATTAGAAAAGTGTATGTTAAAGTTATTCATATTTTTTTTATTCGAACTCCCAATAAAATTATCTAACTTTTGCAAGAAATCCGGACTCGATACGATCAACACTACTACCGGGACAGATTCGTGTTCAGGAGGCCAAAATACTTAAGAAAATGTACTTTAGAAGCCTGTGCAAAAATTTGATTTTTGTTGAGTAGTGCAATTAGTGATAAAAATTATCTCCAACTGCTTCTTATAGATTTTGCTCTCCTGAATCTAAATCTGACGTCCAATTTTTTTTAGCAACTACCGTTTTTGAGATATTCGCTGTTAAAAAGTCAAACAAAATATATAATTTCTGACTTTTGGAGGTCCACTGTTACAGATTGTTCTAAAAATACGACTTTATTTCATTTTAAATGGACCTCCTGATTTCAAAACTGCAATACAAATTTTTCTAGCATGTTCCGTTTTTCGAGATATTCGCGTTTGAAAATTTTCCCACGCAAAAATCGCAAACGCGAATATCTCGAGAACTGAACATGCTAGAAAAATATGGATTGCAGTTTTGGAATCAGGAGGTTCAATTTATATGAAATTAAATCCTATTTGTTGGAAGCAACATAACAGTAAACCCCCAAAAATGGGAAATTATTGGTTTTTTTTACATTTTAACAGCGAATATCTCAAAAACGGTACGGTTTAGATGGCAGATTTGGATTCTGGAGTTTTAACGATTTTTAAAGTTCAAAATAAAGAGGAGTGAAATGTCATTACCCGATTTTGTCACCATTTTAACACAACCTAAATTTCCTGTGAGAGGTGTGTGCTTAAATTTTTGGTATAGAAAAATTTCTATATTCTTTTGAGATATATTTCATATCATTTTTCTTTTGTTTTAAAACAAATCATTAAGCTTTTCTTAGACATTTATTAAAGTTACAGATTTTACAATACAAAAATTCTTAGATTCTGAGATTTCTATATAACAGTTTGTTTTCCATAAAAAATTTTTCAGATTCTAAAATATTTTCTAACAAAATCTTTGCTAGGGTGATTTATTTATTTAAACATTTGCGGAAGCAATACGTTAGAGTTTTGCCCAAAATATATACAAATCTCAACAATAAATAACAACAAAATGCTAATTTTTCTAATAAAGTCTATTAACCTTTCTAACACTTTGCTATTCATATTCAGCAAAACAATTTCTTTAAATTGCTACAATCCAGAAATTCTTTAAAATTTTTCAAAACAAATATTAATACGCAAAAGAATAACAAAAATGTGTTGTAAATAACCTCAAACATTTTTAAGAGTGAAAAGAAAACACCCTAAATATAAAAAAAACTGCTATTAAACATACTATAAAGAGTGTGCACAAAATAGTTTTTACAAATTTAAAAATTATTTGGGAAGCTTAGGCTACGCAGATAAATTAATGTTTTCAAAGAATGCATTTTATTATAGATAACATACGTTTAAAATGTAAAAAAAAAATGGGCCATATCTCGAAAACCCAAAATAAACAAAATTTTGAATTTTGGTGCTAAAGCTTAAAAATATGTTTAAAATGTAAAAAAAGAATGGGCCATATTTTGAAAACCCAAAATAAATAAAATTTTTAATTTTGGTGCTGAGGATCGTACTTAATATTAATAAAAACAAGTAGAAAAGTTAAATTCGACTTGGCCGAATCTACGAATACCCTCCACAATGCCCATTTTAAGTGATAGTAAATTTTCTAACGTGAAAAAAATAACAGTTTTGATTAGAAATATTTTATTTTGTGTAAAAAATTTTTTTTTGTAATTTTTGAAAAAAAAAAAAAAAAATTTACTAATTTTTTTTTTGAGTGTAAAATTTTTTTTGAGTGTAAAATTTTTTTTGAGTGTAAAATTTTTTTCGAGTGTATTTTTTTTTGTTTTGGTATAAAAATATTTTTGAGTGACAAAAATACGTTGTAAAATATTTTTCTGACTTACCAATGTTTTTAAAACAGGTTTAAAGGGTTTTCAACACGTGAATTTAAGGTGATGCTAATCTGAAATGCACGGTTTTGCTAATAACTTTTGAACCACTGGACCGATTTGGCTGAAATTCAATACGAACTAGGCTGGAGGAACGAAAAATATATATGCCAAGCTTCAGCATCCTCAGAATTGCTTTTCGAAAGTTATAGTGCTTTTTATCTCATAGATTCACGAAAAATTTGCCGAAATTCAGTCTTGCTCATAACTTTTGAACCACTAGACCTATTTCGCTGGATTGCAATACCAACCTGACCAGGTAAATGCCCAACATATATGCCAAACTTCAGTAGCCTCCGTAAAGTCTTTCAAAAGTTAGCGTGCTTTCAACAGACAGACAGACGGACGGACGGACGGACATCGCTAGATCGTCTTAAAATCGATCGAGGATCATGATCATGGGGTCCTAGACCAATATTTCAAGGTGTTACAAACGGAATGACAATCTTATATATACCCTCTATCACTAGAGTGGACAGTGGCGTATACAGGGGGGGGGGGGCCCGGGGGCCCGGGCCCCCCCCGAAATGATTTCACAAATTTCAGGATTTGGTATCAAATAACAAGTACAATATTAAAAATCTTCTTTAAAAAAATAGAAAAACATTTAAAAATATAAAATTTTTTGAAGAAAAATGTTTTGAAACTAAAATTTTTCTGTTAAAAAAATCTCAAAATCAGAAAATTTTTTCTTAGAATTTGAAATTTTTCAACTTAAGATTCTAATAAAAAAATATCTTAGAACCTGAAGTTTTATGTACACAAAAAATGGACCTAATTATAAGTAAATTTTCGGTACAATGGACTATTTTAAGCCTGAGCGCCATGGACTTGCCTAAAAATTTACTTATTTTAGGCTTGTACAACCCACCCTCAGCTCAACTCAAGTAAAATGTAGTCAAATCTTAAAATGAGACTTTGTCTTTTAGAAAAATTTCTCAGATAGAGACTATTTATTAAAAAAAAAATTCTCAGAATCTAAGACTTTTTTTATAGGAATAATGCCTTAAAATATTAGCCTTTTTCGCAGAATCTTAGACTTTTTCTAAGGAAAAATGTCTCAGAATCTGAGACTTTTTGTATAAAAAATTGTGAGAATCTGAGGGTTTTCTATATGAAAAATGTTTCAGAATCTGAGGCTTTGCTATATGAAAAATGTTTCGGAATCTGAGAACTTTCTATAGGAATAATGTCTCTGAATCTGAAAAATGTCTCAAAATCAAAGAGTTTTTCTATAAAAAATTCGTATAATCTGAAGCTTTTCTATATGAAAAATGTTTTAGAATCTGAGAACTTTCTATAGGAATAATGTCTCTGAATCTGAGAATTTTTCTTACAATCTAGGAAAATGTCTCAAATGTCACGAAAAATGTTTCAGAATCAACGAATTTTTCTTAAGGAAAATTATCTCAAAATCGTAGATTTTGTATATAGGAAAAATATCTCAGAGACACAAGCTGAGACTTTTTGTATAGAAAAAAATGCTAAAAATCTGAGATTTTTTCTATTGTAAAAATCTCTTTTTCTACAATAATAATGTCTCTAAATCTGAGTATTTTTCTATGGGAAAAATATTTTAGAATCAGGGACTTTTTCTTTAGGAAAAATGTCTCAGAATCTGAGACTTGTTCTGTAGAAAAGTGTTTAAGCATCTGAGACTTTTTCGATAGGAAAAATGTCTCAGAATCTAAGAAATTTTCTGTAGAAAAAATGTCTGAGAATCTTAGACATTTTCTATAGGAAAAATGTAGAAGAATCTGAGACTTTTTCTGTAAGAAACATGTCGAAGAATCTGACACTTTTTCCATAAGACTATTAGACTTTCTATAGGAAAAATATCTAAGAATTAGAAACTTTTTCAATAGGAAAAAAAATTTAGACTTTTTCTATAGGAAAATTTTCTCAGAATCCGCGAGTTTTTCTTGAGCAAAAATGTTTTAGAATCTTAGACTTTTTATACTGTTTTCTTTTTATAAAGATCTCAGAATGTGAATCATTTTTCTTATATGTAGTCAGAATCTAAAACTTTTTGTGTAGAATTTTTCAGAATCTGAGAAAAACTAGAAATGTCTCAGATTATGGGAAAATGTCTTACAACCGGAGTCTTTTCTTTTGGAAAAGTATTTTATGAATATGTTTATAGAATCATTTTCTAAAGTGACTTTTTCGGAGAAACGTTTTCCATTGGAAATATGATTTAGACTTTTTCTATAACAAAAACTGTCTTAACTGGAAATTGACATGGAATCTTAGACTTGTCTTTAAAAAAAATTTCAGATTCTGAATCTTGTATCAGCATCTGATACAATTCAAACTTTAAAAAAAGGCTTAAGTCTTTCAAAAAATTAAAAAAAAAAAAAAAAAATTCCCCCAACAGTTTTAAACTTACACAAAAATGAAGAATCTGATTGTGTTACATTCAGTTCAAGGAAAAGATCGAGAAAAATTCTAAAACATGTGCTGTTATGTAAATTTTTTGCAAAAAAAAATAAAATTAAAAAAAAATTTTGGGCCCCCACCGAAATAAAATCCTGGATACGCCCCTGAGAGTGGAGGATATAAAAATGGGTTTCACTCAAAATTTTAATATCAAGATTAAACCATATCTCGAAAACCGATTTAGAAATCCCCCAAAATAAACGAAATTTGTAAGGCTTAATTAAATGACACATTTTAAAATGGCCCTATTTAGCCACACACAAAAAAAAAACTTTGTCAAATTACTATGAAAAGTCTCGTAATCCCATTTTACCAATATTTGACAGATTTCCCTGTTTTTTAACAAACAAATTTGGATCGAAATTTACATTTTATTTTGTAATTTAAATTTTTTTTTTGTAATTTTACAAATTTCCAAGATAATTTTAGAAACAAAATCAAGTAAATTCACGAGAATTCCTTGTAATTTTAATTGCCCCAAAAAACTGTAAATTTACAATTTTATTGGTAAAAAGCTTGTAAAATTATAAAATTATTGTTAAAAAGCTTGTAAAATTACTAGGAATTCTCGTAAAATAGGAAGTAGCAAAAAATCTTGTAAAATTACGAAACCTCTTTGTAAATTTTATCGTGTAAAAAAATTTGTAAATTTACAATTTTATTGGTAAAAATTTTGTAAAATTACAAAATTATTGGTAAAAAGCTTGTAAAATTACTAGGATTTTTTGTCAAATTGGAGGTAGCAAACAAAAACTTCTGAAAAATGCAAAAAAAAAATTTTTTTTGCATTTTCAAAATGTAGAAAAAAATTTCGTGTCTCCCCTCCCTTTAACTTCTTCTGATGAAAGTTTTTTTTTATATATAAACTCACTCAAGAAATATTTTATAGCTCATTCTATATAAAAAAAAAAATTCTGCTCGTATGATATTTTTTGATGAAAATTAATACCACAAACATTCAAGCAACCACCACTTTGACACGATGAAATAGAAGAAGTGTAAACTGAAAGAATAAATAAATTCAAAGTATAAAAATATACTATAAAAAAATAACAATAAAAACAAAACAGTCTATGAATAAAACTTTTGCGTCGCAAAAAAATACGAAATAAAATTTCTTAGCACTAATTAATTCTAAAGATGTTTGCTTTATTATTATGACATTTTTCGCTTTTGATATCAACACGTTAGATGTGGCATTTGTGTTTTTTTTTATTATTATGATTTTGATAAAAAAAAAATAATAATAATTTAAAAACAAAACAAAATACTAAGTAGGAAAGTATAAAAAAACAAGAAAATTTATAGATGTTATAAAACAATCATGCAGAAAATATACTTTGGGGAGGGCCATTTAAGAATATAAGATATGTATATTTCTTGGAAAAATTAGTGGATTTTCACCTATAATGTTTTTAATGATGATTCAGTATAAAGAAAATTTGATTTATTTGATTTTTATTTAAAAAATTCAGTATAAAGAAAATTTAATTTATTAGATATTTATTTGAAAACTTCAAAGTACTTTAAATAAAGTAGGCTTCCCTAGACAGGTCCAGACGGTTAAGGTTTTCGCGTTTTAATTTTTTTGGGTGGTTGGAAAAATTATTTAAGAATTGAATCTGAACTATTAAACCATTTCTGAAATCATGCGCGGGTACAAGGGGGGGGAAAAAGGGGAAATTTCCCCCCCCAGACCAAATTTCGAAAAGAAAAAAAAAAAAGGAAAAAAAGAAAAAAAGAAGAAAAAAAAAAGAAAAAAGAGAGAAAAGGAAAAAAAAAAGAAAGTAGGAAATTTTCTAAAAAAATTTTGAAGTCCAAAAATTTTTCATAGAAAAAAAATATGAAAATTTTAAAATGGAAAATTTTTTAAGGAAAAAGTGAATCAATCTGAAAATTTTCTGTGAAAAATATCTGTCAATCTTATTATGAATTTTTGCATAAACAAATTACTTAGAATATGCTTTTTTTGTTTAGAAAAATGTTACAGGATCTTAATTTGGTTTATATAAAAAGTGTTTGTCTTCTACATAGCAATAAAAAAAATATCATAAAATCTTAAAAATGTTGATAGTCGACGATTTGTAAAACTATTTAAAAATTTTTTTCTAAAGAATAAACTCTTTCTAAATAAAAAATTTTCAGAATCTGAGACCTTTTTTAAGTGAAAAAGGTCTCAAAACTTATTTATAGGAAAAAGATCGCAGAAGAATTTTTCTATGGGAAAAAAGTGTCAGAATTTCTGAATTTGAGATTTTGTTTAAGTGAAAAAGGTCTCAAAACTTATTTATAGGAAAAAGGTCGCAGAAGAATTTTTCTATGGGAAAAGTCTCAGAATTTCTGAATTTGAGATTTTTTTTAAGGAAAAATGTCTCAGAATCTAAGTCTTTTTTAAGAAGAAATAGGTCTCAAAGTCTGAGACTTTTTATTGTTGAAAAATAGTCTCAGAAGTTGAAACTAATTGAATTGGTAGAAGGTCGCAGAATCTGAGACTTTTTCAACGGGAACAAGGTCTTAGCATCTAAGACTTTTTTTATAGGAACAAGGTCTCATAATCTTAGAAAAATGTCTCAGAATCTTAGACTTTTTCTATAGGAAACAGGTCTCAGAATCTATGACCTTTCTATAGGAAAAAGGTCTTAAAGTCTGAGACGTTTTGTATAGGAAGAACAATTTCGAATCTATGACTTTTTCTATAGGAAAGTGTCTTAGATTTCAGAATCAGAAAAAGGTCTCAGAATCTGTCACTTCTTCTTTAGAGAAAAAGTGCCAGAATTTAAAACTTTCTATATAAGAAAAAGCTCTCAGAATCTGAGACTTTTTCTTTGGAAAAAATGTGTGAGAATCTGAGCCTTATTCTTTAGGAAATAGATCTCAGAATTTAAAACTTTTTCTTTAGGAAAAAGGTCTTAGAATCTGAGACTTTTTCTATTGGAAAGAAGTCAAAGAATCTAAGACTTTTTCTATAGAAAAAAGGTCTCAGAATCTAAAATTTTTTTCAGTGCGAAACAAATCTAATAACACTACGTGACAGTTTTTTGACCAAATGTATCTGACAACTAATCTTTATGTACAATTGTCCCATGGTTTTTTTAGTAATTTTATTATCTTTCATTAAAAAAAAGAAATACATAAATCGACGAATAGTTTTGAAGATATTTGCATTTAAGTGACATCATCTTTTTTAAAAACACAAATAACGCTTATTTTCGAATATCTCGAAAACTGTTCTACTTTTGACCATTCTGACTTCATATTCGGATTCAGCGTTCGGATTTACATAAAGATTAGGTGTCAGATTCATTTGGTCACGACTTTGTTAAAAATTTGTGACACAGTGTAATTAGAGAACTCTCTATAGGAAAAATGTCTCAGTAATGCTTTATAATATGAGACTTTTTCTATAGTAAAATGTCTCAGAATCTGAGACTTTTTCTGTGGAAAAAAATTCTTAGAATCTAAAAATTTTTCTATACGAAAAAAGTTTTAGATTCTGAGACATTTTTCGTTAAGAGACATGTTCCCTAAAAAAACAATTTCACGAAAAATTTCTGAAAATCTGATATTTTCTATGTAGGAAGAATTTCTTCTATTAAATTCTCAGATTTAGACTCTTCTTATGTATACGAAAAATATACAATTTTCTTTTAAATTTCTTTTAAAAATCCGAAAATTTTTCTATACGAAAATAGTCTCAGATTCTGAGACATTTAGTCTTATATTCTGAGATATTTTCCCCATAAAAAAAAACTTTTTCACGAAAAATGTCTCAACATCTGATGTTTTCTATGTAGCGAGAATTTCTTCTATTAAAAAATTCTCTTCTTATGTATACGAAAAATATACAATTTTCTTTTAAAAAGATTAAAAAAAATGGATCTAAACGAAATATGATCATGAAAAACAAACCTTATTCGGCAAAAACTAATAAATTTGATGATTTTATAGCTTTCTCATCACTTTTTTTTTGTAAAAAAAACGTATCCCTGTTTTTGCTCGTCAACAAAGGAGAATTTATGATTTTTTTTCGAAGTAAAAAAAATGTTCCCCCCCCAGACCCAAAAGCTGTACCCGCCACTGCTGAAATACAGATTTCGAGTTAAAAAAAAATACTATTTTAGACATATTTTTAAAAAAATTTCTTAAAAATTTTCTAAAAAAAAAATTTATAATTGCATTTTTCAGTTCCAGCCTTGTAGCATATTTATTATTTACTCAATCTGTGAGCCAGCAAGCTTTAATGAAAGCTTGACAAATTACCTACACAGCATTTTCTTTTTTTTTAAATCCCTGCGAATTTATTGCTTTTGCCCAAAACATTAAATCATGATAATGTTTTGCTGGAAATATGGGTGTATTTGCTGGGTAATTCCAAAAATTTCCAAAAATTTTCGCCCCACTGTTCGGAAACATGCCTTTGGACGCCACTGATAATTTGGCTCATAGATATCCACGTTTATATGAGATATGTTGCATTTTTGGATTTTCAAAATTTGCTGTAGTTTTCAAATTATCGCGGGTCAAAGTTCGACTTTTTTTAGCAAAAGTCAGAAAAATACATGACGTTTAACGTGCTCTAACTTTTTAACTAGTAATCCGATTATCACAAGTAATGGCTCATATGAAAGCTCAATTCTTCTTCTTTTAGGAAATATTTTCAAAAGCATACGGTTTTTTTCAGAAGTGTTGCAAAAATTCAGAAACATTTTTTTTTGCGAATATTTAAAAAAACACATCTTCGATTTTTTTTAAAAAAAAGCTAGGTGATAAACAATACTGTTTTGTACAACATATCCAAAATTCAGAGTGGGATCCCAATGGGATCAAAAAATATTCTGGTTTTAGTACGAAGTTCTTAAATTTTACCTTAGAAAATTAAAATTTTATGTTTCTTCAATATAAAAATTTAAATTTTCAAAGAAAATTATACTATTAATGTTTTGAAAAACATTCAAAAAATTAGAAATTTAAATTTTCTAAGGGAAAAATATGAGAACCTCGTACTTAAAACAGAATATTTTTTGATCCCATGGAGATCCCACTCTGAATTTTGAATATGTTATACAAAACATTGTTATATTTCATCAGAATTTTAAAAAAAAAAATCGAAGATGTGTTTTTTTAAATATTCGAAAAGAAAAAATGTTTTTGCATTTTTGTATCATTTCTGTAAAAAAAAACTGTGTTATTTTAAAAATATTTTCTAAAAGAAGAACCCCAGCTTTCACATGAGCCTAAATTTGTGAAAATCGGGTCATTGGTTAAGAAGTTACAGCTCTTTAAACGTGATGTATTTTTCTTACTTTTGCTTAAAAAGTCAATCTTTGACCCACCATAATTCGTTAAATACACCAAATGTAAAAAAATATGGTACATATATCAAATTTATGAGGGCTATCTATGTGTCAAGGTTCAAATTAATCTGACACACCATTTCAAAAAATGACTAAAATTTGAGCTAAATTTTCTGGAATGGCCCTGCTAAAGCAAATTAAAAAAAAAAAATAACGATATATATTTTTGTAATTCGATGAAAAACGAATTGTAATATCGGTTAAAGACCCCATTAAGTTTTTATATTATTGATTCATTATAGTTTCTGAAACATTTTAGCGATAGCCATCCGTTTGTTTTGTGAAAAGCAAGGTGCAGTGTAAGACAAAAGAGCTGTAAATTTGGTAACTGAGAAATCGGATCCGTCTGTCTGTGGAAAGTAAAATATAGTTCAAACTAAAGGTAGGAACAGAACAAGCCCGGCGCGACTTTTTTCATACGATTTGACAGTTAAAAACCGTGACCGGCACGACAAAAAATTAACTTATTTTATTTTTCTCCGGGTTCTCTCAATCTCCCTCCCTCTCACACTCAAGGGTTGCCGCATTTTCACAACAATTTTTTATTTTTTCATTCACAAGGGTGTAACAAACGTACAGTAGTGCCAACTTAATCACATTGACTATGTGATAAGCGATTTTTTTCCGTAAAATTACTCTAATTTTATTAAAAGTTAGCACCACTGAACAAACAAATGACATTTTTTGCCGTCGCCGTCCCCCGTCATTGTTTTGGGCCTATATTCTCCGGCAACGGCAACCCTCCCCCGTGCCGTCTTATTCTGTTTCTACTCTAAACGAGTTGTAAATTTGATAAATGAGCAAAATTAAATCTAAGACATTCTAGCGACTTTCGTCTGTCGGTCCGGTCCGTCTGTGTAAAGCACACTGCAGTTCAAACCAAAGAGGACTCCCGAAATTTGGCCGGAATATATATTGTGTTTAAATAAACAAAATCGGACCAGGGGGAAAAGCAAACATGGACCCAGAGCACTTAACAATTTAACTTTCAGTCCGCCTCTTTGGTGGGCGTGAATATATTGTATTACTTATGTGCAAAAAAAAGTGTTTTTACCTTTTTTGGAGGTTATAAAAGATTCGGCACAGACGAATATAACACTGTCACTTGTTTTCTTGTAATTTCGTTAAATAAATTGAATATTTTTATGTCAGAAGAAGTTTAAATTTGGTGAAAAAGTAATTTTGGTTAAAAAAAAATTTGAAAAAAGATCTTTAAAAAAAAAAATTCATAAAAAAAATTTTATAAAAAAAAAATGTAATGAAAAAAAATGTTGCTGAAAAAAATTTATAAAAAAAAATTGTGATGACAAACAATATTTTATGAAAAAAAAAATCTATGAAAAAAAAAAATTTGATAAAAACAAAAAATTGATAAAAAGAGAACTTTTTACATGAAAAAAATACAAAAAAAAAAATTGATGAAATTTTTTTTTGATAAACAAAAAACACAAATATTGATGAAAAAAAAATTTATGAAAAACCATATGTTGATAAAAAATGATAAAAGTCCCAGTATCTGAAATAATTTACCAATTTGAGACATGTTTCATCCAGAAAGTCTATTCATTTGCTCAAAGAAAAATTTTTCTGAGACATCTTTTCTATAGAAAAAAATATCTTATGCTGAGACATTTTTCATACAGAAAAAATCTTAGATTCTAAATATTTTTTCCATAGAAAAATTGTAGGATTTTGATAAATTTTCTATAGAAAAATTTTTAGATTTTTTCTGAAGAAAATTCTCAGATTTTTTCTATAAAAAAATTTTGATATTTTTTCTATAAAATATTTTGCAGATTTTTTCTATAAAAAATTTTCAGATTGTTTCTATAAAAAAATTCTGAAATTTTTTCTATAGAAAATTTTCTGATTTTTTCTATAGAAAAATTTTCAGATCCTATCTATAGAAAAATTTACAGACTTATAATAAGAAAATATTATCCTTTTTCTGAAATGCTCCAACAACAGTATTGGGTTATACTCACTTTGTCATTCCATGTGTAACGCATCGAAATATCGGTCGGGGACCCAACCGATCGATTCTAAGAAGTTCTATGAATTTCCGTTAGTGAAAAGAATGATGCTAGACTCTTTATGTTTGGCGCGAATATGCCTTATAGTCGAAGACTGTTTAATTTCGAAAATGGGCAAATTCGGATCAGGGGGAAAAAGTTCCCCTTGAAGAACTAAACCACCTCTAAAAAACGAAATCTTTAACAGTTTTTTTTGCATTTTTGTTAAACAAATGAAAAATTTTTATGTCAGAAGACGTTCAAAGACTTGCACTTGGATCCAGTGATCTATAAAATGATTTTTTTTTTTGGCCCGTCCCCCTTTTGTGGGCGTGGATATAAAAAAATAGTTCAAATAATGATAAAATTGTATTACTACACCGTCCGACAAAAATAAAAAAATCGTTATTATATATTTGCAGGTTTTCTTTTCTTGATACTGTTTTCTTTTAAAAGGACTTCAAAGTTTTAGAGGATTAATTTAATAAAATATTTTTTTTTTATATTTGTACTTGTCCTAGGATGCCACTAGTGATAGCAAATGAAAGGGGACGATCTCCCCCAATTTTCCTATTTTATTATTTTTACATATCAGGAAAAAGGAGGTAAGTTACGTCCTTTCAAAAATGTATCCTTCAATATCATTTAATATTTTCAACAAAATATTTTGATAAAGTTTTCAAAAGACTTTATTCACATCCTTTTATTCTGATATGGCAAAATAAAAAAATAGAAAAATTAGGGGAAATCCCTCTCTTTCATTTGCCATCACCAGTGCCATTCTAGGAAAAGTACAAATATTTCAAAAAAAATTTTACAAATGTTTACTTAAAAAAAAAGGAAACAGGGTCACGAAATGAAAAACTGTAAATGAAGTTTTACTCTATTCGATCTCTACTTTTAGACGTATATCATCCAGTTTATGTTTAATATTGGCTGTCGGACGTGCTATAGTTACAAAAGCATACAAAATGAAATTGTAACCGCAATGACTCCTGCTGACACCCACCTCCCCGAAAAATAAGCCCTTGCAATTTTGTTTTAAATTTTTTTTACGTTTTTCCATTAACAAGACAAACCGACAAATAAAATCCTGCTGATGATAACACTAACTGGAGTGTTTGAAATCGGTATGGGAATACTAGAAATGTCTATAATTTTTTTAAAACTTAATTTTTCTTCTGCATTTTTTCAACCCTCAAATTTTTCTTGAAGAAAATTATCAGATTTTTTCTATAGAAAATTTCTCAATTTTTTTCTATAGAAAATTTCTCAAATTTTTCCTAAAGAAAATTCTCACATTTTATTCTATAGAAAATTTTAAAGATTCTGAGACTTTTTCAGTATAGAAAAAATTCTAAGATTCCGAGAATTTTTTTAAGAAAAATTTTGTGATTCTTAGGCATTTTTCTTAGAAAAAAATCTTAGATTATTTCTTTTTCTCTTGAAAATTAAGGGGTAAACAATGGGAAATTACAATTAATGTTGAATAGATTGAAAAATATGTTTTTAAATTTTTTAAATATTTTTAAAATATAAACAATGACTTTAGAAAAAAAATTATTAATATGTTTACCATACAAAAAAACTAATAAACAAATGTAAAGAAAATAAATTTAAAAGAATTATTAATGAAAAATTACAAATAAAAATTATTAAAAAAATATGATGAAAAACATCCGTATTATTTAAAACAAATAATGCAAAATAATTAATATAAACAAATAAATTTAAAATTATTGTAATATAAAGCATATGATTTATACTACTAATTTTTTGCATAAAGAAAACAAAACAATTTGTAGGAGAAGCATTTAATTATTTTTTAATTTATTTGTAAATTACTAAACAATTATTGACTATTTTTGCCTTAAATAAGTAAACGTCATAAAAATCTACTTAAGTAGAGAAAATAAAATAAATTTATTAAAAAACATTGTATACATGATAATGATGATGATTCGCATAATAAAAAAAAAATATGCGTTACAAATTTGTTATGCGGAAAATTTTCAATATTTCTTTTTATACAAAATACACTTATAAAAATAAGTCAGTACAAATTTTTAAAAAGGAAAGGAAACATATTTAAAACAAAACTGGTAAATCATCCTCTTTCTATATTAAAAATTCTTCAAAATCAATGGATGGTCATTGGAGAATGTCATCTTTCGATGGAGAATGTCATCTTTCGATAAAAAGTCTTGTGAAGATGATATTTGACATGAAAAGGAAAAATTAGAAAAAATCTGTTTAATATTTATCATCTTCCTTCTTTAAAAATTCAGTAAAAATTTAAAATCGATAATAAGTCTTTTCAAGATGACTATTCTGGTCAATACGCCAATTTGGAAAATTTGTTATTCATTAAAATACTAACATTGTAATTTACAAATTTTTTTTGAGTGTACAAAATTTTATTGCATTTAAAAACAAAAGGCTTATTGCATGTAAAATAATGCAAAAAAAAAATTCAATTGAAAATGGAAAATTACCACGATATCTACAAATACTTGTAAAAGAAATCTATATAATTTCAATTACAACTATTGTTTGTTCTTCTAAGAGAGCGATTATTTTCACGCTCTCGTTCTCGCAATATAGTTTACACGTCGGTAGCACATGGTCTAAATTTATAATTCTTTTGTTTTTTATATAAAAAAATTAAATGATAAGTGTGTAAAAATTTTAATTTTATTACAAAATATTTTTATTTTTGTAAAATAAATAATCTAATGAGTGACAAAATTTATATCTCAATCTGTTTTTGAGGGGCCCGTTTGAGTATCATGAATATAAATAAGATTTTGCTCAAAGGCGTAGAAGAGTTGGGGGTTATAAACAAAGTGTCCCCAAAAAAACTTTAACTACACTTAAAGAAAAATGCTTCCTCATATTGATGAAAGGGTTTCATCACTTGCTGTCATCATATTTCACGACAAATTTCATCATATTCAAAAAGCTTTTGTTAATTATGGTGAAACATGGAATCAAAATTGATGCAACCAGAAAAGTTTCACAGTAACTATTTACGGTTATTCAAAAAGTTTTTAGTTAAAGTTATTTTAAACGTTTTATTGTTTGTTTTTCAATAAAGTAAAATATTGAATGATTTATACAGTTGTTTTATTAATAAACTAC
This sequence comes from Pegoplata infirma, assembly GCA_963921195.1. Taxonomy (NCBI): domain Eukaryota; kingdom Metazoa; phylum Arthropoda; class Insecta; order Diptera; family Anthomyiidae; genus Pegoplata; species Pegoplata infirma. The sequence continues at coordinate 100,082,393 of OY992537.1, forward strand.
AAAATTTACGAAAAAATATTTTTATCAGTCAAATTATTTGTGGTTTGTTATTCAAAAAAAAAAAATATTTTTATTCCCCTAGTAAAAATATTATGCTAATCCCTAGTAAAAATATTATGCTAATTTTACTGAATAGATCTAATTTGATCCGTAAAATGGTTGTATCAAATAATATCTAATTGTATTACTTTAGATCAAAAAATATAAAAATTGATACAATTTGATCCTGAATTTGGTCAAATCTAATTAGATCAAATTGATCTTATAATATCAATTTTTATATAATTTGATGAGCAAAACCAAAATACGAATCTAATCATATATGGAGCAATATCTAACCATATAAAGTGGATCAACCGTATCAAAGTGATAGATACAATTTTATATAAATTTATACGGAAGCATATTAACTCATATAAGATTGTATCAAATTATATATGATTAGACCAGAAAATTTTTACTCGGGATTTTACTGAATAGATCTAATTTGATCCGTAAAATGGTTGTATCAAATAACATCTAATTGTATTACTGTAGATCAAAAAATATAAAAATTGATACAATTTGATCCTGAATTTGGTCAAATCTAATAAGATAAAATTGATCTTATAATATCAATTTTTATATAATTTGATGAGCAAAACCAAAATACGAATCTAATCATATATGGAGCAATATCTAACCAAATAAAGTGGATCAACCGTATCAAAGTGATAGATACAATTTTATATAAATTTATACGGAAGCATATTAACTCATATAAGATTGTATCAAATTATATATGATTAGACCAGAAAATTTTTACTCGGGTCCACAAAATAAAAAATTGAAAACAGTTAAAATAACTGAAATATCATTTGTTTTTATGGAATGTCTAGTCATTTATTAACGTTTAAAAATAACTAAAAAAGTAGGTTGTTTCAAATGAAATATAAGTTGTCGGTTTTTTTTTAAAGCCAAAATGATTGTTTTAAACGTTTTTTCAATTGAATTTACTTACAAAATATTTTGTGTGTGTAACAAGTGATGACACTTTTTATCATCTCATCAAAATATGTCTTCAAAATTTTTTCCCAATCACAAAATTTTTTGCCCACGCTTTTAGAAAAAATTAATATTGGAAAATTATAATACAGAAATATATTCATGAAAAACTTTTCATATTGATGAAAAGTAACATCAATATGATGAAATATTTCATAAATGTTCGTCCAATGTAACGCATTATCAATATGATGATACTGTTTTATTAATTTTGATGACACGTGGTTATCATAAGGGATGAGATTTCCATGCAAATGCATGTTTTTTGTCGATAGTCTAAAAACGATATCGATCAATTATCTTTCCGAATCAAGAAATTTGCTTTAAAGTGGCACTGATTTGTTTTTGAAATTTTTTGCATATTTTGGTGAAAATTCATACTTTTGCATATTTTGATTTTAAATGCATATTTTGTGCATATTTCCAACTTTTAAGTGCATATTTTGCATATTTTGGCATAAATTAGCAAAAATACAAATTGAAATATATTTTTTTCAAAAACTATTTTAAATTTTAAAAATTTACTTGGAAAATAACAAAACCATTTTTTTGTTTGTTTTTAATTTTTTTTATAGATTTTCTTAATGCTAAAAAAATCTTGCTTATATAAAGTTTAAAATGCATATTTTGCATATTTTGGCATAAATTAGCAAAAACAGAAATTGAAATTTATTTTTTTCAAAAACTATTTTAAATTTTAAAAATTTACTTGAAAAATAACAACAACATTTTTTTTTGTTTTTAATTTTTTTTTATAGATTTTCTTAATTTCTAAAAAAAATCTGGATTATATAAAGTTTAAAAATTTTACTATTTAAACCCGGCGTTATTTTTTGCTTTTTAAGAAGTTTTCCTATGAAAACAAGATTTTTATTACACACATTTAATTTTTTATTGCATATTTTAAGGTTTTTTAGTGCATATTTTGAATTTTTTAGCGCATATTTTAAGCGCATATTTTCGATTTCTTAGTGCATGAAAATCTCATCCCTAGTTATCATAATGATGAAAAATTTCATTACATTACTGATAATATGTCATCAAAGTTGATAAAATATTTATATTGATGACACTACAAAATCAGATTAATGATTAGTTACATTTGACAAAAACTGATGTAACATTTCTTTATATTGATGTAGAAAATCATCAATATTAAGAAGTTTTGTCTTGAGTGTAGCTAACGTTTTTAGCAAGAGGTTTATACTCACTTGTTCAAAGTTCAATTGATCACAATCGAACCATTCAAACACGGTATGAGGGTATACTCATTTTGTCATTCCGTGTGTAACGCATCGAAATATCTTTCGCGGACCCCGTGAAGTATACATATTATTGATCCATGATGGATTTTCAGACATTCTAGCGATGTTGGTCTGAGGAAACCAATAAAAAAAAGCTGCCCTTCTGAGGGTTGCAATCCCATTTTGCCAATATTTGACAGTTTTCCTTGTATTTTTAACAAAAAATTTTCGATCAAAATTTAAATTATACCCTACACCACTCTGTGGTACAGGGTATAATGAGTTTGTGCTGATGTTTGAAATATTGGTCCTAGACATACCTTCGAGCATACCGATCGACTCAGAATTACTTTTTGAGTCGATTTAGCGATGTCCGTCCGTCTATCCACCTTTAGGTTTAAGCACGATACAGGTCGCAATTTTCAATCAATTGACCTGAAATTTGAAACTTAAGCATCTTTAGGACGAAGCCTATGGAAATTGGAGAAAATCGCTCCATGTTAAGACCTAGCCCCCTTTGGACTCAGTTTAAATGACTAATAACCGTATTATAACAGATATCGCTTTGAAATTTAGCAGGTAATCAAAATTTGTATGCACAAATCATCATTCCAAATTTCAAAGGAATCGTCAGTCCTTCTGGTTGTCCTAGGGTTGCCATTCGTACTGTTTTAAACAGTACATGTACTGTTTTTTATAAAAAGTACTGTTTTATGCACAGCACCTAAAACAGTACGCAAAAGTACTGTTTTTTTAAAGCGTGTACTGTTTTTGTACTGTTTTTTTATACTTATCACCAAAATGTAACATTTTTCGAAAAATGTTTCATATTTGACTAAATTTTAATTCAATTTTTAAAAAGGAGCTAAATGCAATTTAATTTTATACCACACTCAAAAAGAAAAATTATTTAAAAAGTGAAAAACTTAACTAAATTCAATAATGATTTAGCTCCATTGCCATGTTTTCCTTCTTCTTATCTAAATTTTTCTGAAAAATAAGAAAAAGAAAAAACTAGAAAATAGGAAAAAAAATTTTTTATTGAGTTCATCTCATTTAAAGTTCCGATTGCGGGCAGACCCCATTAGGCTTAAAACCCATGTGTCCAGACCACCTTAGTTAGGCCCAGTCCCATTGGGTCTATTAAGGATCGTCATAGATTTTGATTCAGCATCTTTGCTCTTTTTGCTCTACCTTGCTTAGTTTTTAGAATACGGGAATTTAAGGGCCCAAAAGGGTCTTTAGAATCTTAACGGGATAACTTAAAAACTATTACACGGGGGGGGGGGACTAAGACGGTCGTGTAAAGAACTACAAAAATGTATTTGCCATTTTTTTTGTTTCGGCAATATTTTTTGAGAAATGAGGAACGCCCAAATTTTTAGATTCAAATTGAGGAGTCCATACATTGAAAGATCTTTAAAGATTTTTGAAATTTTTGAAACATTGTTTGAAAAAAAAAATTTCCTTAAATTGCATAAAATTTACTAAACCTGAAGAAAAAACTTTATCAATTCTAAGAAGATAAATATGATGAACTAATTGGTTGCAAATTATGTCAAAGAAATTTCAAAATTTTTATTAAATTTTACTAAATTGCGAAAAAAACATTTTTCCAAAATTTAGTTAGGCCTTTGTTTGAGTGTAATAATACCGTTTTCGCGTTTGCTTTTTAAAGTCGTGTTTTAATTAAAACACTGTTTTATGGATTTTTTCATATGTTTTTGATAGAAAGATTGGTGTTTTAGTTAAGCGATAGCATAGACTACAAAAGCTTTTCAAGTAAGATATCGCGGCAACTAAGACAAATGCTCCAAAAAGTCAATCGCAATTTTTTTCAACACTGATAAAAAAAAAAAATAAGTTTGAGAGGGTTACCTAAAATGTTCCACCGTTCTGTTAACAACCTTTTATGGGCGTTTTGGCTGAGATCTGTTTGAAATCAGGGTAAAAGGGCTAAGTTTTTAAAGTTTGATATAAAATAAGACTTTTAAAAAAGTACTGTTTTTATTTGCAATGTACTGTTTTTTGAGACCAAATGTACTGTTATTCCATATTTCAAATCTGGTAACCCTAGGTTGTCCCCATACAAACCACCCTCTCGATATTCACATAATTCACTCAAAATTTATAAAAATGGAAATATTTGATAAAAAATTGTATTTTAAGGTGTTAAACGTGTACTTTTGTAACTAATCAAATCGGAATATAATTGGACCATTTTTGGACTTACAAGGGAAGTCTCCCTAGTGTCACCCGCGGATCTTTATGGAATTGGTTTTATTTTGTAGATCAGAAAAAATAAAGGGACACGTATTTTTTTTTAGCGGCCCAAATTCATATTTAGGGGGTAAAAAGAAGGGGGGAAGACAAGGCCATTTTTCAGTTTTTTTTTCGTTTATCTCCTATATTATTCAAAGAAACCTACACTCAAAAAAATAAACTGGTAAAACGCCTGGTAAAATGCCTTGTAATCCCGTTCTACCAATATTTAACAATTTTCCTTGTTTTTTAACAAAAAATCTTGTACTTTGCTCAAACGAGAATTACAGTTTTATTGGTAATTTTACAAGTTTATTTTCGTAATTGTATTCTACCATTTTGAAAGGTTATTTTACAAAAAAAAACTGTAATTTTACAACAAAGTTTTTATTACGAAGATTCTAGTTGATTACCAAAAAAAACTGTTATTTTACAAAAATTATGCTATACGAGGATTTATGTTGTTTAACAAAAAAACTTTTTTTTTTTGTATTTTTTTTTTTTTATTAAAAAATATTTAAAAAAAAAGTTGACAAAATTTTGAAAAATTTATTACGAGGATTAATTTAAGGAGGAGTAGTTAATTTACAAAAAAAAAACCAGTTATTTTACAAAAAAAAAATTTTATTACGAGGATTTATGTTGTTAACAAACATTTTTTTTTGTAAATTTACCATTTTGGTTTGTAAATTTACCATTTTTTTAAACATATTTACCATTTTTTCTTGTAAGTTTACCATTTTTTTTTGTATTTTTACGGTTTTAAATCAATATTTTTACCAATAAAATTGGTTATTTTACCAATTTTTGGTGCATTCAAAATTACGAGGAATTCCTCGTAATTTTACGAGAATTTTACCTACGTCATATTTTACGAGAATAGCCTCGTAAAATCACGAGATTTATTGGTAACTTTACAAGTTTTTTTTTTTGAGTGTAGTCATGTTACATACCAAATGAAAGGTCTTTGGAAAACCAATCTACTTGTGCTAAGAACGTGTCCAAACATGCACAACTTATCGTCATATTAAGAAAAATACCAAAATTTTAGGACATTTTTGTTAATAAGTCGAAAAATACATATTTACTCCTTTGGCCCGTTGTTAGCACCACGAGATAGGTATTTTTAATACCTTTAATCTGATACCACACATGCCTATATTAATTTTGTGTAAATAGGCGTAAATCGTAAAAAACTGAAAAAGGTCAATTTCCCCCCATACAAATCGACCCCCCGTAAAAATGAGTTTGGGCCGCTAAAAAAAATAAGGGTCGAATTAATTTTCGTTCTTAACAACATATCCAAATTTCATGAAGATCGGAGGGTGACACCAGGGAGACTTCCCTTGTTAGTCCCCCATATAAAAATTTCGACCGATATCCAGTTAAATCGTTCTATTGACAAAAAAAAAATAAACCAATTCCACTAAAATTTGATCTGTGTGTGTTTTCTACACTAAATAAAGATATAACACAAGACAGATTCAATCGGTCCATGTTTGGACTTGGGACCCATTTTCCGGAACACACTGGTATAGGGTATCATATGGTCGGTCTTGACCGACTATAACTTTCTTACTTGTTTTTTTTTTTGTTAATTTTACAATTTTTTTTTGTAATTTTACAAATTTCCAAGGTTTTTTTACAAAAAAAATCTAGTAAATTCACGAGATTTCCTTGTAAGTTTTATAGCGCCAAAAAATTGTCAATTTACAATTTTATTGGTAAAAATCTTGTAAAATTATGAAAAACCTCGTAATTTTTACTAGGAATTCTCCTAAAATAGGAGGTAGCAAAAAATTTAATACAGTCACAAAACCTTCTTGTAAATTTTACCGCCCCTAGTAAAATTATTATGCTAATTTTACTAAATAGATCTAATTTGATCCGTAAAATGGTGGTATCAAATAATATCTAATTGTATAACTTTCGATCAAAAAATATAAAAATTGATACAATTTGATCCGGAATTTGCCCAGTTGGCAACGTCCTCGAGCCATCCTCAGTGACGGAGCGGTGACATGTCAGAGTCACTGCTGACACACACAAGACATCTCTAAGTACTGGGTTGAGGACAGTTTCATACAAATTTTCAAAATGTCCTCACTCAAAGTCAGCAATGGTCAGGGCTGACCTTATGGGGACATGTCACCTAAGACTTCTTTGGGGAAATGTCTGACGTAGGTCATGCGAAAATACAAAAAATTTTCGTATTTCCTTTAGTTTTTACTTTTATCCATTTTCCTTTATAAATTATCTTTCTCATATTTAGAAAAAACTTTTCGCTTTTTTTAGTCCCAACTGGATTTGAACCTGGAACCTCCAGTTTATTAGTCCCACACCTTACTACTTGTTCCAAACTTTATTTTGAAAATTGTTTGTCTATTTAATACTTTTATTCTACTTGTTAGATTTTGATTTTATTTTAAATAAATTGATAATATTGCCATCTTTTTCTTGGAAATTGAAGAGTTGCCCAGATTTTAAATTCTAATTTAATATACTGATTTTCTGAAGACATTTCCTTTAAGACGTCTTAGAGGAATTGTCCACACTAAAGCAAACATTCAGTGCTGGCAATGTTAGGACATGTCATCAAGGATTGCCTATGATTTGTCAGAACCTGAAGACATTTCCTCAAGGAATCACTGTGGAAATTTCCTCAGTGACACATTTTCCAACTGGGTGGTCAAATCTAATTATATCAAATTGATCTTATAATATCTATTTTTATATAATTTGATGAGCAACACCAAAATACGAATCTAATCATATATAGAGCCATATCTAACCATATAAAGTGGATCAACCGTATCAAGGTGATAGATAAAGTTTTGTATAAATTTATACGGAAGCATATTAACTCATATAACATTGTATCAAATTAGATATGATAATATCAGAAAATTTTTAATCGGGGCGTCTAAAAATTTGTAAATTTACAAATTTATTGGTAAAAAACTTATAAAATTACAAAATTATTGGTAAAAAGCTTGAAAAGTTACAAGGAATTGTCAAATAAGAGGTTACAAAAAAGAGTTACAAACTTTTCTTGTCGTTTTACAAGTTTTTTTTTTTTTTGTGTAGTGATCTTGGACTGGTTAAGTTTGGAGATGGGCGAAATCGGACAAAGGGAAAAAAGCCCCACCCCCCCCCCCCCTTGAAAAACTAAAACAACCTTGGAAAAGCGCAATTTTTTCATGTTTTTTGGTATTTTTGTTAAGCAAATAAAACATTTTTATGTAAGAAGAAGTTCAAAGTCCTGCACTTGGACCCAGGGGTTTTAAAATTGTGTTCTACTAAAGTGCAATTTTTTGTGTACTACTAAATTGCAATTTTTCAACATTTAACGCTAATAAGCATGTGTGCCGCTACGCCAATGGATTAGATCTTATCTGATCTGTTTATATCTATTTGTATATGATCATATCTGATTGCATATTATTATATCGGGAATTACCAAAATCGAGATCTAATTATATCTTGGATTTCACCAACATTGAAACAAACTTGACACCTAACTATATTTGATCACATACAATTATATATAACCAGATGCAAACATATATTAGCAGATCAAAGTTAATCAGATAAGATAAAATCGATTTTTAAACGGGATGCCAAAATTTTGATATATAACAACATAGATCTACAACGAAAGGCGATGATTCTTAAAGACTTCTTAAATAATATTTTTCTGATACCATTAATGTAACCCGCCTCATCAGAAAAAATCCCACTACGCTATTGTAATACTTTCCAACGGAAAATTACAAGTGTTTGTTGAGTAAGTAGCCCCCTGACGAACTTGGACGTTTACAAACCAGAAATGATTGTTGGCAGTGGTATTTGCTACGATGAATGAGTGAGTGGCAAAATGTGAAGGTGTGTTATTGTTGTTATTCTGATGGGTCTTAAATGCTTATAAACATACATATATTTTAACTAATACTGTTGTTATTGTTTAAATAAAAAATTATATATTGTTGTTTACATGTAAAAAATATTAGAAAGACTTGTTAAGAAAAAAACACACCTACACCTGACTAAAGCGTAAGCAATGGGACGTCGTCATGTAAAGAAGATGGGGAAGGCGGAAGGGAGCAGTGACGCAATGTTTTCAAACCAAAAATAAAAAAAATTTCCTACACGGTAGTTTTCCATTTCGAGAATATTTGATGCGCGATAAAAACAGACGGCTAGCAGTCTGTTGATATTTTTCTAATATTTATTTTGTAAAAGTGTAAACAAAATTTGTAAAATATACTTTAAAAATATTAAAAAAAAATAAATAATTAACATTTTTAAATAGATTTGTTTATAAGTGTGTTAAATGCGTATTTTTAAAAATTTGTTATGAGAAAATTAGCAGTATTTTTTTTGGTTTTAATTTTTACAGAACTAATTTAAATTCAAAATTTAGAATTTTCAAATTATATTTTTTTAATTTTTCTCGATTTTTTACCAATTGCATACAAATGATCTTTTCCGAATTAGAATTGGCATTTTTTAATTACAAAAGGTTCCTACACACAAAATTATTATTGGCTAAAAATTTTCAATTAAATCTATTGATCAACAAAACTTAAATGAGTCAATCAATTTTTTTATTAAAATTTTTGTTATTTTCTTTAACTGTCGAATTATAAATTTTCAACACACCAGATTTTTTTTTCGCTTTAATTTATTTGAATAGATTAATTAAAAACAAGTAAGAAAGTTATAGTCGGTCAAGATCGACCATATGATACCCTACACCAGTGTTTTCCCGAAAATGGATCCCAAGTCCAAACATGGCCCGATTGGATCTGTCGTTGTTAGATCTTTTTTTAGTGTTGAAAACACACACAGGTCAAATTTTAGTGGAATTGGTTTATTTTTTTCACAATAGACCGATTTTACTGAATATCGGCCGAAATTTTTATTTGGGGAACTAAATCCAAAAATGGTCCAATTATATTCCGATTTGATAAGGTTACTTAATAAGTACACGTTTAAGACCTAAAAATAAAATTTTTATCAAATATTTCCATTTTTATGAATTTTGGAGGAATTATGTGAATATCGGGAGGGTGGTTTGTATTAGGACTACCAGAAAGACTGACCCGATTCCTTTGAAATTTGAAATGGTGATTCTTGCATACAAAATTTGATTACCTGCTAAATTTCAAAGCGATATCTATTATAATACGGTTATTAGAGTAATTTTTCAATAAACTTCGTCCTTGGGCCAAATGATGCTTAAGTTTAAAATTTCAAGACAATTAATTGAAAATTGCGAACTGTATCGTGCTTAAACCGATAGATGGACAGACGGACGGACGTACATTGCTAAATCGACTCAAAAAGAAATTGTGAGTCGATGGGTATACTTGAAGGTAGTTCTAGTACCAATATTTCGGGTAGTTACAAACTCATTATACCCTGTACCACAGAGTGGTGTAGGGTATAAATATACAATATAATCTGGTTTTATTATACCCTACACCACTCTGTGGTACAGGGTATATTGATTTGTGCTGATGTTTGTAACTACCCGAAATGTTGGTCCTAGACATACCTTCCAGTATACCGATCGACTCAGATATAGTTTTTGAGTCGATTTAGCGATGTCCGTCCGACCGTTTGTCCTTCCGTCTGTCCTTCCGTCTGTCCATCTATCGGATTAAGCACGATACAGGTCGCAATTTTCAATCAATTGACTTGAGATTTGAAACTTAAGCATCTTTTGGCGTAAGGACGAATCCTATTGAAATTGGAGAAAATCGGTCCATGTTAAGTAAGACCTAGCCCCCATACAAACGCCCCCTTTGGATTTGGCTTAATGATTCTAATAACCGAATTATAATAGATATCGCTTTAAAATTTAGCAGGTAATCAAATTTTGTATGCACGAATCATCATTCCAAATTTCAAAGGAATCGGATCAGTCCTTCTGGTAGTCCCCATACAAACCACCCTCCCGATATCCAAATAATTCCCTCAAAATTCAAACAAATGGAAATATTTGATAAAAATTTTATTTTTAGGTGTTAAACGTGTACTTTAGTAACCTAATCAAATCGGAATATAATTGGACCATTTTTGAACTAAGTCCCCCTTATAAAAATTTCGACCGATATTCAGTTAAATCAGTCTATTCACACAAAAAATTATTGGCTAAATAATTTCAATTAAATCTATTGATCAACAAAATTTAAATGAGTCAATTATTGTTTTGATCAACATTTTGTTATTTTCTTTAACTATCAAATTACAAATTTTCAACATACCAGATTTTTTTTCGTTTCAATTTATTTGAATACATTAATTCAAAAATATACTTTTTACTACGGTTTTACTTTTTTTTATTGTTTGCAACATATTGGAAAGCAAAAAATATGAATTTCTTCATAATTTTTCTATAAGCGTGAAATTCATTTGTTAAATCAATAATTATTTTAATTGACTTAAAATAAAAAATCAATCAAATTTTTGATCAAAATCGAAAAAATGATTAATTGAAATAAAAATCAATTAATCACCTACAACTTGATGATTGATATAACAATTTTCTTTATCGGAGGAGTTTCAATTAAAAAATTAATTGAATCCGCGTTTTTGTTGATTGACATTCGTTTTCAATTCTTTCTGTGTTGATAAATAAATAAACCAATTCCACAAAAATTTTATCTGTTTTCTACACTAAATAAAGATATAACAAAAGACAGACCCAATCGGTCTATGTTTGGACTTGGGACCCATTTTCCGGAAAACGCTGGTGTAGGGTATCATATGGTCGGTCTTGACCGACTATAACTTTCTTACTTGTTTTTTTATTGTTGGCAACATATTGGAAAGCAAAAAAGATGAATTTTTTGATTATTTTGTCATAAGCTTACATTTCATTCGTTAAATCAATCATTATTTTGATTGACTATAAATAAAAAATATATTTTGAGGATGTTTATTCTGGCTAAAGGTCATTATTTTCTTTACTAATTAAAACCATGATATTCTCATAGCATAATTTTCAAGAAAATTATTTTTTGTTTTAAATTTATTTATGTTGGTCATTTTTGCAAGACTTAATCGACACGTGTTTCGGAATTTGTTAAGATTCCATTGTCAAGATTATTTAGCAAAAATAGAAACGATTTACTACAAAGTAGCAAACGAGTCTAATGACAAATCGTTAGTGCACAAACTAGAATATTAATACATATTCGCCTATATTCACAATGAGAATTAGAAAGACGAAGAAATTGTACCATACTAATAAGGCAACGATTGTCAATAACCAACAAAAATATTTAAAACGCCATGTGATGAATAACCCTAATATGGAGTATTTCTCACAACAACAACACAAAAAACATATTGTTGTAGTCCAATGGACTATCGTATGTAAAATTGTTTTAAATATTTTTGTTGTTTATTGACAATCGTTGCCTTATTAGTATGGTACAATTTCTTCGTCTTTCTAATTCTCATTGTGAATAGAGGCGAATATGTATTAATATTCTAGTTTGTGCACTAACGATTTGTCATTAGACTCGTTAAATTTAGCTGTCAAATAACAAATTTTCAACATACCAGATTTTTTTTCGCTTTAATTTATTTGAATAGATTAATTCAAAAATATACAAAATGGAAAGCAAAAAAGATGAATTTTTTGATAATTTTGTCATAAGCTTACAATTCATTTGTTAAATCGATCATTATTTTGATTGACTATAAATAAAAAATTGATAAAATTTTTGATCAAAATCGAAAAAAATTTTTGATTGAAAACATTTTCAATCAATTACCTACAATTTTATGATTGGTATAACAATTTTTTTAATTGGAGGAATTTCAATAAAAAAAATGATTGAATCCGCGTTGTTGTTGAATGAAATTCGTTTTAAATTTTTTCTGTGTAGTCAGAATCATTTGCATTATTTAAAAGATCATCTCAGGTGTTGACCCCAGGTTCAAAACCCTTTTACCCCAAGATCGTTATCACTCATTGTCAGTGTAATAAAAGTTTTTTTAATTTATTAAAAAAAAAAATACTAGTAATTGATTATATTACATAAAAATAATATTCAAAATCATTTTATTTGCTCTATTAACAATAACCTATCACGTTGTTTACTGGTGATTGTAAAACAGTACAATTTTTAATTTTTTTTTTTTGTATAAACTACAAAAACAAAAAATCTATATAATTTACTGCGGTTTGGTTAAACCGCTTGTTTTTAAAAGATTATTTTTATATTTTTCTAAAGTTAAGCAAATATAATTTCACTATTTTCTATTGGAAATTGTTGTCTTTTGTTGTTGAGAAATCCTTAAATAAACAATTGTATTGTTTATGAAATTTGTTTACTCAATTTAAAGTCATCCATAAATAATCGTACACAATATGGGATTTATTGATATTGGTCAAGTCAAGGAAATTGTATATAATACAGTTGTATGGAATCATATAAGAGATAATAAAATGTGACATTGATTGGAAATGATTAAGTAAAGAAAATATAGGAAATCCTACAAGTCCATGTAAGTCTGTTATAAAAAAAATAATATTGTTTTTTTAAATCAGACACTATGGGCAAAGGAATTAAATAAAAGACAATAACAGCTGTGATGAATCTCTCTTAAATCTCTTTGTAATTTGTAAAACTTTATTTTAAATTCGAAAAAAAAAAAATATTTGAATTCATAAAATATAAATTGAAATTCAAAAATATCATTTGAAACTCGATTAAAAAGCAATTGAGTTTCGCAGAAAGAATTTGAAACGAATTTTAATCAACAAAAACGCGGATTCAATCAATTTTTTGATTCAAATTCCTCCAATAAAGAAAATTGTTACACCAATCATCAAATTGTAGTTGATTAATTGAAAAATTTTTCAATCAACCATTTTTTCAATTTAAATCACAAATTTGATTATCTTTTTATTTATAGTCAATTAATTAGTGATTGATTTAACGAATGAATTGTAAGCTTATGTCAAAGTTATAAAAAAATCATATTTTTTGCTTTTCAATATGTTTCCAGCAATAAAAAAGGTAAATCCCGATTATTTAGTGTATTTTTGAATTAATCTTTGTTGATAAATAGATTTAATTGAAAATTTTTAGCCAATAATTTTTTGTGTGTTTGAAAAAGATCATAAGATCATATCATGAAACTTGCAAGAGATCAAAAACAATCAATTTAACTACAAAACAATTAGAAAAGTTAAATTCGACTTGGCCGAATCAATGAATACCCTCCACAATGGACTTTTTAAGTGATAGTAAATTTTCTAACGTGAAAAAAAATAAAATTTTTGATTAGAAATATTTTATTTTGTGTAAAAACACTTTTTTTGAAAATAATTTTTGGGAAAAAATAATTTACAAATTTTTTTTTTGAGTGTAAAATTTTTTTCGAGTGTATTTTTTTTAGTGGAAAAATATTTTTGGGTGACAAAAATACGTTATAAAATATTTTTGTGACTTACCAATGTTTTAAAACAGGTTTAACGGGTTTTCAACACGTGAGTTTAAGGTCAAGCTAATCTGAAATTTACGGTTTTGCTAATAACTTTTGAACCACTGCACACTGGGCCGAGATGGTAGTTTTTTTGGCCAAAACTAAAATAAACTAAATTATTAAATTAAAAAAAGCGAATGCACTATTGTATTAAGTATGACTTGATGCACCTTGTCTGTAATTTTTGTAAAAATCGGTACACCCATTCTCTTGGAATGATCCATCAAAGATAAAATATGTATGCTTAAATCTCCATATACCGTAATCAAAAAAGCTAGCAAATTTATACATTATTAAGATGGGACCTTGTTTTTTTTTTTTGGGATTAATTTATTTGACAAAGGGAAGTACAACATGTAAATGGGTATGAACAGCTCTTTTTCCCTATTTTTTTTTTTGATAATTTTTGATATTTTTATATAAATTTTGAAAAATTGTTCCATTTGATATAGTTGTTCCAAAATGTTCCGCGACATAATCTAAAAGTTAGGATGCCAAAATGTTCGTCGGTTTACTAGCTTTCAGACTGACCTGCCCGCTTTTGCCCGTTTTTCCATCTGCGTATATAATATCAATAGAAAGGGAGATGAACAAGTCTAAAATTGTTAAAATGAGCCTTTTTTATTGAATTAAATTAATTTTATGAATTAACAATTTTCAAGATTTTCCTAAAGTACATACATAGTGTTTTTCTATATTAATATGGGATAAAATGAAACCTGGTTACCCAAAAACCCGAATACAAAAAAAAAACCGGTTACGAGAAAAACCCGGTTACACGAAAAATATTTTTTTTTATCGTATTAAAATTTGTTTTAATACATTGAAAAAAAAAATAATTACCCGGTTAGGCGGTCCTGACAGCTTTTTGAAAGAGTGTGGAACTTTTGATAACGATGAGTTAAAAAAAGTGTTTCTAATTTTTTTCTAAATTTTATTTCCATTACATTTTTTAAAACGGGCACAAGCTGGCAACTATTATGGAAAGTGTGGATAGGAAGAATAATTCTGGCCCAGACAGTTTTTTGAAAGGGCGTGGAACTTTTGATAACGATGAGTTTAAAAAATTGGTTTAAATAAAAAAATATTTTATTTTTTCAAATTTTTAATATTTCAATAACATTTGCCTAAACGGGCACAAGCGGGCAACATTTTTAGATAGAAGGGATAAAAAGGAAAATTTTGGCCCAGACAGTTTTTTGAAAGGGAGTGGAACTTTTGATAACGATGGGCTTAAAAACGGGGTTTACAAAAAAAATCAGATTTTTATAAACTCTTATTTCAATTAAATTTTTGAAATCGGGCACAAGCGGGAAATTTTTTTGGAAAGTGCAAATAAAAAGGATAATTCTGGCTCAAACAGTTTTTTGAAAGGGCGTGGAACTTTTGTTCACAATGAGTTTTAAAAAAGGGGGTTTTCACAAACAATTTTTAATTTTTTTTTTAATTTTTGGTATTTTAATCCCATTTGTGTAAACGGGCACAAGCGGGTAAGTTTTTTATAAGGTGGGGTTAAAAAGGCTAATTCTGGCCCAGGCAGTTTTTTGAAAGAGCGTGGAACTTTTGATGAGTTTAAAAAGGGGGGTTTCAGAAAAAAAAACTAATTTTTTCAATTTTTTATTAGCCCTTATTAGAAGTAATTTTTTTTTTTTGAAAACGGGCACAGACGAGTAACTTTTTTGGAAAGTGCTGATAAAAAGAGTAATTCTGGCCTAGACAGTTTTTTGAATGGGCATGGAACTTTTTATGACGATAACTTTAAAAAGGGGGTTTTTAAAAAAAGACAAATTTTTTCCAATTTTTTAAAAACTTGTTTCAATTTAATTTTTGAAAAATGGCACAAGCGGAAAAGTTTTTTGGAAAGTGGGGATAAAAAGGATAATTCTGGCCCAGAGAGTTTTTTGAAAGAGCGTGGAACTTTTGATGAGTTTAAAAAGGGAGTTTTCAGAAAAAAATTATTTTTTCCAATTTTTTATTAGCCCTTATTAGAAGTAAATTTTTGAAAACGGGCACAGGCGGGCAACTTTTTTGGAAAGTGCTGATAAAAAGGGTAATTCTGGCCCAGACAGTTTTCTGAAAGGGCGTGGAACTTTTTATGACGATGAGTTTATAAAGAGGGTTTTCAAAAAAAATGTTTTTTCAATTTTTTATAAGCTCATTTTTCAATTCAATTTTTGAAAACGGGCACAAGCGGGTAACTTTTTTGGAAAGTGCTGATACAAAGGATAATTCTGGTCCAGACAGTTTTTTGAAAGGCCGTGGAACTTTCCATAACGATGAGTTCTTAAAAGGGGGTTTTCAAAAACGAAATATTTTTTTCATTTATTAAATTCCATTTTTGAAAACGGGCACAAGCGGGAAACTTTTTTGGAAAGTGTAGATAGAAAGAATAATTCTGGCCCAGACAGTTTTTTAAAAGGGCGTGGAACTTTTGATAACGATGAGTATAAAAAGGGGGTTTTCAAAACAAAAACATTTTTTTTTTTTTTTCAATTTTTTATAAACTTTTTTTCAATTATATTTCGGAAAAAGGTATATTCACGTGATTTAAATGAAAATCATTCACGCTCACGAGTGAATCACGTTATTTTTAAACTTTTTTTTCAATTCAATTTTTAAAAACTTTTATATCACGTGATTTAAGTGAAAATCACTCACTCTCACGCGTGAATCACGTTGTTTTTTGAGGCACGCAAATCACGGGACCAGAGACCATCTCCAATTCAAAAACATAAACAAAAGACAAGTGTCTCTTCATTTGTTTCATCTATAACATCTGTAAATTTTATTAAAAATTAAGTGTCCACCCTGAAACAGTTTCCTTGTAGGTCCGATTCCAAAAAGTTTCAAGTCACTTATTTATTACCCTAATATAGGCTTATATTCTGAATTTCAACAAAATCGATTAACATTTACGACCTGTAGAGACTTTTGGCCAAAAAACCTACCATCTCGGCCCAGTGTGCACTGAACCGATCTGGCTGAAATTCAATACGAACTAGGCCAGAGGAACGACAAATATATATGCCAAGCTCCAGCATCCTCAGAGTTGGCTTTCGAAAGTTAGCGGGTTTTTTATCTCGTAAATTCACGAAAAACCCTTGCCGAAATTCAGTCTTTTGCTCATAACTTTTGAAAAATGTTAAAAAAAATGTTTTCGCGAAAAAAAAATTTGGTGAAAAAAGAAATTCGCGATTTTTTTTGTAAAAAAAATATGTTCGTATTTGTTTAACCCTGCTGTTAGGTTAAGCCCATTTGGTCCAATTTTTGGATTGTTTCCTTTGTAACTTTTGAACGGTGATATATACTGCCTTAGTTTTTTTGCTCATGGGGTATTTTTATAAAACAATGTTATTTACAAAAAATCTAGGTTCTGACTTATACCAGGACTGAGAAAAATAAAAAGTTACGTTTCTTAGGTTAAGGGACCATTTGGTCCATAGTATATTTTCTCCTGGATTTCGATAGCTGGAGCCCATGAAACGTCGATTTTAGAAAATAGAATGCACGCATTCAAAGCGGGTATTGTGGCAAAACTTTTGAAATGGCGACGGCCATGTAATGCATTACCATGTAATGCATAGCAAAACAAAATGCATTTTTTCCCTATCGCTTACCATAGGCATAACTTTTTTGTATTTTTCACGCATTATGTAAACCTCATGCGCTACTTTGAGTCTTATCCCAAACAAAAATAATCCAGTATAGAATAAGGCAACCTTACAATACCCTATACTTGATTGATTCTTTTTGTTTGGGATGTCACTCAAAGTAATGCATGAGTTTTACATAATGCATGAAAAATAAATATAGTGAATGCCTATGGTAAGCGGTAGGCGAAAATTAATGCACATTTTTAAATTTTTATTTGGCTATGCATTACATAGCCGTTACCGTGTTTAAGATTTTGCTGGGATATCAAGTATGTTTGCAAATACAACGGTAGGCCATCGATTTCTTGCGCGTTTTGTGCTGTAGGAACCAACCATTTGATCAGCAATATCCACGCCACCTAAATGAGATGAATCATTAGAAATTATAGGAAAAAACAAAACTAACATATGCACCTTTTGTTGAATTGTAATACAAAACAATCTCAAAATAAAGAATATGATTAAAGGGAATCCCTCAACAAATGTTTACATTAGCTGTGTTGAGTAGAGATGGGTGCTGGTCACGTGATTTGCGTGGTTCACGTGAATCAAGCTTGACTCACGCTTCAGCGAAAGTCTAGTTAATTACGATAATCATGCTTGAGTGAGTGTGATTCCAAAACTTTTATGTGTGAGTGATTAGAAAGCAAGCCTAATTTTTGCGTGAGTGCCATTTTTCTTGCGTGATTCAATATATTTTTTTGTATTGTTTTCAGTTTTATTTATAGTTTTATTTTTTTTTTCGTTTAGCAATCAGTTAAAATTCAAATTAACGTTCTGCTAATATATGAAAAGCATTTTTTTTAATTTCCTTAAAATTGTGTATTTGTAAGTGAATATTGCGTGAATTGGAGTGAGCGTATTTATGAATCACGTGAGTCACGCTTGAGCGTAAATTATTTAAGTTTTACTGACGTGAGTAGTAAGTGAGCATGAGTAAAGAAAAAAATCGAGTGAGTGATTCATGAGTGATTATAATATATCTTGCGTGAGCGTGACCCAAAATTCACTCACGAACCCATCTCTAACGTTGAGTTAAGCTTAAATTAATAATATTTAGGTAGAAATGATCCAAAATATATACAAATATATTATTAAATTGTTATTTTGTTTTAATATTGAAGTATGGACCAAATGGTCCACTAACCTAACATTCGTAAGTTTTTTCTAACCTAACAGCAGGGTTAAATACCATTCGATATTTAATTCTGTTCACATACGACAACCAGCAGCTGAATTAAAGCATTTTGTATTTTGAGGTTATGCTGAATGTACCATTTTCGTGAACAACTTTTGAACCGCTAAACCGATATCGCTCAAATGCAATACCAAAATTCTAGGGGCAACAACATCTTTGGGGGGGGGGGGGGATGGCTTTGTGTAAAACCTTCCCCCTCCTAAATATATTAACAAATTATTTTGTATGCTTTTTGCACGGTAGTAACACAACTGCAGTACAAAATTATTTCAGTGCCCTGAAAAGAGGGCCAAAAAAATAACCTTTTCTAATCCCCCAGGTCCAGATGCAAGACTTTGAACTTCTGCTAGCATAAAAATGTTTCATTTGTTTAACAAAAACACAAAAAATCATGTAAAAAATGGTGTTTTTAAGAGGTTGGTTTAGTTCTTCAAGAAGAAATTTTATTTCTCCTGGTCCGATTTTGCTCATTTACGAACTCAACATGCCATGAAATACAAAACATTATCGTGCCAAACTTCGGGAGTCTGTGCTTTTATTTTGAACTGCATCGTGTTAACTACAGACGGACGGACAGACGGACATCGCTCGAAAACCTTAGAATCAAATAGAAATGACAAATTTAACAATAATGGATCTAATTATTAGTGTCCGACCGAATGCACCTTTTTTGGCCGAAGCCGAATATTCGGCTAAATTTTCACTATTCGGCCAAACCGAAGCCGAATATTAAAAAAAAAAACATTTATGTAGTAAAAACAAGAAAAAAATAAAACTCGACTCGGCGGGATACTCAAATGCATGAGAATGTTGTCTAGAATGATTTTATTTTAAGCAAAATTTTTTTTGGACATTTTTGTAAAAAAATATATTTTAGAGTGTAAATTTTTTTCGAGCGAAAATTTTTTTTGAATGTAAAAAATGTTTTTAGTTGCAAAAACACTTAGTGAAATGTTTTTGTGGCTTACTAATGTGATTCAAAGTTTGTTTAGTGTGTTTTTCAACACGTGAGCACAAATATTATACAATTATTCGGTATTCGGCCTATTCGGCCAAAATTGTGGCCGAAGCCGAAAAGTGTCCGAATAGTGCTTTTTGGCCGAAGCCGAATATTCGGTCGGACACTACTAATTATTCATCTGTCATCACTAGTGTCATCCTATTTTACAAAATGTATATGTTAAAACTGTAAAGTCCTTTTAAAAGGAAACAGGATCAAGGAATGAAAAACTGTAAATGCAGTTTTACTCCATTTGATCTCTAATTTCAGACGTATATCATCAGGTTCATGTTTAATCTTGGCTGTTGGACGGTGTTATCAAACAAGTATTTTTGTAAAAAGTGCTGTATAGATAATTTATCAGGCTTTAATTAAAGCTTAATGCCGTCCAGATTGAGTAAATATTAAATGTGCAACTAGGTACACCCCTTTTTAAGCAAATTTAGGTTGTGTTAAAATGGCCCGAGTAAAAATAAACATATATAACAATATATAACTTTATACAAACATAATAAATCATATATGATTATACATCCCGTGAAGTATTTTCTAATTTTTTTAAATGCAGTCATATGTTGTAATATATAATTTAATCATGATTCGGATTAAAAGTTATACGGTTGATATAAATATATGAAATAATATTAGGGCCAATACAAAATTTGCTTTTCTGTATAATTTAATATAAAATTATATATAGCATATTCTGTTCCATATATAAATGTTTCCAATTAACCAAAAATGTTCTAAGTTTTTTAAGCAAAGTATAAGAAACTTTTAAAATGTTCCTAAAGATTTCCTTGTTAGGGTTATGTATATCACCTATCTGGTTCGAAGCGTACCCAAACATTTTTTTTGTTTTAGAAAATTATATGTTTGGTGAATGTATCGTTGACCTGTGGTGTAACTCACCCAAACCAAAACACACCAAGATTTTTTATGTTTTTATGCAATTAGATCTAATTGGATCCAATGAAATATGGCAATGTCTGGTCAAAACTCGGATGAAATCGAATCATATTTTATACAAGTTGATCTTTTTTAATGCAAAAACATCCACCATTATTCGGATTAAATTGCGTATAAATATATATAGTGTTATATATCATTATGTATTGCATCATATAAAAATTTTTACTCGGGGGTGACAAAATCGAGTAATTACGTCTCACTTCTCTTCATTTTGAACTTTAAAAATCGTTAACACAAAAATCCTAGCTGATTCTGTTTTTGAGTTATTGCTAAATAATTACACTGTTCGGTAACAAAAACCTCCCAGTGAAATATTTAACTGAGATTTTACTCTCCTGAATCCACATCTGCCATTTAATTTTTTCTTTTGAATTGCAGTTTTGGAATCAGAGATCGAACATAATAGTGGACCCCCAAAAGTGCGAAATTATGTTTTTTTTTTTGACTTTTTAACAGCGAATATCTCAAAAACGATACATGCTAGAAAAATATTGGATGGCAGATTTGGATTCAGAAGAGCAAAATCTATAAGAATAAGTTGGATATTTTACTGGGATGTTTTTGTTGTCGAACAGTGTAATTATTTAGCAATAACTGAAAAACAGGATCAGCTAGGATTTTCATATTAACGGTTTCTAAAGCTCAAAATAAAGAGAAGTGAAATGCGATTATCCATTTTGGTCACCATTTTAACACAACCTAAACTTGCTTGAAGAGGAGTGTGTGGGGTCAAATTGGAAATTATTTAAAGACTTTTTTTCGGAAATTTTTTAAAAATATTTTAAAGTCGATTTCTTCGAAGCCCAAAAATTAAAAATATAAAAAACGGTCCAATAGTTTATATTTAGTTATTCACAAATTTTTCCAACGCCTCAAACAAAAATAAAATAAATAAAATTTAAATACAGTAGAAGAAATCCACATTTTTTTTACCTCCAATTCTTTTGACCACCAAATTTTTGTAAACAAAGAAAATGTTTAATTTTTTTCAGATCTCATTGCTAAGCACATATTTTGGTGTACTAAAATTAATAAACAATAAAATCTTTTCCTTGTTTCCAAAAGTGGTGATCAATAGAATTGGAGATCAAAACGGAATTTTTCTGCTGTATTTAAAAAATTTTAAAATTTTTTAAATTTATGTTTGAGCTTGAAAAAAATCGACTTCAAAATATTTTTAAAAAAAATTCTAAAAAAGCTCTTTATTTTAATTTTCATTTCGACCCTCGTAGCACATTTAATATTTACTCAATAGATCGATATCAGATAAATTAATTTGAATTTTGAATTAATTTCAGGGACTTTTTTGAGATCATTTCAATGTTAAAAAAAAAATTATAACTAATTGTTAACAAAATTGTTTAACAATATTTTTTAACAAAATTCCATTTATAAAAATTTACGTCAAAACCTTTAAAAAACTGTCAAAAATCTACTGACAAATTCTCAATATTTTTAGGTGAAGGCTGTAATTGTTTTGTTTCTTAAAACACACACAACATCTTTTTCAATTGTTCAGGTCAGTATTTAGAGATAGAGATCTCAACTAACTAGCAATGAAACTATTAATATGAAAGAAACATCAGCAAATAATTGTGATAGGTGACCTTAAAAATGCTAAACTAAATTTGCAAAAAAAAAATTAATAAGAATTTTTAAAAACAATTGGAATATAACAAAAAAATTTACAAAAATTAAGTTAAAATAAGTGTTTAACCGAATAGTTCGGCCAAAATTATTTATTTGTCAGAAATCGTTATTTAAAAGTATTTTCGACAAATTTTGTCTGATGGACCGATTTTTGTAGGGGAAATTAAAGACGATTTTGATTGTTAAATTTAAGGGTGTGGCCGATGATAGACACTTTTTTACAGACCGTTAAACTTTTTTCACTAATTTTCGGCTTTGGCCTTAAATTTGAACTCATCTTTGAATTCACCTTTAAATTTGAAATTCCGAATTACCTTCAATTCCGCTAATATCAAAAATTTTTAAAGTACCGAACCGTTCGTTCGAACATTTGCTAAAAAAATTAATTATTTTTTGGTTTGGAAAATTTTCAATTTAACCTAATTTATAAATGTCAGGGTTGTTAATTTTCAATGTCTCATTTGGAATATATAATTTTTTTTTAATTTTTATTCTACGAAAATATTGAAAAATAATATGATTTTCCTTTCTTCTACCTAATTTTTTCGTTCACTAATTTACTGCCAACAGGATGGTTGGTGTGTTTTTACTCATAATATTATGTCATTTATTTATTTTATGTACGTAAATCAACAAACATTTTTTTGACAGCTGTCAATTTAGTTCTGTTCATTGAAAAATTTCTTATTAAAAACAAAAGAAAATGACAATTTGCACACCATTAGGTGGGTAAACTTTATGTACTAATGGATTTCCTGTCTTTAAAGGAAAAAAAAAAAAGTAAAATATTTTAACGAATTTAAGGGAAAACATGTTTCAATCACACAAATGTGTTTTATTGGAATAAAAAAAAAGTACAGTTAGCTACCTTTCCCCTCACCAGGTGCGGATTCACGGCCTGTCGAACGTATTAATGCCTTCCACAATGTTAACAAGATTATTTGGACAAAAAAACACTTTTTGAAAAAATTTATTTTTTTTTTTTTGGTGAAAAAAAATCCGCCAAGTTTTTTTTTTTGCAAAAACTAAGTTTGTTCTTTTTTAAATACCATTCGGCATTGAATTCTGCTCACAAATGTCAACCAGCAGCTGAATTAAATCATTTTGTATTTTTAGGTTATGTGGAATGTACTAAAATTTTCATAGTATCGCCGGTCCTCTTCACATGTGTGGACCCTAATGGGTCCTAACTTTGGATCCAAAAAAGTTAGCATTCCCGAAAATTTTAAAACGCTCATATCTCGGTAAATATTACCGACACAACAAAAAGTCCAAAAGCATTTTTGAAGCTCTCAACACGTAGAACAAGACCGCAAAATAATCAAAAGCTCTCCGAGTAATATTTTTGAAGTTATCGAACAAGACCGCAAAATAAGCTCTCAGAGTAATATTTTTAAATTTATCGAGTTTTTTAATTCTCAAAACCCCAGTGGTCCCCTAAAATCACGTATCTCTAAAACTAAGCAAGGTAGAGCGAAACGGACACAAATTTTGGATCAAAAACTATGACGATTTTTAAGGAACCCAACAAGGTCTTGGGCCATCGGGGTCTGGACCTATCGGGTCCAAACCTAATGGGGCCCTTAAATTAGTATAAACTTAATTGAAATAAAAAAAATTGCAGTTAACTAATTTTTGGCAAAACATTTTTGCTAACTTTACCAAAAAAATTGTGGGTTCAAAATCAGCAAATTTTCTTGTAGGTTTACAAGCTTTTTTTTGCTAACATTACAGTTTTTTTTTTTTGAGTGTAAATATGTTAAGTTTCAGTCTTAAAAAAATAAAAATCAATAATGCAAATCCGTCCTGAATTTTCCGAAAATTTTTTTTAGTATAAACTTTTAAATGAACTAATATCAGCAGATTTAACATTTTTTTTTTAATTTTTTGCTGTAGTATGCAGTATTTAAAATTATTTTTAATTACACTGCGTGACAAAACTAATCACTATTTTAGAAAACAAGAGGTACGACCATCATTTCAGTATATTTCGGACATGCTGAATCGAATGGCGTACTCCGTTTTTCGATGTATGGTACAGTTTTCTAGTAAAATGTCATTAAAGATGATTTTCAGTTGCTTTTTTAACAAAAAAAATTCCAAAGCTAATGATTTTTAAATTTTATGGCATGGAAAACAAAGATATAACTTGTAGCAATATTTCTAATATAAATTTGGTTTAAAGCTTTTCATCTTGAGCCCTTAAATTCGCGGATTTCTTCATTTTTTTAAGTTTTCGCGAAATTAACCGCTAAATTCGTCTCTGATAAAAAACTTGCGTTTTGTGGATCATAAAGGCGTCCATGACACTACGAATAGTGGACAAAAAACATCTATGTTGTATGGACCATCATTATGAAAATCGGAAAAACCGTTTTTTTGTATATGGCAGCATCACTTTAGGATATGATTTGAGGCTTCATCTTTTAGTATATAATGTGGGAACCTTAAAAAATAAACTGACCCAAAATTTGTACAAAAAAGTTTTCATTTGCAAAAGTTATCTTAACAAAAACTAAGCCTACTTGGCGTATCGGTCTAGAGTGATTGTACGTTACAAGCAGTTAATAGCAAAGTATTACAGATGATGATGAGTTCAATCCTTGTCGGCTGCGATCTGTAAATAATTTTCACATATAGAGTTTTATTGACTATTAACTAAATAAATTTGACATTAAAAGTTTTTCTGAAGATTACACTGTGCTACACCAAAAATATGCAGGGGTTCTCATATAAAAATTCGGGTTGGTTGGAGTCCATAGAGTACTGATATACTCATAGTTTTTCTGGATCACTTCGTTAAGTACGTTTTTTATTGGCAAATGTGTTGGAAAACGGAAATTCTTAAATTACAACTTTAAAAAATTATTACTTTGTTAGTTTACAACCGATTTTCGATTTTATGAATTTTTTTTAAAGGTATAGGTCTTACCTTTCAAACAAAACAAAAATATTAAAAATCGATCAAGAATTGGCGGAGCTACGATCGCTTAAGTAAAAGAAAACCGAATTTTTTGAAAAATTTGTAATATTCTTTACACTCTAAGTTGAAAGTGAATCATTAAACAATTTTTTTGAATTTTTTGTAAAAAAGTATAGTAAAGTGGCTTTCCAAAACACCAAAAAACATAACAATCGGTTAAAAAATGAATCAGTTATGCTAAGTTTTGTGATAGGACATTTTTAATTTTTTTCGGAAACGCTTGTAATTCAAGCATTATTCATAAATCTTGTTACTAGTAGTAATTTTATGCGCATATGCATATAAACTAGAGATGGGAACGTAATTAGATTTGTGCGTGATTCACACATGATCAGAAGTGAGCGTGATTGAAAATTAATTTTACTCACGTGGTTGTTAGTGAGTGTCAGTGTGAGTGGAATAAAAAAATGGGCGTGTCAGTTACTTCCAAATCCTATTTATAATTTTTTGGGTTTGTTTAAAAAATATCAGTGTTACTTCTTAAACAAAAAAATATTGAGAATAGGTTAAAAACAGGCTAAGGTGCGTTTGTTTAAGTAAAAATCCTTTTTTGAAGAGTTATACCTGCAACATTTTTATGACAGAAAAAGCTGTGCGCTTGCAAACATGTTTTTTTAAAACGAAATTGCTAAAATTGTGGGATCATTTGATGGAAATTTTACCTGTTTATAAATATACATGTGAGGCATTCCACACCAAATGTTCAGTGAGAAAAAAATTGTGTACCAAAATTTTTCAATGGGTCCCGGGTAAAAAAGTTTTTTATATAACTAGGGTGAGATTTCCATGCAAATGCATGTTTTTTGTCGAAAGCCTAAAAACGATATCGACCAATTATCTTTCCGAATCAAGAGATTTGCATTAAATGGCATCGATTTGTTTTCGCATATTTTGCATATTTTGGTGAAAATACATATTTTTGCATATTTTGATTTTAAATGCATATATTGTGCATATTTCGAACATTTAAGTGCATATTATTGCATATTTTGGCATAAATTAGCAAAAACACAAATTGAAATTAATTTTTTTCAAAAACTATTTTAAATTTTTAAAATTTATTTTGAAAATCAGAAAAATTACTTTTTTTCTTCTCAATTTTTTTTTATAGATTTTCTTAATTTTTAAAAAAATCTTGCTAGACAAACATCTGATCTTTAAAAAAAAAAAAAAAACAAAAAAAACAAAAGTGGCCGGATTTTTTATAAATTGACTTTTTTAAAAAATGGAAAATTTCAGAACGGGTTCTGAAAATTTTCCAAAAAAATTTTAATCGATAGCCGATACAAAACTATACAAGAATGTAAATTTTTGAGATTTTGGTGCATTTCGTTTTTATTTGATATATATTTAAACAAGTTACAAACTTGACCATTTTTCCAATATTTGACCACGCCTCCTAAGCCCAGTTTTTGAAAAATTGAACAACCAAAAACGTAATTTTCTTACGAGGCATTCCACACCAAATGTTCAGCAAAAAAAAAAAGTTGTGTCGTGTCAATATGAAATGATTTTCAAAGTATTCGCTCTTAGGGTACTATTAAATAACAAAAATAAAATTTAAGTTTTTTCAAAAAGTGGGCCTTGTAGGCGTGGTCAAAAATTGAAAATATCTAACTTTTTTGCCTGAGCATCTTTACTTCAATATTTATGCAAATTAAATGAAACACAGTAAAGTCTTAAAGACAAAAGCTGTTTATAGATTTTTGAATGTGCTATCAATAAAAGCTGAATGGGCTATCAATAAAAGCTAAGAAAATGAAAATTGGAACATTTTCAGAAGAAGTTCTGAATTTTTTAAATTTAAACTTAAACTTTATTTATCAAAAAAATGCCGCAATTTTATTTGTTTTTTATTTTTTTAAAAAAAGTTAAAGGAATTTTCTATCTGATCTGAAATTTTTAGAGATGTGTTTTGCCTTGTTTTCGAAAAATCAAAATTCAAAAATTGCAACACGCTTATTTTATACAATAATGGTATTTAAAACGTGTGCGTATGAGTAATATCAATACTTAAAAAATATTTTAAGAGGCGATGGTAGCGTGAGTGAGTTTTTAATAACGATTACGCACGCTTATAAAAGAAAAAATTTAGTCACGCACGATATTTTATTTTGCTCACGCTCATTCACGCACACGTGAGTAGAAAAAATAAGTTACGGTCACGATGTTCACGTGAGCGTGAGTAAAATAAAATATCGTGCTTGAATATTTTTTTTCTTTCATTAGCGTGCGTGATCGTGAATAAATACTCAGGCAAAAAAGTTTGATATTTTTAATATTTGACCACGCCTACAAGGCGCACTTTTTGAAAAAAACTTAAATTTTATTTTTTTTATTTATTAGTACCCTAAGAGCGAATACTTTGCAAATGATATCCCATTGAAACCACTATGGTTTTTCTGTAGTGGAACAGTTGGTGTGGAATGCCTCACATGGCTATCCATACAACCCATTTAAAAATTTACGGTTCACATGTTTTTTTTTCGCTGAACATTTGGTGTGGAATGCCTCATACGTATATTTATAAACAGGTAAAATTTCCATCAAATGATCCCACAATTTTACCAATTTCGTTTCAAAAATGTCAAATGTTTTTTGTCATAAAAATGTTGCAGGTATAACTCTTCAAAAAAGGTTTTTTACTTAAACAAGCGCACCTTAGCCAGTTTTCAACCGATTCACAATATTTTTTTGTTTAAGAAGTAACACTGATATTTTTTAAACAAACCCAAAAAATTATAAATAGGATTTGGAAGTAACTGACACGCCCATTTTATTCCACTCACACTGACACTCACTAACAACCACGTGAGTAAAATTAATTTTCAATCACGCTCACTTCTGATCATGTGTGAATCACGCACAAATCTAATTACGTTCCCATCTCTAGTTTATATGCATATGCGCATAAAATTACTACTAGTAACAAGATTTATGAATAATGCTTGAATTACAAGCGTTTCTGAAAAATTTAAAAATGCCCTATCACAAAACTTAGCATAACTCATTCATTTTTAAACCGATTGTTATGTTTTTTGGTGTTTTGGAAAGCTACTTTACTATACTTTTTTACAAAAAATTAAAAAAAATTGTTTAATGATGCACTTTCAACTTAGAGTGTAAAGAATATGACAAATTTTTCAAAAAATACGTTTTTTTTTTACTTAAGCGATCGTAGCTCAGCCAATTCTTGATCGATTTTTAATATTTTTGTTTTGTTTGAAAGGTAAGACCTATACCTTTAAAACAAATCCATAAAATCGAAAATCGGTTGCTAACTAACAAAGTAATAATTTTTTAAAATTGTAATTTAAGAATTTCCGTTTTTCAACACATTTGCCAATAAAAAACGTACTTATCGAAGTGATCCAGAAAAACTATGAGTATATCAGTACTCTATGGACTCCAACCAACCCGAATTATCATATGAGAACCCCTGCATAAATTATTTTTGGTCTTTTGTAGCACAGTGTTATTATAACTGGATAATATGAAACTAGTAAGAAACAAACCAGGATGTCTAAATTTTTAGAAAAATTAAAATTTTTCTTTCACACTTTTCTCAATTCAAAACCATATATAACAAATCAAAAAATTATAATACATAATTATAATTAGAGCCTGAGCTCGACTGTCTTTACAGAAAAACAATAAAAACTATAATTATTGTATCGCAAACACTGAAATAATAGTTTTTGTTAAGATAACTTTTGCAAATGAAAACTTTTTTGGCCAAATTTTTGGCGAGTTAGTTGTTTAAGGTTACCACATTATATACTAAAAGATGGAGCCTTAAATCATCTCGTAAAGTGATGCTGCCATATACAAAAAACGGTTTTTCGCGATTTTCATCATGATGGTCCATATAATATAGCTGTTTTTCCCCCACTATTCGTATTGTTAGGGATGCATTTTTGATTCATTAAAAGCAAGTTTTTTATCAAAGACCAATTTGGCTGTTAATTTCGCTAAAAGCTTAAAAAATGAAGAATTTCGCGAATTTAAGTGCTTAAATTGAAAAGCTTTAAACCAAATTTGCATAAGAAATGTTGCTACAAGTCATATCTTTGTTTTCCATGTCATAAAATTTATACACCATTTACTTTGCAAATATTTTTGCTAAAAAACTGGCTCGAAATCAGCAAATCTTTAACGACATTTTGCAAGAAAACTGTACCATACATCGAAAAACGGAGTACGCCATTCGAATCAGCATGTCCGAAATATATAGAAATGATGGTCGTAACTCTTGTTTATTTTCTAGTGTTCCGCAGTGTTATTTATTCTTTCTGGACTTTTAACATGTCATTATCACAAATAATCCGTTTATTTTTTTTCTTTCGTTAAGTGTTTTGCTTTTAGTCTATCTGTCTGAATGGTTTGTTGTTTGGTGTTTTTTTTTTTTTAAATATTTTCATTTATCAGTTCAAATTTGTTTTTAACATTTTTTTACTTGTCCTGTTCTAAACACATGTTAAAGCATTTAAAGAATTATTTAAAAAAAAAAATAAATAAATAAAAATTTACATAAACAAAATAACGATAGTAAAATTTACAATATTCTTTTTACATTTTGAGTCTGTTTTTTTATTTCCAATCTATTGTTTATATTGCACCATTAACAATCATACCAGACCAGAGACCGTACCGAACCAACAACCACTCCCTTGGGTATTTGAATATTTTACAAATTTGCCCTCACTTGACCCTTAAACAAATACTCTGTTCACTATTATTTTCTATGGTTTCAATTTGTTATTCTTTCTTTGTTGCTCTTTTTCTGTTGTAGTTATTGATAGTATTATTAATTTCAGTTTTCTATTTTTTTTTTTTGCGTTCAATATTAGAAATCAAAACATTTAATTGGTTATTCATTTGAATATCAAAAAATAGCTTTTCGATAGAAGTACTTGATATCAACATTATCAATCCATTACCTTTAATTGGAAATTATTGTATAAAAAAAATTTTATATCAATGATGATAGGATTTATAAAAAGAATTTTAATCAAAATTTTATGAGTTTTTAATAAATACATCAATTTGTTTTTTTTCATTAATTGTTAATAAAAAAAATGTTAAAAATAATTTTATTGGGAGAAAAATCATTAAGGGTATTCATTACGCAATAAACATGATACTTTTAAAAAAGCTTCCAAAAAGCTTTCAAAAATCAGAAAACAGTAGGTATTATCTTCGCACACAAATTAGAACACAAGCTAATTTTTGAAAAAGGAGAATCCTTTATAAAAAAATTAAAATTTTAAGTTTTTAAATAATTTTTGCTACACTTATTATAAAACCTTTGTTTCAATCAGCAGCAAAATCTGCTGCGACCTAGACTATCCACACAGAAATTTATCAAACTGTGATTGCTAAAATCAGCAGATTTTTATGTCTCAAAATGGGTGTATTTTTAGCAGATTTTTCTGCTGATTAGATAAAAATTGTATTTTAAGACATATAAACTTTTAATGATTTAACATTTCTAAAGTAAATTGTTCAAAATAATTTTCAAATTTGTTTTGAAAAAAATAAAATAATCCCTACTATAATGTGTAAGTGTCTATTTGAAATATAAACCAAAAAAGTTAAATCTCTTTATTTTTATGATGACTACCACTTCAATATTTTATGACACCCCTCCTTTCTAGTGCTTGTAATGATTGTTTAATCATAAAATAATTTGCATTTCAATATTACAACATGAAAGCAACTAACGAAATATGTACGACAATAGCCCAGCAGTAGTCTGGCCATAAATTTTTGACTGCCTGCTTTGGTCTGCCTGCCTATTTCCTAACCAGTAGCTGCTAATCTAACTATAAAATAGAGTCATAAAATTTAGCTCTATACTTAAATCCTTAGTCATTATCTAAAATATATTTTTTTTTTTTCATTTTTCTATTTTAAAATCATTAAATCCATCGGTTTTACTACTTTTATGTTCAGCAACAAACAGATTTAAAGAGAGATTATGTTGGTTGGTATGACGATGATGATGACGTTGGCGGTATTGGCTATTAATTTGCACTTTAGAAGAAATTAGTTAAGAGTTTTTGTGTTTTCCGTCTGCTGGAAAGCCTTTAGTGTTTTTATTTTGTCATTTAGTTAATGAAATCTGTATTTTTTGATTTATGTTCTAATTTATAGATTTTTGTCATATAATTTTTAGAAAATTGCAACATTGTAAAAAAAGGAAATGGGATTTTTTGTATGCACAACTTCTAAAAAAAACATTTATTTTTGGAAAGTTCGGAAACATGTTGAAAAATTCACACAAAATTTAAAATAATTCTCGAAAATTTTAATAATTGACAATAAATAAACCAGGAAAATTCCTCAAAAGTTATGAAAATTCAGAAAAAAATTAAAAAAAGATAAAATTTAGGAAAACTCGGATAAATGATAAAAAGTTTAAAACAGAAAAAGTTCTGAAAATATTAAAAAAAATTTTGAAAATATTGAAAAGTCTGAAAAATTCGCAAAAATTTTTAAAAATTCGGAAAATTTTTTATAAATTCGGAAAAAATTTAAAAACTCTAGAAAGCTCAAGATAATTTCAGTATTATAAAATAAATCCGAAAAATTTAAAAATTAAGGAAAAATTAGTAAAATTAAAAAAAAACCTAGAAAGTTCAAAAATTTTTTTAGAAAATTCGGAATCATGTTTGAAAATTAGGAAAAAAATTTAAATAATTTTCGAAAACTGAAGAATCAAGATAATTCCGCAAAAATTAGCCTAAAATTTTAATAAGATTATTGCAAAAAACTTTATTTAAAAGGAAATTACTTTTGAAAAAAAAAAACAAGTGAGAGTGTTAAATTCGGCTGTGCCGAATCTTTTATACCCCCCAAAATGTAAAAAAAAATAAAAAAAAAAATGGTCAGGGGCGTTTGTTTTTTTTTTGGGGGGGGGGGGGGGGGGGGTGATGGGGGTCAGTGGGGGACGTTGAGAGCACCTTCCCATCCCGATAAATATAGCAAATATTTCATTTATTTAACAAAAATACAAAAAAAAAGCATTTAAAAAAAAAATGTATTTTTTCAGAGATTGGTTCAGTTCTTCAAGGGGGAACTTTTTTTTCCCCTGAGCCGATTTTGCCCATTTACGAACTTAACCCGCCTAGGACCATAAGACATAGTCATGCCAAATTGCAGCAGGCTAGCTCTTTTATTTTGGACTGTATCATGCCATCTACAGACAGACAGACAGACGGACGGACATTCACAGAATGTCTTAGAATCGATCATGGATCAATAATTTATATACTTTATGGGGTCCCCGACCGATATTTCGATGCGTTACAAACGGAATGACAAAGTGAGTATCCCCCATACTGTGGTTGGAGGGTATAAAAAAATTAAAAAAAAATTCGCAAAAAAAAATTTTGTGAAAAAAATTCTTTTTTGTCAAAAAATATGTTCGTACTTGTTTAAATACCATTCGGTATTGTGTTCACATATATCAACCAGCAGCCGAATTGAAGCATTTTGTATTTTTAGGTTATGTTGAATGTACCCAAATTTTTGAGGTGTCCTTACATTTTCGTTCATAACTTTTGAACCGCTGAACCGATATCGCTCAAATCCAAACTGCTCGGGAGAACTTCCAATATTTTAAGCTTCCGTCATCTCCGTGTAATATTTTGGCCGTGATCTCCATTTCCACAGACAGACAGACGGACATCGCTAGAATGTCTTAAAATCGACCTCTGATCAATTATATATGAGGGGTTCTTCGTCAACCGGGCCTCCGCTCTCTCCAGAATTGGTATGGGTTTAAAATTTTTTTAAAAAAATTCGAAATTACTTAAAGATATTTACTTTTCAATGCCGAGTGGCGGTTTTTGAATTTCATATGGCGGATCCAATATGGCGCCCAATTTTTTAAAAATATAACATATTCGCTTAAAACTCACGGGTTCTACGGGTCGCTAAAGAAGAATCTGCATTTGGACTTTTGAAATTCAAAATGGCGGATCCAACAGATTCACTTAAAACTCTTTACGCACAGGTTTGTTGGGTTACTAAATTGCAATCTGCCATATGAAAATTTAACCTCAGATTCTTATTTAGTGACCCCAAAAACTCGTAGCATAAAATATGTCAAGCAAATCGGCTTATTTTTCAAAAACGTTGGTCGCCATGTTGAATCCGCCATTTTGAATTTTAAAATTCTAACTTCAGATTCTTATTAAGCGACCACAAAAATGTTTTTTTTAATGTTTTTAAAAAATTGGGCGGCATATTGGATCCGCCATATTGAAATTCAAAAACCGCCACTCGGCATTGAAAAGTAAATATTTTTAAGTAATTTCGAATTTAAAAAAAAAAAAAAAAATTTAAACCCATACCAATTTTGGAGAGCGGTTGGCCCGGTTGACGTAGAATCCTTCATAAATACTTCATGGGTCACAGACCGATATTTCAATGAGTTACAAACGGAATGACAAACTTATATATAACAAAGAAAAGTCGAAAAGAAAATTTTGAAAAAATAAAAAAAAAAAATTTGTTTTCTATAACAGAAGACAAAAACAAAAACTGTATTTAACAACTACCGAAGGTAGTATATGCAGTAACCAAAAAAACTTGCTTTCAAATTATATTTGGTGTAATGCTGGTGGAACTTCGAAAATCATATTTGCTTTCTCACTAAGTTGAGATTATTTAGAATATGAATATTTGATGTTTGCATGCTAACAGTATTACCTTATTTTCTAAAGAATTCTGATGATGGGGGAATTGGAACACCCCCGAAACGATCGTCAATTCATTCCTGAAAATTGCCAAAATTTTTTGAAAGCAAGAAACTCTATGAGTATTTAATGGGAGAATATCCTAATAAAGAAAGTAGAGTTATCATAAGTACTTGTTATGTTAATTCATAATGGGGAACATGAAAAGGCCTCGAATCAGAATAAACTCTTTTTCATTGCACAATAAAAAGGTCGAATAGATAACTAATTTTTATTATTTAATAAAAATTAAAACACACTTAAAAAAAAATATATAGAAAAATTCGGAGAAAATTTTAATAATCCTCGAAGACTCAAGAACATTTTAATAATTTAAGATTTATCACAAAAATTCCTCAAAAACTACGAAAATTCAGAAAAAATATAAAAGGTTTAGAAAAATTAAGAAACAAATTTAGGAAAACTTGGAGAAATGTTGGAAAATTACCAAAAAAAAAAAATGGGAAACCTCGGATAAATGTTGAAAAATTCAAAAAAAATTGAAAAAAGTTTTAAAAAATTCCGAAAAATTTAGGAAAATTTAAAAACGTGCTGAAAAATTTAATAATAATTGAGTAAAAATCAGAAAAATTCCTAAAAAATTAAAAAAAATTTTGACAACTTTAGAAAAGCTCAGAAAAATTAAGAAAAAATTTAGAAGAACTGGAAAATTCGGTAAAATGTTGGAAAGTTTAGAAAAATTCTAATAAAATCAAAGAATTTTGAAAATTTTATAAAAATTCGGATACATGTTGGAAAATTGGAAAAATGTTTAAGTAATCCTCGAAAACTGAAGAAAATTTTCGTAATTGAGAATAAATCAGAAAAATTCAGAAAAATTTAAATGTTCCGTAAAATTATAAAACAATTAGGAAAATTCGGATAAATGTTGGAACATTCAAAAAAATTCGAAAAATGGTCTAAAAAATCAAAAATTTAAGAAAATTCGGAACCATGTTGGAAATTGAAAAAATAAAAAATACAAAAAAACTTAACAAAATTTTATTAATTAAATAAATCGCGAAAATTCCCCCCCAAAAAAATTGAAAAGTCCAGATAAAGTAGGAAAATTGGGATAAATCTTATAAAATTTGAAAAAAAAAATGTTTTAAAAAATAGAAAAAATAAAAATTTGGAAACGTTGAAAAATTAGGAGAAATTTTAAAAAATTCTTTAAAACTCAAGTAAATGGTATTAATTGAAAATAAATTGCGGAAATTCCGCATAAATAAGAAACATTTAGAAAAATTTTGAAAAGTTTAAAAAAATAAGAAAAATTTGAATAAATTCAAAAAAAAAAGGTTCTGAAAAAATAAAAAAATTAGAAAAATTTAGGAAAATGTTGGAAAATTCAGAAACGTGTTCGAAAATTCGGAAACATGTTGGAAAATTCGGAGAAAATTTGAAAAACTCATGAAATCTTTTGTTGGTTATTGACAATCGTTGCTTTACTAGTATAGTACAATTTCTTCGTCTTTTTAATTCCCATTGTGGATAGAGTCGAATATGTACTAATATTTTAGTTTGTGCACAAACGATTTGTCATTAGACTCGTTTGCTACTTTGTAGTAAATCGTTTCTATTTTTGCTAAATAATCTTGACAATGGAATCTGACAAAATTCCGAAACACGTGTCGATTAAGTCTTGCAAAAATGACCAACATAAATAAATTTAAAACAAAAAAATAATTTTCTTGAAAATTATGCTATGAGAATATCATGGTTTAATTTAGTAAAGAAAATAATGACCTCTAGCCAGAATAAACATCCTCAAAATATAATCTTTAGAAAATATTAATAATTAAGAATAAATCAGGTAAATTTCACAAAAAATAGGAAAATTTAGAAAAATCAAGTAAAATTTAGAAAAAACAGACAGAAAAATTCAGATGAAAATGGACTCCAAGCATAGACCAATTGGATCTTTATTTCTTTAGATATTTCATTAGTGTAGAATGTGAAATAGGGTCATATTTGATGCAAATTGATAGATTTATCTGAATATGGGGCGAAACTTTTATATGGAGTCAAATATTTTATTGCGCAAAATTTGTTATTCTTAAAAAAAGAACAAAAATTTTTATCACTTTTCTATTACAACAAAACATTGAAAATATTTTAATTTCAAAAAATAACACAAAAAACAAATGAAAAAATTTTCATAAAAATTTTCAATTTAAAATAAACAAAAATTTTAATAAATACCGCTAGCAATTTCTAAAATGTTCTTTAACGAAATTTTTGTATTTTCCACAAAAATTAAAAACAATTCCATGACTTACTCAAATTTTTCAATAAATGGCAAATCAGTTTATATAAAACAAAAACGCTTACCTGTAAAGAGAAGAAAATAAAATTAAATTAATAAAAATTTTCCAAAAAACTATAAAAATTTTAGCAAAACAATTAAAAATATTCCAACTATAAAAATTTATAAAAAAAAAAAAAAATCTGTAAACGAAGTCATTTCAAAATTTTAATTTTAAATGTGTTTATTTACGCGGAAGTAATTTTTTTGTTTTTATAAAATTAATATTTATTTTAGCTTAAGATTTTTTTCTTTTCATTGTATTATTTATAATTTTTTGCGTGGTTTTAGTAAAAATAATCAAGTACCAAAGTAAATATTTTTACACCCACATATGAAAGGGAGGATGGTTTTTTAGGTTTGTGTTTTGTTTAAAATTAAACTTTCTTGAAATCATAAATAAATTGTATGTTGTAATATATATTTTAATTTTTTGTTGTAATTTCGCTAAATAAATATAAAAATATTTTTCTTTAAATTAAATGTTAAAAAAATATTTAAATGTCATCAAAGAAAAATTTAGTCATGCCTGTGTAAATGTGATTGCAAACAAGTAAAAAAAATAAATTTGATTTGGGCGAGTACATGAATACCCTCTACAATGCACAAAAATAATTTTGAATACAAATGAATTTGTATGGAAAATCACTTTTTTATTGATTGATTGCATAAAAATTTTTGACTATAAAATTTTTTTTAGCAATTTTTGTAAAAAAAAATAATTTAGAGTATAAAAATTTTTTGATTTTAAAAATTTTTTTGGGTGTAAAATTTTTTTTGAGTGTTAACATTTTTTTGAGTGTAAAAATTTTTTTGAGTGTAAAAATTTTTTTGAGTGTAAAAATTTTTTTTTAGTAAAAAATAGTTTGTGAGACATTTTTGTGACTTAGCAATCAATGTGTGTTTAGAGTGGGGCCGTACACCGATATTTGAAGGTTTTACAAACGGAATGACAAGTTTACATATAATATCTATCTCTTAGTGTAGGGTATAAAAAATGCAAGTAAAAGCGCCTTTATAAACAAATCTGAGTGCTTGTAAATATTTTAAATATTTGTCAAATGACAGATTTTTAAAATTACACTACAACATTTTCAGATGTAATTAAAAATAAATCAACTAAAATTCGAAAAATATTTTTTTAAATTGTTTTGCAATTGAAACAAGCGAGTGTTAAATTTGTCTGTTGCCGGTACCCCGCCTCGGCGGGAGGCAGGAACACCTTCCCCTTCACGAAAAATGTTGGCAAATTGATTTATTATGATTTGTGTACTTCAACAATACAATTTTTTTCATTATTTAAATGCATATTTTTTTATATCCACGCCTACAAAGGGGGCGGGGCAAAAAAGTTTATTTTTTAAATTCTCTGGATCCAATAAACAGGACTTTGAAGTTTTTCTGATATAAAAATGTTTCATGTGTTAAGGAAAGTTTAAAAAAATCTGTAAAAAAATAATTTTTTCAAAAGTTGGTTTATTTCTTCAAGGGGAAACTTGTTCCCCTAGTTCAATTTTACCCATTTAAGAACTTAACCAACCTATGACAATAAGAGGTATTTGTGACAAACTTCGGAGCTCTAGCTCGTTTGGCTTGGACTTAAGCATGCTTTCCACAGACGGACGGACATAGCTAAAATGTCTAGGAAAAACCAGTATTTTTAACAAATATTATTGACAATATGCCAAATGCAATGAAATTATTAGAGACTTGAGCAACGTTAAATTTTACTGAAAAATAATGTTTTTGCAATTAATTTGCATTACATTGCTTTAAATAAAACCATTATTTTTCAAAAATATTCTAGGCACAATGCCAAATGCTTTGAAATTATTAAAGACCGATAGAAATCGCTAAAATGTCTTAAAAAAACCAGTATTTTTCAAAAATATTCTATAAACTATGCCAAATACATTAGAAACATAAGAGACTTTATCAATGTTGACATTTTTTTATGAAAAATAATGTTCTGATGACGAATAGCAAATTTCCTATAAAGTTTTAAATAAAACCAGTATTTTTCAAAAAAAAATATTGCTATAAATGCCTTGAAAATATAAGAGTCTTAATCAATGTTAACACTAATTTTTAAAAAATATTTGTATAATTACTACAAGCAATTTGAATTACATTGCTTTAAATAAAACCGGTATTTTTCTATAAAATAATGAGTTTCAAAAATACGCACCAGGTTTGAAAATTTATAAATGCTGCTATTACAATGTAATGTAAAAATTCAATAATTTTTAATAATATTGGTTTTTCATTAAACCGGTGTTTAAAAAACCATATTTTTCAAAAATATTCTAGACACTATGCAATTAGAGGCTTAATCATTGTTATTTTTTTTTTATTAAAAATAATCTTATAATGAATACAAGCAATTTTCAGTAAATTTCTATAAATAAAACCAGTATTTTCTTCAAAAAGGTCAATTCAGAAATACGCACAAGTCTTGAAAATTTATAAAAACTGCTTTTACAATGTCAGGTTAATGCAATAATTTTTAATAATATTGGTTTGTCATAAAACCGGCATTAAAAAAACATTTTTTTTCAAAAATATTCTAGACACTATGCCAAATGCATTGAAAATATTTTTTTAAATTATGTTCTTATAATGAATACAGCAATTTGCATTATTTTGCTATAAATAAAACCGGTATTTTTTTTAAATAATCAAGAGTTTGAGAAATACACACAAGTCTTGAAAATTTATAAATACTGCTATTAAAATTTTAATACAACAATTTTTAATAATATTGGTTTTTCATAAAACCTGTATTTTTTCTTACTCTAAACACTATGCCAAATGCATTGAAAATATTAGTGGCCTGAGCCAATGTTAACTTTTTTTTAATCAAAATAATGTTCTTATAATATATTTTCATTATTTCTCTTTAAATAAAACCGGTATTTTTCTTCAAAATAATTAAGAGTTAGAGAAATTCGCACAAGTCTTAAAAGTTTGTAAATATTGCTATTATTTTATACAGTGTATAGTTAATACACAAATTTTCAATAATACTTTTTTTTTTAAAAACCGGTATTTTTTTAATCTAGACTGAGTAACAACTTCGTGAAGAAATAATTTGGAAAAGACAGTTTTTTTTAAAAAACTGTGTTATTTCAATTTTTAAAAAGTTAAATTGCTATTAAACATTATTTTTTTTAATAAAACTCCGGTATTTTTTTTTTTAAATATTCAAGACACTATGCCAAATGCAGTAAAAATATTAGAGGCTTGAGCAATGTTAACTTTTTTAATTCAAAATTATGTTATTATAATGAATACAAGCAATTTTTTATTAATTTTTTTTTATAAATAAAACCAGTATTTTTCTTCAAAATATTTAAAATAATGTCTTATAATAAAAAGTTTATAATAATTTAATTTTCCAGTTCGACTATCGTAGCTCATTTATTATTTACTCAATCTGGGCGCTATTTGGCTTAAATGAAAGCTTGATATATTCCTGCATAGCATTTTTTAAAAAATATTCCCCTAAGTTTTGCGCCATTTAAAGTGACACCCACTGTATTAAAAAAAGTAAAAGTTCAGTTCTAAACTGATTTATTTTTTAAAGTTCTAAACAATGAACTTTTTCAAGGTTTTTTTTATGTTGAACAACTTCTTAAATCAACAACAATGATGTTGCAAAATTATTTTTTTTTAATAATTTTTTTTTGTCGTTTTTTGTTAATAAATGAATCTATAATTACGTTTTTTTTTTGTTCAAAAGATTTATCTTCTTGCTATTAATTACCCACTGCTCTATTAGAATAAAACACTCCAATATACAAAGAAGGAAGTTATTTATTTTAAGAAAAATTACTATTGTCTTTTTAAATATGTATTATAAACTGAAATCTCTTTAAATATATTACAAAAAAATAACCTTGTTATTGGACTTTATGTGCAAAATACACTGATATATTTTTCTAAAAGGTCAATGATTTCCAAAATGATATAAAAAAAAAATGTTTTGTATATTTATCAAGGCAAATATTACTGTACAGCAAAAAAAAAAATCTAAAGATATCAAGATATAAATATATTTATTTTTTGGCAAATTTGCCAAACTAAAATTACGTTGGATGGTGGGTTTTTATAACGCTATAATTTTTTTGTGGTTGGTGTAAAGCTTTTAATATTTTTTTTTATTAAATATTATTTATAAACCTTTTTAATGAAACTAAATATGTCAATCACTTGTCATATTATTAAAAAATAAATATTTAAATATCTTAATAACTAGATTTACATACAAAAAATGTTATAATGAACTTTCAAAATATTAAATATTTTATGTATTAGGCATATTAATTAAAAAAAATATAATATATGCAATAATTAATTGATTTTAATAAAACCAGTATTTTTTCAAACAGTTTTTAAACTCAAGCAATTAGGAAAAAATCATAAAACGTAATAATTAGGTAAAATATTGCTTTCAATAAAACCAGTATTTTTTCAAAACTTGCTGAAAGTGATGAGTATTTGTAATTTAAAATATAAACACAAAAACTTTAAATAAAAAATTACATAATTATCAATTTTATTAAAACCAGTATTTTGGACATTAATTTTCGTATATATTATTTTTCATAAAACCGGTATTTTTATTTTTAGTATTCTATACCATTTGCAAAATTAGTATATGGCATTTAAATCGTATATAAGTGTAAATACATACATTTTTTACTTAAACCAGTATTTTTCTTAAAAAGATTCCTAGATACTCGATGATAATAATGAGAATTTTTACTTTAAAATATTATAAAAAACATTTTTATGGAAAATTCAACAATTTTAATAATTACCAATTTTATTAAAACCAGTATTTTATACACCAATTTTGATAAACATTATTTTTCATAAACCGGTATTTTTCTTTTTAGCATTCTATAACTTTTTCAAAATGCGTATGATAGAAACAAAAGAAAAAACCTTCAAAAACCAGTATTTTTTCTTAAAAAATTTCCTAGATACAGCGTAAAATTAATAACTGATCCTACAAAAATAGCATATTTTTTAAAAAGAAAATTGAAAACAAAAAAATCTCCTAGAATTAGAGCCAAATGCTCAGTAAACACTTCTGCCTTCAAAATGGA
The DNA here is from genome assembly GCA_963921195.1 of Pegoplata infirma. NCBI lineage: Eukaryota > Metazoa > Arthropoda > Insecta > Diptera > Anthomyiidae > Pegoplata > Pegoplata infirma. The sequence goes on from OY992537.1 coordinate 100,124,075, forward strand.
AACAGTGAGTGATAAATAAAATTTTTTTATCAAGGCAACTAAAAATTTTTGAAAATCTATAGAAGCGGTATTTTTCTTTAAAATGTTGTAAATAAGTATGAGAATTAAGGTTTATTTTCATTTAAGTGAAATTTTTGACTAAGACATACTAAGTTTCAATAATTTTTGCAAATTAATGGCAATTATTAATGGCAATTATAATTATAAATGTCATTTTTACGCGGCTATGATATACATATTTTGATAAATGCCGTTTTTAATAAAACCAGTATTTTTCTTTAAAGTAGTTTGGATCCTACGAAAAATGCATAAATGGTATTAAAATCTTGGACAATGATAAATCCCAATTTTTATATGGAAAATTTAATTTACAAAAAGAAATAAAACCGGTATTTTTTTAAAAATTTCCTAAAATTTGCGTAAAATGCACAGTAAACTTTCCAGTCTTCAAAAAGGAAATAATTAAACAACAAATTTTATCAAGAAAACTAAAAATTATTCAAAATCTCAAAAACCAATATTTTTCTTCAAAACGTCATAAGTATAGGAGTCTGATTTTCTTTTGAGTGAAATTTTAAACATAAGACAAACTGAGTTCCAATTATCAATGGCAATATTATTTATTTTACCCGGCTTTATGATTAAAAATTATTTTTTTATGATAAATGTAATAATTTTGACGAATGTCGTTTTTTATCAAAACCAGTATTTTCTTAAAAGTAGTTAAAATCCTATGAAAAAATCATAATTAATTTTAAAATCTTAAACAGTAATGAATCAAATTTTGTAAACTAGACATGGAAACTAGACTTTAAAAATTTTTAGAAACCCGGTATTTTTTTCAAAATTTTTTAGAATGAGAGCAAAGTAAACTTACCAGTCTTCAAAAAAAAAAAAACAAATAAATAAACAAAATTTTTCATCAAGGATACTAAAAATTTATCAAAATCTCTAAAGCCGGCATTTTTCTTCAAAACGTCATAATATATTAAGGCTTTTGATCAAAAATTATTTTTGCATTTATCATGCAATAATTTTGATAAATTTTGTTTTTAATAAAACCAGTATTTTTTTAAAAGTAGTTAAGTACTAGGAAAAATTTTTTATGAAGGAAACTATACTTTAAAAAATCGCTAAAACTGGTATTTTTTAAAAATTTCCCTGAATTAGTGCAAAATGCATAGCAAACATTCTAGTCTTCAAAAAGGGAACTCATATTTAAATAAACAACAAATTTTATTAAGGAAACTAAAAATTTTTAAAAATTCTTAAAACCGGTATTTTGTTTAAAATGTCGGTAATACGTATGATGATTTACTGATTATGTCTTCAGGTAAATGTCTGAGCACTATCTCTGATAGAATTGAAAGCTCTTTAAAAATGCTCTCTTTTTGGGCGGAGTCGTATGGATTGAGGATAAATCCAGGGAAAACGGAAATGGTTTTATTCACAGGGAAAAGATTGATACCCAGTTTCAACCTCCCGAAATTGAACGGCGTAAGCTTGGAACTTTCGGATTCAGCTAAATTCTTGGGGGTAATACTAGACAAAAAACTTACTTGGACGGCAAATCTAAGAGAACGGATAAGGAAGGCTTACGCTGCACTATACTCTTGTCAGAGATTAGTCGGAAAGAAATGGGGTCTGAAACCCAAGCTCTTTCATTGGATGTTTACCGCAGTCGTCCGGCCAGTGCTGTGTTATGGCGGTCATGTTTGGTGGCCTGTCATTGAATATAGGACTCATGCTGACTCAATCAAACGGGTAAATAGGATTGCGTTGTTGAGTCTTACAGGGGCTATGAGGACGACATCAACTGAAGCTTTGGAAATGCTTCTGGATATGACACCGCTAGACCTCTTCATCAAGGAGAATGCGAAGATTACTCTAAATAGACTATTCCAAACGGGATCTCTGAAAAACAGACAGGTTCGACATACGAAGATTATTGGTAGTTCTGAACGGAGCATAAGGACTGATTATGATATCCCTTATAACGTAACTGATGGAAGATTTAAAATTGTGATTCCTTCACTGGATGATTGGCTTAACAACAGAGTAGAATTTCAGCAAATTAACGTTTTTACGGATGGTTCCAAAATGTTGGAGGGCACAGGTGGTGGCTTTCACTGTGTGGAACTAAACCTGAATGAGTCTTTCCGTCTAGACAACGATTGTAGTATCTTCCAAGCCGAAGTATTCGCGATAGCCAAGGCAGCTGAGCAAATTTCGATGTTACCAATATACAGATGTGATATTGGATTCTTCATTGATAGTCAAGCTGCTTTAATGGCTTTGGAAAGTGATAATATCAGATCTAAGGTGGTCAGCCGCTGCCACAGAGAGCTTAAGGTTCTCAGCGAGCAGCATAATATTACTCTGTGCTGGGTACCTGGACACAAAGATATTTTGGGAAACGAGAAAGCCGATGAGCTTGCACGACGGGGAGCGGAACTCGCACAGGAGACAGCGGAATCTGAAGTTTTCCCTCCACTGTCTATTATTTGTCAGAGAATAAGATTGGACACAAGGGCGAGTTGGTTGGATAAATGGTCAAACTCTGATAGGTGTATACAGACAAAATTATTATGGGATGAAAGCTTGGCAAAACACTGCAAAATTCTTCTAGATATGGACAGGAAGCAACTGAGAGCTACAGTTAACCTCATTACTGGTCACAACACATTGGGTAAACACATGGTAACAATTGGAATTAGAAATGATAATACATGTAGATGGTGCAGAGAATCCGTAGAAGATACATATCATTTCTTATGCGAATGCCCTGCACTGTCATTTAGAAGATTAAAAATTTTTGGTTCTTATATTTTTCAGAATTTATCCGAATTACGAGGCACGAATCCTTGGACCCTACTGGGATTTATAAGGACATCTAAATGGGACGCATAAAGGAAAACCACTTTGGGCTACACAGTAGAAGAAGAGAGAGGATCAAAGTTTCAAAGGAATCATAATGGGCCACATCACGGCCTCTATGGGCGCTGGTGTATACCAGTGTCATCCTTCATAACCTAACCTAACCTAATACGTATGAGAGTTTAGTTTTCTCTTATTTTGAGTGATTTTTAGAACATAAGACCTCCTAGGTTTCAATCATCAATGAATTAAATAATAATTTTGATTAATAGTGTTTTTACCGGATTTTTGATCAAAAATGATTAATGCAATGTAATAATTTTGATAAATGTCGTTTTTAATAAAACCAGTATTGCCTTAAAAGTAGTTAGATCCTAAAATGCATTAATGATATTAAAATCTCAAACCGTGAAAGTTCAAATTTTTTAATGAAGTAAACTTTACTTTGGAAAAAATCGGTAAAACCAGTATTTTTTAAGATTTCCTAGAATAAAAGATAAGACTTTAAAGCCTTAAAAAAGGTAACAAATAAACAAGCAACAATTTTTTTTCACAGAAACAAAACAAAACTTTCAAAATCTCTAAAACCGGTATTTTTTCTTCAAAATGCCATAGATAAGAACAAGACTTTGTTTTTTTTTTGTTTTGATTGATATTTAAGACAAAAGGCATACTGAGTTTTAATCATCAATGAATTTAACAATTTTTGCAATAATTTTTGCAATAATTTTATATATAATTTTATATATACGTTACAATTTTGATAAGTGTCGTTTTTAATATAACCAGTATTTTTCTTTAAAGTTAGGATAAATTAGCACAAATGATATTAAAATTTTCAACAGTAATAAATCTATTTTTTTTAAGAAATCTAAAATTTAAAAAAATATCTAAAACCGGTATTTTTAAAAAAGTATTTTAGAATTAGAGCAAAATGCAAAAAGGGAACTAATTATAAATAATAACAATAACAATTTACCGGTTTTATGATCAAAATTGATATTTGCATGATAAATGTAATAATTTTGATAAATGTCGTTTTTAATAAAACCAGTATTTTCTTTAAAGTATTTAAGTCCTAGGAAAAAACATTAAATACATAAAAATATTGAACAGTGATAATCAAAACTTTTATCAAGAAAAATAGATTTTTTTTAAAAAATCTCTAAAACCAGTATTTTTTAAAAATTTCCTATAACTGGCACAAAATGCACAGTTAACAAATTTTTTTCTATCGAGAAAACTTTTAGTGAAATTTAGGACATTAGACATTCGGAAAATCGTTTCGCATCAATACCCCTATTATTTATAAAGTCAATTTGCTTTTTAAATATAAAACAAAAAAATGCAAAAAATACAAAAATAAATAAATTCATGGCAAAAAATATGATAAATACTAAACACAAACATGTTGACCTAATTATCAACCAATACTGAAAAAAAAAAAATATATTTATAAATTAGAAAGACAAATAAACTAAATATATTTGTTTTTGTGTTTATATGTAGTTAAAAAGTTGAAAAAACTCAAAAAACCTCAACATACTCGTTCAACTAAAATTAATTAAAACATAAAATATTATTTTTTTTTTTTTGAAAACTCAAGAAATTTTCTTTTGAAATTGTCCTAATTTCTTATTGAAATTTATCAAAATTTTATTTTTAGTTAAACAAAATTTCTTTTTTTATGTTTGCCAATATGCCTTATTATTTTTTTTTAGCAAATTTAATAACAAAAAAATATTGTTTATTTTTTTTTCAGTCTATTATAATGTTTTTTAGCAAAAAAAAACTGGTTTATTTTTTTTAAATGTAAATTTATTAATAACAAAAAAAAACCTACAAAAAATTGTCTGTCGCGTTTAGCAAATTTAAACAACGCACACGCAATTGCATTAATTTATCATTTGGCCAAGGTGAAAACATAATATAAAATTAAATATTTTTAGTCTATTAGTGTTTTTTTTGTGTGTTTGTTTTAAGCTTGTTTATTTGTTTGTTTTGAAAAAATAATTCATTTAAATTAGTTTAAAATATAAATAATTATTTACTTGTCTTATTAAAGAAATCTAAATAAAACTGGTTAATTATAAATATTAATTATTTTTAAACAAAACTTGAGTGAAATGAATGATTTCCTTAAGAAATATAGATGATAGAAATAATATAGAATCGAAAATATAGGAAATATTATCAATTAGAAAACATCAAAACAGTTTAAAACATATTTTTGTAATTGGAATCGTGTTTTAAAAAAAAAATACTGGGAAAATACTGGGTTTGTTGAAAATAGGAATAATTAAAAAATGATCCCTTATACAGAAAAAAGGCAAAGTAAACAAAATTTACAAACACATAGTGTGTTGGGAGGGTATAAAAGTTAAAGTGTATTTTTCTAACTTGTTTACAACAATCACGTAAATTTAAAGAAAATGTCGGAGACGGATGCGTAACTCACAAAAACACTCGCTATTGTAGACAACATTTTTTTATATAATTGCCTAAAATTAGAATGTCCAACATGCTTAAAATAAGGCCGGTTTTAAATACCAAGTTTTTTTTAAGAAATTAAGACAATTTATAAAAAAAATAATTATTCATATTTTCAAAAATAAATTTTTAAACTTTCAAAAAAATTTTTTGTTTGCTAATTTATGACAAAATATTAAAAAAGTATGCTCTTTAAAATTGTAAATGTGTGCAAAATAGGTATTAAAAGCCAAAATATGCATTTTCACCAAAATATGCATTTTCATCAAAATATGCATTTTCATTAAAATATGCATTTTTACGTAAATATATTGTTTTGAAAAGATAATTAATCGATATCATGTTAAGACTATCGGCAAGTAAAATGCATTTGCATGCAAATCACAGCCCTACTGATCAGAATAGCTTAAAAATCATTCTTTCGAATTAGACTTTCGTATGAATTAAAATTTAATTTCTAACTGAGATTTAATAAACATGTAAGAAATTTCCCTTTGTCTTATTAAAGAAAATTAAATAAAACTGGTTAATTATAAATATTTATTATTTTTAAACTAACTTGAGTGAAATGAATGATTTCATTAAGAATTATAGATGATAGAAATAATATTGAATCGAAAATATAGGAAATATTATCAATTAGGAAACATCAAAACAGTTTAAAACATATTTTTGTAATTGGAATAGTGTTTAAAAAAAATGCTGGGAAAATACTGGGTTTGTTAAAAATATAAATTCAATAACTCTTATGCAGAAAACAGGCAAAGTAAACTGAATTTACAAACACATATGTGTTTGGGATGGTATAAAAGTTAAAGTGTATTTTTCTAACTTGTTTACAACAATCACGTAAATTAAAGAAAATGTCAATGACGGTTATTCGTAACTCACCTAAACACTCGCTATTGTAGACAACAATTTTTTATATTCGCCTAAAACTAGAATGTCCAACATGCAAAAAATAATACCGGTTTTAAATACCAAGCTTTTTTGAGAAATTAAGACAATTTATAAAAAAAATAATTATTCATATTTTCAAAAATAAATTTTTAAACTTTCAAAATAATTTTTTGTTTGCTAATTTATTACAAAATATAAAAAAGTATGCTCTTTAAAATTGCAAATGTGCACAAAATATGTATTAAAAGCCAAAATATGCGTTTTCACCAAAATATGCATTTCACCAAAATATGCATTTTTACGTAAATATATTGTTTTGAAGAGATAAGAAACATGTAAGAAATTTCCCTTTGTCTTATTAAAGAAATCTAAATAAAACTGGTTAATCATAAATATTTATTATTATTTTTAAACAAACTCGAGTGAAATGAATGATTTCCTTAAGAAATATAGATGATAGAAATAATATAGAATCGAAAATATAGGAAATATTATATATTAGCAAACATCAAAACAGTTTAAAACATATTTTTTTAATTGGAATCGTGTTTAAAAAAAAATACTGGGAAAATACTGGGTTTGCTAAAAATAGGAATAATTAAATAATAATCCGTTATACAGAAAAAATGCAAAGTAAACAAAATTTACAAACAAATACTGTGCTTGGAGGGTATAAAAGTGAAAGTGTATTTTTCTAACTTGTTTACAACAACCACGTAAATTAAAGAAAATGTCGGTGACGGTTATGAGTGCCTCACCAAAACAAGCGCTATTGTAGATAACAATTGTTTTATGTTCATCCAAAACTAGAATGTCCAACATGCAAAAAATAATGCCGGTTTTAAAACCAAGCTTTTTAAAGAAATTAAGACAATTTATAAAAAAATAATTATTCATATTTTCAAAAATAAATTTTTCAACTTTCAAAATATTTTTTTATTTGCTAATTTATTACAAAATATAAAAAAATATGCACTTTAAAATTGCAAATGTGCACAAAATATGTATTAAAAGCCAAAATTTGCATTTTCACCAAAATATGCATTTTCACCAAAATATGCAATTTCAACAAAAATATGCAAAAACAAATCGATGCCATTTTTACGCAAATTTATTGATTTGAAAAGATAATTGTTCGATATCATGTTTAGATTTTCGACAAGAAACATGCATTTGCCTAGAAATCGTAGCCCGACTGATCAAAATATGAATTAAAATTTAATTTCTATTGTGATCCAATAAACATATAAGAAATTTCCCTTTCTTACACTGACAATTGGAAAAAAAAATTGTATCATACACAAATAGAAAATTACAAAAAAAATAAAAATAATATTTAATAAATAAACAAGATGTAGTAGTAAAAATTACAAAACTAATATTTACAGAAATATTATTTATAAGGCACGTGCCCCACAAACAGATATTAAATAATTTTATTGAAATTTATCTCATTTAATGAATTTGGAAAAAATAATTTAAAAATTATCTAATACCCAGTGGTGTTATAATATTAAACAAAATGTATGTTTTTTATTAATTAATAAATTATTCCAACGAATGGAATATTGCATTTTTTAAATCTGTTTTGTATTTTTAATTATTCTTTTTCGATCTTAAAACAATGCATATTGTTTAAAATTGTTTAGATATGTATTGTAGTTTTTTAGATTAATATTTTTTTGTTGCTCTGGCAGCCTTCATAAAAAATTTTGTATTAAGGGGATTCATGTGATGTAGTTTTCTTTATAATTGTAAAACCAAAATTTTCTGGAACAAAAATTGAAAAGAAATCTTAAAAAAACTTAACTAACAAAAATAGACATATCATGCCTTCGGCGCCCCAGGTTGGGCGCCAAATTTGAATTTTTATAGAATTTTATTTTACAATTTCCATTTTCATGAAAAAAAAAATGGAAAATTCATAAACTCTGGAATAAAACTAAAAAAAGGGTGTCGGCGGAAGGCGTTGCACGTAGGTGGAACTTTCGCCTTACAAAAAATGTTGGCAAACTGATTTATTATGATCTTTGCACTTATTTAAGTACTACAATTTTCTTATTATTAAAACAATGTTTTTATATCCACGCCCACAAAAGGGGTCGCGCCGAAAAAATAAAATTTTTAGTCCCTGGAACCAAGTTTAGGATTTTGAATGTCTTCTGACATTAAATTTTTCATTTGTTTAACAAAAATACAAAAAAAAAATTTAATTTTTTAAAAATTGGTCTAGGTCTTCAAGGGAAAACTTTTTTGCCCCCAGTCCGATTTTGCTCTTTTTCAAACCTATGATCATAAGAAACATTCGAGCACAACTTCAGGAGTCTATCTTTTTTAGATTGGACTGCATCTTGATTTTCACAGACATTCTTAAAACGTTTTAGAATTAGTCATAGATCAATAATAGACTCAAGATCGCATCGAACAACATACAAATCAAAACTGTATTTTGTCGTGCTTTCACTAAGTTTTAAAAATAACTTATTCTGATAATTATAACATTATCAGCCTTACCACAAGAAAAGAAAATAAATTTAAAATGAGCTTTTAATTTCATTTCCATACAAATTGTTTTTGTTTTTAAAATCTACTTAAAAAAATGTATTGAAAATTTCAAATTTAAAACTTTTGTTAAAATTGACTTTTTGTTTTCTTGTGGTAAGGGCCTATGTTTTTGGCTCCCACCGCAGGGCAACAGTGAGTTTTGAAAACTTCGTAGACTAAAGTCTTTGTGAAATAGAAATTAAATAAAGTTAGGCTTATCTCACATTTTTAATCAGATATAAGATTTTGCTGGTGTAAATGGTCCATGTGTCTTACTTATTACACTGCGTGACAAAACTAACCACTATTTTAGAAAAAAAGAGGTACGACCATCATTTCAATATATTTCGGACATGCTGAATCGAATGGCGTACTCCGTTTTTCGATGTATGGTACAGTTTTCTTGTAAAATGTCATTAAAGATTGGCTGATTTTCAGCTGCTTTTTTAACAAAAAAAAAATTCCAAAGCTAATGATTTTTAAATTTTATGGCATGGAAAACAAAGATATAACTTGTAGCAATATTTCTAATATAAATTTGGTTTAAAGCTTTTCATCTTAAGCCCTTAAATTCGCGGATTTCTTCATTTTTTTAAGTTTTCGCGAAATTAACCGCTAAATTGGTCTCTGATAAAAAACTTGTATTTTGTGGATCATAAAGGCGTCCATGACTCTACGAATAGTGGCCAAAAAACATCTATGTTATATGGACCATCATGATGAAAATCGCGAAAAACTGTTTTTTTGTATATGGCAGCATCACTTTAGGAGATGATTTGAGGCTTCATCTTTTAGTATATAATGTGGGAACCTTAAACAATGAACTGACCCAAAATTTATCCAAAAAAGTTTTCATTTGCAAAAGTTATCTTATTAACAAAAACTATAATTATTGTATCGCAAACACTGAAATAAAAGTTTTTGTTAAGATAACTTTTGCAAATGAAAACTTTTTTGGCTGAATTTTTGGTCAGTTAGTTGTTTAAGGTTCTTACATTATATACTAAAAGATGGAACCTTAAATCATCTCGTAAAGTGGTGCTGGCATATACAAAAAAACGGTTTTTCGCGATTTTCATCATGATGGTCCATATAAAATAGCTGTTTTTTTTTCCACTATTCGTATTGTTAGGGATGCAGTTTTGATTCATTAAAAGCAAGTTTTTTATCAAAGACCAATTTGGCTGTTAATTTCGCGAAAATCTTAAAAAATGAAGAAATTCGCGAATTTAAGGGCTTAAATTGAAAAGCTTTAAACCAAATTTGCATAAGGAATGTTGCTACAAGTCATAACTCTGTTTTGCATGTCATAAAATTTATAAACCATTTACTTTGCATTTTTTTTTTGTTAAAAAACTGGCTCGAAATCAGCAAATCTTTAACGACATTTTGCAAGAAAACTGTACCATACATCGAAAAACGGAATACGCCATTCGAATCAGCATGTCCGAAATATATAGAAATGATGGTCGTAACTCTTGTTTATTTTTTAGTGTTCCGCAGTGTTATCAACAGGTTTAGCGACAATAATTAATATAAATGATATTTCCATTCGATCTGAACACCATACCTTGGTTGGAGGGTAAAAAACATTCAGCTAAAATCAAAATTTTTATTCGTGCCTTCGCCGAGTTTTAAAAACTTGATATTCTGTTTATATTATTACATTCCGTTTTTGGCTCCCTACGTGGGGCGACAGTGAGTTTCAAAATAAGAGTTTTTGAAAAATAATCTCTAGTTTAAAACCGAAATTAACGGTGCCGTAACATAGCTCCCACGGACATTTTCATATTTCCGTTATTGGGAGAAAGTCCGAAATGAATTCGGTCATAATAGCCATAACGGTTCTATGAACTTTTTTGAGAGCCTCTTAACCACTATGATACCATCAAGGGAGTCTTAGATGAGGGACATTTCGGGTAGTGGAGATTCCATAGATTTTTACACGGATGGATTGAGGCTGCACGAACAAGTTTGGAGTCTATTCGGAAGAGCTTGACTTGAGCCTGGCTCGAAGATTGACAGATCATTAAAGCATTTACCAGGCAGAGATGCTGGCAACCCAGCAAAACTTAGATTACCAAATAAGGTATAAAATAAGGTATAGGATCTCTTATTTTATACATTGCAGCATTGATGATTTTAACAGGCGATGAGACTCAAAGTAATGCATCCACATTATCACAAAGAATACCAGTAAGGTATAAAATAAGTCATAAATTCATATCGAAGAATACGAGTAAGGTGTAAAATATATGATATTTTATAGGTTACGAGAAATGAAATAATATAGCATACCATAAGATAATATATAAGGTGTTACGAGTAGTGAAAAAGTTATTTTGTATTAAATTTACTCACGTGATTGTAAGTGAGTGTAAGTAGATAAAATATGCCCGTGAGTGTGTGTAGTTAGAAATTTACTGTACTGAGCCCATCTCTACTTTAAACTTATGCATTTTTTCATAAAATAATTATTTTTTATGTTATTGTAATGCATTATGCATCCAATTATAAATAATGCATTATTTCAAACTTTCAAATAATACATAATGTAACCAAATTTAAGGCATCCATGATTTAATGTGTATAAATAATAAATATGAAATACATTTTTTCCATTAATCATGCATTACGTAGCAAATTATTAGTAATGCATTATTTTTCACTTGAAAATAATACGTTGTGGAACAAATGTTTGGTAAGACATCTTAAAATAATGCTACAAATAAGGTATATACATTACCTGGTAATGTGTTATATAATCACTACCCATTACCAAAGTTTTGCTGGGACATTCCGTTTTTGGCTCCCTACGTGGGGCGACAGTGAATTTCAAAGTAAGAGTTTTTGAAAAATAATCTCTAGGTTAAAACCGAAATTAACGGTGCCGTAACATAGCTCCCACGGACATTTTCATATTTCCGTTATTGGGAGAAAGTCCGAAATGAATTCGGTCAAAATTGCCATTACGGTTCCATGAACTTTTTTGAGAGCATCTTTACCACTATGATACCATCAAGGGAGTCTTAGATGAGGGACATTCCGGGTAGTGGAGATTCCATAGATTTTTACACGGATGGATCGAGTCTGCACAAACAAGTGGGCTTTGGATAGGGTTGCCAGACGGCCGGGAATGGCCTGGATTTTCCCAGTTATTTTGGGTCTGGTCCAGTTTCCAGTTAAAGTATTATTTATCCAGTTAAAAAAGAATTTCTTTAATTTTAACAATATATTTTTTGGACTACTTTTTGAATAAAACATAAATCTTTTCACTACTCTCAAATATGCACATTTTGCTGCATTTTCTCTACTTTTTTTATTAGTTTTTCGAGCATATCGCATTCTAGTTGATTTCAGAATGAATGTTTTACTTGAGATCTTCGATGATCTGAGGACTGAACAAATAAAGCAAAAAAAAAAAAAAAGTCCGGAGCGGTCAAACCTGCAGATAAGGGCCAGTTATTATCGCCCTTTTTTGACATCGCACGTCCGGGGATTTCAACTGCCCGCCTGGATTTCCCGATTTGACCACTTAGGACTTTGGTGGGGTTATTTAAAAAGAAAAATTACGCTAACAATCTTAGACCGTTGAAGACAATATCAACATTTCTAGATGATCGAAATGCTTAAAAAGGGGCACAATTTGGAGTGGCCAATAAATGCAACCATTTGATTGATGTTATATATAAATCGTTCAATTTGTTTATTCAAAAAAAATCCATTGTTTTTTTTTTTTTTAATCCTGGTGAATTTTTTCCATTTTCCAGTTATTTGATTTCTAGTATCTGGCAACCCTAGCTTTGGAGTCTATTCGGAAGAGCTTGACTTGAGCCTGGATCGAAGATTGCCAGATCATTAAAGTATTTACCAGGCAGAGATGCTGGCAAGGAAGTGTCTGACTGGTTGAGTGGCAGACTGTTTGACTTGCAATGTCTTGTCTACAACCACAGTCAACATCTATTCTGACAGTAAAGTCCCTGGAGTCAATGTTTCTGAAAACAAGATCTGCCCTTAACTGAAGTCGTATTAAGTTTGACATACGACTCATTTGGGTCCCAGGGCACAGAGACATTCCAAGAAATTGCAAAGCCGATGAGCTTGCAAGACTGGGAACTACTTAAAGGATCATACAGAATTGAAATGTGTTGGTATGCCTCTAGAAACTTGCAAGCAAAATCTACGGCTTTGTTCCGCGACGGAGACTAATCAGAGATGGGAAGATGGATGGACATGTGAGACAACACGAAAGATCTGGCCTTCTCTTAATCAGAAGCGCACAAGTGAGCTTATATCGCTTCCAAGAGGAGAGGTTTCGACGGTGGTTGCTTTAATTCCCAAAAAAAAATGTTTTGCTTGTATGGAAAAAGTTTTTTACCTTGTGAACTTTGACCTCAGGGGCACGGGTTAAACTTATCCGATTTGGCTCAAATTTTTTCTACACCAGTTTAAGACCATGTGGTACAATAATCCGCCCCGGCGGTCTTCAATTTAAAAAAAAAAATGCACCCTGTGCATTTTTGTTTAATTTTCAACCATAATATTAAATGGGGATCATGACCGAACTTTTTTTCGGTTATAATCTTCATATAAATGTCCATAGTCCACATGGGTATTATGACCGTTTTGAAAGAAGTTTTAGTTTTTTTCGGATTATTACCCCTATCGGTTTGGTCATAATCCCCATTTCCGTTTTGGCTATAATGTCCGTGGGGCCTACGTCCGGGCAATGACGTGAACACCTCTATTATTTCTAGTTCATTCTATGAGTCTATGCAAAAAAACTGAAAAAAAGCCTACGAAAAATTAAAATCGTATTCAGAACTATCGAAGTAGGTCACTAGAATGCTGATTGTTGTTTTTTTTTTTTTTTCGTTTTTAGTTTTGTTTATTTTTTGCTGCATATAAGATATGAGTTGTTCTGTTGTCTTGACTAGTATTGCAGATATTATATTTGTTGTTTGCATTATGTAAAATGCATAGAAACACAAGTTTTTAATTTCTAGTTTTCAACGAAAAATTACAGTTACTAAGTGCGATTTTTTTTTGTTGTTAACAAACATGTTGAGATAATTAAATATAAATAATATTATTAAATTAGATAATAGTTACAAAGACAGTTAACAGGCAAATAAAAATTAATCTATTTTTAGATATATTGACACTTTTTGAATAATTTTTAAATATAGAAGTGATTATTTATAAATAAAAGTAAATATTGGAATCCATTAATTATACCTTATTAATCGTTATAGCATTTTGAGTCGATCTAGTTATTTTTGTCTGTTGTAATAAATTTTTTAGGAAAACTAGAAGGCCGTTTGGGCTGAGATGGGCCTCAGATAATTGTCATTAGCTTAAATTATTTGTATGTAAAAATGTCCTATATCGGTCCAGTGTTTAAAAAGTTATGACTAAAAATGTGTAACCATCTCTAATATTTTTTTTTTTCAATAAGTTATTAGTTTTGGATAATTGTGTTTCTAGTGATTATAGAAAATAAATTTATAAAATTCAAAAGTCGATTTATTTTTTAAAAATGGTTTATTTAAAAATATAAAAAAAATTGATTTTCGATTGTAAAAACTAATTGATTACAAACTTCTTGAAAAGTCCTTGTAATAGTTAAACAACAAAAAAAAATCGTAATACATACACTCAAAAAAAACTTGTAAAATGACAAGAAAAACTAATTTTTTTTTGTGCTACCTTCTATTTGACAAGAATTCCTAGTAATTTTTCAAGCTTTTTACCAATAAATTTGTAATTTTACAAGGTTTTTACCAATAAAATTGTAAATTTACAGCTTTTTTGACGCGGTAAAATTTTTAAGGAGTTCTGGTGTCTTTACTAGATTTTTTGCTACCTCCTATTTTACGAGAAATCCTATTAAAAATTACGAACTTTTTTGTAATTTTACAAGACTTTTACCAATAAAATTGTAAATTTACAACTTTTTTGGCGCAATTAAACTTATAAGGAATTCTCGTGAATTTACTACATATTTTTTTGTAAAATTACCTTAGAAATTTGTAAAATTACCTTAGAAATTTGTAAAATTACAAAAAAAAAATTGTAAAATTACAAAAAAAAATTAAATTTTGATAGAAATTTTTTTGTTGAAATAAAACAAGGAAAACTGTCTAATATTAATAAAATAGGTTTACGAAACTTTTTCTAATAATTTGACAAGGTTTTTTTTTTTGTGTGTATAAGACTGGCAACACAAAGTCTATTACGAATTTAATATGGTGGTGGTAGTGATAGTATTGCCAGGTTACCGTTAATATTACGCATACACTAAACAAATTTGCTGAATTGTTAGTCACCCTGACTGTCACTTGTTGAGATATGTTACCCATATGTTTGGCATAATGAGTTTGTTTGGCGCGCAAAATGTTTTTTTTTTGTGCTGAAATATATGTACGTGAACACTGTAATATTAGAGTGGCATTTTTTTCTTAAACTTTTGATTATCCAAAGTGTGCGGGCGTGTTTTTATTTTACTAGACCTAAAAGCTAACAAGGGAAGTCTCCCTGGTGTCACCCTCCGATCCATGAAATTTGGATATGTTGTTAAGAACGAAAATAAATTCGACACGTATTTTTTTTAGTGGCCCAAATTCATTTTTAGGAGGGGTCGATTTGTATGGGGGGAAATTGACCTTTTTCAGTTTTTTACGATTTACGCCTATTTAATCAAAATTAATATGGGCATGTGTGGTATCAGATTAAATGTATTAAAAATACCTATCTCGTAGTGCTAACAACGGGCTAAAGAAGTTAATATTTTTTTACTTATTAACAAAAATGTCCTAAAATGTTGGTATTTTACTCAATATGACGAAAAGTTGTGCATGTTTGGACACGTTCTTAGCACACGTAGATAGGTTTTCCAAAGACCTTTCATTTGGTATGTAACATGACTAGCTTTCTTTGCATAATATAGGAGATAAACGAAAAAAACTGAAAAATGGCCTTGGCTTCCCCCCTCCTTTGTACCCCCTAAATATGAATTTGGGCCACTAAAAAAAAATACGTGTCCCTTTATTTTTTCTGATCTACAAAATAAAACAAATTCCATAAAGATCTGCGGGTGACACTAGGGAGACTTCCCTTGTAAGTGGTACAAATTTTAGGGCAATCGGCTTAAATTAACCCGTGGCGCCCGGCGAACAAAAATTTGGATTTTTTTAAAAATTAGCAAAAACTTGTAAAAAAGTTAAATTCGACCTTGCTGAATGTATTAATACCCTCCACAAGGTAAAAAAAATATTTGCAAAAAAAATTTTTTTTTTTAAATCCGCAAAAAAAATATTTTGTTAAAAAAAATTCGACAAAAATTTTTTTTCTTGTAAAAAAATATATTTGTACTTGTTTAAATACCATTCGGTAATCAATTCTGTTCACATGTGTAACCAGCACCCGAATTAAAGCATTTCGATGTTTAGGTTATGTTGAATGTACCAACATTTTCGAGGTGTCCTTACGTTTTCTTTCATAACTTTTGAACCGCTGAACTGAATTCGGTCAAATACAATACCAAACTGCTTAGGGCAACAACAAACAAATATGCTAAGTCTTAGTCATATCTGTTTGAACCGCTGAACTGATTTCGGTCAAATACAATACCAAACTGCTTAGGGCAACAACAAACAAATATGCTAAGTCTTAGTCATTTCTGTTTAATATTTGGCCGTGATCACTATTTTCACAGACGGACATCGCTAGAATGTCTTAAAATCGATCACTGATCAATAATAATTATATATATAATAATAATTATGGGATCCTAGACCGATATGAGTTACAAACGGAATGACAAACTGATATATATACCCTCTATCACTAATTGTAAGTGGAGGGTATAAAAAGTATATATTTTGAAAGGCTGAACACAAATATCAAAAAAAAAAAAAAATTAAATCGGTCAAACGGGCTTCGAGATGTCGCTATTTTAAATTTTGTAAAAATTACGGTTTTTTCTACGGTCAAGATTTTTTTTTTTTAAAAAAATCTCAAAATGTCTTTTCCTTGACCCTTTTATAGCGTTTGAGACGGTCTTCTATTTAAACTTAATTTGAGCCAAATCCGATCATTTTAACCCGTGGCACCCTTCGATCAAAGTTTTGATTCTTTAGAAGATTTTCATTAAAAACTTTGATAGAAGGACGCCATGGGCTAAAATGGCTCAAATTAAGTTTAAATTAAATTTTGTCTTAAGCTCTATGAAATAGTCACTGGAAAAAAATTTGAGATTTTTTTCAAAACCGCCATTTTAGAAATTTTTTGAAAATCTCAAAAACCGCTCAAACGATATCAGAAATTTTTAAATATTCATTTATTCAGCATGTTAAATGTATCTAAAGATATTTTGTTTTTTATTTTTTCATTTTCCAAAATGGAAATTTTCCAAAGATCCAACATTTTCATTGAAGGGCGCCAAGAGTTAAAATTTTTGGTTTTGTCTGAAATTAAGTTTTTATAAAAGACTATCCCAAAGGGTCAAGGGAAAGAAATTTTGAAAATTTTTTAACAGAATTTTTTAAACGTAGGAAAAAACCAAAATTTTTTGCCACACAAAAAAATGTCAGTCTACTGTAACATATTCTCACACAAATTGCGTACTTAATTTTGAAAGTATAACAAAAAACAATGGTAGTCAGCCGAATACCACATTTTGATAATTTTTTTTCTAAAATAATTTTTTATGAAAGCTTTAGGTCAATTATGTATAATGATTAATTTATTAAAAGTAATTTTTCGTCATATTTTTTATATTTTTATAATATTCTCATATAAGACTATTTATTGCTTTAAAAAATATTAGTGCCCGACCGAATACACCTTTTTTGGTCGTATCCGAAGCCGAATATTCGGCCAAATTTTCACTCTTCGGCCGGAACCGTAGCCGAATATTAAAAAAAAAATATTAATGAAGTAAAAACAAGAAAAAAAAAATAAAACTCGACTTGGCGGAATACAAAAATATATAAAAATGTTGTCTAGAACGATTTATTTTGAGCATAAACCTTTTTTTTAGGCATTTTTGCAAATAAAATTTTTTTTGAGTGTAATTTTTTTTCGGACGAAAAATTTTTTTTTAGTGTAAAATCTTGTTTTAGCTGCAAAAACACTTGATGAAATGTTTTTGTGGCTTACTGCTGTGATTCAAAATGTGTTTAGTGTGTTTTTCAACACATGAGTACAAATTTTATACAATTATTCTGTATAGTGCTTTCTGTATAGTGCTTTTTGGCCGAAGCCGAAAATCCGGTCAGACACTAGTAAATATGCACTAAACATCTTAAATATGCACTAAAAACTTCAAAAAATATGCACTAAAACCTATAAAAATTTTACATTTTTACAAAAAATTAAAAAGAAAAAATTGTTATAATTTTTTACTCTGTTAGCTTACTAATGAAACAAAAAAATTATTTCGGTAAGACAAGTATTTGACCTGGAAAAAAAATGGAAAAATTAAGCCAAAACTAAAATTTTATACAAAATATGACCTAAAAATATGCATTTATAGCAGAATACTAGCGAAATATGCAAAAATATGCATTTTCAGCAAAATGTGCAAAAATATGCGCTAAAGAATCGATGCCATTTTAAAGCCAATTCTTTGATTTGCAAAGATATTTGGTGTATACTGTCCTAAGAGTAACAGGAAAAAACATGCATTTGCATTAAAGTCCTCCAGGGAGAGGACTTTCATGCAAATGCTGTTTTCCACCTTTAGTCTAAGAACAGCATTAACCAAATATTTTTGAAAGTCAAAGAATTTTCTTTAAAATGTCATCGATATGTTAGTGCATATTTTTTGCATATTAAGATGAAAATGCATATTTTGCTATACATATATGCATATTTTTGGGCTAATTTTTTATTTTAAATTTTAGTTTTACCTTTTTTTTGCCATTTTTTTAACCTCTTTAAAATAAAAATTTTATTTTTAAAGTGTATTTTATTTCAAGAGGTTCGTTGTATTTGGTTTAAAGGTTTTTATGCCAAGTCTAATGCAAAATACGTACATATAACATAAATAGCTTGTGGATATGTAGGTGAGTGGTGTATATTATGAATACTGAAGGTAATTAAAAACTAATTGTAGGTACTAATTTTTATTCTAAGAATATGACATAGATTTTTGAATGTACACAAGCAACCTATAAAGATGCAAGATTAATGAATAAGCTTGTACACATAATATGAAAAATGCATGCATATGCATAATTTAAGCATCATTAATAGTGGAATATACTTGACTAAAGGATTTTTTTTTTTCAAAAAAATGTAGGTATATTAACTTTGTCGTTTACTTAGTTGCACACTAGATTATTGCAAAAAAATCGAAAGAAGAAATTAATTTAGAAAAAAAAAATTCTATCAAAGTTTTGGAGTTTTCTAATTTCCAATTTTTACGTGTAAAAATGTGTTAGATCTTGTCTGATCTGGTTAAATCTATTCATATATAATCAGGTCTGATTAGATATAATTATATCTGCAATGACCAAAATCGAGATCTAATTATGTTTCGGATTTGGTCAACATTCCCGACTAAAAAAAAATAATACGGTGCCATATAACATTTGATCCCAAAAATGGAGGATCCAAAAATATATGATTATATCTTATTAGATCAAAATTTAGATAATAAGATATAATTAGATCCCAAAAATGGAACGGTAAATATTATCTACTTTGATATTATTATAAAAAATTACATCTAATAAGATCTAATAATATATACTTATATCTTATTAGATCTAATATGATCCTAAATATCAAATCAGATGAAATTTACCATCTCATTTTTAGGATCTAATTATATCTTATTATATCAAATTTGATCTAATAAAATATAATCATATATTTTTTAGATCCTCCATTTTTGGAATCAAATGATGGATCTATTTATATACAATTATATAAAAAACTATATGATTATATCAAAACTTTTTTACTCGGGTTGGCACAAATTTGGCATTTCATTATATCTGATCAGATATGATTATATACAATTAGATGCAATTATATTTAATCACATCAAATCAGATCTGATATGATCAAATCGATTTTTACACGAAAACTGTTCGTTTTCTAAAATACAATAGGGCCATTACAAAAAATTTAGCTCAAATTTTAGTCATTTTTGGAAATGGTGTCTCAGATTAATTTGAACCTTGACACATAGATAGCCCTCATAAATATGATATATGTACCATATATCGTTTTTTTACATTTGGTGTATTTAACGAATAATGGCGGGTCAAAGATTGACTTTTTAAGCAAAAGTAAGAAAAATACATCACGTTTAAAGAGCTGTAACTTCTTAACCAATGACCCGATTTTCACAAATTTAGGCTCATGTGAAAGCTGGGGTTCTTCTTTTAGAAAATATTTTTAAAATAACACTGTTTTTTTTTACAGAAATGATACAAAAATGCAAAAACATTTTTTCTTTTCGAATATTTAAAAAAACACATCTTCGATTTTTTTTAAAAAAATTCTGGTGAAAAATAACAATGTTTTGTATAACATATTCAAAATTCAGAGTGGGATCTCCATGGGATCAAAAACTATTCTGTTTTAAGTACGAGGTTCTCATATTTTTCCCTTAGAAAATTTAAATTTCTAATGTTTTGAATGTTTTTCAAAATTTTAATAGTATAATTTTCTTTGAAAATTTAAATTTTTATATTGAAGAAACATAAAATTTTAATTTTCTAAGGTAAAATTTAAGAACTTCGTACTAAAACCAGAATATTTTTTGATCCCATTGAGATCCCACTCTGAATTTTGGATATGTTGTACAAAACAGTATTGTTTATCATCAAACTTTTTTTAAAAAAAATCGAAGATGTGTTTTTTTAAATATTCGCAAAAAAAAATGTTTTTGAATTTTTGCAACACTTCTGAAAAAAAAACCGTATTCTTTTGAAAATATTTCCTAAAAGAAGAAAAATTAAGCTTTCATATGAGCTATTACTTGTGATAATCGGATTACTAGTTAAAAAGTTAGAGCACGTTAAACGTCATGTATTTTTCTGACTTTTGCTAAAAAAGTCGAACTTTGACCCGCGATAATTTGAAAACTACAGCAAATTTTGAAAATCCAAAAATGCAACATATCTCATATAAACGTGGATATCTATGAGCCAAATTCTCAGTGGCGTCCAAAGGCATGTTTCCGAACAGTGGGGCGAAAATTTTTGGAATTACCCAATAGTAAATGTTGTACACACAAAAAATTATTGGCTAAAAATTTTCAATTAAATCTATTGATCAACAAAATTTAAATGAGTCAATCAATGTTTTGATTAAAATTTTTGTTATTTTCTTTAACTTTCGAATTACAAATTTTCAACATACCAGATTTTTTTTCGCTTTAATTAATTTGAATAGATTAATTCAAAAATTTGTGATCAAAATCGAAAAAATGTTTGTTTAATTGAAAAAATGTTTAATCAATCACCTACAATTTGATGATTGATATAATCATTTTTTTAATTGGAGGAATTTCAATAAAAAAAATTGATTGAATCCGCGTTTTTGTTGATTGAAATTCGTTTAAAATTTTTTCTGTGTACTTTTGATGCCGGAAAAAAGTAGACTTTTTTCATGCGTCAATTCTTAAAGGGAAAGGGTTTGCCCCAAAAAAGCGCATTTTTTGTTTGAAAGTATAAAAGTGGGTATTTCAGATTCGCCATGACCGATTCTACCTTATTTTCAATTCAAATTGTTGATGCAAAAATAAAAAAATACTTGTCATGAAAATTTTGTCTCCTTAAATATATGATTGACATTGTTTAACCAGGCATACCAAATGATGTTTAGATATTTTTAAATTTTCTATTTTTTTTTTTTTGGCAACTAACCATCAATTTAAATCTTCATGATAGAAATATGCGGAAGTATAATTATTTCAGCTCTCAAAATTTATGTATAAAATTGAAAAATGAAACAAAAATGTTTAGTTGTTAAAAACATAATTTATGTTTGTGTGAAAATAATTTTGGTTAAAAAAAAAATAAACATAAATATGTTTTTAAATATTTTAAATATTTAAGAATTTAAATTTTGAAAAAAAATTGTTTTTATTTACTCTTTATACGAATTCACCGACACGTGTCAGTTTGTTTTTACCCAGTGAGCGAATTTTGAATATATATTTTTTTTATTTTTACTAAATTTAAAAACACTTTTTTTAAATGAATAATTTATAACTTATTTTGGTAAATTTTTTTTTTGTAAACAAATTGTAAATTCAAAAATGATGTGTTGATTTTATTTTTGGGGGGTTTTAATTATACCAGTTTTTTTTTCAAGATTTACACATTATCGTATATTTTGTTTTCGTATATAAATTATACACACAAAAAATTATTGGCGTAAAAATTTCAATTAAATCTATTGATCAACAAAATTTAAATGAGTCAATTATTGTTTTGATCAACATTTTTGTTATTTTCTTTAACTATCAAATTACAAATTTTCAACATACCAGATTTTTTTTCGCTTCAATTTATTTGAATACATTAATTCAAAAATATACTTTTTACTACGGTTTTACTTTTTTTTATTGTCGGCAACATATTGGAAAGCAAAAAGTATTAATTTCTTCATAATTTTTCCATAAGCGTGAAATTCATTTGTTAAATCAATAATTATTTTAATTGACTTTAAATAAAAAATCAATCAAATTTTTGATCAAAATCGAAAAAATGATTAATTGAAATAAAAATCAATTAATCACCTACAATTTGATAATTGATATAACAATTTTCTTTATCGGAGGAGTTTCAATTAAAAAATTAATTGAATCCGCGTTTTTGTTGATTGACTTTCGTTTTCAATTCTTTCTGTGTAGTCAATAATATATATTAATTAATTTGCATAAAATTAGCATAAACCGATATAAAAAATTGTGTGGAGAGCAAAATAAAAAATATTTTTTATACATCAGGCGCCACAATAAAAAAAGAAGTGGTCTTGTTCTAAACAGCTTCATTGTTTGTTTGTTTTAACAAAAATATATAAACAAAGTAATTAACAATTTAAATAAATTGGTTAAATTTAGTTAATCTGAACATATATTTTAACAAATCCAAAATCTATTAATCATAAGGTAAATAACTGAAGGTATTCTAGTACGTGAGTACTAGAGTACTAAAAATGATTTGTAATTAAAGGGAAAAAAAATAAAATAAAAACACTTGATCATAGGATCAAAATTATTATTATAATAAATATTATTTATGAAAAATAAATCGAAGCGCATCCAAAGAGCGCTCTTGAGGATGCAGTAAAAGAAAAGGGGGAAACAATTAAAATTTTTTGTTAAGATTTGTTATATAAAACTCAAAATATAAAATTATATTTTGATAAAATTTCATACATGCTTTCCTTTTGAATATATTTAACACTTTTTGAATAAAAAACCATGAGTTTTTGAACAAAGACCACATGATTTCACTGCATCATTATTGCGCATTAATCAGCGCTGCAAAGAGTGCTTCAATCATAACACCTCACATTTTAAATGAAAAAAATTGAGTACACCATATCCACTTTAGTTTCAGAAAATACAAATTATATTACAAAAATGTCCAATCATATTTTAGAATCTCCAATTATATTTAAAAATGTCCAATTCTATTTCAAAAATTTTCAATATAATTGAACATTTTTGAAATGTAATTAAATTTGTTTTGGTTATAAAAGGTAATATCTGAAATATAAATGGAAATTTCTGAAATATAATTTGAAATTTTCGAAATAAAATTGGAAATTTTTTAAATGTAATTGGATCTCTTAGGCGATATTTCTTCCAAATGCTTCATGGAGTCAACTGATTTTCAGAATTAGTCAATTGTATTACAGATTTTCCAATTGTATTCAGAAATAGTCAATTGTATTTCAGATTTTGTAATTTGTATTTCAGAAATAGTCAAATGTGCTTCATCTTTATTCTGCTTAAATCAGCTCTAAAAATATACATCACTGCATCTTTTCAGCGCTCTAAAGTGATGTGAATTCAGAGCATCTTAAGAGCGCTTTTTCGGTGTATCCAACTAGCGATCTAAAGTGTGACATCGCATTAGAGAGTCATGCATGAATTCAGCAGGTTTAGATGCGCTTTTTGACTCGAGTTTCCTTTCCAAAAGCTGCTGCCAGTTCAGCAAAATTTCTGCTGGGTAGAGCTGCGATTTTAATGCAAATGCATATTTTTTGTCGATACTCTAAAAGCGATATCGAAAAATTATCTTTTGGAATCAATAAATTTGCGTAAAATGGCATCGACTTGGTATTGCAGATTTTGGCGAAAATGCGTATTTTGGTTTTAAATGAATATTTTGTGCATATTAGCAACATTTAAGCGCATATTTTTGCATATTTTGAAATTAATTAGAAAAAACACAGATTAAAATTAATTTGTTCCAATTATTCTTTAAAAAATTCTGATAAATTTTTATTAAATTTTTTTTTTTATTTGACCTTTAAAATGCTATATTTTGAGTATGTTTTCTAGCTTGAGGCAGGGCCGCTTAATGGTAAGGCGGGGCCCTGGGCACACACGAATTTGGGAACCCGCAGGTAAATAAAAAGTGTTTGACAAAAAAAATAATCTCATGTTATTACACCGTCCGACAGCCAATATTAAGCATGAACCGGATGATATACGTCTGAAAGTAGAGATCAAATGGAGTAAAACTGCATGTATATGTTTCAAAGGACTTCAAAGTTTTAAAAGATACATTTTGTAAAATATTTTTGAAATATTTGTAACTGTCCTAGGATGACACTGGTGACGGCAGATGAAAGAGGAGGATCTCCCCTAATTTTTCCATTTTTATATTTTGCCATATCATGATAAAAGGATGTGAATAAAGTCATTTGAAAACTTTATCAAAATATTTTGTTGAACATTTTGAATGATATTGAAGGACACATTTTTGAATGGACGTAACTTGCCTCCTTTTTCCTGATGTGTAAAAATAATAAAAAAAGGAAAATTAGGGGAGTTCCTATGTTTTCATTTGCTACCAATAGTGGCATCCTAGGACAAGTACAAATGTTAAAAAAATATTTTATAAAATTTAATCCTCTAAAACTTTGAAGTCCTTTTAAAAGGAATAAGGATCACGAAATGAAACTGTAAATGCAGTTTTACTACACTTACAAGGGAAGTATTTCAACCCTTATGAACCGATTTGCCTGAAATTTAAAATATATATTAAAGAGACGATTTTAAAGTTGGGGTGTCTCGGCTTATCGGCCATATCGGTGTTAAAAAAATTCGTTGTCCCCTTATGAAACCATGTGGACCTTCGGGAAAATTTTGATAACTTCCGAACTAAATACCCGATATGGCTGATAAGCCGAGACACCCCATCCTTAGAATTGTCTCTTTTATATATATTTTAAGTTTCAGGCAAATCGGTTCATAAGGGTTGAGATATTTCACTTGTTAGTCTCTAGTTTTCAACGTATAGTACCCAGTTCGTGTTCAACGACTTTTTTCACTTTTGTCTGTTTTAAGAAAAAGAAACTAAAAAAAATATTTTGAGAAGGAATATTCTAGCTCGAGGTAATTTTTCTTTACTACACAAAAAAAAAAACGAATTGTTATATTGACCCCCATATTTGTGAATACAATTATTTTTTTCACTGAAAGTGCTCCTATACGGAAATTTATAATATCAACAAAAGTTTGTAAATTTTGATTGTTGAAAAAATATTTTTTTTTTTTTTCAATAAAGAAATTCAACAAACACAATTAGTTGATCTGCCAAAAGTAAAAAATCTTAATTTTTTTCAACAAAGAAATTCAACAAACACAATTTGTTGATCTGACAAATGAAATTTTTATTTCAACAAAGAAATTTAACAAACACAAACACTATTTATTGACATGATAAAAGAATTTTGAAATAAAATTACTTGACTGAGTTTGTTAAAAATAAAATCGACGTTTTGTATTATGAACTAACATTTTTACTTACAAGGGAAGTATCTCAACCCTTATGAACCGATTTGCATGAAACGCAAAATATATATAAAAGAGACAATTCTAAGGTTGGGGTGTCTCGGCTTATCGGCCATATCGGGGATTTAGGAGTTCAAAACAAGGGTAAAAAAATGGCGAAAAAATCGTTTTTTTTGGATTTTTCAGCCATTTCTTTCTAAGAAACTATATGATGTTTACATATGAGAAGAAAGGTTTTTTTATTGCCTATCCAACGGTGGCATAACCTTGTAAAAGTTTGGCTTCGTTTAATACTTTTTTTATGAAAATGTGAAAATTTTGGAGGGTATTTATATGAAGACATAGAGCTACGATGTCCATATGAATACGAAATAATCTTTATTAAATTTAAGTCGACACGTATTTTTTTTCTAGAGAATATTCCTATTAGTTCGTGAGTTATCGAAATTTTCCCGGAGGTCCATATGGTTTGATAAGGGGACAACGAAATTTTGAAACACTGATATGGCCGAAAAGCCGAGACACCCCAACCTTAAAATCGTCTCATTTATATATACATATTTTAAGTTTCATGCAAATCGGTTCATAAGGGTTGAGATACTTCCCTTGTTAGTGTTTGGCTGATATCATGATTGGTTGATTTACAATTGATGTTTGTTGATTAAAATTTGACGATTTTATTTTCTGTGTAGTCAATAAAAATAATGATTGATGTTAAAGCAACCTTAACCATGGTGTAGGGTGAAACGCAGGCGACGTTTACCCATTTCTATTTACTACTTTGATCCCCTATGATCTTGCGTTTTTGACGCGTTGGCAATCCCCAATGATTGCTCCCACTGGAAAAGGGAAATTTCGAATTTGTTGTAAAATTCTCTTATTATTAAGTCCTTTTTGTTCCCTTTTTCTATTATACATACTTTTTGTAGTTTTTAAGTTAGTTTGTAGTTAGTTAGATTTTGTTACAAAGCCACTGAAGGCAACATTCATAAAAAGAATTTTGTCAAGTATTGTTAAACCGCCATAGACGGCAAACCACATATTTTGTGATAATCAATAAAATAGCCATTGAAGGCCCCCATTAATTTTATTGATATTGAAAAAAAATCAATCGAGTTTTTATTTGGAAAAATCGTGGCTAAAGGAGCCGCCAACCCCCGCAACATTTGGTCCTTCGAAGAAAATCTTAGGAAGATCTAAGATTAGGAAAAAAGCAGTGGAAAAAAGGTAATTGCGCATATTACCCAACGATTCATCATTGTGCATCCCGTGCCAATGCAGCGTATTGTGTAAATCACAAGGCTCATCAAAAATTCAAAGGGTAAAAAGGGAGAAGGTTAAGGTATGTAAGGTGATTTAGTTTTTTGTATGGCAAGATTTATAGAAAAAAAAAAAAGAGAGGTTAAATATTGTGTTAAACTTTGGTACTCATACAACAACAAAGGAAAAAAAAAGAAATCGTCATCATTTTACGTACTTATCGCCGCCAAAAAATTGTAATCGGATTACAAAATACCATCTCCACCTAAAGAGAAAATTTCCCCTATGAAATTACATATGGTACTTATAAAGTGATCATAAGATCTGGCAACTCCCAACACACCACTCGCTGAAAATTTTGTTCTGTTCCATAACGTTCCACATATTCCATTATAAAGTTATTCGCTAGATAGTGACAAACAAAAAATTCAATTAAATAAAAATCCTCTATGATAAAAGAAAAAAAAGTGTTGAATAGTTATTTTATCCCCAACGATAAATAAAGTGTTTAATAGTGTGAAAAAATATAAACCAAATCCATCCACATAAAAAAAAAAACAAACCAAGAAAAAAAAAACACTGGTAGAAGTGGTAGCAGCTAAATACAAAGTTTATTTTATAAAACAAAATTATAAAAGCAACCAAGTTGTTTACGGTAAATATATAAAATAAAAGCCAAAAAAAATAAAATATATTTAATTATATTTTGTTAAATAGAAGCTGAACAATTTTTGGCCACAACAACAACAACAACAACAGTAAAAAAAAAGACATTCCAACAGGTTAGAACAACGGTGGTGGTTTTTTTTTGCATTGTCTTATACCCACAGCAAGAAGAAATAACATACATACATACAAACATACACTAAATTGAGTGTAGGGTTCGCCGCACGGAAAAAAAGTCGGGAAGAATTTTGATTTGTGGAATTGGTGAGTGGTAATAAAAATATTGAATATTAACACTTAATGATATCTGGTGGATAATTGAACAACAAATTGAAAGTCAAACAGAAAAAATTACACTGAAAAAAATTTTTTTTGGGAAAATAAAAAAAAAAAAAAGTGGAAAAGTGGATTTGTTTTTTTGGTGTGGCTTAAGTTTATGAAAAAAAAAAAAGTTGGTCGGTTTGAAAAAATTAATACACTGAAAGAAAATTTTTTGAATAGATACACTGGGAAAAAATTTGTTTTTGCGAAAAACCCAGAAATTTAAAATACAAAAGTATAAGTAAAAACGAGAAACTTTTGAAGAAAAATACACTGGAAAAAAAAAAACGAATTTTGAGAAGTACACTGGAAAAAAAATCGTTTTTAAAAAAGAAATCGAAAAAATTTAATCTAAAAGTAGATTTTTGGGAGAAAAATAGAAACCTATCAAAATTTGAAAATTGCTACACGGAAAAAAAATAATACACTGTAAAAATTTTTTTTTTTGGTTTTCTGGAAAAAATTGTTTTTTTTTTAATAAAAAGCTGGTTATAACTACAAAAACGAGTAATACAAGTTAAAAAAAAGTCGTTTTTTGGTAGCTAAGGAACAATTTCCCCTACGAAAATTTGAAGTCTGGTACATAAAAAAAAAAAAAAAAAATAATTTTTTTCAATTTTTGAGTCGATTAGGGTGGCGTAACAGTTGCAGCAGAACTATTTTTTTTAATAAAATTTTTTTTTTTCCACAAAAAATAACAGAATCTTACAGATTCAGGCGTTCCTCAAGAACATAGCTCAGTATTCGTGTTTGTAATTTCCTCTAGAAATTTTTTGTTTTTTTGCGGTTAGCATCGGTAGGTTCTCTTTGAGTCAAGGGGTTTCGATAAATGAAAAGATACAAAATGTCGGCCTTGAAAAGATGTAAATTTGAAATACAGCAAGTAAACAACTATTGCGAGAAAATTTTAAAAGAGTCTGATGAAGTCTTGACAAGAGTAGTTCTACAAGTCCAGCTAGAGGAATTCGAAAAAAGGTGGGCTAAGTTAAACGAAACTTACGAAGAGTACATGACAGGGAAGACTGAAGAAGAAGCCAAAGAGGACATCACCAGCAGATATGAGGATGCAAGCGACAAATATGTGGCCGGAAAGGTCAAATTAATGGAGTTACTGAATGAGGAATCCAGCCTAAAAGATGATAAAAAACAAAAACAACAGTCTCAGCCAGCACTCAAGTTACCCCCATGTGACACTCCAGTGTTTGAAGGAGGATATTCCAAGTGGCCCGCTTTTCGGGATATGTTCCAAGCAGTGATCGGTAGACATCCACATCTGGCGCCAGCTCAGAAGCTGTATCACCTGCATAGTAAGACAAAGGGGGAACCACACCAAATAGTATCGCGCTTCGAATTGACAGACGATAATTTTGCCTTAGCGTGGGAGGCTTTGAAAAATAGGTATGAAAACCCAAGAATTCTTGCTAACCAGCAAATGAAACAGATGTTTAGTATTCCAGTAGCGCAAATTGAGACCCCTAAGTCTATTCGTAATATTCAAAGTGTCCTTGATGAAAGCTTGAAAATGTTTGAAGCACTTGATTTGACAAAATCTTGGGATGCCATTCTTATACATTTATGTTCAACGAAACTCCCTGAAGAGACAATGCGGTCCTGGGAGATCAGTTTAAAAGACCATAAGACATGGCCTACATGGAAGGATATGAGTAACTACTTGTCAACGCGAATCGAGATCCTAGAAACAGTCGGCGATCTTCGAAAGCCTCAAGGGCGAGAAAATCAAAGCTCTAGAAATCAGTCCTTTCATATTCAAAATGACACAAAAGCGAAGTTTTCTTGTAAAAAATGTAAACAAAATCACCCGTTAAGAGTTTGCAAGCATTTTAAAGCCTTATCTGTAAACGATAGGATAAAATATGTATATGCAAACAAATATTGCGGAAATTGTTTATCCCCAAATCATTTCAAATCGAAATGCGAAAGTACAAATTCGTGTACGCGGTGCAGTCAAAAACACCACACAATGCTTCACCTCAATGAGGAGGAAAGGTCAAAAAAGGGACCCCAAGCGCCCACCCAGTCACATCAAAGAGTCACCCAAGCAGCCAGCGTTCGCCAACGTTCACAGGGTGATGAATTGCCTTCAACCTCAGGCACACAATCGCAAACAGCGTCGTACAATACTAACAACAATAGTTTAGCGACTTCAAATAATGCAGATCGGGTCAACGCTCATTTTTCACAGCATGAAGGTACAACAATCTTGCCCACGGCACTTGTTTATGTGGAAAAAGCTGGTGAATTATTTACCATACGAGCTCTCCTAGATGCCGGCTCTGAAAAATCTTTTATTTCAACCAGAATTCAGCAACAACTTGCAATACCAATTGTGGCCCATAGCACCCAAATCTCGGGACTAGGGGGAACTGTAGTAGGCAGTTCTAAAGGCAGGTGTTTTCTTACTTTGAAAGCGAGGGAATCAAATTTCCAAATTCGAATTCAGGCGATTGTTGTCTCCAAGCTTACTCATTTTCTACCCTCTAGGTCGGTCAAAATTGATAATTTAGATGAAATTGGCCACCTGACCCTTGCTGACCCATACTTTTATAAGCCTGGGGCCATTGATATGATAATCGGTAGCGATTATTTGCCATTAATTAATCTAAAGGGTGTGCAATCTAAGGTTTTAAGTAGTTTTGAAGCTCGAGAGTCTCACTTTGGGTGGTACTTATCAGGACCTGCGCCCCTATGCGAAGTTAATGTGTTCTCAACTGTAGTTTCGACATCAGAAGATTTCATTTTACACGAACAAGTGAAGAAATTCTGGGAACTAGAGGAGGTCGAGCGAGACAACCCAGTCTCTGATGCAGATTTGTATTGCGAAAATCATTTTAATAAAACAACTGAAAGGCGACATGACGGTCGGTATGTCGTACGCTTGCCATTTAAAGAGGAGTATCCAAGTGAAGTTTTTTTGGGACCCTCCAGGTCCATGGCTCTTGCTCAATATCACCGTATGGAGCAAACGTTAAATAAGACTCCAGATTTGAAAAATCAATATATGAATGTTCTCCAAGAATATAGTGACCTGGATCACATGGAAATGGTTTCCACCCCAGAACCTAAAGGGGAAAAACAATCTTTTTTTTATCTGCCCCATCATGCAGTAGTAAGGCCGGAGAGTAAGTCCACTAAAGTGCGAGTAGTCTTCAATGCCTCAAAGAAAACCGGAAGTGGATTTTCTTTAAACGATGTCCTTCATCAAGGACCAACTCTACAGACAGACCTGATACAAATAATTCTTTCTTGGAGATATTATCAATACGTGTTCACCGGCGACATCGAAAAGATGTACCGCCAAATTTTAATACATGAAGAAGACCGCCCCTATCAGCGCATTTTATTTCGTCGCGACGCTGAACCTTTTGTGAGCTCATTTCAATTGAAAACAGTGACATTCGGTGTAAATTGTGCACCATTCCTGGCAATACGAACCCTTTTACAATTAAGCCAGGATTGCAAAAGTCTGTACCCTCAAGCGTCAGAGATCCTGAAGAACGAAATTTATGTGGACGATATTCTGTCGGGTGGTCATACTCTGGAAGAGGCTAAGGGTAAACAAAGTCAAACGATAAAGGCTTTAAGATCTGCCGGCTTCCCCATGAAGAAAATAACAGCGAATCATCACTTTTTACTTCAAAATTTGGCCCGGGAGGATCTTCTGGACGAAGATTTTTTAAAATTTGATGCCTCTAGCACAATCAAGACGCTCGGTATCCGCTGGAACGCCATGTCAGACACGTTTTATTATGCAATCGACCCTATTGAAATCAGACTATCTACAACAAAAAGACAAATTCTGTCAGTGATAGCTAAATTGTTCGATCCAGTAGGGTGGTTAGGTCCTATTGTTGTCGTGGCCAAGCTTTTAATGCAAGAGCTCTGGGAAGACAAGGCAGGATGGGATGAAGGTGTACCACAGCTGATTCTGATACGATGGAACAAGTTTTTGCAGAATCTGCCGCACATCACGACTTTGAAGATTCCTAGATGGATTAATTTCTCGCCACAGCACCATGTTCAAATACATGGATTTTGCGACGCTTCGGAGAAAGCCTACTGCGGTGCGGTGTACATCAGAACAACAAGTCCGAATGGAGAAATCAACAGTAATTTGCTGGTAGCAAAAACCAAAGTTGCCCCCCTTAAGAAAATTACTATCCCCAAGCTAGAGTTGTGCGGAGCAGTACTTATTACCGCGCTAATCAAAAGCTTAATTGCGAACCTCCAGTTCAAGTATGAGTTGTTTATGTGGACCGATTCTTCGATCGTTCTCGGCTGGTTACAAAAATCGCCTGATTTATTAAAAACATTTGTCTCAAATCGTGTAAAAGAGGTGCTACAAACTACCAAGACAGAACAATGGAAACATGTCAAAACTGACGAAAACCCAGCTGATCTTGGCAGCCGTGGATGCTACCCTCAAGAACTGATTGATAGTAATTTGTGGTGGCATGGACCCTCTTGGCTCACTCAGCCAGTCGAATGTTGGCCTGAACCCCGTACCTTCGACCCAACTAATTTGGAAGAGAAAAAACCGTGCAGCGTCCAGCCTCAAGCTAATGTGATCGATTCCCAATCTACCCCTTATGTAGCCTTGCAGCTGAACACATCTGAAAGTAAGTCAAAATCTAAAACCGATCCAACGGCAGAATCTGAAATGAACCCTGTTGATTTTCTTGAAGAGTTCTCTTCGTTTGATAAAGCTCTAAGAGTCTTTTGTTATCGTTTTCGATTTATAAACCGTATTCTCAAACGACCGTTTTCCACCGAAACTTTCATCACCTCGGCGGAAATTAGTTTTGTAAAGAACCGATTAATTTTACTCGCTCAAAAGAGACACTTTGCAAAAGACTATAATCAGCTGTACGAAAAAAGGCCTCTAAGCAAAAAAAGCAGACTTCTGACGCTCACTCCTTTCATCGATAAAGATGGTTTATTACGGGTGGGAGGTAGGCTCAATAACTCAGGATTGAGCTTCGAGGAACGACATCCAATCATCATCCCAGAAAATTCGCACTTTGCGGTGCTGTTCGTAAGGTACACTCATCACATTTTGCTGCACTCAGAACAACACATCATGCTGCGCGCTATTAGACAAGGGTACTATATCCCAAGAGTAAAAAATCTCATTCGAAAGTGTATTAGAAGCTGCAAAGCGTGTGCTATTTATAAGCATAAATTTCAACACCAAATCATGGCCGCGCTCCCCCCTGAACGTGTCACCTTTTCGCTTCCATTCACATATACGGGCGTTGACTTTGCTGGCCCATTTTCCATAAAATCCTCCAATTTACGAAACGCTAAACTCCTCAAAGGGTATGCTGCAGTCTTCGTTTGCTTCTCCACTAGAGCAGTTCATTTGGAAGTATGCTCCGATCTTTCTACAGACGCATTCCTGGCATGCTTTGACCGGTTTACCGGACGTCGAGGTCTCCCTAAGACAATATTTTCTGACAATGGTCGGAACTTTCTGGGTGCCAACTACGCGCTACTAAAAACCCACAACGTTTTCTTAAAAACGGCAGAAAAAGCGCTGGTTGAGAAATATAGTGCTCACGGATTTAATTGGTCATTCATCCCCCCTTATGCCCCTCATATGGGTGGCCTCTGGGAGGCTGCCGTCAAAAGTATGAAGACTCATTTGAAAAAAGTTGCCTCCAATCTAAATTTCACGTTTGAAGAATTTTCGACTCTTCTGATCCGAATTGAAGCCGTCTTAAATTCGCGCCCGATGTCCCCTATGACTCAAAATCCCACTGAATTGCTTCCTTTGACTCCAGGTCATCTCCTACGCGGTGCACCGCTCATCGCCCCTCCTGAGGCACCTGAAGAGCCCCCACTGAAAACAGTGGCCTTCATAAAACGATGGGAGCGCCTAAAAGCTCTTCAGCACATATTCGCTCGCAGATGGAAAAACGAGTACATAACTGAGCTACAACGCCGATTTAAATGGAAGACCGAGCAACATAACGTTAAGCCTGGTGACTTCGTCATAATAAAAGACGATCTGTTACCACCCACCGAATGGCGTCTGGGACGCATCACCAAAGTAATTTACGGTAAAGACAGTCGAGTAAGAGTTGCCGAAGTAAAAACCCAGAATGGGCTAATAATGCGACCGATTGTAAAACTTTGCATTTTACCAATCACCAACCATCCACCCGACTCAATCCCAGTAGCGAAACCACAATAATCCACCAGATTACAAAAAAAAACCCTCAAGAGAAATTCGTCGCCATTACAATTACTAATATCACTTTGCATATTTTTTCTTTTTCTTTCTTTTCTCCCTAGCTTCATCATGCAAACTTCGCTGCTCAGCAAGCCTCGCTGCACTTTTTGCAAAATCAACCACCCGTTCAAATTTTGCCCAATCTTCAAGGGGTTGCCAGTTGAACGCCGTCGAGAGCACATCATCGAGATGGGTTATTGCCTTAATTGCCTGGCGCTTTCGCATAGTCGGTATTGGTGCGAATCCCCACACCGTTGTCTGCAATGCCACGGTAAGCACCACACGTTCCTGCATCAGTCAGGTCAGGAGGCTAGCGATAATGAAGATAACCCCGTATCTCGCCCGGAAGCTATTCAAGCACCCGTACAAATGTCGGAGCCTCCAGTTGCCCAAGCTCCCCTAGAGCCAAGCGCCCAAGCACCCGCTCCCCTAGAGCCAATCGCCAACGCTCCCCTAGAGCAAATCGTCAAGGTGGAACAAGACGACGTTTTCGGTCATCACCGTCGGGAACGCGCTGAAGTACGGGCCCTCGAGGAAACGCCCCTATATGAAATCGAGCGGCCAATAAACATTCTACCTTCGGCAGCTACCATTCCCCCTATCGTCCGAGTAAATCTGCTGTATCGGACGGGGCCTATGTTCGTCACGTTTTTGTTGGACCACACACGAAAAACGTCGTTCTTGTTGAAAAGAGTAGCGGGTATGTTCCCAGATTTTCAGCCTCGCTTGGTTGGTCAAAAGGAGTACGGGTTGTTTGGAGTTAACCCCTCCTACCCCACGTTCAAGCCAACGGAAGGACAACCGTTCGCCTACTGGCGACTCGAGCTGAAGACTGGCGTTGACTTCCACATGCCAGAGCCGATACGTGACCCACTGCTAAGAGAGCATTTCCGCCAATTTGAGCCCTGGGCACATTACTTTTTTGACACGTGCCGGGAAATCGATGGAGTCTTGGGTGCACAGAGTCTGCAGAAAATTTTGCTCCCCGAAATAGTGCGTCCATATGACGATATGCCACGGGCCCAGAAGTCCCATTTCGGTTGGATCATCAGTGGCGAATGGCACGGGTGCCGTTGTAAAACCCACTCCCGCCCGGGAGAATGTTAAAGCAACCTTAACCATGGTGTAGGGTGAAACGCAGGCGACGTTTACCCATTTCTATTTACTACTTTGATCCCCTATGATCTTGCGTTTTTGACGCGTTGGCAATCCCCAATGATTGCTCCCACTGGAAAAGGGAAATTTCGAATTTGTTGTAAAATTCTCTTATTATTAAGTCCTTTTTGTTCCCTTTTTCTATTATACATACTTTTTGTAGTTTTTAAGTTAGTTTGTAGTTAGTTAGATTTTGTTACAAAGCCACTGAAGGCAACAGTCATAAAAAGAATTTTGTCAAGTATTGTTAAACCGCCATAGACGGCAAACCACATATTTTGTGATAATCAATAAAATAGCCATTGAAGGCCCCCATTAATTTTATTGATATTGAAAAAAAATCAATCGAGTTTTTATTTGGAAAAATCGTGGCTAAAGGAGCCGCCAACCCCCGCAACAATTGATTTAACGAATAAATTGTAAGCTTATAACAAAAAAAAATTGACGCCCTATGTTCATTATGAACTTTTATATAATTTAGTTAATACATATTTATCTTACTATTTTATGTAAATAAAGGAAATATATATATATATATATAACAAAATTATCAAAAAATGCATCTTTGTTGCTTTCCATAATGTTACCAACAATAAAAAAGTAAAACCCTATTATTTTGTATATTTTTTAATTAATCTATTCAAATAAAAAAATCTGGTATGTTGAAAATAACAAAAATTTTAATCAAAACATTGATTCCTTAAGAGTAATGTTTGATTTAACGAATGAATTGTAATCTTATGACAAAATTATGAAAAAATTTACCTTTTATGATTTCCAATATGTATTCAAATAAATTAAAGCAAAAAAAATCTGGTATGTTGAAAATTTGTAATGCAACAATTAAAAAGAACAAAAATTTTAATTAAAACATTGATTGACTCATTTACATTTTGTTGATCAATAGATTTAATTGAAAATTTTTAGCCAATATTTTTTTCAGTAGTTTTAATATCAAAACCCACCCTAATTTTTTCATTTTAAAGAAGTTTTTCATACACACAAAAAATTATTGGCTAAAAATTTTCAATTAAATGTATTGATCAACAAAATTTAAATGAGTCAATCAATGTTTTGATTAAAAATTTTTGTTATTTTTTGTTACAAATTATTAATATACCAGATTTTTTTTTCGCTTTAATTTTTTTGAATAGATTAATTCAAAAATATACAAAATAATCGATCTTTACTTTTTTTATTGATGGCAACATATTAGAAAGCAAAAAAGATGAATTTTTTGATAATTTTGACATAAGCTTACAATTGATTTGTTAAATCAATCAATATTTTGATTGACTTTAAATAAAAAATTGATCAAATTTTTGATCAAAATCGAAAAAATGTTTGATTGAAAAAATTTTCAATCAATCACCTACAATTTGATGATTGATATAACAATTTTTTTAATTGGAGGAATTTCAATCAAAAAATTGATTGAATCCGCGTTTTTGTTAATTGAAATTCGTTTCAAATTTTTTCTGTGTATGAGAACTAAATTTTCTTTCATTTAATGATTTTAGTGCATATTTTGATTTTTTAGTGCATATTTTTGATTTTTTTAGGGCATATTTTGATTTTTTTTTTGCGCATATCAGTATGCAAATAATTCTACTTAATTGGCAGATATTTTTTCTATAATTTTATCCATTATTTAATTTATTATTACATTTTTCCCATTTTAAAATTCTGAAGTAGTAACGTCTACATACTTTACATTGCGTCTACCAAATCTATCACTAATCCACTTTGTTATCTGTCAATATAAAATTTATATTCTAAATCACCTTGTTCATTTCCATAACTTTATAACATTTACAAGTTTTAACAATAAAATATTAAAAAAATAATCTTATCCATAGAATTTTTATAGTAAAATAACGTCAATTATATAATTACTCTTTTTGGTATGAACTTTGTAATGATATGCAACTTTTGTATTTCCAATAATAAATTACAAATTCATGATAATTTATTAAGAATACTATGTTGAACACCATTTGCTGAAGTAATTTAAAACATAAAATATTTTAATATGTTTTTGAAAAAGATTTTTAATAAAATTTGATAAAAAAAACTCAAGTTTTTGTTTATTTTTTATTAAATTTAAATATAAAAATTAATAAAATTAGGTATTTATTCGACCTTTTAATTGTGTAATAAAAAGTGTTTATTCTAGTTCGAGGTCATTTATTGTCCCCATAATGAATTTACAATACAAGTACTTATGTTAACTTTACTTCCTCTCTAAGGGATACTTGTCAAATTTTAAAATCATAGATTTCTTTTATTTCTTATTACCATAGTTCTCACTGGGTTGAAATAATTGGGGATATGAATATTTGGAACACAATTTTCTAAGGAAGGGAAATATTAGGAAAATTCCCGAAACAATCATCAATTCAATCCCGAAAAGTACCAAATTTTAAAAGCAGAAACTCTATGAGTATTTATTGGGAAAATATCCTAAGAGAGAGTGTAGAGTTAACATAAGTACTTGTAATGTTAATTCTTTATGGGTACAATAAATGACCTCGAACTAGAATACACTTTTAATTGATTATGGAAAATTTACATTAGAAAATAGTTAAAGTACGTAGTAAATTTTTAAACAATTTCTTTATTTAAAATTTATATTAAAGTTGTCAAGTATTATTTTATAGGCTTTGTTTTTCAAAGAGAGAAAGACGGGGAAAAACTTGTTTTCTTTTCAACACTTACAGTCAATAAAATTTCCATTTGTATTTTAAAGTTGTACAATTGATTAAATTAACATAAAGTGTGGAATTTATGAATTGTTACTGTTTTATAAACAAATATATTTATAAATTTATTTATGGTTAGCAGACATGTCTGCTGATTTAAAATATTTATGTAGATATTATTAAACACGCCTTAGTATTTACAAAAGAGTGACATTTTTTCTTTAACTTTTAGTTTTCCCAAGTGTCCGCGCAAAACAAAAACCTTGTAAAATGACAAGAAAAATTTGTTATTTTTATTTTTTGCTACCTCCTTTTTGACGAGAATTCCTAGTAATTTAACAAGCTTTTTACCAATAATTTGGTAATTTCACAAGCTTTTTACCAGTAAATTTGTAAATTTACAACTTTTTGATTCGACAAAATCTACAAAATCTAATCTTTAGCTACCTCCATTTTACGGAAATTCTTAGTAAAAATTACGAGCTTTTTTGTAATTTTACAAACTTTTTATCAACAAAATTGTAAATTTACAACTTTTTTGGAGCAATAAAACTTACAAGGAATTGCCTTGGCAATTTGTAAAATAACAAAAAAAAAATTGTAAAATTGCAAAAAAAAAGTAAATTTCAATGGAAATTTTTTTGTTAAAAAACAAGGAAAACTGTAAAATATTGGTAAAATGGGAGTACGAGACTTTTTCTAGTAATTTGGCAATTTGTAAAATAACAAAAAAAATTAATTACAAAAAAATTTAAATTTCGATAGAATTTTTTCTGTTAAAAAAACAAGGAAAACTGTCAAATATTGGTAAAATGGGATTACGAGACTTTTTCTAGAAATTTACAAGTTTTTTTGTGTGTAGACCTAAAAATGATGTGGTACAAACTTGAGACCAATCAGGTTAAATTAACATATGGTGGACGACGATCAGAGTTTTGAATTTTTTAAAATTTAAAAAAAATATGTGTCTTGCGCGCGGTGAGCCTCAGCGATGTTTAGATTCAACTTTAGTGTCGACGAAAAGTGTAAACGCAGTTCGATTTCTACTTGATTAAATGTCATAAAGCTGTTAACAGCGAAATCGTGCATTCGCGAGATATCGCGAAATTAGTGTCTTTGTATTTTCTAAATTTTGACAATGAAGTTTTTTAAATGTCTTCAAAAAATTTTATGTGGTTAAAGGTGGTAAAACTGCTCAAATCGATATCTTGATTGCTAATTTACGCGAAAAATAAAACTTTTTCCAATTTAATTTTGCGATTTCTTGCGAAATTGAGAAGATATGCTTTCGACGTTAACTGTTTTGTGACCTTTAAATAAGTACAATTAAAACTGCATACTCAGTTTTTGGAAAAATTTAAAAAACTTCAATGTCAAAATTTTAAACAACACAAAAACACTAATTTCGCGTTATCTCGCGAATGCGAGCAGCTACGATTTCGCTGTTAACAGTTTTGTGACATTTAATCTTGTAGAAATCGAACTGCGCTTACACTTTTCGTCGACACTAAAGTTCAACCTAAACATCGCCGAGGCTCACCGTGTGCGGTACAAAATATTTATAAATTTTGATGCGCTAAACAAGAACTTAAAAAATAATAAATTCTGTCGAATGGTTTTCGAAATATCGCTAAAAATTGACAAAAAATAGTGTTTTTTTCCTAAGTTCCATGAATTAAAAAAAAATCTCAAAAATTCTTTCACTTGACTCTTTCAGATAGCTTGAGACAAACTTTCATTTAAAACTAACTTGAGCCAAATCCGATCATTTTAAACTGTGGCGCCCTTTTTAGAAGATTTGCTCAAAAACTCAAAACTTTGATCGAAGCTCGCCATGGGTAAAGATTTTCTGATTTGGCTATGACTCTTAATTTTAGCAAGGTATGGGGGTGTGGACCTAATGGGGTTTGCACATCAGTTGGGTCCTCAAATGTGTATGAACTAAATTAAAATAATTTGTGGGGTCCGACCGAATACACCTTTTTTGGCCGAAGCCGAATATTCGGCTAAATTTTCACTATCCGGCCAAACCGAAGCCGAATATTAAAAAAAAAAATATTTATGTAGTAAAAACAAGAAAAAAATAAAACTCGACTCGGCGGGATACTCAAATGCATGAGAATGTTGTCTAGAATGATATTTTTTAAGCAAAAAAATTTTTTTGGACATTTTTGTAAAAAAATATATTTT
The DNA here is from genome assembly GCA_963921195.1 of Pegoplata infirma. NCBI lineage: Eukaryota > Metazoa > Arthropoda > Insecta > Diptera > Anthomyiidae > Pegoplata > Pegoplata infirma. The sequence goes on from OY992537.1 coordinate 100,164,432, forward strand.
AGAGTGTACATTTTTTTCGACCGAACATTTTTTTGAATGTAAAAAATGTTTTTAGTTGCAAAAACACTTACAAGGGAAGTCTCCCTGATGTAACCTTCCGATCTTTATGAAATTTGGATATGTTGTTAAGAACGAAAATTAATTCGACACGTATTTTTTGTTAGCGGCCCACTCATTTTTAGGGGGGGTCGATTTGTATGGGGGGAAATTAACCTTTTTCAGTTTTTTACGATTTACGCCTGTTTAAACAAAATTAATATAGGCATGTGTGGTATCAGATTAAAGGTATTAAAAATACCTATCTCGTGGTGCTAACAACGGGCCAAAAAAGATAATATTTTTCGACTTATTAACAAAAATGTCCTTAAAATTTTGGTATTTTACTCAATATGACGAAAAGTTGTGCATGTTTGGAAACGTTCTTAGCACACGTAGAAAAAAAAATATACGTGTCCCTTTATTTTTTCTGATCTACAAAATAAAACCAATTCCATAAAGATCCGCGGGTGACACTAGGGAGACTTCCCTTGTTAGTAAAATGTTTTTGTGTCTTACTAATGTGATTCAAAGTTAGTTTAGTGTGTTTTCAACACCTTAGCACAAATATTATACAATTATTCGGTATTAGGCTTATCCGGCCAAAATTGTGGCCGAAGCTGAATAGTTCTTTTTGGCCGAAGCCGAATATTTGGTCGGACACTAATAATTTGTATACCCTCCACTTTAGTGATAGAGGATATATATGTATAAGTTTTGTCATTCCGTCTGTAACACCTCGAAATATTGGTCTAGGACCCCATAAAGTATATATTCATGATTCTCGATCGATTCTAAGTCGATCTAACGATGTCCGTCCGTCCGTCTGTCTGTACGTTTGTAGAAACACGCTAACTTTTGAAAGACTTTACAGAGACTTCTGAAGTTTGGCATATATGTTTGTAATTTACCTGGTCAGGTTGCTATTGCAATCCAACAAAATCGGTAAAGTGGTTCACAAGGTATGAGCAAAAGAGTAAATTTCGGCAAGGGGTTTTTTGTGAAGTTATGAGATAAAAAACACGCAAACTTTAGAAAGGCAATTCTGAGAATGCTGAAGGTTAGCATATATATTTGTCGTGCCTCTGGCCTGGTTCGTGTTGAATTTCAGTCAAATCGGTTCAGTGATTCAAAGTTATTAGCAATTTGAATATCAGATTTGTTTCACCTTAAATTCATGGGTTGAAAACATGTTTTAAAAACATTGGTAAGTCAAAAAAATGTTTTACAGCGTATTTTTGTAACTCAAAAATATGTTTACCCTAAAAAAAAATGTTACACTCAAAAAAAAATTTACACTCGAAAAAAATTTTACACTCAAAAAAAAATTTTGTAAATTATTTTTTTCTTCAAAAATTACTTAAAAAAAAGTTTTTTTATACAAAATATAATGTTTCTAATCAAAAATGTTGTTTCTTTCAAGTTAGAAAATTTACTATCACTTAAACAGGGCATTGTGGAGGGTATTCATAGATTCGGCCAAGTCGAATTTAACTTTTCTACTTGTTTATTAATAAATTTCTTTACTTAATTTTAAATTGGTATCATTCGGTTAATCGAACAATTCAAAGTTAACCGATTATTAACCGATTAAATCTCAACCCCGATTAATTATTTGCTCGATTAGCCGATTAAACCAGAACCTCGATAAGTTGAATACCCTAGTATGAACTAAATTAAATATATATATATTTTTTTATTTTCTTGTTGAAATTGGCATTATAATAAATAATTTCTTCTCCACCTTATTTTTAAAGAAAAAATATGAACTAAAAATACAGAAATCATACGATTTAGTTCATTTTGTCATTTTAGTGCGTCATATTTTTTAACGAAGGGTCTACAAAGCACGTTCAGTTTTATCTATTTCAGTATTTCAAAAATGACTCAATCTTAATCTAAACTAAAACGATAATTTCTCGTGACATCATTGCGATTATTATAATTATTTGTTCGTTTAAAAAAAAAAATAATTAACAAAACAAATATAAGTAATGATTTTAAATTTAAGTTTAGAGTTATTATTTCATCTTAAAGATAGCAATCAATAGTAATAATAATATGTAGTAGAATAATTAAAACATACAAGTAAGCGGTGATCGGGTAGTTTGACGTCAAACAAATAAATAATCATAAATTAGAAAACCTGTTTGAACTTTTGCCGTTAATTTAGAGAAAGAGCGAGGGGGGGGGGGGCGGGGAGAGAGATCTGTGTTATTAAAATAATAATTACCGACAACCACTGGTTGACCAGCTAAATGAGACATTTATAATAAAAAGTAAAAAAAAAATGTTATTATAAATGTCGCGTGGCGTAACAAAAGAATATCGTTTGTGACGTTATCAATTTAACCGCACGTCATAAAAGTTTAAAATTTTGCAAATGAACGATAAATGAAAGTTTAAAAATCTCTTAAGCCACTTCAAATATTATAATGGATCGGTTGCCAAATATATTTATAAAGCCGATTTATAAAGAAAACAGTAACAAAGACTTGTTGAAATACAGAAAAAACAAGAAATTTAAACATGTAATAAAAAATTTTTATCATGTATTTTGTTAAAAAAATACTCGTATTAAGCAATAATTGATTTATGAATTTCGCGAAAAAAATTGACATACATATAATAAATACAATTTATGATTATGATTTACTTAAGATTAAAGCCTCTATAAAAACAAGTACAAATGTTAAATTCGACTGGGCCGAATCTATGAATACCCTCCACAATGCCCTTTTTAAAGGATAGTTAATTTTCTAACGTGAAAAAAATGAACAATTATGATTAGAAATATTTTATTTTAAGTAAAAAAAGAAAAATTACTAATTTTTTTTTTGAGTGTAAAATTTTTTTCGAGTGTAAATTATTTTCGAGTGTAAATTTTTTTTAGTTTAAAAATATTTTGAGTGACAAAAATACTTTTCCGAGTAATTTTGTGGGTTACCAATGTTTTTAAATCTTGTTTTTTAAAGCTCTGTTTTTTTAACACGTAAATTTAAGGTGAAACCAATCTGAAATTCACGGTTTTGGTAATAACTTTTGAACCGCTTGACCGATTTGGCTGAAATTCAACATGAACGGCAAATTTATATATCATGCTTCAGCATCCTCAGAATTGTCGTTTGAAAGTTAGCTTGTTTTTTATCCCGTAAATTCGCGAAAAACCGTTGCCGAAATGCACTATTTTGCTTATAACTTTTGAACCACTGGACCGATTTCTCTGAATTGCAATACCAACCTGACCCGGTAAATGACCAACACATACATATATGCCAAACTTCAGGAGCCTCCGTAAAGACTTTCAAAAGTTTGCGTGTTTTCAACATACTGGCAGACATTGCTAGATCGTCTTAAAATCGATCGACGATCATGAATATATAAACTTTATGGGGTCCTTGATCAATGTTTCGAGGTGTTACAAACGGAATGACAAACTTATATATACCCTCTATCACTAGAGTGGAGGGTCAAAAAAAAAAAAATATATCTTGCGACACATAATGTTTTTTTTTTTAATTTGGATGTGGTAATCACGAATATCAAAAAAAAAAAATAATCGGTCAAACGGATTTCGAGATATCGCTATTTGAAATTTGCAAAAAAAATTGCGGTTTTCCTACGTTCAAGAAATTAAAAAAAAAATCTAATTTTCCTTCCCTTGACTAATTCATAGAGCTTAAGACAATCTCTCATTTAAACTTAATTTGAGGCAAATCCCTTCAACCCGTTCCGCCCTTTGATCAAAGTTTTAGATTTTTGAAAAATTTCCACGAATATTTTGGATTTTGGAAAACTGAAAAAAAAAAAAACAGTATGGTCGAGACCGACCATAATGGACCGATTAGATCTATGTTTCGTTAGATCTTTAATAAGTATAGAAAACATACACAAACAAAACTTGAGTGAAATTTGCTTAATTTTGTTGCCAATAGACCGATATTGAATTATTGAAAATCGGGCTAAATTTTTATATGGGTCTAACAAGGGAAGTCTCCCTGGTGTCACCCTCCGATCTTCATGAAATTTGGATATGTTGTTAAGAACGAAAATTAATTCGACACGTATTTTTTTAGTGGCCCAAACTCATTTTTAAGGGGGTCGATTTGTATGGGGGGAAATTGACCTTTTTCAGTTTTTTACGATTAACGTCGATTTAAACAAAATTAATATAGGCATGTGTGGTATCAGATTAAAGGTATTAAAAATACCTATCTCGTGGTGCTAGCAACGGGCCAAGAAGTTAATATTTTTCAACTAATTAACAAAAGTGTCATAAAATTTTTGTATTTTACTCAATATGACGAAAAGTTGTGCATGTATGGACACATTCTTAGCACACGTAGATATGTTTTCCAAAGACCTTTCATTTGGTATTTAACATGACTAGGTTTCTTTGCATAATATAGGAGATAAACGAACAAAACTGAAAAATGGCCTTGTCTTCCCCCTCCTTTTTACCCCCTAAATATGAATTTGGGCCGCTAAAAAAAAATATGTGGCCCTTAATTTTTCCTATCTACAAAATAAAACCAATTCCATAAAGATCCGAGGGTGACACTAGGGAGACTTCCCTTGTAAGTCTTAAAATGATCCAATTATATTCAGAATAGATAAGACCACCAAGGCACACGTTTAACACCTACGAACAAAATTTTGATTAAATATTTCCAATTTTCATGAATTTTAAGAGATTTATGTGAATATCGGCGTGGTGGTTTGTATGGGGACTACAAGAAGAACTGTTCCGATTCCTTTAACATTTAAAATGATGATTTGTGAATACAAAAGATGTTACCCTGACTAGTTTCGAAAGGATACCTATTATAATACGGTTATTAGAGTCATTTGTGCGAAAATAAAGCGGGCCTTTGTATGGGTAGATCTAAACCTTTGTATGGGGGCTAGATCTAAACATTGTTTCCCATTTCAAAAGGCTTCGTCTGTAGGCCAAATGAAGCTTAAGTTTAAAATTTCAGCCAAATCTATTGATAATTGCGACCTGTATCCTGCTCACAATGTTTAAATGGCCATACGGACGGACAGACGGACATCGTTAAAGCGTCTCAGAAAGTGATTCTGAGTCGATCGGTATACTTGAAGGTGGGTCTAGGACCAATATTTCGGATAGTTTCAAACATCAGCACAAAATCATTATACCCTGTAACACAGAGTGGCGTTGGGTATAAATATCATGAAATACATTATTTTTAATTATTTTGGCTGCTGAATATCAAAAATTTCGGTTGATCGGTTTTCGAGATATCGCCATTTAAAATTTGTCAAAAAAATTTCTAAAAACAGCAGGGTTTTCCTACGCTTAAGAAATTAAAAAACTCAAAATTTTGTTTCACAGAGCTTCAGACAAGCTTTCATTAAAACTTAATTTAATCCTTCAATAACAGTTTATATTTATTACCTCTAAACTTTAATCGAATGTAACATTTGTATGCCATATTATGTTCATAGACCTGCGCTTGGACCAAGGGGGTTAGGAAATTCGATTTTTTCAGGCCGCCCCCGTTTGGGGGCGTGGTTTAGAGTTGTGTCGTTCACGAACGAACTAGTTCAATTGAGCTATTCACTTAACTGAGCGGTTTATCTAGTTCGTTCATTTCAGCTCTTTTAGGTCTTTTCGTTCATTCAGCTCAATTGGCCATTACTTCATTTTGATCTTTCAGTTCGGTCGTTCAATTTTTTTTTTTTTTTTAGGCGTTAGGGTTTTTTCCTCTTTTGGCACGCTTTCTCATCATATATGTTTTTTTTTTAATTTTATATATTTATTTTTGTTTTCTTTTTTTAATGTTTTTATTCAACATTTTTGTATTTTTTTAACGAAAACCAAAACAAAACATGATCGAAATGATTCGATCACGAACTGTTGAACGAAAAACAAAATTGACCGAATTGAACTAGATGAACGATCAACAGACATGATCAAAATGATTCGTTCACAAACTGTTGAACGAAAAAGCCAAAAGAGCGATTGAACTAGATGAACGAACTAGGTCTTTTATCAGAAATGAACGAGAATGAGCGCTCACTCAATTGAACGATTAAGCACAAGTCTAGCGTGGTTATATAAAAATTTATTATTTAAGCGTAAATATCATAAACAAATAATTTGTAAACATATAAAGCGGGGGTACAGGTGTCCCCCACCAACTCCACCGACCCCCCCAAACAAAAAAAGACGCCCCTGCGATTTTTTTAATTTTAAACGTGTTGGAGGGTATAAAAAAAAGATTCGGCACAGCCGAATTTAACACTCTTACTTGTTTTTAATACTCTTATTCGCTGAATCAAAATTAATAAATGCATTCAAAACATATTTTTATACCCTACACCACACTGTGGTACAGGGTATAATGAGTTTGTGCTGATGTTTGTAACTACCCGAAATATTGGTCCTAGACCCACTTTTAAGTATACCGATCGACTTAGAATCACTTTTTGAGTCGATTTAGCGATGTCCGTCCGTCCGTCCGTCCGTCCGTCTGTCTGTCCATGTAAACGGTGTAAACACGATACAGGTCGCAATTCTCGATCAATTGACTTGAAATTCAAAACTTAAGCCTCTTTTGGCCCAAGGACGAAGCCTATTGAAATTGGAAAAAATCGGTCCATATTTAGACCTAGCCCCCATACAAAGGTCCTCTTTAGTTTTGGCTCAAATGACTCTAATAGTCGCATTTTAATAGGTATCTTTTCAAAATTTGGCAGGAATTAATGTTTTATACACACAAATCACCATTCCGAATTTTAAAGAAATCGAACCAGTTCTTCCAGTAGCCCCCATACAAACCATCTTCCCGATTTTCACATAAATCTCTCAATTTTCATGAAAATAGAAAATATTTAATTAAAATTCTGTTTGTGTATGTTAAACGCGTACTTTAATAATCTTATCAAATCTAATTATCATCGGACCATTTTGGACTTAGGTCCCATGTGGAAATTTCGCCCGATATTCAGTTGAAGCGATTTATTGTCAACAAAAAGAAGCCTATTCCACTCAAATTTGATTAGTGATTGCTTATTACACTTATTAAAGATTTGACAAAATATAGATCTAATCAGTCCATGTTTGAACTTGGGACCCATGGTCCGGGAAACTCTGGTGTAGGGTATTATATGGTCGGTCTTGACCGACTGTAATTTTCTTACTTGTTTTTATATATTTTCTTTTTTTTTAATTTTCAAAAATCCAAAACTTTGATCCCCGGTATCCACGGGTTATTTTAATCCGATTGTCCTCAAATTTGTATCACATAACTTTTAGGTATAGTAGAATACAAAATGGCCGGATACTTGGAAAGATCAAAAGTTTTGTACCCCGTAAATTAAATTTTTGTCGATTGTAGTAAACAAGGTAGAAAAATACACTTTTACTTTTTTTATTAAGGTTTGCACTTAATTGTTTCATACACAATTTTACTCTAGCCTTAAATCATAATACACTCGTAAAACCACGAAATTATATAAAACAATGCGAATTTTATTAAATATATAATAAATCATTAATAATTTCATTTTAAATTTCGTATAAAAAGTCTGAAAAAATCACAATAAATTCGTAGCGCTCTGATCAGCTGTTTGTATTTAACACTCTTGCTTGTTTTTTTTACCAAAATCTCCCAACTTAATACATCATTAAAATTTTTTTAATAGATGCTCTACCTTATGATGAGTATTTTTGGGAGGGGAAAAACAACCTTTAACATATCATTAAACCTTCAAAATTATCTACTTGTTATACAGTTAAATTAGCTTAATACAAGGGTAATTTACCTTTACAACTTGTGGTAATACTTGTTGTCTTTTTTACAGTTTTAAGGTTTAAATACCGGTTGTTTTCGTATCAAAAACACATTGTATGATTGTATTTTTATAGTTTTGTTTATTTTTTATTTTAAATACTTTGTTTTATTATCTAATTTAAACTCTTGTGACATTTTATTAACGAGGTAAGTGTGATAGAAGGTTGTGGTTATAAACGAAATATTTTGTACTTGTTACTTGGCATTTTTGTTATTCTACATTTTGTTTTTTTAATCTAATCTACATAGTAATCTTGTAAAATAAACCTATTTAATTATCTTATTAGTGTCTAATACAAATTATCATATCAAATGTCATTTATATTGTCAAGAATGGATTTTTGACAAGATTAAATAAACTAATTACTTGTGTCCGACCAAATATTCGGCCACTATTCGGCTTTGGCCTCAATTTTGGACACATAATTAATAATTGTATAAAATTTGTACTCATGTGTTGAAAAACACACTAAACCTTGCACATAACCTTTCAAATATTTCCCCATACACCCCATATATGCAAGAATATTTACTAAAATGCATATAACTCATGAACCAATACACACAAAGAACCCGTATATTCATAAAAAGCATTGGTATTGACGCCACCTTTCATGGGAAATTTGCAGAAACAAATTCGGTTCACGGATTACAGAGAAAATGCATTACAAATACAATGCATCCAATTTTTATATTAAGTGCACTTAAATTCATATAACGCATGAACCAATACACATACAAAGACCGTATGTACATAAAACCATTGGTATTAACGTCACCTTTCATGGGAAATCTGCAGAAACAAATTAGGTTCACGCATTACAGAGAAAACGCATTTCACATTGCACTTAAATGCATATAACTCATGAACCAATACATATACAAAACCCATATATTCATAAAAGCTTTGGTATCGACGTCACCTTTTATGGGAAGTTTGAAAAAACAATATCGTTTCATGCATTACAGAATAAACGCATTACAAACAAAATGCAACTGTTTTAAGTTTCCATCCTTAACAAAATTAATACTTTAGAAAATTTTTTATATTTTTTTCCAAATATATGCAAGAATGTGTTCAAAAATGCATATAACTCATGAACTAATACACACAAAAAACCCGTATATTCATAACAATCTTGGCATTGACGTCACCTTTCATGGGAAATTTGTAGAAGCAAAATCGGTTCACACATTACAGAGAACGTGCAGTACAAACACAATGCATCCTATTTTTATATTATTTGCACTAAAATTCATATAAATCATGAACCAATACACATAAAAAGACCGTATATACATAAAAACATTGGTATTGACATCACCTTTCATGGGAAATCTATAGAAACAAAATCGATTCACGCATTACAGAGAAAACGCATTTCACATTGCACTAAAATGCATATAACTCATGAACCAATACACATACAAAACTCGTATAGTCATAAAAACCTTGGTATTGTCGTCACCTTTCATGGGAAGTTTAAAAAAACAAAATCGTTTCACGCATTACAGAATAAACGCATTTAAGTTTCCATTCTTAACAAAATTAATACTTTAGAAAAATTTTGATATTTCATTAATCAAATATGATTCATTCTTCAAAAAATAATATAATTTTAAAACAATTTCTATTTTTTTTTTTTTAATTTGACATATTTTTTTAACCAGACTTCATGTTCTTTTTTATTAAATTTATTTGAAAATGTATTTGTTTTTGCTGTAATATGATTTCATTTTGCAAATATTCTTCTTATCAAATAATTATTATGAGTCATTTAAGGAAATCTTTTTTTTTATAAAAAAAATATGATTGAAAAAAATATTTATTTTTTGTTTACACTTTTACCACAATACAATAAAATAAAAAATATACAATTAGATTAAAATAATTTATTACATTTTATTGCATAAAGGAAATTGTATAAAATAAAATCCTATCAATAAAACAATAGTCTTAACCAAACAACTTTGTTTTTCTGATAAATAATATTGTTAATAAACTTTAGCAATTAATGACAAAAAATAAAATAAATAACACTGTACAACAAAATCAAATTTTTTCCAAAATTACAAGGTCAGACCAAAAAATTTTGATAGAAGAGACAAAAAAAAAATACACGTGTATTGGCGTTTTGAAAGTTTACATCTGGATTTCATTTTAGGGGGAGGTAAAGTTTCCCCCAAATGCAAATGTTGTATTGTCAGTCTTCATTGAATATCGAGTGAAGCTTACATTTAAAGTATATGGTATGTTCAGCAATTTTATATAAAATGTTACGGAGAACATTTTTGTGGAATATATTAACCCTCTAGCTCCTCAAGATAAGGGTCTTTTTTGTCCTTCTTTTCAAAAAGACCAAAAAACACCATTAAAACAGGGATTTAAGGGGTTTAAATGTTCCGCAAAAATATTCGCCGTAAAATTTTACTATAAGTCCTTGAATACACCAAAACGGAAAACTCAACCAGAAAGTCAGAAATAAGACACAACAAAAGAGAGCTTAGGGTTAATTTCGCATTTATTAAGGAAATCGAGTAAAGCTTACGTTTAAAGTATATGGTGTGTTCAGCAAATTTACGTAAAATGTTATGGAGAACATTTTCGTAGAAGAGGTTAACCCTCTAACTCCTCATGATAAGGGTCTTTTTTGTCCTTCTTTTAAAAAAGAGCAAAACACACCACTAAAACAGGGATTTAAGGGGTGAAAATGTTCTGCAAAAATATTCGCCGTGAAATTTTACCATAAGTCCTTTCACGGCAAATATTTTTGGGGAACATTTTAACCCCTTAAATAGCTGTTTTAATGGTGTTTTTTGCTCTTTTTTAAAAGAAGGACAAAAAAGACCCTTACCTTGAAGAGTTAGAGGGTTAACATATTCTACAAAAATGTTCTCCGTATCATTTTACATAAAATTGCCAAACACACCATTTACTATAAAGGTAAGCTTTACTCGATTTTCCTAATAAATACGAAATTAACCCTAAGCTCTCTTTTGTTGTGTCTTATTTCTGACTTTCTTGTTAAGTTTTCCGTTTTGGTGTATTCAGGGACTTATAGTAAAATTTCACGGCGGATATTTTTGCGGAACATTGTAACCCCTTAAACCCCTGTTTTAATGGTGTTTTTTGCTCTTTTTGAAAAGAAGGACAAAAAAGACCCTTATATTGAGGAGTTAGAGGGTTAACATATTCTACAAAAATATTCTCCATAACATTCTACGTAAATTTGCTGAACACACCATATACTTTAAACGTAAGCTTTACTCGATTTTCTTAATAAATGCGAAATTAACCCTAAGCTCTCTTTTGTTGTGTCTTATTTCTGACTTTCTGGTTGAATTTTTCGTTTTGGTGTATTCAAGGACTTATAGTAAAATTTTACGGCGAATATTTTTGCGGAACATTTAAACCCCTTAAATCCCTGTTTTAATGGTGTTTTTTGCTCTTTTTGAAAAGAAGGACAAAAAAGACCCTTATCTTGAGGAGTTAGAGGGTTAAAATATTCTACGAAAATGTTCTCCGTAACATTTTACATGAATTTGCTAAACACACCATATACTTTAAACGTAAGCTTCACTCGATATTTAATGACGATTGACAATACAACATTTGCATTTGGGGGAAACTTTACCTCCCCCTAAAATGAAACCCAGATGTAAACTTTCAAAACGCCGATACACGTGTATTTTTTTTTTGTCTCTTCTATCAAAATTTTTTGATCTGACCTTGTAATTTTTTTTTGTGTTGCGCAGTGTAATTAATTGATATGTAATACTTTCTTTATAAAAAAGGCGATAAACAAATAGAAAAAGATTAAAAAAAGGATTTGTAACAAAAATGTTCAAAAAAAACTTCCAGAAGGTAGGCATTACAAAACAAATACCACTGTGCAACAAATTTAAGGTCATTGAGTGTATTTTAAAGGAAACAAAAACAAGTAAAAAAGTTAAAATCGGCATTGCCGAATATATTGACACCAAATTTGGCCTTACCGAATGTATTTCTACCCTCCTCATTGTCAAAAAGGTTATTTCCGCGGAAAAAATGTTGGTGAATAAAATATCTGCGAATTTTTTTTTATACCCTCCACTCTAGTGATAGAGGGTATATATAAGTTTGTCATTCCGTTTGTAACTTATCGAAATATCGGGCTGGGACACCATAAAGTACATATCGCTCCTTTACTTGTATAGTGTCATAACTCAAAATATTTGATTTTGCAGAAAACACGTTTAAAGTTTACTATTGAAACTGGTTTTTAATTGAAAAAGGCCGGTACATAGAAAATGTAATAATGGCGTGTACTCTTCTCAAACGGTGAGTTTAAGAGATATTAATACGAATTTTTGACACAATATAAAGCACGATATAACGAATAATTCTGCATCATTAACTCAAAAAACACATTTTTTGAGTTATGACACTATACAAGTAAAGGAGCGATATATTCATGATCCTCGATCGATTTTAAGACATTTCAGTGATGTCCGTCTGTGCAAATGGTGATCACGGCCAAAATATTACACGGAGATGACTGAAACTTAACATATTTATTGGAAGTTCTCCCGAGAAGTTTGGTATTGCATTTGGGCGAAATCGGTTCAGCGTTTAAAAAGTTATGAACGAAAATGTAAGGACACCTCAAAAATTTTAGTACATTCAACATAACCTAAAAATACAAAATGCTTTAATTTGGCTGCTGGTTGACATATGTGAACATAATTGAACACCAAATGATATTTAAGCAAGACGAACATATTTTTTGACAAAAAAAATCTCGGATTTTTTTTTATCAAATTTTTTTTTTCGCGGAAATTTTTTAAAATTTTTTTTTTTTTTTTTTCAAAAGTAATTTCCTTTTAAATAAAGTTAAAATCTTTTAGAAATTGTGGAGGGTATGACTAAATTTAACTTTTTTACTTGTTCGAATTATTGTTGGTAACATATTGGAAAGCAAAAAATACAAATTTATTCATAATTCTGTCATACGCTTAAAATTCATTCGTTAAATCAATCATTATTTTGATTAACTTTAAATAAAAAATTAATTAAATTTGTAATCAAAATCGAAAAAGTCTTTGATTGAAAAAAAAAAACAATTTGATGATTGATATAACAATTTTCTTAATCGGAGGAGTTTCAATTAAAATATTAATTAAAACCACATTTTTTGGTGATTGAAATTCGTTTTTAACCCCCAGTTTCTGTAATACGAACGCCATTCGTTCGTGACGAATTTGTGTGTATTTTGTTATTGTAACAAAAACAAAATAAAGTCGAACCCGGTTATAACGAACTCCGAGGGATATATTTTTTATCAACCTAATTTTATTTCCAAAAAAGTAGATCCAATTTTGTTTTATTTTATGTTTTTTTCGTAAATAAACTACTTATTGAGAAGAAAACATTAAAAATATAAATAAATTTTATCAAAATTATAATATAAACCAAAAATTGTCAACCTTTTGTGAGTTTTATAAACATGTTTGCGCACATTAAAAAATATTTATGGGAGTTCGTTATAAAAAGGTAAATACACATGAAATTGTATGCGTGGGACCATAATAAGCAGGTCGTTTTAACCGAGGATTCGTTATAACCGAGTTCGTTATAAAAGAAGTATTTTGTGTGGAAATTGATGCCAAAACGTCGGGACTTTAGAATTAGTTCGTTATAACCGAGAATTCGTTATAACCAAGTTTGACTGTACATGCAAATTCGTCGCAGACGAATGGCGTTCGTATTACAGAAACTGTGGGTAATTCTTTCTGTGTAGTTGTAGGGATAATATCCTAATAAAGAAAGCAGAGTTAATGTAGGTTAGTTTAGGTTGAATGGGTGTCCGTGATTTGACAAATTCACTTAGAGGCCATAGAGCCGATTTTGAATCTCTTAATTATCATTTCTGTTCCACCTGTTCCCCCACCGACTCAAGAGCCATTCCTCGCACATTCATCAGCCAATTTGTTTCCAGCGACTCCACTGTGTCCAGGAACCCAGATTAGCTGGACTGCGTACTGACTGATTCGACAAAGGGATTGTAAAAAGTTCTTAACGATACCCGATTTCACAGTTTGTGCTTCCAAGGCGCAAGGATGTAAGTCCCTTCATGAAAATGTGTATGACGCAAGGATGTAAGTTCCGTGTCATAGCCATATGTGCACAGAAAGAATTTGAAACGAATTTCAATCAACAAAAACGCGGATTCAATCAATTTGTTGATTGAAATTCCTCCAATAAAGAAAATTGTTTACCAATCATCAAATTGTAGGTGATTAATTGAATATTTTTTTCAATCAAACAATTTCGATTTTGATCACAAATTTTATCATTTTTTTATTTATATTCAATAAAAATAATGATTGACTTAACGAATGAATTGTAAGCTTATGACAAAATTATGAAAAAATTCGTCCGAGACCGAGCCCCGTTACACACAAACAATTATTGGCTAAAAATTTTCAATTAAATCTATTGATCAACAAAATTTAAATGAGTTAATCAATGTTTTTGATTAAAATTTTTGTTATTTTCTTTAACTGTCGAATTACAAATTTTCAACATACCAGATTTTGTTTTCGCTTTAATTTATTTGAATAGATTAATTCAAAAATATACAATATAATCTGATTTTACTTTTTTATTGTTGGCAACATATTTGAAAGCAAAAAAGATGAATTTTTTGATAATTTTGTCATAAGCTTACAATTCATTTGTTAAATCAATCATTATTTTGATTGACTATAAATAAAAAATTATCAAATTTTTGATCAAAATCGAAAAAATGTTTGATTGAAAAAATTTTCAATCAATCACCTACAATTTGATGATTGGTATAACAATTTTTTTAATTAGAGGAATTTCAATCAAAAAATTGATTTAATCCGCGTTTTTGTTGATTGAAATTCGTTTCAAATTTTTTCTGTGTTGGTAACATATCGGAAAGCAAAAAATATGAAATCATTCATAATTTTGTCATAAGCTTACAATTTATTCGTTAAATTAATCATTATTTTGATTGATATTAAATAAAAAATTAATTAAATTTGTAATCAAAATCAAAATAGTGTTGGATTGAAAAAAAAACTCAATTAGCAACCTACAATTTGATGATTGATATAACAATTTTCTTAATCGGAGGAGTTTTTATTAAAATATTAATTGAAACCGAATTTTTGGTGATTAAAGTTCGTTTTTAATTCTTTCTGTGTAGTTGTTGGGATATAACGAACAAAAATTATAAAATTACAAAAACAAATGTAAATTTCTTATTTTATTTTTATAGAAATTATTTCTAAAACAGGCTTTTAAGGTCAGTTTTTTCTCCTAAATGTAAATAAAAGACATTATTTATTCATTTTCTATCCGACGTTTCGTTGGGATTTTTCCAACATCTTCAGGGGAATTTTTATTGAATCTGGTAACATTGACAAAAAATAAAAATATACAATAGTTTAATAATAACAACAAAACTCACAATATTATTTAACAAATTAGACTTACATATAATTCTTTAGTCAGTTTTACATTTATTATTGAATAAAAATAGTTTTTCACGACACAAATAGTACGACATAAAACACATAATTATGTATAAATGCAAAAATAATTAACACGAAAAATATCACAGTATAATTGTTTCTTAATATTAGGTATCACAGTTGGAATTAAACTAAAAAATTTTTTAAGCAAGTGCAATGTTGTAATTGGCATTAGCGTTGTCTTTATCTGTCTTATTGTTAATTGCTATGTTTGCTTTTTGCTGTATACTTAAGCTTTCTAATGTAAATCGTTTATTTTGTTTTCTTTCTTTATGCAGTATTCTTATTCCTTCAAGATCAGCTGTGTGTGAATTTTCAAAACAGTGTTGGGCAAGCGCTGTAGATAGTCGGTACTTTTTAATGTCCGTTTCATGTTCTGTCATTCTTACTCCTAAATTTCTTTTTGTTGTTCCAATGTAGATTTTATCACAGTTTTCATCGGTTTTACCTGCACACTTTATTTCGTATACTACATTGCTTTGGTCTTCTTTGTTAATTTTTGTTCGATCGAAAATTTTTTGAAAATATCCTTAAAGAGACAGTAAAGTTATTATAACCACAATTTTTTAATGAATTCTGAAGATGGGAAATAATTTTAAAGTTTCCGAAACGAGAGTCAATTCAATCCTGAAAATTACCAAATTTTTGAAAGCAGAAACTCTATGAGTATTTGCTGGGAGCATATCGTAATAGAGAAAGTAGAGTTAGTATAAGTATTTGTTATGTTAATTCATAATGGGAAAAATAAAAGACCTCGAACTAAAATAAACTATTTTCATTGTTCTTAAAATATGTTATGCCTTTCACGACCACTAGTGAAGTTTGATGAACAAAATATTCGTAAATTAATGAAAAATAGTTTATTCTAGTTCGAGGTCTTTAATTTTCCCAATTTTGAATTAACATAACAACTAATTATATTAACTCTTCTCTCTTAGGATATTATTCCAACACATAATCATAAAGTTTCTGCTTTCAAAAATTTTTAATTTTCAGGGTTAAATTTACGATCGTTTCGGGAATTTTCAAATTATTTGTCATCATCAGAATTCACTACAAAATTGTGGTAATACTGTTGTGTTAACCCTTTAAATGCCTTTTAATCATTTAAATGTCACTTAACACTTTAAAATTTAACCCCTTTAAAAGCCTTTTAACCCTTTAAATGACTTTTAACCCATTAAATGCCTTTTTTTTTGCACTTTTAGTTCTTTCTTGTTTTAAAAAAAAGAAACATAGCTTTATTAGACTTCTGTGTTTAATTTTGGAAAAAGGACCAAAGATATCTGCAAAAGTTTCTTTTAAAGTGCGCCAATGATTTTTTTTCATTAAATCAATGACTTTTTTCATACAAATATTTACCTACATTACACAATTGTAATTTATTGCTCAATTAGATTAACTAACACAATCCAAAATCTCACGTTCTTTCTTATCTTTAAAGTGTTTTTATTATTTTAGAAAGAATTTTGTCATCATGCATGTTTTATAGTAAGTAAATAATGAAAAAAAAAGTAAATAAAAGACTTTTAATAAATATTTATATAACTGATTAAGAAATAAATACTTAGTTACTCTCTTAACCATTTTATTTAGTTCTTATCACTAAAATAAACCAGACATATTAAATAGACTTCACAAAGACTTATTTACTATTTAAATTGTTGTGCAAAAAAAAATATTTAAAAAAAAACATAATATTGATTTTAGAAATAACTTATCACAAATAAAAGGCGCCATATAAATATAGAAAAAGAGGTTATGTTTATAAAGTTGTTTTATAAAAATACTTAAAAAAAATAAATTTGATTTGATCGAACCTAGGAATATCCTACACAAAGTCAAAAACATTGCATTTAGATGTTTTTACAAACAATTTAATTGTATTGACAAAGAAAATAGCCGATTTTTAATTCAACAACACAATTTGTCAACACAATTATATTTGTTGTTGATACAATAAACATTTTAACTGAAAATAAGCCAACAATACAACAAAGCTGTTCTCAGTAGAATCGACTAGGGAACAACGAGTAGCGAAATATTGGAAAAAAATAAAGAAGAATTTTTATTTAAAAAAATCCAGGCCTCGAGCTGGAACATTTTATTTTTATAAGTAAGAGAAAAATTATAAAAGCTTGTATTTATTAAAGCATAATTTTAGGCATCAAAAAAATTAAAAATCGCTTATTCTCGTAAAATTTTGATCGCTATCGACTCCAAGAATTAGCCTCCAGACTTTTGACAGGCCCGTGTTTTAAAAATATTTAACATAAACATATTTTGTTGTTGATGAAAACAATTCTTTAAAATTATCATGTTAAAAAAATAAAACACTTCAAATTGTTTATTATCATACAAAAATACTACGAGTATTTATTGATTAGATTATTTTTTATATTTTTTTTTTATCATTTTATTACGTTTTTATTAATTGTGTATAAAAAAAACAAAAATATCATAAAAATGTTAGAATCAATAACATAATTTTGTTTTAAAAAATTTTAGACTTTGTGCCTATTCATGTTTGTTTATGCATATTAGTTTTTCAAATGAAATCTGCGTATTTGAAAAAAAAAAATATATAAAAATATTTAATTAAATTAATTTAAAATAATATTGTGGGGAATTTGTTTGATAGACTTTGACCAAGACCTAAATAATATTAGTTTTCCCTTGATATATTTTAAAGACTTTAAAAAGAAATCCTTCAATACTTACATGAAATGATAACAGCTTAATCTTGAAGGACAGTAATATCAATAGAATTTAATCTTAATAGAATAACACTGTGCAACAAAAATGAGGTCATTGAGTGTATCTTAATGGAGACTACTTAAAACCAGTCAAAACGTAAACTCTGCTCGTTGCCGAATGTATGGATAACCCCCCACAATGAAGAAAAGATAATTGCGAAATATTTTATTTTGAGAAAGATTACTCTAGCTCGAGGTCATATTTCTTTACTTATCATTACGATGATATTGTCAAAGTAACAATTTCAAAGAATCCCAGCAAAACTTTGGTAATGGGTAGTGATTATATAAGACATTACCAGGTAATGTATATACCTTATTTGTAGCATTATTTTATGATGTCTTACCAAATATTTGTTCCACAACGTATAATTTTCAAGTGAAAAATAATGCATTACTAATAATTTGCTACGTAATGCATGATTATTGGAAAAAATGTATTTCATATTTATTATTTCTAAACATTAAATCATGGATGACTTATATTTGGTTACATTATGTATTATTTGAAAGTTTGAAATAATGCATTATTTATAATTGGATGCATAATGCATTACAATAACATAAAAAATAATTATTTTATAAAAAAAAATGCATAAGTTTAAACTAGAGATGGGTTCACGACAGGAAATTTCTAACGACACACACTCACGAGCATATTTTATCTACTTACACTCACTTACAATCACGTGAGTAAATTTAATACAAAATTACTTTTTCACTACTCGTAACACCTTATATATTATCTTCTGGTATGCTATATTATTTCATTTCTCGTAACCTATAAAATATCATATATTTTACAACTTACTCGTATTCTTCGTTATAAATTTATGACTTATTTTATACCTTACTGGTATTCTTTGTGATAATGTGGATGCATTACTTTGAGTCTCATCGCCCGTCAAAATCATCAATGCTGCAATGTATAAAATAAGAGATCCTATACCTTATTTTATACCTTATTTGGTAATCTAAGTTTTGCTGGGATATATTTAAAAAGTGTTTTAGGAAAAAATTTTGTTAAAAAATGGGCAAAAGAAATTATTTTTTTAAAAATAAAAAGTTTTGAAAAAATCCGCGACAAAAAAGTTTTTGGACAAACATTTTTGGGATAAAAAAAATTAGCTTGTGCTTGTTTAAATACCTCTCGGTAACCAATTCTGTTCACATTTTTCAACCAGCAGCCGAATTAAAGCATTTTAAAATTTTAGGTTATGTGGAATGTACCAATATTTCCATATTTGTGTGATATTTTGTTTGATATTTAGGGCAACAGAAAACTAGAATTTATGAATTTATTTTGAGGCCTAAAACTATGCTATACAAAATAATTGTATCTTAAGATTAAATAAATGAAAGCAAAGGTTTTTAGTTAAAGTAACACATCCTAAAACCTTCAAAAGGTGGAAATCAGGATAATCCCTTACAATTCTTTATTGCTTTGAATCAAATTTCAATAAATAATGTTTGATTTCTGTTCCATAGTTTTAGGCCTCAAAATAAATTCATAACTGCCAGTTTTCTGTTGCATTAGTGATATTATAATCGCCATTTCAACAGACATACGGACATAACTAGAATATCTTAGAATCGATCACTGATATATAATATATACACCAGACCGATATTTCGATGAGTTACACACGGAATGACAAGGTAAGGTTAGGTTGGATAAGCGAATTCACTCAGAAGCCTCATAAGGTCCATTGTGATTGATTCCCTTAATTGCTATTTCCCTACAACCCTCTGATACAAAGGCCTACCCCGATGGTTTCCGTGTCTATGTTTTGCGATTAAGAGTTGGCCCTTACTTGGGCGCCATTTCGTTGAATATTCCGCAAGTCAATTTTTTAAAGGTTTTGTGTTTATGTAGAGCAATTTTGTCAAAAATTCGTCAAAATCGAAGCTGATTGGTTTTTCAACTTTTTCTGTAATTCTCAGCTAAATACATGCATTGCGATTCGGAATTGGTCCCTTACTTGGGCGCCATTTCCTTGAAAACTACATATTAACTTTTATTAATTTTTGTGTTCGTGAACAGCAATTTCGATTTGTTAAAACCGAAAACGATTTGTTCGCCATTTTTGCAACTCGAAATCACGGTTATTTAGGAACTTGCTAAAAAAAAACTAGAGCTAGGTTTTCAAAACCCTTTAAGGTTTTGGTCTTTAGGTAGTCTACTTTAATTTTTTCTTGTTAAACTCAGGATACAAATACAGCAGAGTGAATCGGTATTCTTCGGATATTATGTTGGTTGCTGTTGTGATTTTGGCAAGGTGGTTCCCGTGACTGTGTTATGCGATTTGGGATTGGGACACTACTTGGGCGCCATTTTCTTGAAAATTCCTCAAGTCAATTTTTACAACTTTTTGTGTTTATGTAGAGCAATTTTGATTTGTCAAAACTAAAACCGATTGGGTTTTCAACATTTGAAATTTGAAATCGCGGTTTTTCAGAACTGTAGCATTTACTTAAACTAGGTCTATGTTTTCGAAAAACTTCCACTTTGATTTATCAAAACCAAAACCGATTGGTGTTGCAACTTTTGAAATTGCGGCTATACAGAAACTGTATCATTTGCTTAAAATAGCTCTATATATTCGCAAGATGTCCTAGATTAACACATGCATTGCGATTCGGAATGGGACCTTTAATTGGGAACCATTTCCTGGAATATTCCGCCAGTTAATTTTTATAACTTTTTGTGTTTATGTAGAGCAATTTCGATTTTTTAAAACCGAAAAAGATTTGCTAACATTTGCTTGGCTAAGTTTTCGAAAGATAGCATAGCTAAGCAGGTGCATTGCGATTCGGAATTTTGCCTTACTTGGGCGTCATTTCGTTGATAATTCCGAAAGTAAATTTTAATAACTTTGTGTTTATCTGAAGCAATTTAAATTTGTCAGAACCAAAAACGATTGGTTTTGCAACTTTTAAAATTCTAAATAGCAGTTATTTGGAAACTGTAGCATTTGTTAAAACTAGCTGTATGTTTTCGAAAGTTTCCTTAGATAAACACATGCATTGCGATTAGGCCCTTACTTGGGCGCCATTTCCTGGAAAAATCCTAAAGTCAATTTTATTTAATTTTTTGTGTTTAGGCAGAGCAATTTTGATTTGTAAAAACCGTTACTGATTTGCTCGCAATTTTTGAAACTCGAAACTACGGTTAAATAGAAACTCTAGCATTTACTTAAACGGGCTGCAAGTTTTTCGAAAGTTTTGTCAGCTAAACAAATATTTTTATTTTTGCTATTTCCGAAACAAATATTCCATACAAAAAAATTCTGCCAACAACTATAATACAGCCAAAGATTGCTATAAATTTTCAATTTTATTTGATAGTTCTAAGAAAATTTTATTGGAAAATCCCCAATCACTTTACGCAATTTTTTCTTTTTTTTTTTATATTTCGTGGTATTCCTTAAATAAACTTCAATTAAAAATTGTTTTTTATGCTTCGATTCTAGAATATTCCATTGCATAAGAACGTCATACAAATAATAATAATAAAAAAATACACTTCAATTTAAAATTTTATATAAGTAATACTTATGTTACCCACAATAAAAAAATTAAAAAAAAAATAAACTTTACAAATCTATTTATTGATCATACTTGAATGCTAAAAATAACCCATGTTTTTTTTATATCAATTGATTTGTCTTCAATTAAATTTTCCTTTATAAAGTGTTAATAAAAAAAAAATATTGTTAATTTTAAGTAAAGCGAGGCACTCAAGTGACAACAAAAAAAAATTTTAGACATAAAAAAAAATCAAAGTCTTAAAAAGAATTTATGGAAGACACAATATAAACATTAGCAGACAAAATTATAGTCAGAATCTAGCAAGAAATCTAGATTTGGCCCAATGTGAATGCAGAAAATTCCAATTAAAATTCAGAAAGCTTACTTTAAAAAAATTTCGATTTAGACTTGGGCCCCTACTTGGGCGCCATTTCCTTGAAAATTCCGACAGGCAATTTTGATAAATTTATGTGTTTATCTGGAACAATTTTGATTTGTTAAAACCAAAAACGACTGATTTTGCAACTTTTAAAATTCAAAATCGCGGTTAATCAGAAACTGTAGCAATTGCTTAAACAAGCTCTTTGTTTTTGAAAGTTGCCTTAACTATGCGTTGCGATTCGGAATCCGGCTCTTACGTGGGCGCCATTTCCTGGAAAATTAGGCAAGTAAATTTTTACAGCATTTTGTGTTTATGAAGAGCAATTTTGATTTGTTACAACAAAAAATGATCGCAATTTTTGAAATTCGAAAACACGGTTAAAAATCCAATTGAAAATCCCAAAAAGTATCAAAATTTCTATTTTCTCAATATAAAAAAACACTTAATAATTTTATTTACATTTTTAAACAAAAAATAAAGTATACAGAAAAAACAACGACTCTTGTCAGTCTTATATAAAAAAAAAATGCGATTTGAAATTGGGCCCCTACTTGGGCGCCATTTCGGATGCCAATTTTGATAACATTATGTGTTTATCTGGAGAAATTTGTTAAAACTAAAACAGATTGGTTTTGCAACTTTTTAAATTAAAAATCGTAGTTATTCAGAAATAGTAGCATTTGCTTAAACTAGCTTTGGAAGTTGTCTTGGCTAAACCTATGCATTGCTATTCGGAATAAGGTCCCATCCTGGGCGCTATTTCCTGGAAAATTCCCAAAGTCAATTTTTATAACTTTCTATGCTTATGTAGTGCAATTTTGATTTGTTAAATCCAAAACTGATTTGTTTGCAATTTTAAAAACTCGAAACCACAGTTAAAAATTTAATTGAAAATCTAAAATCCCCAAAAAGTATCAAAATTACTATTTCCTCAATAAAAAAAACTCTTAAGCATTTTATTTACATTTTGAAACAAAACATAAATTATTCAGAAAAGCAACGACTCTTGTCAGTCTAATATAAAAAAATGCGATTTAGAATTGGGCCCCTACTTGGGCGCCATTTTTTTTTTAAATTCCGACAGTCAATTTTGATAATTTTTATGGGTTTATCTGGTGCAATTTTGATTTGTCAAAACCAAAACCGATTGGTTTTGCAACTTTTAAAATTCAAAATCGCTGTCATTCAGAAACTGTAGCATTTGCTTAAAAAAGCTTTGTTTTCGAAAGTTGCCTTAGCTAAAGACATTGCTGTTCATTTTCTGGAAAAATTCTACAAGTAAATTTTTAAAACTTTTTGTGTTTATGTAGAACAATTTTGATTTGTTAAAATTAAAACTGATTTGTTTGGAAATTTTGAAACTCGAAACCACGGTCAAAAATTCAATTGAAAGTCTAAAATCCCGAAGAGTATCAAAATTTCTATTTCCTCAAAAAAACAAAACTCTTAAGCATTTTATTTACATTTTGAAACAAAACGTTAATTATTCAGAACAGCAAAGACTCATGTCAGTCTACATTTAGAATTGGGCCCCTACTTGAGCGCCATTTCCTTGAAAATTCCGAAAGTCAATTTTGATATTTTTATGAGTTTATCTGGAGCTATTTCGATTTGTCAAACACAAAACCTATTAGTTTTGCAACTTTTAAAATTCAAAAACGCAATTTATCAGAAACTGTAGGAAATGCTTAAACTAGCAGTTTGCATTGCTATTCGGAATCGGGCCATAACATGGGCGCCATTTTCTGAAAAATTCCGCATGCTAAAGGTGAATTCACAATAACGGAGTACTCTGTGCCAGAGAGTGGATTTTGTTCACTCAAAAAAATACGTTAGTAGATTTACTAATTTTTTTTTGCTAACGCTAGTTAGCTAACTTTTAGAAAATTTTTAGTTGAGATTAGCATGTTAGCAAAAATTTCTTGTAAACTTCATTTTAAACAAACTTTGAACTAATTTCTTTTGCTAAATTTGAAATTGAGTTGACTACAGTTTTACAAGATTTTTTGTTAATATTAGCAAAATAAATGGTAAATTTATTTTTATTTTCAGAAAACTTAAAATGGCGCTATCTCGGAAACTAAGCCAGATAGAGCAAAATGGGGGCCATTTTTGGTTCTTAGAATCTCCATAGTATCGCCGGTCCTCTTCACATGTGTGGACCCTAATGGGCCCTAACTTTGGATCCAAAAAAGTTAGAATTCCCGAAAATTTTAAAATGCTCATATCTCGGTAAATATTGCCGACACAACAAAAAGTCCAAAAGCTTTTTTGTAGCTCTCAACACGTAGAACAAGACCGCAAAATAGTCAAAAGCTCTCCGAGTAATATTTTTGAAGTTATCGAGTTTTTTAATTCTCAAGACCCCAGTGGTCCCCTATAATCACGTATCTCAAAAACTAAGCAACGTAGAGCGGAACGGACACAACTTTTGGATCAAAAACTATGACGATTTTTAAGGAACCCAACTAGGTCTAGACCCATCAGGGTCTGGACCTTTCGGGTCCGAACCCAATGGGGTCCTAAGATGTGTATAAACTAAGTTAAAAAAAAAAATATTTAGTTAACTAATTATTGGCAAAACATTTTTGCTAACTTTAGCAAAAAAATTGTGGGTTCAAAATCAGCAAATTTTCTTGTAGGTTTACAAGCTTTTTTTGCTAACATTACAGTTTTTTTTTTTTGAGTGTTCCTTTCTCTTTCGCTCTTACACATTTTTTGTATGATGTCGTCTCTATTTTTAGATATGGTAGTCTTTAGTACAGAGTACTCCGACATTGTGTCGGAGCCTTAATTTTTACAACTTTTGTTTATGTAGAGAATTATTAATTTGCTAAAACCGAAATCGACTTGTTCGCATTTTTTTTTTGAAACTCGAAACAACGGTGTATTAGAAACAATAGCATTTCCTTAAAAATCCAATTGAAAATCTAGAATCCCAAAACTTACAAAAATAGAAATTTTGATACTGAAAACATAATTTTAATTCCAAAACAAAAATAAAACTTAAAAAAGTTTAATAAAGCTTTATTAAAATTCTGTAAAGCCCAATTCAAACTCAAAACAATTCAATTGAAATTCAGAAAACGCAATAGAAGTTCAGAAATTCCCAACGGAAAGTTAGAAAATTGCAATTGAAATTTTCTTATCGAATTCTATAAAAAAAAAAATATTTTAATAATAATGATGTTTAGAAGCTCATTAATCAAAACATGTCTGCAAAATGTATTTTTAATTTTTTGTTAAAAACAAAACAAGTCATAATTGAAGGTCATTACTGAAAAAAAAAAATACTGAAAAACTAGCCTTCTTTAAATTGGTTAGTAAAAGAAATTCAAACAATACTTTCACGAACCTTTCTTAACAAAAAGAAACAAACAATTAAGCATTTTTTTACAGTTTTGAATCAAAAATAAATTTTACAGAAAAACAACGATTAAAAAAATGCGATTTAGAATTGTAGCCCTACTTGGGCGCCATTTTCATGAAAATTCTAAACTCAATTTTTATAATTTTATGGGTTTATCTTGAGCCAATTCGATTCGTCAAAACTAAAACTAGTTGATTTTGCAATTTTTTAAATTCAAAATCGGGGTTATTTAGAAGGTCTAGCATTTTATTAAACATGCATTGCGATTCGGAATCGGGCCTAACTTGGGCGCCATTTCCTGGAAAATTCGTCAGTCAATTTTTACATCGTTTTGAGTTTATGTAGAGCAATTTTGACTTATTAAAAGTGAAACCGATTTGTTCGCAATTTAGAAACTCGAATCCACGGTTAATTAGAAACTCCAGCATTTGCTTGCAAATTCAATTGAAAATTTAAAATCCTAAAATTTACAAATATAGAAATTTTAATACAGAAAACATAATTTAAGTTCAAAGAAGACCGATTGAAATTTATAAAAGCGAAAGTAAATTTACCTTAGCTAAACACATGCGTTGCGATTCGCAATCGGGTCCTTACTTGGGCGCCATTTTCTGGAAAATTCCTTAAGTAAATTTTTATAACTTTTTGTGTTTATGTAGATCATTTTTGATTCGAAACTCAAAACCATGGTTTATTAGAAACTTTAGCATATGCTTAAAGATCCAATTGAAAATCTGAAATCCTAAAACTTACAAAAATAGAAATTTTAATACAGAAAACATAAGTTAAATTCTAAAAAAATCTATTGAAATTTATAAAAGCACAATTAAAGCTTTAAAAAGCTTAATAAAGCTTTATTTAAATTTTGTAAA
Organism: Pegoplata infirma; assembly: GCA_963921195.1. Taxonomy (NCBI): domain Eukaryota; kingdom Metazoa; phylum Arthropoda; class Insecta; order Diptera; family Anthomyiidae; genus Pegoplata; species Pegoplata infirma. Next base: position 100,190,744 of record OY992537.1, read on the forward strand.
GCCAAATTTAAACTCAAAAAAATTCAATTGGAATTCAGAAAACGCAAATGAAGTTCAGAAATTCCCAACGAAAAATTAGAAAATCGCAATTGAATTTTTCTAATCGAATTCTATAAAAAACTTTATTTTCATAATAATCATGTTAAGAAGCTCATTAATCAAAACATGTCTGCAAAGTTTATTTTTAATTTTTTTTTTGAAAAACAAAGCATAATTGAAGGTCATTAGTGAAAAAATACTGAAAAACAAGCCTTCTTTAAATTGTTTAGCAAAAGAAATTCAAACAATACTTTCACAAACCCCCCTCAACAAAAAAAAACACTTAAGCATTTTATTTACATTTTTAAACAAAAAATAAATTATACAAAAAAAACAACGACTCTTGTCAGTCTAATATACAACAAAAAAAAAAAAAAAATGGCAAAAAACAACAATAAAAGAGCTTTCATAAAAATAAATGATAATGAAGTCTAGATAACATAAAAAAATATGCACTCAAAGAAAAGTTAGTAAAAAATAAAATGAATAATAATGAATTTTAACAAATTTTTTGCAAAATCATATAATGAAATTGTTCATTTCAGTAATATTTGTAGTGAACTCTTCCTAGAATTATTCAGGGTTTAGTTCTTTTTTAAAAAAAGCTTTCCATAAAGCTTTTTTTTTAAATGAATAAAAATTACGTATTTCACCATATTTGTGGGTTTTTCTAAAAACAACTAGAAAAATAAAAAGGATTTTACCTTAGTATTGTTTTTAACAGATTTTGATGGAAAAAGAAAAAAAATTTAATAAAGATTGTATTACATGTAAATTGATTCTAGACATCTCTATGTCTCCAGTGGGGAAAATATATTGAATCTGTCTGAAATTGGCTGGAATATTTTTTACAATTTTTCAAACTCCATTAATATTGTATCTTTGCTTTTTTCTATCCAAAATTCTGCAAAAGATTCTCTACGTTTCAAAAGACCCCTTAAAATTTGTTTTACAAACATTGTTTTAACTAATTTAATCTGTTAACATTTTTTTAAAGTGTACAATATGTTTTTCAAAACAAAAAAAAAATATCAACAACCATATCAGTCAAATGCCATTTTACAGATAAAATAAATAGACTACTACTAAGACTCCTCAAGAAAAAACTCCTTATGGCCAAACAACGACAGATAAGAAAATGAAACAACAAAATGAAGAAATCACTAAGACATAATAAAAATAAAATTGTTAAAATTCTGTAAAACAACTTTCGTAAAATTACAAATAGTTTTGCTTTCAAAACTTTTTTCTGCCATATAAGACGAAACAAGAAAGTAAAATTGAAAAACATTTTTAAGAAAAAAGCTACAATACTCTCTAGACATTTTAAAGATCCTAGACAACAATAACAATTACCAGCCATATAGAATTTGACCTAAATCGACAAATTTGGTAAAAAAAAAATAAATTTATACAAACTTTTCATTATACTGTTTGCAGACAATAGAAAGTTGTTAAAAAGATACGTTTAATAAATTATAGTCTTGAAGAAAATGATTTGTCTATTAAGTTTAAGGAACTTTAAACATGATCTACAATAAGTTTTTCCTAAGGGGAAAGAAAACCTGTTTTTTAACTTTCTTCCAAGGTTGGCAATCGAAACGAATAACGGTATCGATATCGGTATTGGTATCGTTTTTTTATTTATTTCGGTATCGGTATCGATTACGGTATTTGAGTTGAATCGGTTACGGTATTACCGATACCGAAACGTCGATACCGGTACGTACCGGTATTATCGAAAAAAATGCTAAAAATATAAAAAAATGCATAAAAACTTAAAAAAATTTTTTTTTTTGTTTTTTTCAATTTTAATACTAAGGACCATGTCATAGACTCAATACCGTTCGGAAGTGGAATAAATGGTTTACTCGTAAAACGCAAAGCAAATATTTTTTTTGGCACCATGAAAAATGACCCCAATGCAAAATGGCCCCAAAACGAAAATGAAAAATGGCCCCAAATTTTTATATGGAGTACAACAACACGAAAATTTGGGGTCATTTTTCCTAGTTTTTTGGGGTAATTTTTCCTTTTAATTTTGGGGCCATTTTTCATTTTTATATGACCCCAAAATTAATAGGGCCATTTTTCATTTTTTGATTTGGGGTTATTTTGCAGAATGAATAATGGCCCCAAATTTAATAAAAATAGTAAAATTATTTCCACATAATCCCCGTCGTATTTAAATTAAGACTTTTAACAATTGGCATGCATTTATTAATATGTGTACAAAATCTGTGTGGAAAATTTTTTTTTGCTTTAAAGTTTTTCTGCGTAGCCGGCCTTAGGTCGGACTTAAGGATAACAAACATTAAACTCACCCTCTCCGCAAAATAATGTTTTTTTTGGGCAGCAATACTTTATGTTTTAATATTTTAATACAACAAAACAAAAATCTGAAGTGACAAAACAAAAAGTAGGAAGGAACTTGGATAGATTATTTGAAATGCTAATTTCATTTTGGTATAGGTTTTAAGTGGTTGCTTACGCTTTACGTCAGCACACATGTACTCTGAGGTCCGTTGGTTTTTCGGTATTATAAAAACCTACTTAAATTTTATTTCCGAGTTACTTAAGTGAATTATTTTATTTTTTTTAAACTTAAAAAGCATATAGGTGTGAAGAATGCGCCGCAGGCAAAAAATTTTTACAAGAGATTTTAACAAAAAATTAAAAAAAAATCGCGCGATTTTTTTTTAATTTTTTGTTAAAATCTCTTGTAAAAATTTTTTCCCTGCGGCGCTTTCTTCACATTAATATGCTTTCAAAGTTTTTCAAAAGTAATACTATGTATTATTGCTACTGCCATTATACAGAATCCTAGAAACGATAAGTCATCAAAGAATATATTTGATTCCAACTTCTTCGAGTGGGTTAATAAAATAGAATATATTTTTTACCTTTGTTAAATATGAATAATCATGAGAACTATAATGGGTGCCAAAATCAAATCATACCGAAAATCCAATGATGTAAACCCACCATAAGCAGCAGCCGGAAAGCGTTAATAATATCTTTCATGTCGTTAATACAACTCAAAAGTTTTAAATAAAAAAAAATAATTTCATTGGGAGTTATTTTAAATTTATAATTATTAATTACAATTTATAATTATTGACTGAAAATAAATGAAATTGACTGAATGAAAATTTTATTTATGATGGTTTGGGAAAAATACATATTTTTTTTGGGGTCATTTTTCATATTGCAATTTGGTGCCTTTTTTCATTTTCAGAAAAATGGTTCTAATTTTTGGGTCATTTTTTCACACAGAATTGGGGCCATATTTCATATTTCAAAGTGGGGTGAAATTTCATTTTTAAAAAGACCCCAAAACTGGGGCCATTTTTCATTTTTTGCGTTGGGGCCATTTTGCATTGGGGCCATTTTTCAGGGTGCCATTTTTTTTATGCAATTCAATTCCACTTTGATTTTTGAAAGTGATTTCATTCTGAAAAAAATAATATTCGTTTTGCGTTTTATAAGTAAACCACTTTTTTCAAATCCGAACGGAATTAAGTCTGTGACATGCCCCTAAAACACGTATTTACGTAATTATTTTTAGCAATTTTGCTAAAATGCCCTTCAAAATGTGAAAAAAATTAAAATAGCATTTTCTTAGGGGGTCGGCGGGGACGTTGCCGGACCACACTGACACAAGAGGGCGGGCCAAAAAATTTAATTTTCTTATCCCCTTGATCAAAGTGCAGGACTTTGAAGTTATTCTGACATAAAAATGTTTCATTTGTTAAAGAAAAGTAAAAAAAAAATGTAAAAAAAGTAGAAGAGTTAAATTCGACTTAGCCGAATCCATGAATATCCATAATATAAGGGCACCGTACTTTTAAAGTGATAGTTAGTTTTTTAACTTAAAAAAAATTAACAATATTGATTAGAAGTATTTTATTTTGAGTAAAAAACTTTTTTTAGTCATTTTTGAAAAAAAATACAAAATTTTTTTTGAGTGTAATTTTTTTTTGAGTGTAAGTTTTTTTTTCTTAATTGTAAAAATATTTGTGAGTGACAAAAATACTTTGTAAAATATTTTTCTGACGTTTTTCAACACGTGAACTAAAAGTGAAACCAATTTGAAATTCACGGTTTTGCTAATAATTTTTGAACCACGAAAAAAATTCTTGGGCACCCACATCGCGGGTTATATAAAAATCTCCAAAAAACTAAACTATACTAAGGGGTTCAGAAAGTTTCTATTGAGAGTCTAAATGATTTCAAAAAAATTTCGTGAAAATCAATAATTTTCTTCCGCTCCCGCATAGCGGTTGAAGTATGATTTTTTTTGTAAATTTTTACTTAATCCACGATGTGGGTGCCCAAAGATTTTTTGATTTTTATGAGACTTCGAAAAGGCTTTTGGAGTACGATTTTTCATTTACAAAAACCAAAAAAATTACAAATTTTCTATTAATTTTTTTTTTTTGTAAAAAAAACATGTTTTTTCAGGAAAAACCGTTTCAATACCGGTACGTACCGGTACCGAAGGAAAAGGTTTTTGGATACCGGTATCCGATACCAAAACTGAGTTTCGGTATTGGTATTGGTACCGGTATTCAATTTAAAGGGTTTTGAAACGGATAACGGTATTAAAAAGGTATCGATTGCCAACATTGCTTTCTTCATATTTTTTTTACACTTGATTTTAAAAGATAATGGCTGAAGTTACTACACCTTTTCTAATTGAAGTTCAGAAAAGCACAAAACTTAAAAAAGCTTACTTATTATTTAGTTAATCCAATTGAAATTTTGAAAAGCTTAATTAAAATTAAAAAAATTCAATTGAAATTAAAAAAAAAAAAAACAAAAAAAAAACAAACAAAAAAAACAGCAAACATTCCGAAAAGAAAAGCTCAATTGAATTAGGGGTCAAATTTTTCGTTCAATAACTATTATTGTGTCAAAGATCACAGAAATGTAAAGAAAATCAAAATCGCTCCGGCCGAAAATGTAGGTCGTCAAAGGGTAAAAAAAGCTCGATTGTTATTTAGAAAAGCTTGTTATTAGGGATGTAATTTCCATTCAAATCAAGAAACTTGGGTTAAAATGGCATCGAGTTCTTTTAGCATATTTCGGTAAGAATGCATATTTTAGTGAAAATGCATATTTTGGTTTTAAATGCATATTTAAATTTTATTGGATTTTTTATACCCTCCACTTAGTGATAGAGGGTATATATAAGTTTGTCATTCCGTTTGTAACTCATCGAAATATCGGTCTAGGACCCCATAAAGTATATATACTATTGATCAGTGATCGATTTTAAGACATTCTAGCGATGTCCGTCTGTCCATCCGTCTGTCTGTCCGTCTGTCTGTGGAAATGGTGATCACGACCAAAATATTACACGGAGATGACTGAAGTATTGGAAGTTCTCCTGAGCAGTTTGGTATTGCATTTGAGCGATATCGGTTCAGCGCACAGTGGGCCAAAGTACCATTCTGGTGTTTAAAAAATTATATCTCCTAAACTATTTGTCTGATCAATAAAAGTTCAATTGAGAAAACATAGTAGAGGATGTGGGCTTTCAGAAAATAAAAACGTGAAACACCCTGTTCCACAACAGGGTTACCCAAATGAGTGACAAAGAGCAATGCCATATCGTCATATATAAAATCGTGTGTGAAATTGTGACTATGAGATCTATCCAACTAAGAATTACACCATAGATACGGTTCAAGCTTTTATGCTTTTTTATTTGCATTTGCTACCGGTAGATGGCGCTGGTATTAAGCTTTTAAACAAACTCTTATATTAAGTACGATTGGACAGCAATTTAGATTATATGTATATTTCGTCAAAAAAAAATTATGAATGGACCCGATAGGTGGCGCTGGGGTGGAGTTTTTTGAAATATTAATGTATATGATGCAAATTTATTCAAACTCAGAACCTAACATTAACAAAATAAATCCAAATCAATATGTATTTTTTCAACCAATCTTAAAAAATTGGTTATTGATTTTTTTTTTAATTGCCGAACAGAAAATTGTTGGCGTTTATATTAGGATATTTGAAGGTATGGACAAGAATAATGTTCTCTTTGCAATTAAATCTTAGGAGAGTACACATATTTGTTTAATGTTTATTGTTGAAAAAGTGCTGGTACTGTTACTAAAACAAAATTTTCTTTGAATTAAATCAGAGAAGGGCTTATATAGTTTATTTTAGCTCTAAAAAAATATTAACACTAGTAGAAACTCTCATTATTTTCAGTCATATACTTTCAATGTTTATTTTTCTTTCGTGTTTATTTATTTTTGGGTTTTACATTTTTTTAAACTGTTGAGTGATTCAATATTTGCAAACTTTATACCGTAATATGTTATTTTTAGGGGCTTTCTATTATTATTTTTTTGGTTCCTTTCAAAGAATTCAAACAAAAAATACAAAAGTACCAAAAAAAGTACAAAAGAACCAAAAAAAGTACAAAAAAGTACCAAAAAAGTACCAGAATAAAAACCAAAACGTGGACCAACAAAATACCTTTCCAACGGTGCCTCATATGTATGAGTAGGATCATTCAAAAGTACCAAAATATTTAAAAATCATGTACAATTACAGCAACTTGACATCGGCATATTTTATAAAAAAAATTATGTAAACCGCACGGGCAGACTAGGGCAGCCAATTTTTTATTTGCGAGTACTTTATTAGTTGTAGTTTAAAATAAAATTAGTTTAGAGGGTGACATTTGCTGAGAACTTTTCTAATCTCTTTGAATATTTAAAGGTATGTGCTAAAATGAGGTTTATCCAATTTAACTGCCGGGGCGACACCTCAGAGGTAGGTTACATCAATGAATGGTTGTTTTTACAAACTTGGGTCCTCCCTTCATCAAAAAAAAATAATATGGTAAACCTACCGGAAATGCTATTAATATAACGTGACAACAAATTTGCAGCTTCAAAAAGGTGCGTTTGCACATATTTTTTATTTCCAATGTTTGAAGCCCTGTATCTTTCTTAATAGTGTACCAATCCTAGAACTATTAATGGATTAATATGCAGCCACTATCTAAGATTAATCGTGTTATGTTCAGTTTTTATTTTGATATAGTTAATTTTTTATTTTTTGGACGCTAGATTGGTGATTTATCCCACTGTGCAGCGGTTCAAAAGTTATGATTGAAAATGTAAGGACACATCAAAAATGTTGGTACATTCAACATAACCTAAAAATACAAAAAGCTTTAATTCGGCTGCTGGTTGACATATATGAACATAATTGAACACCGAAAGGTACTTAAACAAGTACGAACATACTTTTTGATAAAAAAAGAAAAAAAATCGCGGATTTTTTTTTCCAAAATTTTTTTTCGCGGAAATTTTTTTTCAATTTTTTTTTTTTAAAGGTGAAGTTAAACCAAGGTTTTGATGTATACACGGTTTTTGTAAGTGTCTTGACTAGTGTTTGGGGTCCGGGAATTCCCGTCAGTCTTTTCCCGGGAATTCCCGGGAATTTTTTTAATTTTTCCCGGGAAATCCGGGAATTTTATAAAATAAACAATTTTACATAAAAAACGTTTATATGAATTTAATTTTTAATATCTTTTTTACATACAGGTATAATTACATTTGCTATTTTTTATATTTGGGAAACTGACTAACAATAAGTGTAAAAAGTATGACAATATCATGAAAAAACTTAAAAAGTTAAAAAATATACGTCGGTTAATGATAATTTTGCTAAGACTGTCAAAAAAATATAAAAATTTTGAACCTAGAATTTACATTTCCAGAAAAAATATTAAAAGTGCTGCCAACTATATTAGTTTTTGCTCGAATAACGCAGTTTTATTTTTTTTTGCGATTTTTAGCTATTTTTTGCGATTGTTGTGAGGAAAAAAGTTCCAATATTTTTTTGTTTTGTTTTATTGTATTTCAGGATTTTTAACTTTTATTTTTTGATTTTTTATGTTTTAATTAATTGTTTATCTCTAATAAAACTGTTTTTAATAGAAAGTTGGTCAAATTTTAATGTTTTTTTTATGATTTATATTAATAATGAATATTTCCCGGGATTCCCGGGAATCCCGGGAAAAAAATTATTTTTTTCCCGTTTCCCGGGAAATTGAAAAGTCCGGGAATTCCCAAACACTAGTCTTGACTCATGAGTTATATGCCTTTTAGTGCGATACCTGTTTAATGCGTTTTTCTCTGTTGTACGTGAACTGATTTTGCTTCCGAAAATTTCCCATGAAAGGTGAAGTCAATAGCAATGTTTTTATGTATAAACGGTCTGTATATGTGTATTTTTGAAACCTGATTTTAATTTTCAATTAGAAAAGGTGTAGATCGACTTATATCGGCCAAGGATCAAGAACAGTAAAACGATATTCTCTTATCTTACACACTTGATGACAATGTGAATATTTTCCAAAAATATTTGATGGTGGAAATTAATATTTGGGGCATTCCATGTCAAATCGGACATTTTGAATTATTTTTTTTTTAGATTTTCCCAATTTGTTTACAGTTTTTAGTACCCTTCGAAAACTCATTCGTGGTAAATTTTCAGATTTTTTTTGATGACCCGTTCAAAAGATATCGAATTTTTAAAAATTGGTAGTTTGTTCCTTTACTCAAACTTCTTTTACTCATTACTTCTTCAATAATGGTCCAAATTGGACATTTGTTTTAAAAAATTTGGTTTTTTACGTATCTATCTAGTATGCGATTTTTAAGTTTTAAAATTTAAAACTCATTTTTGAAAATTTTTTTACTCTTTGATTTTTTTGAAATTTTTTTGTGTAAAACCTCTACCGATTCTACAAATTTTTTGCCCAGTAGGATCGTGGAATAACGATTATTACTATTTTTTTAAATTTTTTTAAAAAATCTTATTGTAATTTTCCAATCTTAAAATGATCATTTCGAAGACCAACCCCATTAATTTTTACGTCTTAACATTTCTTCGGAACAAACTATCTCCAATTTCTAAGAGGGAAACGACATTTTTTTAAATTTTCTCCAACCGCTCTAACTGCCCTAAAAGTGCCCTTAAAGCAATCAAATGTATGACCGACCCACAATATTTTTTTAGTCCAAACATTTTCTCTGAGCACACCTACCCCTTGTCTTTAAATATTAAGGCGGTCCCCATACAATTATTTTTATTTTTTGTAAATTTGTTTTACTTAATCAGCTTCTACCGGTCCAATGGTGCGTCCGAAAGGGGTCATTAGTGAGACAGACCCCCATTTATTTTTACCCTCCAACATTTTTTTTAAATATACTTACGCCCTATCTCCACTCCCTAAGTAGGCTCCCATACAAATTACAGTATGGGCAAATTTTATAAAAATTTAATTTTGAATGGAAGCCCACTTAGGGAGTGAAGGTAGGAAGGGTTAGTTATTTTTTTCAAAAATGATGGAAGGTAAAAATAAATGGGGGTCGGTCTCACTAATGACTCCTCTCGGACGCATCATTGGACCGGTAGAAGCTGATTAAATAAAAAAAATTTACAAAAAATTAAAAAAATTGTATGGGGACCGCCTTAAGAGTTATAGTTAGAGGGTAGGTGTGTTTAGAGAAAATGTTTGGACTAAAAAAATATTGTGGGTCGGTCATACATTTGATTGCTCTAAGGGCACACTTAGGGCAGTTAGAGCGGATGGAGCAAATTTTAAAAAATGACGTTTTGTTTGGGAGTCCCCTTAGAAATTGGAGATAGGGTATTAGTTTGTTCCGAAGAAATGTTTAGACATAAAAATTAATGGGGGTCGGTTTCACTAATGACCCCTCCCGGACGCACCATTGGAGCAGTAGAGACGATTTTAAGGTTGGAAAAATTCAATAAAATTTTTTCAAAAAAATTTTAAAAAATAGTAATAATCGTTATCCCACGATCCTACTGGGCAAAAAATTTGTAAAAACGATAGAAGTTTTACACAAAAAAATTAAAAAAAAAATTGAAGAGTACAAACACAAAGTACGTAAAAAAACAAAAATTTTGAAAAAAAAAACAAAAAAATTGCAATTTGGACCATTATTGAAGAAGTTATGAGTAAAAGAAGTTTGAGTAACCAATTTTTAAAAAATCGATTTCTTTTGAACGGGTCATCAAAAAAATCTGAAAATTTACCACGAATGAGTTTTCGAAGGGTACTAAAAACTGTAAACAAATTAGGAAAATCTAAAAAAATAATTCAAAGTGTCCGATTTGACATGGAATGCCCCATATACAGACTATTTTATGGACAATAGTCATCATGAACGATAATCGTTAATTAAATGTCATTAATCAAATTTTTTCCAAAGGTTTATTTATATTATTTCAATTCGTTTTTTTTTTGCTTAATTGCAAAATAATTATTATTTTTAGCTGCCAAAATAAATACACATACAAAAATTCATGTACATTATACAAATAAACAATTGATAATAATAAAACTCGCAAATTACATGCACAAACATGATTATATTACGTGATTATGACGTGTTTGACACCATCAAAAGACTGATGGATGGACAATAAAACCCATATCTACCTAACGCTATTAAAAAAATGATGAGCGAATATTGTTTATACACACAAAAAATTATTGGCTAACAATTTTCAATTAAATCTATTGATCACCAAAATTCAAATGAGTCAATCAATGTTTTGATTAAATTTTTTGAAATTTTCTTTAACTGTCGAATTACAAATTTTTAACATACCAGATTTTTTTCGTTTTAATTTATTTGAATAGATTAATTCAAAAATATACAAAGTAATCAGATTTTGCTTATTTTTATTGTTGGCAACATATTGGAAAGCAAAAAATATGAATTTTTTGATAATTTTGTCATAAGCTTAAAATCCATTTGTTAAATCAATCATTATTTTGATTGACTATAAATAAAAAATTTATCAATCTATTGATCAAAATCGAAAAAATGTTTGATTGAAAACATTTTCAATCAATCACCTACAATTTGATGATTGGTATAACAATTTTTTTAATTGGAGGAATTTCAATCAAAAAATTGATTGGATCCGCGTTTTTGTTGATTGAAATTTGTTTCAAGTTTTTTTCTGTGTATATTTTAATAAACATTCCTATAAAAAAAAAATTTTAAAATGACAAAAAATTTAACTTTTTTTAATGTAAACTTTTCATTTACATTCAATAAACTGTTATGTATCTTGTTAAATTTTCAATGTTATAAGTTGAAAGTGTCAGTGGGAAAACACAAAAGACTGATAAATTTTAACTGATGTGATGACACTTTTTTTTCTTTCATTCTTTTGTTCTGGTTTAAATAATAAATAAATGGATGCAACAGAGTAAAATATTAATATTTATTTAATATTTTTTGGGAAGTGATTTATTTGCAATTAAAATTATTAATATTTTTTTTTAAATAAAATCACTGTTATTGTTTGTAAAGTAAGTGACCTTTAGTAAATAAAAAAAGGAATTATCACTTTTTAAATTGTTTTTTTTTTTTTGTTAATTTTTTTACTCAAACAAATATGACTCGTTGTTAAAACAGATTTAATTTTTTAATAAACAAATAAAAATTAAATAATTGAATTTTAATTATTATACCCTGTCTAGATTAGCAATCACCATTAACAAGAAACTGTAAAATTTATGGTTAAAGATTAAATTGCTAGTGTAGACAGTTTCAACTATACCATAATTGAGAATTAGAATTAGAAGAAAATTGTACAATCTCTTAGTAAGATCACGATCGTCAAATAACCAACAAAAACATTAAAAACACAAAGAATTTGAAATGAATTTCAATCAACAAAAATGCGGATTCAATCAATATTTTGATTGAAATTCCTCCAATAAAGAAAATTATTATAGCAATCAACAAATTGTAGGTGAATTATTGAATATTTTTTCAATCAAAAATTTTTTTGATTTCGATTACAAATTTCATCAATTTTTTATTTATAGTCAACCAAAATAATGATTGATTTAACGAATGAATTGTAAGCTTAGGACAAAATTTTGAAAAATTCATCTTTTTTGCTTTCCAATATGTTGCCAACAATAAAAAAAGTAAAACCCGATTATTTTGTATATTTTTTAATTAATGTATTCAAATAAATTAAAGCTAAAAAAAATCTGGTATGTTGAAAATTTGTAAAGAAAATAACAAAAAATTTTAATTACAAAATTGATTGACGCATTTAAATTTTGTTGATCAATAGATTTAATTGAAAATTTTTAGCCAAAAATTTTTTTGTGTGTATGTTAAAAAAAAATATATCGCGTTTTGGTGAAAATTTTTGCCGGAATACCATTTTTTAGAAGTCAACGAAGCGAAATATTTGGTCGGGTACGATTTATGGTACACACAAAAAATTATTGGCTAAAAAATTTTAATTAAATCTATTGATCAACAAAATTTAAATGAGTCAATTATTGTTTTGATCAACATTTTTGTTATTTTCTTTAACTATCAAATTACAAATTTTAGCAGATTTTTTTTCGCTTTAATTTATTTGAATACATTAATTCAAAAACATACTTTATACTAGGGTTTTACTTTTTTTATTGTCGGCAACATATTGGAAAGCAAAAAAAAATAATTTCTTCATAATTTTTCCATAAGCGTGAAATTCATTTGTTAAATCAATAATTATTTTAATTGACTTTAAATAAAAAATCAATAAAATTTTTGATCAAAATCAAAAAAAATTAATATTTGAAATAAAATTCAATTAATCACCTACAATTTGATGACTGATACAACAATTTTCTTTATCGGAGGAGTTTCAATTAAAAAACAAGTAAGAAAATTATAGTCGGTCAAGACCGACCATATAATACCCTACACCAAGGTTTCCCGGAAAATAGGTCCCATGGATCGATTAGATCTATATGTTGTATAACCTTTAATAAGTGAAGAAAACACTCACAAATCAAATTTGAGTGAAATAGGCTTCTATTTGTTGACAATAAACCGCTTTAACTGAATATCGGGTGAAATTTTCACAAGGGGCCTGAGTCCAAAACTGGTCCGATGATTATCAGGTTTGATAAGGTTATTTAAGTACGCGTTTAACATACACAAACAAAATTTTAATTAAATATTTTCTATTTTCATGAAATTTGAGACATTTATGTGAAAATCGGGAAGGTGGTTTGTATGGGGGCTACAAGAAGAACTGGTCCGATTTCTTTGAAATTCGGAATGATGATATGTGAAGACAAAACATGTTTACCGTCCAAATTTCAAAGCGATACCTTCTATAATACGGTTATTAGAGTCATTTGAGCCAAAACTAAAGAGGACCTTTGTATGGGGGCTAGGTCTAAATATGGACCGATTTTTTCCAATTTCAATAGGCTTCGTCCTTGGGCCAAGAGAGACTTAAGTTTCAAATTTCAAGTCAATTGATTAAAAATTGCGACCTGTATCGTGTTTACACCGTTTACATGGACAGACAGACAGACAGACGGACGGACAGACGGACGGACGGACGGACATCGCTAAATCGACTCAAAAAGTGATTCTGAGTCGATCGGTATACTTAAAGGTGGGTCTAGGACCAATATTTCGGGTAGTTACAAACATCAGCACAAACTCATTATACCCTGTACCACAGCGTGGTGTAGGGTATAATTAATTGAATCCGCGTTTTTGTTGATTGACTTTCGTTTTCAATTCTTTCTGTGTAGAGCCAATTGCCTGCAATCAAATGTCAAAACAAAATTGCTAATTATTGCATTTCCATAAAGCTTTTAAATTTCCTAATGTCAAATGTGTCATTTCATTGCCCTTGTATTATGTTAATGGTAATGTCTCATCTAGATGGGTTATTAAATATAAATTTACAAAAAAATGTACTCACCATAGCTTGCTCGATTTTATTATCGATTGCAACTGCACTTGTTCCAGATGCACTAAAAAGATACAAAAAACAGACAAAAAAATTAATAATTTTGTTATTAAAAACACAATTAAGTAAAATTAATGGTTATAATTGTTTTTATCTAATAAATATAGCAAAGAATTGGAGAATCTCATTTATAAATTCCCCCCAAAAATAACTGCAATTATCAAATTATATGGTTTTGGGTTTTTTAATTTCCGCTTAATTTAACAAGAAAATTATACCCAAAAACAAAATCAATGTCAAATTTATAATTATATCTTAAATTAGCAAATAACAAAAAATCGCATCAAAGAAATTAAATATTTTGTTATTTTTATTGGAGGTTATTGTGTCATAATCAAATTATTTGCAAATATTTTTTTTTTTATACTTTAAAATTTAAACAGGAAATTCAAATTATTGTTATTAAAATGTTTAATAATAAATAATTAAAATATCATTATGTATACCATTGAGGGTGTCAAATATTAAAAATTTGTTGCATACTTTTAGGAAAACTTGAATAATTGTTTTAAATGGGGCAAGGAAGTTTATTCAGTTGACACGAAATAACCCCTTAACACTAAAAAAAATTCTTGTAAATTTACAACTATAAATTAAATAAATTTTTGTTGAATAACACCGCTCAACAAATCGAAGGTTTTTGGCTCCGGTTTGAAGTTTTATATAAAATTTTTAAAGATTTTGACTCGCTGATTCCAACTCCGTGCTCCAAATTTTTCCATGACGTCTAGAATTTTAATTATTCGCGGTTGAAAATGCGAAAAAACACGATTTTTGCCTTTTTTGAAAGCCTGCACAGCAGCCGCTGGGTGGAATAAAAATCTGGTATAAAGCGTGAGAGTAGAATTGAACTATGATCTCAAAAATATGATAAAAAAAAATTGAAGTTGTTGCACTATTATTGGCCAAACATACATTTTGAAAAAACACTGTCAAAAAAATTAGAAAAAGCACCATTTTTAAAAGGCTCTAAAACAAAAACCAGATGATCAATCTTTACTGCGATGAGCTCAAAATTTGGGCAATAGTTCATTCTTTCTTATAGACTTTTAAGATATCAAGATATCTTGCGGTTTATACAAAAAATAACACAGAAAGCTTAATTTTGTAAAATATTTATTTTTTTTGGAGTTTTTCTTTGAAAAATATCAAAAAAACTAAGGTAAATTTTACAAAACTGGTAATTTTAAGAGTATCATTTTAAAACTCAAGTAAAGCCCAACGAAACGTAATAATTTGAAAAAAATTGTGTTCTATGTTGGAGACCATAGACAAATTATAATTTTGCGCTTTATACCAGATTTGTATGACAAAAATCGTAATTTTTCGCATTTTCAACCGTGAATTACTAAAAATCTGGAAGTGATGGGAAATTTTGGAGAATAGATTTGGAATCAGGAGATCAAAGTCTACTATAATTAGGGTGACCATTTTTTTCTGAACTCAAATCAGTACGCCAAAGCTTTTATAATATTTTTTCTAGAAATTACTTTCTAAAAACTCTTTTCTATGGGAAACACTTATGATTCCTTCAACACTCGAAAAATTTCAATTAAGCTAACAAACATAGGGCCAATTAGTATTTCAGTAAAAACAACTCTTAAAAAACAACTGTTATAAACGGTTGTCGTTATTTTGCAGAAAATTTAGTTGACTTCAAACAACTTCATTTGAATGTTTTGATCGTTTCAGTGCAGAAAATATAACAAAACCCCAAAGATTTTGAGAAGAAAAAATTCCCTCAGATTTGAACTTTTTTCCTTAAATTTGGTAAATTTGCCTTTTAGAAAATTTCACAGCTAATATGCACATGTTTTTTAAATATCCCAGATGTTCTGAGTGCTTTTTCCAATAAATTATGATGACATTAGCTCATAGAACATCACAGAATCATTTGAATTCATGCAATTACATTATCTTTCTAAAATCTTTCCATCATCCCTAGAATTTTCCTCAAAGATTCTGTGCGCCTTATCATACAATTTTATGAAGATCGAAATTAGAGTTTGCAAAACGATTAAAATCGTAATCGTAATCGCGATTAATCGGACCAATTAATCGTAATCGTAATCGACAAAAAAATCATTCGATTACGATTAATCATAATCTATAAAATACACTGTTTTTAAAACGAATTTAAAATATATGAATTATTTGTCTAATATTGATTGCAATTTTTTTTTCTTTTTTTCTCGTAAAATTTAAAGTGAAATTTAAAATCTGATTTAAGTAACCCCTACATTTTTTTGTAAAAATATATTTAAAAGGCTTTGCCGGAATTGGTCAAAAAATTCGGTCATGAAATTTTGTTGAAAATCGTATTTTTGTCTAAACTTTGACCACTGGTTGCCGTCGGAAGATGCTCTTGCAAAATTTTTTAATAGATTTTCCCACAATCAGCCATCGGCAGGTATTCCGACACGACCCAGCAGATATTTTGCTTAGCTGGGAGCAGTTTTTGAAAAGTAATCACGAGTCAAAGAGAGCATCAAAACCTTAAAATTTCGGCAAGATTTCTGTGAGCGGTTTGAAATCTTGTATTTGATCCAAAAATCATAATTTACACCGACCGACAAAAATTAAAAAAGTCGTTAAACACAAACTTGATAATATAGGTTTGAAACTAGAGACTAAATGTAGTAAAACTGCGTTTAAAGTTTTTCTTTTCTTGATCCTGTTTCCTTTTAAAAGGACTTCAAAGTTTTAGAGGATTAAATTTTCTAAAATATTTTTTTAATATTTGTAATTGTCCAAGAAGGCCACTAGTGATAGAAAACAAGGGTCTACCCTTATTTTCCGATTTTATTATTTTTACATATCAGAAAAAAAGGAGGTTAGCTACAACCTTTTAAAAAATTTATCCTTCAATATCATTCAAAATTTTCAACAAAATATTTTGATAAAATTTTCAAATGACTTTTTTCACATCCCTTTATCCTGATATGGCTAAATAAAAAAAATCATTTGCCATCACCAGTGCCATCCTAAAAAAAGTACAAATATTCCAAAAATATTTTAAAAAATGTATGCTTTAAAACTTTGAAGTCCTTTTAAAAGGAAACAGGATTACGAAATGAAAAACTGAAAATGCAGTTTTACTCCATTTGATCTCTAGTACTTTCAGACGTTTATGGCTGTCAGACGGTGTTTTTTTCCTTAATTTTAATGCATTCTAACGAGCTCTCTTTAGATGCGTTATGATATGCTATAAAAAGAAGCTGTGCTGCCAAAGTCTCGAATTATTTTTGCTCGGGAATTACTAAAGTTTATGATTTTATTTCTTAAAATTATTAATTTTTTTATTTTCGTACGTTCCGAAATCTAAATTTTAAAAGAATTTTTTAATAAATCTATTGCAATTCAAATTATTTCAAAAATTCGATTAATCGATAATCGCGATTAACGGCGATTTTTTTAATCGTAATCGCGATTATGGAATATCTCGATTATTTGCAAACTCTAATCGAAATAATCTCATGCTCTGATATATTTTTGCGTTTAGCAACCTCTTGATTCCCGAATTCTAATCTCCTTAGAAATAATTCACTATAAATTACATCATTGTCAGACTTTATTTAAAACGATTTAGGCTGTAGGCAAAATCGCCCAAAGAAAAATGGCCCAAAAAAGAAAACGAATATTTGCCCAAAAATTTTTCATACAAATTTGGGTCATATTTCATATGAAAAGTTACCCAACATTTTTGGGCAAATTTTTATAGTTTTTGGGCAAAATTTCAAAATTAAAAATTGGGTGATTTTTCATTACGAAAAATTACCCAAAAATTTTATATGAAAAATTGCCCAATTTTATTTTGGTTTTATTTTTTGTCAAAATCTTAAAATGTCAAAACTGAAATATGTATATCACAATAAATCCGTATATTATTATTTTTAGAAACAGTAAACGTGTATCGTGTTTTTTTTTAATTATATATTTAACTAACCAATAATAAGCTGAAGCAAAACCGTTCCGTTGTTGCTAACATACAAAGGCTCTGGTGGGAATCGAACCCAAAACCCCTGCTCTTACATGCAGATTATCACGCTATATATTAATATATCGCAGCGCGGTAGAAAATAAAAAGTAATGAATTTAAAAACAGCATTCAACTCCTATGAAAGCAAAAATCGAGCGATTTTTTGTTAAAATTTGTTGATAAAATTTTTCGCCTGCGGCGCTTTGATCGATACTAATTCCATTTTTTTTTTTATTTCATTAAAATTTAAGTTTCTCACTTAAAACTTTTACATCAATTACTTGTGCATTTTACGGGCTGTATTCTCAAAACAACGATCTATAAAAATAAATAATAACCACGTAACCTATGGTCTTATCTTAAAAGTTTTGTCTTTGTAAAGTTATTCTGCGTAGCCGGCCTTCCGCCGTCCGTAGGGATTACAAACTCCATGCCTTAGACCCACCCTCTCCGCAAAAGAAAGCTTTTCTGTGTAGTATGTGTTTTGGAAAAAATGTGTTAGAAAAAATCTTTTTATACCCTCCACTTAGTGATAGAGGGTATATATAAGTTTGTCATTCCGTTTGTAACTCATCGAAATATCGGTCTGGGACCCCATAAAGTATATACATTCATGATTCCCGATCGATTTTAAGACATTCTAGCGATGTCCGTCTGTCCGTCTGTCCGTCTGTCCGTCTGTCCGTCGGTCCGTCTGTCCGTCTGTCCATCTGTCTGTGGAAATGATGATCACGACCAATACTACACGGATATGACTGAAACTTAACACATTTATTGAAAGTTCTCCTGAGAAGTTTGGTATTGCATTTGAGCGATATCGATTCAGCGGTTTAAAAGTTATGAACGAAAATGTAAGGAACCTCAAAAATTTTAGTACATTCAACATAACCTAAAAATACAAAATGCTTTAATTCGGCTGCTGGTTGACATATGTGAACATAATTGAACACCAAATGGTATGTAAACATGTACGAACATATTTTTTGACAAAAAAAGAAAAAAATCGCGGATTTTTTTTTTAACAAAAATTTTTTTTCGCGGAAATTTTTTTTCAATTTTTTTTTTTTTTTTAAGTAATTTCCTTTTAAAAAAAAGTTTTTTGCAATAATCTTTTTAAAATTGTGGAGGGTATCCCTACATTCGGCAAAGCCGAATTTAACTTTTTTACTTGTTTTATTTTATTTTGGGCCATTTTTCATTTCTTTTTTGGGCTTTTTTTCGTTAATTTTGGGCGAAGTTTCGTATTTTTCTTTTGGGGTCATTTTTCATATTTTTTGGGCGATTTTTCATTTGGGTGATTTTTCATAAAATTTTTTGGGCGATTTTTCTTTGGGCAATTTTGCCTACAGCCAACGATTTATTTTATGGATTTTTTCTAGTTTTTGTATAGAATTTTCGGATAACATTATTTGTTATGTTGAAATGTTCTAAAATCAGCACAATCAGTACATATTTCAAAAAATCAGTACAAATCAGTACAACGTTTTTTGATCAGTACACGTGATCAAAAATCAGTACATGTACTGATCAAATCAGTACGAATGGTCAGCCTAACTATAATTGATCATCAGAATTCCAACCGGAAAATGAGTGTTGAGCGGTGTAATTTATAGACTTTTAAAAAGTAAAAATCCACATAAAATTATAGGCTTCGGTGGCTCAGTTGGTTAAGTGGTGTTGCTTCAAATCGGAAGACAGCGAGCGTAATGCTGGCTGGCGCTTGCGTATTTTTTTATACCCTCCAATTAATGATAGTCATTACGTTTGTAACTCATCGAAATATCGGTCTAGGATCCTATAAAGTATATATGTATATTATTGATTGAGTTATAGATTCTAAGACATTCTAGCGATGTCCGTCTGTCTGTCTGTCTGTGGAAATGGTGATCACGGTCAAAGTAAAAAACATATATGAATCAGACTTATCACATTTACTTGTTGTTGTCCTAAGCAGTCTGATATGGCATTTGAGCATTTGGCATCGGTTTAGCGGTTCAAAAGTTATGAACGAAAATGTTAGAACACCTCTAAAATTTTGGTACATTCCACATAACCTAAAAATACAAGATGCTTTAAATTGGCTGCTGGTTGGCATATGTGAACAGAATTGACCACAAAATGGTATTTTACCAAGTACCAACCTATTTAAAAAAAAACGCGGAATTTATCTTTTTTACTTGTTTTTATTATTTTTATTCACCTCATTTATTTTTATTCACCTTTCTTTATTTAATTGACCTTTTGATATTTTCATCCCAGCAAAACTTTGGTAATGGGTAGTGATTATATAACACATTACCAGGTAATGTATATACCTTATTTGTAGCATTATTTTAGGATGTCTTACCAAACATTTGTTCCACAACGTATTATTTTAAAGTGAAAAATAAGGCATTACTAATAATTTGCTACGTAATGCATGATTATTGGAAAAATGTATTTCATATTTATTATTTCTAAACATTATATCATGGATGATTTATATTTGGTTACATTATGTATTATTTAAAAGTTTGAAATAATGCATTATTTAGAATTAAATGCATAATGCATTACAATAACATAAAAAATAATTATTTTATAAAAAAATGCATAAGTTTAAACTAGAGATGGGCTCACGACAAGAAATTTCTAACGACACACACTCACTAGCATATTATATCAACTTACACTCACTTACAATCACGTGAGTAAATTTAATACAAAATTACTTTTTCACTACTCGTAACACCTTATATATTTCGTTCTGGTATGCTATATTATATACCTTACTCGTAACCTATAAAATATCATATATTTTACACCTTACTGGTATTCTTCGTTATAAATTTATGACTTATTTTATACCTTACTGGTATTCTACGTGATAATGTGGATGCATTACTTTGAGTC
Organism: Pegoplata infirma; assembly: GCA_963921195.1. NCBI lineage: Eukaryota > Metazoa > Arthropoda > Insecta > Diptera > Anthomyiidae > Pegoplata > Pegoplata infirma. Next base: position 100,211,523 of record OY992537.1, read on the forward strand.
TCATCGCCTGTTAAAATCATCAATGCTGCAATGTATAAAATAAGAGATCATATACCTTATTTTATACCTTATTTGGTAATCTAAGTTTTGCTGGGATGTACACACACGAAGTAAATTTACCCGATTTACAGTAGGAATTCAGTTTTTCTACTATAAATTAGATAAATTTCCACAATTTTTAATTAAAGTGTTTAAAATAAAGGTATTGAATGTAAAAAATACTACTAATTTGAAATAAATTTCTTTTACAATTTTAAAATTGTGTACTTAATTAAATATTCATATAAAATAATTTAGTTAAAAATTGCAATTTCCAGTTATTATTTAATTTTAAATTAACTCCACTGTCCAAAAAATACTATAAAATTTATTGCAAACATTTGTTTTGCCGTTGTAATAACAATTTCCTTAATTATTTTAATATTATTTGATTTAATTATGCTATTGTATAAAAAAAATTTTCGGGTGAATTATTATCGAAAAAAATTACACTATGTTTGAAACATTATGCAAGCCATAACAGTCAAGTGAGAGCATTCAAAAGCGGCAGTGACGAATATAATATACCCTACTTTATTATAATACAAAAAAAAAATCGACTTTGCCGAATCCATCATTACCGTCCGCAATGCCTAAAATATTTTGAATTCAAATCAATGTGAATATGTGTAATTTTTTTTTATACCCTCCAGCTAGTGATAGAGGGTATATATAAGATTTGTCATTCCGTTTGTAACACCTCGAAATATTGGTCTAGCACCCCATGAAGTATATATATTCATGATCCTCGATCGATTTTAGGACCTTCTAGCGATGTCCGTCTGTCTGTCTGTCTGTGGAAAATGCTATCACGGACAAAATATTGCACAGAGATGACTGAAACTTAACATATTTATTGGAAGTTCTCCCGAGAAGTTTGGTATTGCATTTGAGCGATATCGGTTCAGCGGTTCAAAAGTTATGAACGAAAATGTAAGCACACCTCAAAAATTTCAGTACATTCAACATAACCTAAAAATACAAAATGCTTAAATTCGGCTTCTGGTTAACATATGTGAGCATAATTGAACACCAAATGGTATTTAAACAAGTACAAACATATTTTTTGACAAAAAAAGAAAAAAAATCGAGGATTTTTTTTTTACCAAAATTTTTTTTCGCGGAAATTTTTTTTTCAAAAGTAATTTCCTTTTAAAAAAAGTTTTTTGCAATAATCTTTTTGAAATTGTGGAGGGTATCACTACATTCGGCAAGGCCGAATTTAACTTTTTTACTTGTTTAAATTGTGGAGGGTATCAATACATTCGGCTAGGCCGAATTTAATTTTTTTACTTGTTTACAATCTGGACGCAATCAAGCTCAAATTAAAGCTCGATAAATTACCTACACAGCACTTTTTTTTTTATAATAAAAAGGTTTGTTATTGTAAACTTTGGATTTAACGACCTGCATCCAATAATATAACCCTGCATAAATTCCTTTGACGCTCACCTTATATTTTAAGACCAGGGGACTAATTTTCGAAGTCGATAGCAATCGAAATTCTACTCGAACGTGCGATTTTTCGATATTTATTTTTGTCCAAAATTATGCTTTGATTAATACAATGTTTTTATGTTTCACTGTTGTAAAAGTCACATGCAGAATGCTTGTATTTATCAAAGCATAATTTTAGGCGTAGAGATAAATTGAAAAAGTGAATTTTCGAGTAGAATTTCGATCGCTACAGACTCCGAGAATTAAAACACAGGTATATGGCGTAGTAGTTCGAATAATAAATTTTTAAAAATTGAGTCGACCGACAAACACCGGACACTTGAACTAGTTTCTTTATTTAATCGTTGGTACGTCATGATCTCCAAAACTGTAAAAACTATCTTGACACACACAAAAAATTATTAGCTAAAAATTTTCAATTAAATATATTGATCAACAAAATTGAAATTAGTCAATCAATGTTTTGTTTAAAATTTTTGTTATTTTCTTTAACTGTCGAATTACAAATTTTCAACATACCAGATTTTTTTTCGCTTTAATTTATTTTAATAGATTAATTCAAAAATATACAAATTAATCGGGTTTTATTGTTGGCAACATATTTGAAAGCAAAAAAGTTGAATTTTTTGATAATTTTGTCATAAATCAATCATTATTTTGATTGATTATAAATAAAAAATTTATAAAATTTTTGATCAAAATCGAAAAAATGTTTAATTGAAAAAAATTTCAATCAATCACCTACAATTTAATGGTTGGTATAACAATTTTTTTAATTGGAGGAATTTCAATCAAAAAATTGATTGAAGCCGCGTTTTTATTGGTTGAAATTCGTTTCAATTTTTTTCTGTGCAAGATTTGGTTGGATGTCTTTTAAATTGCATGCTCTTTTGGAGCCAGTAGGTGGCGCAAAGGTCAATTTATTTATTTTTATGAATTCTTATCAGTTCCTACACCGACGTGTTACACATGAATGGTCAAAGCAATCATTTTCAATGTAGGGTATACAAACTGTAAATTGTATGTGTAATAAAAGTTAGTTTTTTTTTGTAAATTTGGTTTTATGCAATAAACAAATTAAAATTTGCAAATAATATTATGTGAGTACGTACATATATATTGTATTATTTGTTTCTATACAATGCATGATTTTTATATATATTTTTTTGTTTTTATCGTGTAATTTGAGATACATAATTATTTATAAGCATGCAAAAAAAAATATATGGTTATAAAAAAAATTATTTATACAATTGATTGAACAAGTTTTTCAGGTCAATTGAACACAGATATGAACAACAAAATAATTATAAAAAAAATTGATACTAATAAACAAAAAGTGTTAGATTACACAATGTAAATTAAACAAGTGAATAATAATTAAACTACATTTAAATTAAATTTAATTAATTGAGGAAAATTTTGTTTTACAAATTTAAATAGGTGAAATTGAACATTTTTGGTAAAAAGTTAAAAAAACAACAAAATTCAACTTTGCTGAATTAATATGGGACTTTTTCTGTAAGAAAAAATGTCGCAGAATCTGAGACTTTTCTATAAGAAAAAATGTCTCAGAATCTGAGACTTTTTTCTATAAGAAAAAATGTCTCAGAATCTGAGACTTTTTTCTATAAGAAAAAATGTCTCAGAATCTGAGACTTTTTTCTATAAGAAAAAATGTCTCAGAATCTGAGACTTTTTTCTATAAGAAAAAATGTCTCAGAATCTGAGACTTTTTTCTATAAGAAAAAATGTCTCAGAATCTGAGACTTTTTTCTATAAGAAAAAATGTCTCAGAATCTGAGACTTTTTTCTATAAGAAAAAATGTCTCAGAATCTGAGACTTTTTTCTATAAGAAAAAATGTCTCAGAATCTGAGACTTTTTTCTATAAGAAAAAATGTCTCAGAATCTGAGACTTTTTTCTATAAGAAAAAATGTCTCAGAATCTGAGACTTTTTTCTATAAGAAAAAATGTCTCAGAATCTGAGACTTTTTTCTATAAGAAAAAATGTCTCAGAATCTGAGACTTTTTTCTATAAGAAAAAATGTCTCAGAATCTGAGACTTTTTTCTATAAGAAAAAATGTCTCAGAATCTGAGACTTTTTTCTATAAGAAAAAATGTCTCAGAATCTGAGACTTTTTTCTATAAGAAAAAATGTCTCAGAATCTGAGACTTTTTTCTATAAGAAAAAATGTCTCAGAATCTGAGACTTTTTTCTATAAGAAAAAATTTTTCAGAATCTGAGACTTTTTTCTATAAGAAAAAATGTCTCAGAATCTGAGACTTTTTTCTATAAGAAAAAATGTCTCAGAATCAGAGACTTTTTTCTATAAGAAAAAATGTCTCAGAATCTGAGACTTTTTTCTATAAGAAAAATGTCTCAGAATCTGAGACATTTTATGCATTTTGTTCATAATAAATAAATGAATCTTTCAGAATTCCTTCATTTAAAGTAAAAAAACACAATTTAAGTCATATGTCAACGACCGCACGCGCTTTAAAAAACCAAATCAAAATGTATATGCAAAAAAAAAAAATTTTTTTTTCTTTCGAAATGAAAAATGACAATTGGCCTTATGACAATTTTGTACTAACAGGGCTGTTTGTTAACTTAACACGCTATCTTCTTGCAACAATGTTGTGTGGTGGTGGTATTTTAAAATATAGGCAACATGTTACGCTTTTGCCGTTGGTCACAGGCAAAGGACGTGTCTATTTTGAATGTACGTGACAAATACAATAAATAGATATAATTTACTGAAAATTAAATGAAAATTTTACTTTTTTTTCACTTTGTAGACAGTAAATGCATTATTAAATCATGCAATGAACATGAAAAATCACAGAAACAGAAAAAAAAAGGCGAATGCAATTAAAAAACAAAAATAATCATCATAACAATAAAAATTACTTGAAATGGTTGAAATTAAAAAAAAAAACATTACAATTTATTGGTTTATACGGTTAATATAAAAATTTACGATTTACAAGTCGTCATACACATAAAAACAGCTATTGTAAACACTGAAAACATTTTAAATGTCGTGTGCAGTTTTAGGGTTAATAAACTTTATTGTAAACAACACTTTTTTTAAAAAAAAATATTTTTTTTACAAAAATTCAAAACAAGGACTTTTGCTCAAATAGTAAATTTTTCCTTAAACTCATTAAATTGAGGGTTCTTTTAAGAAATTTCCATCAACTTTTTATCATGGGAGAATTCTTTATATTTTTTTCTACTGCAGAAAATTTAGCTTTTTTCAGGAAAACAAAAAACTTTCCTCAAGTTATTAAAAATTTTCCACAGAACATTGGCAAAAAAGCTTTTCTTCCGATTTTCAATTTTCGGGTAAAAGCTTTTATTCTACTAGGCATTAAACTTGTATGGTACAAATTTGAGGCCGATCGGATTAAATTAACCCGTGGCGCCCGACAATCAAAGTTTTGGATATTTAAAAATTAAAAGAATAAACAGAAATCCTTGCGATTCGTCATTATTTACTTAATTTGATGCGCGAAACGCGAGTATAAACAAAATTAAAATTGGTCGAACTGTTTTCGAGATACCGCTAATTGAAATTCCCAAAATGGCGGCCGTATCTTAAGCTCAAGAATTTTTAAAGACTATCTCAAAATTTCTTTCCCTTGGCCCTTTCATAAAGCTTGAAACAAACTTTCATTTAAAATTAATATCCAATTATTTTACCCAGATCAAAGCTTTGGATTTTTGAAAAATTTCAACCAAACGATGTTTAGCCAAATGTTGGTTAACCAATTTATTTTAAACTCAAACAAATTTGAATAAAATTTAATTTAATATATTCAATATTTTGTTTTTAATAAAATCAAATTGTTTGAAAAAAGCTTTTTTTATACTTAATTCTTTTGTATTTGCTTAAGCTTTAGCTATTATTTTCAAATAAACAGCTATTTGTTCTAGTCACCCATAAATTTTGTTTTTAATTTTTAAGTATTTCTATGTATGTTTTTGTAGTCATTATTTTAAATGTATGCCAAGTCTACAAAAAAAATATGACTATTTTTTTTTTGTATGAGAATATAAGTTGTATGTCCTTGAGTTAATTTTTTTTTTATGATTTTAAAAGTGCTTTAAAAGTTACTAACAAGGAAGGTCCAACTAAAAAAATTTCTTGACACAAATCTAAGAAAAAGCTCATAATTTTATAAGCTCCATTAGATGAGGGAAAATTTTTTGAAGTTTTGTGTTTAAAAAGGACAAATGTGTAGAATCCGGTACTTTTTTTAAGAAACATGTCTCAGAACTTGGTACTTTATTAGAAGAAAAATGTGTTTTATATTCTGACACTTTTTCTATGAAAAAAATATTTCATTTACAGGTACTTTTTCAAAAAGTAAAATGTATCTCAGAATTTGGTACTTTTTTTAAGGAAAAAAATGTCTCGCCATCTGTTAGGTACTTTTTATAAAGGAAAATCTGTCACTTTTCAATTGGAAAAATGTCTTAGAAATGTTTCAGAATTTGGAACTTTTTGTATAGAAAATGTGTTTATTTTTGTTTAATGGAAAAATCAGAATATGGTACTTATTTTATAGGAATCTTGTACTTTTTCTTTAGGAAAAAATTCTCAGAATCTGAGTTTTAAATTCTGACACTTTTTCTATGCAAAAAAAAATTGTAGATACAGGTACTTTTTATAAAAGAAAAATGTATCAAAGAAAAATTTCTCAAAATCTGGTACTTTTTTTATAGAAAAAACGTGCGCCGAATCTGGTACTTTTCTATTGGAAAAATGTCTGAGAAATATTTCAGAATTTGGTACTTTTTGTATAAAAAAATGTGTTTCAAAAAAATGTTTTTTTTTTAACAGAAAAAACGTGCGCCGAATCTGGTACTTTTCTATTGGAAAAATGTCTGAGAAATATTTCAGAATTTGGTACTTTTTGTATAAAAAAATGTGTTTTAAAATTTAGTTAGTCCGTAAATAAGGGATTGATTGTTAATTTTGTTTAATGAAAAAATGTGTTTCAGAATATGGTTCTTTTTCTATACACACAAAAAATTATTGGCTTAAAATTTTCAATTAAATGTATTGATCAACAAAATTTAAATGAGTCAATCAATGTTTTGATTAAAATTTTTGCTATTTTTTGTTAAAAATTTTCAACATACCAGATTTTTTTTCGCTTAAATTTTTTTGAATAGAATAATTCAAAAATATACAAAATATTCGGGCTTTACTTTTTTTATTGTTGGCAACATTTTGGAAAGCAAAAAAGATGAATTTTTTGATAATTTTGTCATAAGCTTACAATTCATTTGTTAGATCAATCATTATTTTGATTGACTTTAAATAAAAAATTTATCAAATTTTTGATCAAAATCGAAAAAATGTTTGATTGAAAAAATTTTCAATCAATCACCTACAATTTGATGATTGGTATAACAATTTTTTTAATTGGAGGAATTTCAATCAAAAAATTGATTGAATCCGCGTTTTTGTTGATTGAAATTCGTTTCAAATTTTTTCTGTGTAGAAGCTGGTACTTTTTATTTAGGAAAAATATCTCATATTTCAGAACTTGGAACTTTAGTATAAGAAAAATGTGTTTCCCTTTTCTATGGAAATATTACAGAGACAGGTACAGAATCTGGTACTTTTTCTTAAAAAAGAACGTCTTGCAATCTGGTACTTTTTATATAGTAAAAACAAGGGACCAAATGTCTCCGAAATGTTTTACAATTAGGTATTTGGTTTGATCGGTTAGATGAGGGGGAAACTTTTTTTTGTATCTTAGAATCTGGTCCTTTTTCTTAAGGAAACAATTTCTCGAAATCTGGTACTTTTTTATACATAAACAAAACGTATGGCGGAATCTGTTACTTTACTATTGGAAAAATTTCTGAAAACCGTTTCAGAATTTGGTACTTTTTTTAATGGAAAAATATGTTTAAGAATTTAGTTTCACTTTTTACGCAAAATTTCTTAGATTTTTATACCCTTCGCCACTCTATGGTCCAGGGTATAACGAGATTGTGCTGATGTTTGTAAATACCCAAAATTTTGGTCATGCTACCAAAATACCGATTGACCTTTTGAATTGATTTAGAGATGACCGTTAGCCCGCCTGTTTATTAAAACGTTGTGTGCACGACACAGGTAGCAGTTTTTAATAGATTTCTTTGAAACTAAAGACATAAGCTTTTCTTGACCCAAGGAAAAAATCGGCCTATGTTTAGACCCAGGCTTCATACAAACGTCCCCTTTGAATTTGACTTTAATGCCTCTAATAACCGTATATAATCTGAATATAATTGGACTTACAAGGGAAGTCTCCCTAGTGTCACCCGCGGATCTTTATGGAATTGGTTTTATTTTGTAGAGCAGAAAAAATAAGGATTTTTTTTTAGGAGGGGGGAAGACAAGGCCATTTTTCAGTTTTTTTTTTTCGTTTATCTCCTATATTATGCAAAGAAACCTAGTCATGTTACATACCAAATGAAAGGTCTTTGGAAAACCTATCTACGTGAGCTAAGAACATGTCCAAACATGCACATCTTTTCGTCATATTGAGTAAAATACCAAAATTTTAGGACATTTTTGTTAATAAGTCGAAAAATATAAACTTTTCTGGCCCGTTGTTAGAACCACGAGATAATTATTTTTAATACCTTTAATATGATACCACACATGCCTATATTATTTTTTTTAAATAAGCGTAAATCGTAAAAACCTGAAAAAGGTCAATTTCCCCCCATACAAATCGACGCCCCCTAAAAATGAGTTTGGGCCGCTAAAAAAATACGTGTCGAATTAATTTTCGTTCTTAACAACATATCCTAATATCATGAAGATCGGAGGGTGACACCAGGGAGACTTCCCTTGTTAGTATCAATAAAAAAATTTCGCCCGATGTCCAGTTAAATTGGTCTAAAAGGAACAAATATAAGCCAATTCTACCTATATTTGGGTTGAGTATGCTTTCTACACAAATCGAATATATAACAACAGGTAGATCCAATCGATCCCTGTTTGGACTTGGGACCTATTTCCCGGTAAACACTGGTGTAGAGTAACATATGGTCGGTCTTAAACGACTATAATTTTCTTACTTGTTTTTTTCTTCGATTGTATATTTTGGTGCATTTCATTGGGGACCCTTTGTGGGGCCTTCCTTGTTAGAAACAATTTTGGTTTAGATTTTTTTTTGTGCTATGAGTACAGTTCAGTTATGTTTAGTGTCGTTCAATTCTTTGTATTTTTGTGACTTAAAAAACACTTTTTAAAAACAATTTTTTTGGAATTGTAGTTTTGAAAAGATTTTTTTTAATTGTTTTATAGTATTTTTTAAGTTAATTTTAAGTGGTTAGGTAGGTGTTGGTTTATTTTTTATTATAATTAATTCTTAAGGTGTAACAAGAATTCAAGGTGATTTTTGTAGAAAAATAAATATTCTTGTTTTAACTACTGAAAATGTTGTAACGTTAAATCAAAATTGATTTCAATTTTAAATTAAAAGTGAAACAACTTAAATTTAAAACTCTTAAATTTGGTCATTTTAAAAATAAACATAAAAATATTTGAATTAAGTAAAAACAAACTTAATTCTATTTCACCACTGACTTATCTTTAAGTTGTTTCTGCTTGATTTTTTATATTTTTTTTAAGTGTATCTAATTTTTTTTTTTCATATCCACGCCCCCAAAAGGAGGATGGCTGCCTTTTCTTTAACATAAAAGTGTTTCATTTTCCTAACAATAGTACAAAAAACCGCTAAAAAGGGTGTTTTTAGAGGTTGATAAGTTTTTTAAGAGGAAACTTTTTTAAGAGAAATTCTTAAATAATTTTTTAAAATTTTCTTTATTCAACTAAATCTATTCAATTCCTTTTTCTTCAAAAATTTTAACTACATTATTTGTATTTAAAAGATATATTGCCAAAATTGGCATTTTAACGTTTTTTCCGTCTATCTTGATATAAACAACAAAAAAAAAAATCACAAAGAAAATCTAAACATTTTCTTAAGAAATTTTTTCTTACGAAATTCTTTGTTAAAATTTATTGGCAAATTTGGCAAACTTTTTAAATGCCAACTGAATAGAAATTCCTGAACTCGTTTTTTTAGGTGAATGAATTTACATTATGTTGCAATGAACCCTATAAATAATAGAGGATGCACGTTTTTATATTGTTATCGCTAGCGAGAGAAATTTTTTTCTAAAGTTTCATAAGATTAAACATTTTTTTTTTCTTCTAAAGAAAATATCAATTGATTATTTTGTGGTTGCTTTGATAAATTGATATACAATTAACAGGTACGTGGAAATTAAGGGGTGGGGTAAAAGAAACATACCCTCAGAAGTCATAAATAAGAACCACCCTGAACTCAAAAATATATTTCCTACGGAAGAAAAATGTTTCAAATTGTGGTACTTTTTCAATAGGAAAAATGTGTGTCTCAAAATCAAGCACTTTTTTAGGAAATATGTGTCAGAAACTATGATCTTTTTTTTTAGGAAAGAGTTCCCTGAATTTGGTACTTTTTATACAAACAAATGTCTCAGAATCTAGAATTTTTCAATTTGTCTCATAATATGGCTATAAGAAAAATTTCAGAATTTGGTACTTTTATGGAGAAAAATGTGTTTTAAAATCTGGTACTTTTTCTTTAGGAAAAATTTTTCTCTTATAATCTGGTACTTTTTCTATAAAAAAAAAAGTGTCTCAGAATCTGGTACTTTTTAAAAAAGGAAAAAGTGCCAAAAACCGGTACCTTTTTCTTTAGGAAAAGACTCTCTGAATTTGGTATTTTTTTTAAACAAAAATGTCTCAGAATGTGGTATTTTTCAATTGTCTCATATTATGGTTATAGCAAAAATTTCAGAATTTGGTACTTTTTTAGAGAAAAAATGTGTTTTAAAATCTGCTGCTTTTTCTATAGGAAAAATGTATCTCTTAGAATCTGGTATTTTTTCTATTAAAACCAATGTATTTCAGAATCTGGTACTTTTTTTAAAGAAAATTACCAAAAACCTGTAAATTTTTCAATAGAAAAAATATGTCTTAAAATCTGGTACTTTTCAATAGAGTCCGACCGAAACCAGTTTTCGAGGCCGAACCGAATATTCGGGCGAAAAAGTAATATTCGGCCGAAACCGAACCGAAACCGAAACTCAAAAAAAAAATTATCGCCTGGCATGAATAAAGTTATTAAAAAGTTGTTAAAGATAAATATACAGCATAAAATGCTTTTAAACCATAGGAATTGTTGTATTTTTGAAAAAAAAATGTTTTTTAAAAAACTTACAAAAAAATTTTATATTTCGTTTCGTTTCGAACATTCGGTCGGACTATACTTTTCAACTAAAAAATGGCTTTAGTCTTTAAGAATTTGGTACTTCATCTAAAAAGGAAAAATATGTCAAACAATCTAGTACCTTTTTGGTAAAATTGTCTCAGAATCTGGAAAAGTGTCAAAAACTGGTACCTTTTTCTTTAAGAAAAGACTCTCTGAATTTGGTACTTTTTTATACAAAAAATGTCTCAGAATGTGGTATTTTTCAATTGTCTCATATTATGGTTATAGGAAAAATTTCAGAATTTGGAACTTTTTTAGAGAAAAAATGTGTTTTAAAATCTGGTGCTTTTTCTATAGGAAAAATGTATCTCTTAGAATCTGGTATTTTTATACCCTCCACTCTAGAGATAGAGGGTATATATAAGTTTGTCATTCTGTTTGTAACTCATCGAAATATCGATCTGGGACCCCATAAAGTATATATATTAGAGTGTCCCTTATTTTGGAAATGTTGGAAATGTTGAGACGGTGCCCCCTCATTTTTTTCCTTTTGACTAAAAAATAACTCAGGAAAAATTTTACGCCCCTACGACCACGCCTTCCCTACGCGACGGGGCCTTAAAGAACGGGGCCTTAAAAATCATTTTTCCATACAAACCAAAAAATTTTTTTTTGATTTTTAATTTTTTTGTTATTAATTATATTATTACTTGCTTAGCTTATTCACGACAAAAAATTAGATTTTGGTGGGATGAGGCTTTCAGTTCTAAAAAATTTTTCGAAAAAAAAAATTTTGAGCTTTTGGGGTCCTTCAGTAAAAATTTTTTAAAAAATATTTTTTTTTAGTTTTAACAAGAAACCGTTTTAGTTGTAATGTTGCTTTTAATGATATATATTCATAAAAAAATATTATTCATATCTGTGACATCTTGATCGTGTATCGAAAAACATCAAAAATGCATTTTTTACCCTTTTTTAGATCACGATAAAGATGTCACAGATAGGAATAATATTTTTTTATGAAAATATATCATTAAAAGCAACAATTCAACTAAAACGGTTTCTTGTCAAAACTAAAAAAAAATATTTTTTCAAAAATTTTTACTGAAGGACCCCAAAAGCTCTAAATTTTTTTTTTCGAAAAATTTTTTAGAACTGAAAGCCTCATCCCACCAAAATCAAATTTTTTGTCGTGAATAAGCTAACCAAGTAATATTATAATTAATAACAAAAAAATTAAAAATCAAAAAAAAAATTTTTTGCTTTGTATGGAAAAATGATTTTTAAGGCCCCGCTCTTTACGGCCCCGTCGCGTAGGGAAGGCGTGGTCGTAGGGGCGTAAAATTTTTCCTGAGTTATTTTTTAGTCAAAAGGAAAAAAATGAGGGGGTACCGTCTAAACATTTCCAACATTTCCAAAATAAGGGACACTCTAATATATATTCATGATGCCCGATCGATTTTAAGACATTCTAGCGATGTCCGTCTGTCCGTCTGTCTGTCTGTCTGTCTGTGGAAAATGCTGTCGCGGACAAAATATTGCACAGAGTTGACTGAAACTTAACATATTTATTGGAAGTTCTCCCGAGAAGTTTGGTATTGCATTTGAGCGATATCGGTTCAGCGGTTCAAAAGTTATGAACGAAAATGTAAGCACACCTCAAAAATTTCAGTACATTCAACATAACCTAAAAATACAAAATGCTTTAATTCGGCTTCTGGTTGGCATATGTGAACATAATTGAACACCAAATGGTATTTAAACAAGTACGAACATATTTTTTGACAAAAAAAAAAAAATCGCGGATTTTTTTTCCCAAATTTTTTTTTCGCGGAAATTTTTTTTCCAATTTTTTTTTTTTTAAAGTAATTTCCTTTGGCGCTATGAAATAGCCCCCAAATGAAATAGCCCCCAAACGAAAAAATGAAATAACACCCAAAAAAATGACAAAAAAAATTTTGGGGCTTATTTCATTTTTTTGGGGGACTATTTCATATTTTTTTTTGGGGTTTATTTCATTATGAAATAACACCCAAATGAAATAAACCCCAAGATTTTTTATTTTAGGGGTTAGGTTAGGTTGTAAGTGGCTGCTGACGTTTTACGTCAACACACGTAGACTCTGAGGTCCATTGTGATTTTTTTAGGGGTTGTTTCATTTTATTTCTATTTTAGGCGCTATTTCATTTGTAATAAAGGTTTTCTGCGTAGCCGGCCTTCGGCCGGGCTTAGGGATTACAAAATCCATGCATTAAACCCACCCTCTCTGCAAACCAAATCTATTTTGGTTATCAGGCATTTTTGAGGCATAACAAATTTGATAGCGTAAAGGCCTGCTACCTTAGAAAACTTTACTTTGCGGAGAGGGTGGGTTTAATGCATGGATTTTGTAATCCTTAAGCCCGGCCGAAGGCCGGCTACGCATAAAAACTTTAAAATATTGTGTTAAAAAAAAACAATATTGATGAGTTTTATGATTATTTTTTTGGGTGCTATGACATTTTATAAATTCAACATTTCCAAAATTTGGGGATTTTTTCATTTTATGCTTGGGTGTTTTTTCATTTTGTTTGGGAGTTATTTCATTTTTTACTCTTGGATCTTATTTTATTTTTTTTGGTTGTTATTTCATTGGGGGCTCTTTCATTTCTTGTTTGGGTGTTATTTCATTTGGGGGCTATTTCATAGCGCCATTTCATTTTAAATAAAGTTTTTTGCAATAATCTATTTTAAATTGTGGAGGGTATCACTACATTCGGCAAGGCCGAATTTAACTTTTTTACTTGTTTCTATTAAAAACAATGTATTTCAGAATCTGGTACTTTTTTTAAAAGAAAATTACCAAAAACCTGTAAATTTTTTTATAGAAAAAATATGTCTTAAAATCTGGTACTTTTCAACTAAAAAATGGCTTTAGTCTTTAAGAATTTGGTACTTCATCTAAAAAGGAAAAATATGTCAAACAATCTAGGAATACCTTTTTGGTAAAATTGTCTCAGAATCTGGTACCCTTTCTTCAAAAGTGTCTTAGAATCTAGAACTGCCTCTTTGGGAAAAATTAGAATCTCGTACTTCTTCAAAAGAAAAGTTTTCTGGATCTGGTACATTTTCTATTGGAAAAATGTTTTAGAATCTGGTACTTTTTACACGGGAAAAAATATTTTAGAAAATGACACTATTTCTAAAGGAAAACAATGTGTATCAGTATCTAAGACCTTTTCTTATCCAATCTTATCTTATCCAATGATTTTATTATTTTTTTTACAAAATCAGCTTCTTTTTCTTAGAATCTGTGACTTTTTTATAAGAAAACTGTTTCATAGTCTGGTACTTTGTCTAGAGGAAAAATGTTTTTAGAATGTGGTAAGTTTTCTACAGGAAACCCAATAAAGAATCTGGTAAAAATAAAAAATATCTCAGAATTTGGTACTTTTTCTAAAGGAGAGATGTGTCTATTGCAACTAAGTGTCACAGATTAAATGGCTCTTTTATAAGAAAAATGTCTTAGAATGTGGTCCTTTTTCGATAAAAAAAAATGTCTTAAGAGTCTGGTACTTTTTCCCATAGAAAAATCTCTCGTTGGTACTTTTTCTGTAGGGAACATGTCTTAGAATCTGGTACCTATTATATAGCAAAACTGTCTAAGAATCTGGTACTTTTCTAAAAGAAAAAAAAAGTGAATAAGTGGATTTTTTAATAAAAAAATGTATCAGAATGTGGTCTTAAGAGTTTGGTACTTTTTCTGTAAGGAAAATGTTTCAGAATCTGGTACCAAAAATGTCTTATAATCTGGAGCTTTTTCTAAATAAAAATATGTCTCTTGAATCTGGTACATTTTCTATAGGAAAAATTTTATAGAATCTGGTACTTTTTTATAGGAAAAATGTGTGTCAGGATCTGAGACTTTTTCCACTGGAAAATATATATCAGATTTAGATAATTTTTCTTTTGGAACACATGTGACTTGGAATCTGTTACTTTTTCTTTAAGAAAAATATCTATAGGAAAATGTCTTAACATCTGAAATATATTCTTTTAAAAAATGTGTCTCAAAATCGTAAACTTTTTAAAAATGTCTAAAAATCTGGTCCTTTTTCTACAGGAGAATGTGGTACTTTTTGGTACTTTTTCTTAAGAAAAACTGTTAAATAATCTGGTAGTTTTTTATAAAAAAATTCTCAGAATCTGTGAATTCTTTTAAAAAGATCCCAGGATATTGCCATTTTTTAACGAAAAATTTCAGAAATTAATACTTTTTTAGAAAAAAATACGTGTTTCAAAATCTGGTACTTTTTCAACGAAACAAAAATTAGAATATGAGATTTTTTTCTGCAGAAAAATTACTCAGAACGTGGTACTTTTTCAAAAGGAATTATGTGTCTCAAAATAAGTGGATTTTTTATAAGAAAAATTTCTCAGATTGTGGTACTTTTTTCATAAAAAAATGTGTTAGTTACTTTTTTTGGTTAATGTGGTACTTTTTACTAGAATCTTGAAGCTTTTTCTAAATGAAAAATGTGTCTCTGGATCGGCAACATTTTGTGCAGGAAAATTGTTTCAGAATCTGGTACTTTTTTTATAGAAAAAATATGTCTCAGGTAAAGTAAAAATATGTCAAAAATATATGTTTCTTTCAAAAAACGTGTGATTTAGAATCTGTTACTTTTTCTTTAAAAAAATGTCTCAGAATCTTAGATTCTTCTTAAGGAAAATTTTTTCAGCATGTTACTTTTTCTTTGGAAAAATGTGTTCAAATCATTAGTGTCCGACCGAATATTCGGCCTCGGCTTCGGCCAAAAAGCACTATTCGGCCACTATTCGGCTTCGGCCACAATTTTGGCCGAATAAGCCGAATACCGAATAATTGTATAATATTTGTGCTCACGTGTTGAAAAACATCCTAAACTAACTTTGAATCACATTAGTAAGCCACAAAAACATTTTAATAAGTGTTTTTACAACTAAAAACATTTTTTACATTCAAAAACAATTTTCGATCGAAAAAAATTTACACTCTAAAATATATTTTTTTACAAAAATGCCAAAAAAATTTTTTTGCTTAAAATAAAATCATTCTAGTCAGCATTCTCATGCATTTGAGTATACCGCCGAGTCGAATTTTATTTTTTTCTTTTTTTTACTACATAAATATTTTTTTTTTTAATATTCGGCTTCGGCTTCGGTTTGGCCGAATAGTGAAAATTTGGCCGAATATTCGGCTTCGGCTTCGGCAAAAAAAGGTGTATTCGGTCGGACACTACAAATATTTGAGAATATGACAATATTTCTGAAGGACAAAATGTGAATCTGAGACCTTTTCTTATTGGATATGGTAACTTACCACTGGTAAGTTTTCTACAGGAAATCCAATTAAGAATCTTGCAAAAATAAAAAATGTCTCAGAATCCGGTACTTTTTTTACAAAATCTGCTTCTTTTTCTTTAGGAAAAATTTCTTAGAATCTGGGACTTTTCTAGAGGAAAATTGTTTTTTAGCATGTAGTAAGTTTTCTACAGGAAAACCAATTAAGCATCTGGCAAAAATAAAAAATGTCTCAGAATCTGGTACTTTTTTTTTTACAAAATCTGCTGTTTTTTCTTTAGGAAAATTTCTTAGAATCTGTGACTTTTTCTATAGAAAAATGTTTCATAGTCTGGTACTTTTTCTAGAGGAATATTTTTTTTAGAATGTGGTAAGTTTTAATTGGTAAGGAAAACCAATTAAGAATCTGGCAAAAATAAAAAATGTCTCAGAATCTGGTACTTTTTCTAAAGGAAAGATGCGTCTATGGAAACTAAGCGCCTCAGATTAAATGGTTCTTTTATAAGAAAAGTATCTCAGATTGTGGTACTTTTTCGATAAAAAAAAAAATGTCTTAAGAGCCTACACTCAAAATAATTACTCTGTTAAATACTCTGTAAAATGACTGTAATCTCAATTCGACTGATATATGACAAAGTTATCTGTCGAAATACAGATTTTAAGAAAATACTTCGTATTTTCTTGTGACCGAAAAACAAAATTTTGTAAAATTGGAGTTACTCGCTAAAAACTTGTAATTTCCACAAAAATAAAAAAGTAAATTTACAATTTGGAAGCATTAAAGCGGGAAAATTTAACAAAATTTTAATTTTAATTAATTTAATTTTAATTAATGTTTTTGAAGCAGAGAAGTTTTACTCATAAAATGGATTTAACAAAAAATTTGTAAATTTACAGTTTTTTTTGTAAAATTTTGAACTCATAAATGCATTTAACTAAAACTTTGTTAATTTACAGAGTTTTTTGTTAAAATTCTTCTTGGTTTTATCAGTATTTTACAGATAATTCTGTAAATTTACAGTTTTTTTTTGATCGA
Organism: Pegoplata infirma; assembly: GCA_963921195.1. Taxonomy (NCBI): domain Eukaryota; kingdom Metazoa; phylum Arthropoda; class Insecta; order Diptera; family Anthomyiidae; genus Pegoplata; species Pegoplata infirma. The sequence continues at coordinate 100,228,661 of OY992537.1, forward strand.
AATCATTTTACAGAATTTTCTTCGTAAAATAACAAAAAATCTTGCTGGTTGGAAATCTATGGTATTTTCTGCTGGCTCAGCAGAGTATCTCTGTAATTTAACAGAGTGATTATTTTGAGTGTAGTACTTTTTCCATAGAATAATGTCTCTTGGTACTTTTTCTGCAGGGAAAATGTCTTAGAATCTGGTACCTTTCATATAGCAAAACTGTCTAAGAATCTGTTACTTAAATGAAAAATGCGTTCTCTGGATCTGGTACATTTTCAATGGTACAAAAGTATTAAAATCGTCTTCTTTATAGGAAAAATTTGTCTCAGGATCTTAGACTTTTTCTACCGGAAAAATATATCAGAATTTGAAAAATTTTCTTTCTAAAAACATAAAATAACAACGAGAAAAGAAAATGTCTCAGAATCTTAGACTTTTCTATAGGAAAAATGTCTCAGCATCTGCAACTTTTAAAATATGTGTCTCAAAGTCTTAAACATTTTCTATGGGAAAAATGTGTTTAAGAATCTGGTACTTTTTATATAGCAAAAATGTCTAAGAATCTGGTACTTTTTCTATAGGAGAATGTGGCTCGGAATCTAATACTTTTTCTTAAGGAAAACTGATAGTATTTTATAAAAAAATTTTCTCTGAAAATCTGACTTTTAAAAAGAGAAGTGAATCAGAATCTGGTATTTAAATGTGTCAGGATCTGGTACTTTTTTTTACGAAAAAAAAAATTCTTAGAAACTTGTACTTTTTCTACGAGAAAAAATTAATTAGACTCTAAGGTTTTTTCTACAGAAAAGTGTTTAAGAGCATGGTACTTTTTCTATGGGAACTATGTGTCTCAGAATAAGTGGATTTTTTTAAAGAAAAATGTATCAGATATGAAAAATGTATCAGAATCTGGTACCAAAAATGCTTTTTCTAAATAAAAAATATGTATCAAAATTTGGTACATTTTCTATAGGAAAAATGTTTCAGAATCTGGTACTTACATATAGGAAAAATGTGTCCAGGATAAGAGACTATTTCTACGGAAAAAATATATCAGATTTAGATAATTTTTCTTTTGGAAAATATGTGACTTAGAATCTGTTACTTTTTCTTTAAGAAAAATGTCTTAACATCTGGAACTTTTTCTTTTAAAAAATATGTCTCAAAATCTTGAACTTTTTAAAAATGAATAAGAATTTGGTACTTTTTCTACAGGAGAATAATGTGGCTTGAAATCTGGTACTTTTTCTAAGGAAAAACTGTTAAATAATTTGGTAGTTTTTTATGAAAAATATTTCTCAGAATCTGGGACTTTTTTCAAAAAGGAAAAGTCGTCAGCGTCTGGTATTAAAATGCGTCATGATCTGGTACTTTTTTTCCCGAAAAAATTTCTTAAAAACTTGTAATTTTTCTACGAGAAAAAAAATGTATTAGAACCTGACATTTTTTCTACAAAAGTGTTCAAGAACCTGGTACTTTTTCTATAGGAGTTATGTGTCTCACAATAAGTGGATTTTTTATAAGAACAATTTCTCAGAATCTGGTACCTTTTATATAACAAAAATCTTGAGCTTTTTCTAAATGAAAAATATGCCTCTGGATCGGCAAAATTTTTTACAGGAAAATTGTTTCAGAATCTGGTACTTTTTTTATAGAAAAAAATGTGTCTCAGGTAAAGTAAAAATATATCAAAAGTGGATAACGTTTCTTTCAAAAAACATGTGGCTTTGAATCTGTTACTTTTTCTTAAAGAAAATGTCTGAGAATCTTAGAATCTTCTTAAGGAAAAATTTCTCAGCATATATAACTTTTTTCTTTGGAAAAATGTGTCTTAAAATCAAAGAATTTTTCAATTGGAAAAATGTTTCTAAGAATCTGTCTAAAAAATCGGATACTTTTTGTATACGAAAATGTGGCTCCGAGTATGGCACCTTTTTTTAAAAAAATTGTTAAATAATCTGGTACTTTTTTATAATAAAAATTTCTTAGAATCTGGGACTTTTTCAAAAAGAAAAATGTGTCATAATCTGGTACTTTTTTTTTATCGAAAAAATGTCTTTAAGAGTCTCTGAATTTTTTTAAGAAAATTGTTAAATAATCTGGTACTTTTTCATAATAAAAATTTCTCAGAATCTGGGACTTTTTCAAAAAGAAAAATCGTCAGAATCTGGTACTTTTTTTTCGAAAAATGTCTTTAAGAGTCTCGGACTTTTTGAAGGAAAAATTTGTATCAGAATCTGACAATTTTGCTACAGAAAAAGAGTGTCAGAATCTGATACTTTTTTTATCGAAAAATGTCTTAGTCTCGGACTTTTCCAATGGCAAAAATCAGATACTTTTTCTTCAGAAAAAGTATCTCAGAATATAGTGATTTTTCAGAAAGAAAAATGTCCCAGAATCTAGTACTTTTTCGATAGCAAAAATGTCTCAGAACCTGGTACTTTTTGATAAAAAATGTTAAGAGTCTGGTACTTTTTTATAGGAAAATTATATCTACATCTGCTACTATTTCCATAAAAAATTTTCTAAATATCTGAAACTCTTTCTACAGGAAATTTTTTTTTGAGAATTTTTCAACGCCCCTGATCCTCAAGAATATTTCTTTAAACTATACGTATATATAACGGTAATTTAATAGATTCTACAAATTTTATTTAATTTTAATATTTTTAAATATTTTTTTCATACCATAAAAACGTCTACAATTGACGTACATACAAATGTAATGTACTTTAAACATTTTTCTTTCATTGATTACAAATGGCGTCGATAAATTGTGGTTTCAAACATTATAAATATTTTTAATTGACACCTTTAAATTTTGTATTAATGGCAAAAAATAAAATAAAAATACAACAGAAAAGAAATAAAAACAAATAAATCAAATCGAGGAGGATGAATTTGGTTTGATTCAAATTTATTTGATTAAAAAAAAAAAAAAACACGTGTCAATTACACTGACAGAAAAAATATTGTTTATTCATTTGTTTTTTTTTTTTTTTGTTTAATCACCATAATGATCATTAATTATTGTAATTGACACGATTTTTTTTTTTTTGTTTAAAAACGAAAACAAATTGAAATAATTTTAATTTTTGCCTGGTGATCTCATTGTTTTATAATTTTTTATTGTTGTTTAAGGTACAGTAAAATTAATTTTGTATGATTTTTATTGTGTTTTATTATCTTTTTATTTGTTAATGATAATTTTTTGCAACATTGTTGTTGCATGTTTTTCTTATTTTTAAATTATATTTTTAATTTTACTTAATTTTGACAAGTGAGTGTTAATTTTTTTGTTTTTTAATGAAGTTAAAAAAACAAATTTTTTTGTTTTTAAATTTTGTGGTAATTTTTTTTAAGGCACGTGTCATTAATTACACAGTGATACACAATGAAACTTTCTGAATCGGAAGGGGGGTGAAACAAAAAGCAAATGTGGGTTGACATTTCACATAACAAAACATTCAAGGATTTTTTTTAGTTCAGTGCTAGATTTTTTTTACACTCATTTGGGGGTTTAAAAGCATTTAAAGTTTTTGTATACTAAATATGTCCTACTTTAAAGGCTCCTGGTGGTGCCCTTATCTGTCTTGTAAGGTCCAGCCTCCAAACTTAAGCTCGACATCGTTAACTATAACCGGTACACAGAAAGAATTTAAAACGAAAGTCAATCAACAAAAACGCGGATTCAATTAATTTCTTAATTGAAACTCCTCCGATGAAGAAAATTGTTATATCAATCATCAAATTGTGGGTGATTAATTGATTTTTATTTCAATTAATCACTTTTTCGATTTTGATCACAAATTTGATCATTTTTTCATTTAAGGTCAATTAAAATAATGATTGATTTAACAAATGAATTTTAAGCTTATGGAAAAATTATGAAGAAATTCATATTTTTTGCTTTCCAATATGTTGCCGACAATAAATAAAAGTAAACCCTAGTATAAAGTATATTTTTTATTTAATGTATTCAAATAAATTAAAGCAAAAAAAAAATCTGGTATGTTGAAAATTTGTAATTTGATAGTTAAAGAAAATTACAAAAATGTTTATGAAGACAATAATTGACTCATTTAAATTTTGTTGATCAATAGATTTAATTGACATTTTTTAGCCAATAATTATTTGTGTGTATGAATTTAGTTGCAATCGGTCCAACACTTACTAAATCGTTGATTTATTAAAAATAAACCACTGTGCACCGTTGCGTATGATTGTTATTTAAAGGCAATTTTCAAAATTAAGTATACGCCTCTTTTACAGTTTTTAAGTAATTACAATAAAAATTCACCAACTTCAAATGAGTGTAAACAAGTGAGAGTGTTAAGTTCGGCTGTGCCGAATCTTTTATACCCTCCAACACGTAAAAAAAAAACAGGGGCGTCTTTTTTTTTTTTGAGGGGGGGGGAGGGAGTAAAGTCGGTTGGAGACAACCTTTGAACTTCTTTTGACATAACAACGTTTCGTTTGCTAAGCAAAAGTACAAAAACCCTATAAAAAATGGCTTTTTTTAGAGGTTTTTTAATTCTTAAGAGGGGAACTTTTTTCCCCCTGAACCGATTTTGCCCATGTTCGAACTTAACCAGCCTAATACTAAAAGACACATTCGTGCCAAATTTCAGGAGTCTAGCTCTTTTACTGTGGACTGTATCGTGTCTTCCACAGACGGACGGACAGACGGACATAGCTAGAATGTCTTAGAATGGATCACTGATCAATAATATATATACTTTATGGGGTTCTAGACCGATATTTCGATGCGTTACACACGGAATGACAAAGTGAGTATACCCCCATACTGTGGTTGGAGGGTATAAAAAAAATTAAGCACTAAACCAGTAAATTACACTGTGCTACAGTGAAAAAATACTTCTGATGTGACATAGTATAGGTTGTTGGTCTTGTCGAGTGGATCACAAAAAATGCCCATTAAAGTTGCCAGACACCCTCAAATTTTAGAGTTATTGTCAAAAAACGTTTTTTTGGGACTTTTCTCACTAAACCTTTTGTAATTCAGAAAATTTTCAACCGATTTTAAATTTTTTAACTGTTTTTGATAGAAGGATGGGGCTTTCCATGTGTGTGAATTGGTCTATACATATAAGAAAGATATTTATTGATTTTTTCTATAAAATCTAATTTTTTTGTTATTTTTTGAAAATTTTTCGAGTTTATCGATTTTTTTCTGCTATAGTTCGTTTAACAACATTTACATTTACAAACGTATTTTTAAAGAAAATTTGATTCGGAATACGATAAGCTTTATCCTGAAGAAATCGGATAACAATTGACAGAGTTGTAATAATTTTTCTAAAAAAGAAAATTAGGATTTTGCAGGAAATCGCCGTTCAGATATCCCAGGCAAAAAAAATAATTTTATCATAAGATGATCATGTACAATATTTTTAAAGGTTTTTGGCGCTCTGAATCAGAAGCTAGCCTTTACATTGCTCTATCTCGTCAGGTTTTTGAGATATTTAACATAAACTGATATATCAAAAACCTAATAAGATAGCGCAATTTCAAGGTCAAATTCGAATTCAGGAGGCCAAAACCTTTAAAATAATGATACGCGACCTCTTAGTATGTTCGTTTATTTTTTTAGCCTTGGTTATCCGAACGACAATATCAAGCAAAATCTTAATATTCTTTTTTAGAAAAATTATCACAACTCTGTCAATTGTTATTCGATTTTTTCGACATAAAGCTCATCGTATTCACAATTAAATTTTCTTTAAGATTACATTTGTAAATATAAATGTTGTTGAACGAACTATAACGGAAAAAAATCGATAAACTCGAAAAATATTCAAAAAATAACAAAAAATTAGATATTGTTGAAAAAATCAATACATATCTTTTTTATATGTATAGACCAATTCACACACATGAAAAGCCCTATCCTTCTTCTATCCAAAACAGTTGAAAAATTTAAAATCGGTTGAAAAATGTTTAAGTTACACGTGGTTTAGTGAGAAAAGTCCCAAAAAATCGTTTTTTGACAATAACATTAGTGATCTTTTCGATAAGACCTACAACCTTAACTACCTCATTTTAAAAGTATATTTGATTTTGTGTTTTTTGTCGCACAGTGTTATTAATTATTTAAAAAAATTATAATTGTAATTTTTTGTAAAAATTTTTTAAATATTTCATTTGAAATTATCCAATCTTCTATATCAACTAAACAGGAAATAAAATTTTTTTGTTCAATTAAAATTTTTTGGTATGCAAAAATCAAAACAAAATTCCTGTAAAGTCAGCATATAAATTTAGAACATACTTTTATATCGCTAGTAATTTCTCTTTTGTTCTTTTTGCCTGTAGTGTTGAATGATTTTATGGCAAATTCCAAAATTGACTTGAGTTGACAACAAAATCAGCGCGCAAATTATGTACAATAAATGCAAGACAAAAGGAAGAGAGATACACAATAAAGAACAATAAATAAAAAAAAATTCAAAAAAATGCAACAAAGTATTTATTTTTTTTTTTGCCTTTTTGTATAAAGTATCAATTTCCCAACAATTACAAATTTAAGTGACTTTTTACGTCATTATATTTATCGTCGATGTATCGTACCATATGTCGTCTACTTTTAAATTTACACGTACGTCTGTGGTGCTACTCTAGTCTTAAAGTGGTGGACAAAAAACTAGCGCTAGGAGTGTAGGATGCAATCTATAAGGTAGTCATATGCAAATCTGTTTTAATAATTTTTGTTGGTTATTTGACAATCATGTCAAACTAAGAGAAAATATTTTTTTTCTAAACCTCAATGAATGTGGAGTTAAATATGCAAAAAAGAGCAACATAAATAGATTTAAACCAAAAAATTCCCAATTTTTTTTTTTCACCAAACAAATTTTTTGACATTTTTTTTTTTTTTAAATAAAATTTTTTGGAATAATCGTTTTTACATTCTGAAGGGTATTAATACATTCGGGAAGGCCGAATTTAACTTTTTTAATTGTTTTCACCACAGCTGTATATTTACAAATGTACTTTAAGTTTATTTATTCGCTCGAACTTTTTTCATCGTAAACAAATTTTCCCTAATGGCATCTCATCATTTCGTCTTTTCCCCAATTTGAAGAGGTTATTAGGTTGGTACTTATTTGGAACTGATATTTCTTGAAGTAATAAGTGTTTAAATGGCTTTAAATTAAAATTTAGGTATTTGAAGAAATTTTTAATTTTAATATGATAACACAGTGCAACAACAAAAATCGGAATGGGAAGAAACCAAAAGCAAATGAAAGTTGACAATTTCCATGACAAAAAACTTAGGGCTTTAGTTTAGTGCTAGATCATTTTTTACATGCATTTGAAGTTGAAGTGGCGTATACTTTATTTTGTAATTGCCTTAAAATAACAATCATACGCAACAGTGGTTTATTTTTAATTGCAGCGAAGTTCATGGTGGGTATAGCTAAAGTAATTTCGAGCTTAAGTTTGGACGCAGGACCACTGATGTCCAATAAAGGCAGGGGCCCCAAAAGACATATTGGGTATACAAAAAATTTAAATGCCTCAAAATCACCAACGAACCTTTTTGAAAATCTTTTATTTGAAAAAAAAATTTTGAAAAAAATTTTGTGAAAAAAATTGTCGAAAAAAAAAATTTTGTAAAAAAAAAAAATCCGTGAAAAAGTTTTTGGAAAAAAAATTTTGTAAAAAAAATCCGCGGTAAAAATTGGTAAATAGAATTAATTAAAATCAAGTGGGAGTGTTAAATTCGCCTGTGCCGAATCTTTCATACCCTCCAAAATGTAAAACAAAATTAAAAAAAAAAACATTTTTGTCAGGGGCGATTTTTTTTTTGGGGGGGAGGTTTGTTAGGGTCAGTGGGGGACACCTTTCCATTGCGATAAATATACCAAATGTTTCAATTATTTACCAATAATACAAAAAAACATGTAAAAAAAGTGTATTTTTTCAAAGGTTGGTTTAGTTCTTCAAGGGGGAACTTTTTTCCCCTGACCCGATTTTGCCCATTCACGAACTTAACCTGCCTATGAAAATGAGACATATTTATGCCAAACTTCAGGAGTCTAGCTGTTTTATTTTGGGTCTGCATTGTGTTATCTACAGACAAACGGACGGACAGACGGACATTCATAAAATGTCTTAGAATCGATCATAGATCAATTATATACACTCAAAAAAAACCTTGTAAAATTACAAGAAAAACTTGTAATTTTTTTTTTTGTTTGCTACCTCCTATTTGACTAAAATTCCTAGTAATTTTACAATAATTTTGTACCAATAATTTTGTAATTTTACAAGGTTTTTACCAATAAAATTGTAAATTTACAAATTTTTTGACACGATAAAATTTACAAAGAGGTTTCGTATTTTACTAGATTTTTTGCTACCTCCTATTTTACGAGATTTCTTAGTAATTTTACAAGATTTTTACCAATAATTTTGCAATTTTACAAGCTTTTTATCAATAAAATTGTAAGTTTAAAATTTTTTGGCGCAATTAAATTTACAAGGAATTCTCGTGAATTTACTAGTAATTTACTTTTTGTAAAATTATCTTGAAAATTTCTAATATTACAAAAAAAAATTGTAAAATTACAAAAAAAATTTAAATTTCGATTTGTTAAAAAAAACAAGGAAAACTGTAAAATAATGGTAAAATGGGATTACGAGACTTTTCCTAGTAATTAGACAAAGTTTTTTTTGTGTGTATATACTTTATGGGGTCCCCGACCGATATTTCGATGCGTTACAAAGGAGTGACTAAATGAGTATACCCCCATACTGTGGTCGGAAGGTATACAAATTTTTTTGAAAAAATTTCAGCGAAAAAAAAAATCCGCGAAAAAAAAATTTCGGGTATAAAAATATGTTTTTACTTATTTAAATAACTTTCCGTATCCAATTCTGTTGACATATGTCAACCTGCGGTTAAATTAAAGCATTTTGTATTTTTAGGTTATGTAGATGCAATATTAAACTTCTCGAAGCCACATCAATTAAATAGCTAAGTTACAGTCAACTCTGTGTAATATTTGTTCGTGATTGCCATTTCAACAGACAGACAGGCAAAATCGAGAAAAAAAAATTTCTCAACTTTTGATTTTCCCGGACACTTGGGAAAATCAAAAGCCAAATTTTTATTCTACGAGACCTAAAACAAATTTGAGACCGAACTAATTAAATTAACCCGGGCGCACAGCAATCAAATTTTCGATTTTTGAAAACCTTGCGACACACCATATTTATATTTAATACGCACGAATATAAAAAAAAATAAAATCTGTCAAACGGTTTTCGAGACATCGCTGTTTGAAATTTGCAAAAATGGCGTTTTTTTTTCTACGTTCAAGAATTTTAAAAAAAAGTCTCAAAATTTATGTGCCTTGACCCTTCCATAAAGCTTGAGACAGAGTTACATTTAAAATTAAAATTTTGCCAAATCCGATTATTTTAACCCGTGGCACCCTTCGATCAAAGTTTTGGTTTTTCAGAAAATTTTTATCAATAACTCGATTATTAAAAAAAAAAAAATTAAAATCGGTCAAACGGTTTTCAAGATATCGCTGTTTGAAATTTGCAAAAATGGCAGTTTTTTCCTACGTTTAAGATTTTTTTTTTTAAATCTCAATATTTCTTTGCCTTGACCCTTTCATAGATTGACACAGATTTTCAATTAAAATCAAATTTTAGCTAAATCCGATCATTTTAACCTGTGGCACCAGCCTTCGATCAAAATTTTGGTTTTTTTTAGAAAATTTTCACCAAAAACTCTAAACTTGGATTAAAGGGCGCCATGGGTTAAAATGGTCTGATTTGTCTCAAATTAAGTTTAAACGAAATTTTGTCTCAAGCTCTATGAATTAGTCGATGGAAAAACAATTTTGATAATTTTTTTGTTTAATTTCTTGAACTGTAACTGTAATTTTTGAAAAATTTTTGACAAATTTTAGACCGATTTTAGAAGTTTTTTAATGTTCTTATTCAGAATGTCAAAATTAAAAAAAAATAATTTATCACAAGACTTAAGTTTTTCATTTTTAAAAAATCCAAAGTTTTGGTGGAAATTTTCGAAAAATTGAAGGGCGGCTCGGGTTTAAAATGGAGTCTCAGGTTGAAATGTACACAGAAAGAATTTGAAACTAATTTCGGATTCAATCAATTTTTTTATTGAAATTCCCTCAATAAAGAAAATTGTAATACCAATCAATCATCAAATTGTAGGTGATTAAATACCCAGTTGGCAAAATAAAACCACACCTGACATACTGCTGACTCCCTTTATGAAATCGCTGACATCTTCATACAATTTTTCAAAATGTCATCAATGACATGTCAGCAGTGTCCACTAGTATCGGTGGCCACTAGCAATTTGTTTAAAAAACCGCTGACCAACTGCTAACATGTCATTGATGACATTTTGAAAAATTGTATGAAGATGTCAGCAATTTTATAAAGGGAGAGTCAGCAGTATGTCAGGTGTGATTTTTTTTGCCGACTGGGTAAATATTTTTTCAATTAAACATATTTTCGATTTTGATCACAAATTTGATAAATTTTTCATTTAAAGTCAATCAAAATAATGATTTATTTAACAACTGAATTGTAAGCTTATGACAAAACTCTGAAAAAATTCATCTTTTTTGCTTTCCAATATGTTGCCGATAATAAAAATAAAGTAAACCCCGATTATTTTGTATATTTTTGTAATTCGACAGTAAAAAAACACAACAATTTAATCAAAACATTGATTGACTCATTTAAATATTGTTGATCAAAGGATTTAATTAAAAATTTTTAGACAATAATTTTTTGTGTGTAGAAAGCACGATGCAATCTAAACTAAAAGAGCAAGATTCTCAAGTTTACCACTAATTCGTCTTATGGTCATACGTTGGTTAAGTTTGGAAATGGAGCAAAACCGGATTAGGGAACAAAAGTTCCCTTTGAAGAACTCAACCATCCTTTTAAAAAACAAATGAACCATTTTTATGTCAGAAGAAAATTTAATTCTTTTTGGCCCGCCTCCCCTTATGTGGGCGTGGATATAAAAAAAATTGCTTAAATAATGAAAAAGTTTCAGTTGAGCTTTTCGAAATATCAATTAGGCTATACTTTAATTTTAGGCTTTACTTTAATTTCAATTTCCTAAATTTTAATTAGAAAAAGCTGTTGATGGTTTAAGAAGTCAATTTTTTATAAAAGTTCCACCCTAGTAAAAGTTCATTATGTGTACTTTGTCCGTCTTTCCCGCCGTCTGTTTTTAAGTTACATTGCATCTTGTTTTTATATTTTGGCATCTTAAAAATCCTATTTTACTATATTGAAATGTTAGAGATTTTATTTACGATTTTTCTATCTATCAAGTGTTTATTTATACTTTTCACGCATTATAAATAACCACTTGAATTTGTATTTTGCTCAGTATTTTTTTTTTTTGATTTTTCAAATATCGTATTATTTAAATAACACTTAATTTTTTTGTTAAGTGCGTAAATAATTTAGAGGTGCCAGTAAATGTTTCGAGCATAATTAGATGGGTTAAATGTACGATAACAATTTAAGTTTATATGGCTTAAGAAATTTAAAATTTACACGATTTTAAAGTATATTTACAACATTTTCAAATGAATTTTAGAAAACTGAGAAAATCTGAGTTGGAATTTAGTATTCGCTTCGTTTTTTCTTTGACGGACATTTGGTAGATTTTCTTAATTTAAGCTTAATGGCTTCCAGATTGAGTAAATATTAAATGTGCTACGAGGATAGAAATGAAAATTGAAATTATTGAAAGACCTTTTTTAGAAATTTTTTTAAAAATATTTATAAGTCGATTTTTTTCAAGTTCAAACAAAAGTTTGAAAAAATCTCCAATAGTTTATATTCAGTTATCAAAAAATTTTTCCACATACTCAAACAAAAATAATTATTTTTTTAAATACAGTAAAAGAAATCCACATTTTTTAACATCCATTGCTTTTGACCGCAAATTTTTTGTAAACTAAGAAAAATTTTATTGTTTATTAATTTTAGTAAGTACATCTAAATTTATAGTAAGGTAAGGATGCATGTTTTTTGACGATGGTCTAAAAACGATATCGACCAATTATTTTTCCGAATCAGGAAATTTGCGTTAAAATGGCATTGATTTCTTTTTGCATATTTTGGTAAAAATGTATATTTTTGCATATTTTGGTATAAAATGCATATTTTGGTTTAAAATGCATATTTTGTGCATATTTTCAACCTTTAAGTGCATATTTTTGCATATTTTGGCAAAATCGACTTAAAAAAAATCTAATTAGAAATATTTTTAAAAAGTTTTCTAAAAAAGGTCTTTCAATAATTTCAATCTCAATTTCGAACCTCGTAGCACATTTAATATTTACTCAATCTGGACGCCATTAAGCTTAAATTAAAGCTTGATAAATTACCTACACCACACTTTTTACAAAAATGCTTCTTTAACAATTACTAGGTCTATTTTTGTTAACTTTGCCGTGAAATTATTACATCTATCATGTAATCGTACGTAAACTTTTGCCGCATACTGTATATTTTTTAAGACTTTATTAACCACAATCTAAAATTTATTTTCTATTTTTATTATTATTATTCCAACACGTTTTTTCTGCCAAAAACCACAATAATTTTTTTGTTAAATATAAATTATTACAACTCTAACTCAATATTAATCATCAATATGGTCAGAACAACAATTAGCACCATTTAATTAGAATGGAACGTATAATTTTAGAATAATTTAAATTTTAACACCAAAAATATATTAAAATTTTCACAATTTTGTGTTAAAAAACAAGCGCAATCAAATCTAATAAATGAATAATAAACATCCTGAAATGTGTGTTACATCATGTTGTCAAGACGACGACTACGATATAATACACAATTGTATGTCTGTGTATCGATTAAAAATCCGGTAATTTTGATATTTTTCTTGCGATTTCAAACATACATATTTAGTATGATTTAAGATGACCTGAATTTTCTTTTTAGTCATGCATATGAATTGTATGAACAACAAAACAACATTTGGCCATATATTCAGTGGATGAATTTAAACAGTGAAAATTTCTAATAACAGACATTAAAGAATAATTAAAGTTTTATTAATATAAAACGAGTCTGTTCAAAAATTTCTATTGAATAAAACAAAAATTAAACTAAAATTTAATAAAGATCAATGAAGAAATTTAAAAAAATAGTTTAAATTCATAAAAGCTCAATTGAAGTTTAAAAAAGCTTTATTAAAATTTAAAAAATCGTAAGCAAAATTCAGAACACCAAAATTGAAATTCGTAAAATTCCAATTAAAACTTATAAAAACCCAATTAAGAAAAGCTCAAAATCGGAAAAGCTCAATTGAAATTTAAAAATAACTTAATGAAACTCTGAAAAGCTAATTAAAATTCAGAAGACGACAATTGAAATTAAGAAAAGCCCTATCAAATTTAAAACCCAAAGTGAAATGGACAAATTTTAATTAAAATTCAGAAAAGCAGAATTTATTGGAATTCAGAAAAACCAAAATAAAAAGAAACAAGTAAAAAGGTTAAATGCGGACTTAAACTCAAAAAAAAGTGAACTAAAATCTGGGAAAATTAACTTAATTTTACGAAAAAGAGGGAATGATTTGGCTCCAAAGATTTTTTTTATTGGTTTAATTTTCCCAAAAATAAGGAAAACAAAGTTAATTAAATTTAAGCCAATTTTAACTAGAAATGGGAAAAATTATATTACACTTTTGTTCATTCACATTTTAAAACCGGATTGGGTCTACCCCCGGACCCATGGGTTCGGACCCCATGGGTCCAGCCCCTTGTTAACTCAAGATTCCGGTCATTTAAGGGTCCCCATAGATTTTGACCCAAAATTTGTGTCCGATACGCTCTAACTTGCTTAGATTTTGAGATACGGTAATAAGGGGTCTGATAGGGTCTTGAGAATCTTAAAAACTGGATATCTCAAAAACTATTAATCGGAGGGATTTCTGGTATTTTGGAAGTGCTCTACGAGTCAAGAGCTACAAAAATGCCGTGGGACTTTTTCTCGTGTTGGCAGTATTTACCGACATATGTGCATATATAAAATCTCGGGAATTTCAAATTTTAGATCTAAATTTAGGGTCTTGAGACCCCGACAGATATGCAGAGCTAGGCTATTCCATATTTTTCTTTGAAGTCTTTCTTTTGAAAATTTCGTCCGTTTCGCTCTATCTCGCTTAGTTTTCGAGATATCGCAATTTTGAATTTTTAACTAAATTCTAAGAAGTTATTTACTAAATTCTCAGAAGTTATCAACTAAAATCTAAGAAATACACTTCCTCAATTCAAAGAAGAGAAAAACGATGATGTTTTTTTTAGTAAATTTTAACTAAACTTGAACTAAATTCTTTTTTAATAAATATGTCTTAAAAATAAAGATACGTTTCTTAGATTTGTGGAAAATTTCTTTGGTAAAAAAAAAAAAAATAGCGATTTCTTTCTTTTTTTGTCAAAAAATATGTTCGTACTTGTTTAAATACCATTTGGTGTTCAATTTTGTTCACATATGTCAACCAGCAGCCGAATTAAAGCATTTTGTATTTTTAGGTTCCCTGCAAAAATAAATCGAGATTTTGGCGACACAGCATCATTTTATGGCATACCGAAGAGCATCCAAAGAGCGCTCTTGAGGATGCAGTAAAAGTAAGGGGGAAACATTAAAACTTTTTGCTAAGATTTATTATATAAAACTCAAAATATAAAATTATATTTTGATAAAATTTCATACATGCTTTCCTTTTAAATATATTTAACACTTTTTGAATAAAAAACCATGAGTTTTGGACAAAGACACATGATTTCACTGCATCATTATTGCGCATTTATCAGCGCTGCAAAGAGTGCTTCAATTATAACACCTAACATTTTGAATGAAAAAAAAAATTGAGTACACCATTTCCACTTTAGTTTCAAAAAATACAAATTATATTACAAAAAATATCCAATCATATTTTAGAATCTCCAATTATATTTCAAAATGTCCAATTATATTTCAAAAATTTCCAATATAATTGAAAATTTTTGAAATGTAATTAAAATTTGTTTGGTTATAAATTGTAATATCTGAAATATAAGTGGAAGTTTCTGAAATATAATTTGAAATTTTCGAAATATTATTGGAAATTTTTAAAATGTAATTGGAAAAGCTCTCCGAGTAATATTTTTGAATTTATCGAGTTTTGTAGTTCTCAAAACCCCGGTGGTCCCCTAAAATCACGTATCTCAAAAACTAAGCAAGGTAGAGCGAAACGGACACAAATTTTGGATCAAAAACTATGACGATTTTTAAGGAACCTAACCAACAGACCCATTGGGGTCTGGACCTATCGGGTCCGAACACAATGGGGTCCTGAAATGTGTCTGAACTAACTTGTAAAAAAAAAAAATTTCAGTTAACTAATTTTTGGCAAAACATTTTTGTTAACTTTACCAAAAAAATTGTGGGTTCAAAATCAGCTAATTTTCTTGTAGGTTTACAAGCTTTTTTTGCTAACATTACAGTTTTCTTTTTTTGAGTGTACAAAAATGTGAATTCAGAGTATCTTAAGAGCGCTTTTCGGTGTATCCAACTAGCGCTCTAAAGTGTGACATCGCCTTAGAGAATCATGCATGAATTCAGCATGTTTGGATGCGCTCCTTGACTCAAGTTTCCTTTCCAAAAGCTGCTGCCAGTTCAGCAACATTTTGCTGGGTTATGTTGAACGTAATAAAATTTTTGAGATGTCCTTACATTTTCGTTCATAACTTTTGAACCGCTAAACCGATATCGCTCAAATGCAATAGTAAACTTCTCGGGAGAACAATAAATATGTTAAGTTTCAGTCATCTCCGTGTAAATATATGCTTCGGCAGCTCAGTTGGTTAAGTGGATTGTTTCAAATTGGAAGATTTCGAGTTTGTCGCGCTTTTTTTTTTTTGTTTTGTTATTACCAAGGAGAGGACTTTCATGCAAATGCATGTTTTTCCCCCTTTGGCCATAGAACAGCATAAACAAGATATCTTTGCGAATCACAGAATTTGCTTTAAAATGGCATCGATTCGTTAGTGCATATTTTTCTTAAAATGCATATTTTTGCATATTTTGCTAATATTTCGCTATAAATGCATATTTTTTATTCTTTTAAGCTATTTTTAAAATTTTTGTATATTTTTTTTTTGCATTAAAGTAATTATTATTTTTTTAATAACATTTTATACACTCTGTATATATGTATGTATGTATGTATGTATATCTAAGCTTTAAATGCCACACTCAATTCAAACTTACCCCCAGTTTCTATAATACGAACGCCATTCGTTCGTGACGAATTTGTGTGTATTTTGTTATTGTAACAAAAACAAAATACATGCAAATTCGTCACAGACGAATGGCGTTCGTATTACAGAAACTGGGGGTTAATGTTTTTTTTTAATAAATGTAAAAAACAAGTGGATATTTATGATTTTTAATGCATATTTTAAAATTTTTAGTGCATATTTCAAGACTTTTTAGTGCATATTTTAGGCGCCTAAAACATAGTTTTTTAGTACATGAAGGTCCTGTCCCTGGTTATTACATATTTGCTATTCACCTCATTTATTTTTATTCACCACCCTTTCTTAAATAGACCATTCATATTTTTTTACACACACACAGAAAAAAATTTCCAATTTGAGTAGGAGTCTATACATTAGGTAAAATTCAACAAATTTTGATTATAATGTAATATATAGATCCCAATCATCCATGGGTTCCCAGCTGGGGACCCATTTAATGGCAAACTCTTTTGAAAGCTATAATTTTTTTTGTTGTCCACAATTTAAAGATTTCACTTTTAAAATATATAGACAGACTGTGTTTACACAAATAAGTGAGTGGTTTTCTTGTAGTAGAGTAGGCCTACGGACAATTGTATAAACAAAAGTCAGTCAAGATATATAGTAAAAAAAAAAGACTAACGGTTTCTTTCAGTCAAAAGTAGGTTTTTTTGTTTGACAATTTTATACAGACACAAAATGTTAAATTTACAAAAAAATAAAAAAATAACCAGTTTATTAGTGATATTTCTGTTTGTAAATTCACAGTAGCAAAAACTATGATAGTCTTTCGTTGTCAGTTTTGACCATCTATTTTTAAACATAAATTACGTAGTTGTTTGATTTTACTTCCTTTTTATTTTCTTTTTTTTAAACTTCGTGTCTTTTTAAAAAAAAAATCTCCTAATAGTCAAAAAATTAGCAAATAAAATTGGAAAAGTTGTTGAAGGAAAAAAAAACTAGATTTTCAATATTTTTTTTTTAATTTTTACCTAAACGAAGAGATTTTGTCATTACCAGAGTAAAAAAGTTTATATATAAAGATTATATATAATTTGATAAAATTATATATAATTGTATACGAATATATATGAAGGTTTCAAAGTTTATATATAATTGTATATAATTTGATAAAATGATATCTAATTACATCAAATTTTATAAAAATTGTATAAGACTAAAAAATATAAAAATACAATTTTATAAAACTTGATATAATTTGATATAATTTTGTAAAATTTTATATAAAACAAAGTCGGATATTATTATATATATTTTAATCAAATTTTATCAAATTATATATAATTATACATAAACTTTGAAACCTTCTTATCAAATTTAAAAAAAATCGGATACAATTATATATAATTTTATCAAATTATATATAATCTTATCATATGTATAATTTTATAAAATTTTTATCAAATTATATATAATTATATATATAAACTTTTTTTACTCGGGTAGGATTAAAACTAAAAACATTGTATGAAAAAAATTAATAGTTGGTGAAATACACAATCATTTGTTATTTTTATACTTTTATTTGTTTAAAAATAAATTTATATTTTGACTGTTTTATAAATTATGGTTTTTGCAAAAAAAAAAAAAAAATATGTGTCAGGGCTGAAATACAACTATAAAAACATGTTTTTTTTCATTTTGATTTGATCGTTATTTTGAAAATATATAAAAAATAGTTTAAACGGCACAATTTGACAAATGAAAATGTATAATTTAAAAAAAATTTTCATAATAAAAAACTTCAAAATAAATTTAATTACTACAAACCGTTTAATATTATCATTTCACGCTCTGTTTGAGATAATCAACATAGTTTTTTTTTTTTTCAAAATACTGGCAAAATATTAAAAATCAAATTAAGTTTTTGCATGTGATGGATTAATTTCCTTACTCAATGGAACCATCTAGCGGAAAATATTTAAATACAGGACATAACGTGAGACCATTCGATTTTAAAAGGCTGAATTTTTTTTTTTTTAATTTTGAAATGGAAATTTGTTATCAAAAAAGTCCCAATAAAAATTCAGAAAAAATTCAGAAAAACTCAATTAAAATTCAAAAATACCAATCAAAGTTCCGGAAAAAATGGATATTTAGGAATCCTCTTTTAAATTCCGAATAACACAGTTGAAATTCAGAAAACTCCAATTTAAATTAAGAAAAGGCCAATTGAATTTTAAAGGCTAAATTAAATACAATCCAGAACAGCAACTTGAAATTCAAAATTCCAATTAAAGTTCCAAAATCCAATGTAAATTAAATTTTTATTCAGCAGAACATAATTCATACTCAAACAAGCAAGAAAATTACACCGCTGTTCACCGGAAAACGGGTCCCCAGTCCAAACATGGACCAATTGGATTTATATTTGGTTAAATCTTTTATAAGTGTCGAAAATATACGCAAAACGATGTTGTGTGAAGTTTGTTGCTACACTAAAAAAAAACCCTTGTAAAACGACAAGAAAAGTTTGTAACTTTTATTTTGCTACCTAATATTTGACAACAATTCCTTGTAATTTTTACAATCTTTTTACCAATAGTTTTGTAATTTTACAAGCTTTTTACCAATAAAATTTTAAATTTACACATTTTTTGACGCGATTAAACTTACAAGGAGGTTTCGAGTTTTTACTAGATTTTTTGCTACCTCCTATTTAAAAATTTGTAAAATTACAAAAAAAAATTGTAAATTACAAACTAAATTTAAGTTTCGATCAAAAATGTTTTGTTAAAAAAACAAGAAAACTGTCAAATATTGGTAAAATGGGATTACGAGACTTTTTCTAGCTATTTGACAAGTTTTTTTTTTTTGAGTGTACAGGAAATTTTAGATTCTGGAATTTTAAAAATCTCAAGTTCATAAAAGTTTTTCAAAAATAAAAAGTCTCAGATTCTGAGACACCCAGCAAAACTTAGATTACCAAATAAGGTATAAAATAAGGTACACAGAGAGAACAGTTTAGTTGTGCCAGCCGAATTTAGAGCCAACTGCATAGTTTAATTACAACAACCGAAATTTTCGGTTGTGATAACCAAAATTTGCTTTGAAAATTTAACTTCTGTTTATTGAAATAAATTTCGGTAATCGCAACCGAAAATTTCGGTTGTTGTAATTAAACCATGCAGTTGGCTCTAAATTCTGCTGGCACAATTAAACTGTTTTCTCTGTGTATAGTATCTCTTATTTAATACATTGCAGCATTGATGATTTTAACAGGCGATGAGACTCAAAGTAATGCATCCACATTATCACAAAGAATACCAGTAAGGTATAAAATAAGTCATAAATTTATAACGAAGAATACGAGTAAGGTGTAAAATATATGATATTTTATAGGCTACGAGAAATGAAATAATATAGCATAGCAGAAGATACTTAATAGGCTTGTTTTTTGCGCTTTTGGATTATCTTAATCCATATTTTTAGTTCATGTGACACAAACCAGACGGCGCTAGTTTATATTCTGTTGACTACGTAAATGTATACGACCTTTAACACACCCTTCATTTAAACACACATATTAATGTCACTAATAAGTTGTTGTTACTGGAAATTTTATTTATATTTTACACAAAAAAACTTTAAAATGAATAATAACATTTATACAAAACATTTATGGGGGTTTTCGTGTCAACTGACACAACTTTTGAAACCGATGTCTTCCGATCGGGATGAAATTTGCACCAAGGTTAGTCCTATTGGATAGTAGTTCAGACACAATTTTTCAACGAGATCGGTCAAGAACTCTCTGAGTTAGAGGGGGTCGAAATTTGACATTTTGGCCAAAGAGGTGTTTATTCTCATCCATGTAACTTCTTACCTATTGTTTTTAGCAAAATGTGTCCCAAAGAGTTTAGATAACTATTTCTTCAGTCTTTCGAAAAAAAAATATAAAAAAAATAAAAAAAAATTTTTTGATTTTTTTTCTTAAAAATCCAAAACTTTTTTGACTTTTTCCTCAAATTGGGCCCTTTTTTTTTTTTTTTTTTTTGATTCAAAAGAAAGCTTAGGTGATTTCCTTTAAGAGCTGTGGGGTCGCTTAGTGGGATGCGAGTGGGATATCTATGAAAAATTTTTTTTTTTAACTTTGGAACACAAAAAACCGTTCTTCAATTTGCACTATTAGGCGTGGGAAAGCTAACCAGTTTTCGATTTCGATCCGCGATACCCTCTAATTTTTTTAGGTTCGAAAAAGAAAGCACGAGCCAAAAAATGGGGGCTGTGGGGAGGGGCCATATGGCCCCTCATTGGGGTCAAAGTTGGACGTAAAGAGGTAAAAATCCTCAAAAAGCCCCAAAACTCCCCTAGAAACGCCCCTGGAGGGGTGCAATGTGAGACCGACCTCCAATAATTTTCTGCCCCCAACATTTTTCTTGAACATACCTTACCCCTATTTCCACTTCCTAAGGGGGCTCCCATACAAAATGACATTTTATAAAATTTTCTCCTACCGCTCTAACTGTCCGTAGGGTGCCCCTAGAGAAGTAAAATGTATGACCGACCCCCAATATTTTTTCAACTCCAACATTTTCTCGGAATATACCTACCCTTTATTTTCAACTCTTAAGGGGGTCCCCATACATTTTTTTTTATTTTTTTATTAGTTTTTAAAAATACATGTTTTTATAATGTATGCGAGCCCCTTAGGGAGTGGAGATAGGGTGTTATGATGTTCGGACAAAATGTTGGTAACTAAAAAATAATGGGGGTTAGTCGTAATTTTTGCCTCTCTAGGAGGCACGGTAGGGGCGGTAGGAGCTGGTTTAATAAAACAAGTTTATAAAAAATAAAAGAAATGTATGGGGACCACCTTAAGGGTTAAAGATACATTGTAGGTATGTTTGCAAAAAATGTTGGAATTAATAAAATAATGGAGGTCGGTCATACATTTGGCCCCACTAGGGGCAATTTAGGGTAAGTTAGAATGGTAGGATCAAATTTTTTAAAAATGGTTTGTATGGGAGCCCCCTTAGGAAGTGGAAATAGGGGTAAGGTATGTTCAAGAAAAATATTGGGGGCAGAAAATTATTGGAGGTCGGTCTCACATTGCACCCCTCCAGGGGCGTTTCTAGGGGAGTTTTGGGGCTTTTTGAGGATTTTTACCTCTTTACGCCCAACTTTGACCCCAATGAGGGGCCATATGGCCCCTCCCCACCGCCCCCATTTTTTGGCTCGTGCTTTCTTTTTCGAACCTAAAAAAATTAGAGGGTATCGCGGATCGAAATCGAAAACTGGTTAGCTATCCCACGCCTAATAGTGCAAATTGAAGAACGGTTTTTTGTGTTCCAAAGTTAAAAAAAAAAAATTTTCATAGATATCCCACTCGCATCCCACTAAGCGACCCCACAGCTCTTAAAGGAAATCACCTAAGCTTTCTTTTGAATCAAAAAAAAAAAAAAAAAAAAGGGCCCAATTTGAGGAAAAAGTCAAAAAAGTTTTGGATTTTTAAGAAAAAAAATCAAAAAATTTTTTTTTATTTTTTTTATATTTTTTTTTCGAAAGACTGAAGAAACAGTTATCTAAACTCTTTGGGACACATTTTGCTAAAAACAATAGGTAAGAAGTTACATGGATGAGAATAAACACCTCTTTGGCCAAAATGTCAAATTTCGACCCCCTCTAACTCAAAGAGTTCTTGACCGATCTCGTTGAAAAATTGTGTCTGAACTACTATCCAATAGGACTAACCTTGGTGCAAATTTCATCCCGATCGGAAGACATCGGTTTCAAAAGTTGTGTCAGTTGACACGAAAACCCCCTTATATCACTTTTTTTAACAAAAAAATAATAAACTTGTTAAAATTTCCCGTACGGTGTTAGACAGCGTCATATGTTTTTTTTTGTTTGTTTTCTTTATTCTCTCTCATTATTAGTTCTAAATTAAGTACTAAACATGCTGCGTTGTAAACTTTAGTAGCAAATTCATTAGTGTTGACAACAACCCTTATAAATCGAAAATTAATCCAACTACCCAGGTGGATTTATTTTGTTCGCTAAATCTTAATCCAAACACGCAAAAAACACACTAAATATATAAGGTGTTACGAGTAGTGAAAAAGTAATTTTGTATTAAATTTACTCTCGTGATTGTAAGTGAGTGTAAGTAGATAAAATATGCTCGTGAGTGTGTGTCGTTAGAAATTTCCTGTCGTGAGCCCATCTCTAAATTAAACTTATGCATTTTTTTATAAAATAATTATTTTTTTATGTTATTGTAATGCATTATGCATCCAATTACAAATAATGCATTATTTCAAACTTTCAAATAATACATAATGTAACCAAATATAAGTCATCCATGATTTAATGTTTAGAAATAGTAAATATGAAATACATTTTTTCCAATAATCATGCATTACGTAGCAAATTATTAGTAATGCATTATTTTTCACTTAAAAATAATACGTTGTGGAACAAATGTTTGGTAAGACATTATAAAATAATGCTACAAATAAGTTATATACATTACCTGGTAATGTGTTATATAATCACCACCCAATACCAAAGTTTTGCTGGGTAAGTCCAAAAATGGTCCAATTATATTCCAATTTGATAAGGTTACTAGTACACGTTTAACAACAAAAAATAAAATTTTATCAAATATTTCAATTTTTATGAATTTTGAGGGAATTATGTGAATATCGGGAGGGTGGTTTGTATGGGGACTACCAGAAGGACTGACCCGATTCCTTTGAAATTTTGAATGATGATTCGTGCATACAAAATTGGATTATCTGTTAAATTTCAAAACGATATCTATTATAATACGGTTGTTAGAGTCATTTAAGCCTAATCCAAAGGGGGAGTTTGTATGAGGGCTTGGTCTTTACATAGACCGATTTTCTCAAATTCAATAGGCTTCGTCCTTGGGCCAAAAGATGCTTAAGTTTCAAATTTCAAGTCATTTGATTAAAAATTGCGACCTGTATCGTGCTTAAACCGATAGATGGACAGACGGACGGACGGACGGACATCGCTAAATCGACTCAAAAAGTAATTCTGAGTCGATCGGTATACTTGAAGGTAGGTCTAGGACCATTATTTCGGGTTACAAACATCAGCACAAACTCATTATACCCTGTACCACAGAGTGGTGTAGGGTATAAACTCAAATTCTTAAGACTCAAATTATTATACATTTTTCGTATAAAACAAGTAAGAAAGTTATAGTCGGTCAAGACCGACCATATGATACCCTACACCAGTGTTTTCCGGAAAATGCTCCCAAGGGGACTTAGTCCAAAAATGGTCCAATTATATTCCGTATTGATTATGTTACTAAAGTACAGGTTTAACACCTAAAAATAAAATTTTTATCAAATATCTCCATTTTTATGAATTTTGAGGGAAATATGTGAATATCGGGAGGGTGGTTTGTATGGGGACTACCAAAAGGACTGATCCGATTCCTTTGGAATGGTGATTTGTGCATACAAAATTTGATTACCTGCTAAATTTCAAAGCGATATCTATTAAAATACGGTTATTAGAGTCAATTAAGCCGTATCCAAAGAAGGCCTTTGTATGGGGGCTAGGTCTTAACATGTACCGATCTTCTCCAATTTCAATAGGCTTCGTCCTTGGGCTAAAAGATGCTTAAGTTTCAAATTTCAAGTCATTTGATTGAAAATTGCGACCTGTATCGTGCTTAAACCGATATATGGACAGACGGACGGACATCGCTAAATCGACTCAAAAAGTAATTCTGAGTCGATCGGTATACTTGAAGGTAGGTATAGGACCAATATTTCGAGTAGTTACAAATATCAGCACAAACTCATTATACCCTGTACCACAGTCTCAGATTCTGAGACGTTCTTCGTATAGATAAAGTCTTAGACTCTGAGACATATTTCGTATTGAAAACGTCTCAGATTTTGAGAAATTTTTCGTATAGGAAAAGTCTCAGATGCTGAGACATTTTTCATATAGAAAAAGTTTCAGATCCTGAGACATTTTTCGTGTAGAAAAATTCTAAGATTGTGAGAAATTTTTCAAAGTTTTAGATTCTGAGACATTTTTCGTCTAAAAAAAGTCTCGAATACTGAGACATTTTTCGTATAAAAATATTTCCAGATTCTGATACATTTTTCGTAAAAAAATATTAGCAGATTCTGAGACATTTTTCGTATAGAAAAAGTTTCAGATTCTAAGTCATTTTTTGTATAGAAAAAGTTTCAGATTCTGAGCCAGTTTTCGTGTAAAAAGTCTTAGATTCAGAGACATTTTTCGTATAGGACGCGGTGAGCCTCAGCGATGTTTAGGTTGAACTTTAGTGTCGACGAAAAGTGTAAGCGCAGTTCGATTTCTACAAGAGTATAGTCACAAAACTATTAACAGAGAAATCGTAGCTGCTCGCATTCGCGAGATAACGCGGAATTAGTGTTTTTGAAAATTTTGACATTGAAGTTTTTGAAATATATTCAAAAACTGAGTATACAGTTTTTATTATACTTATTTAAAGGTCACAAAACAGTAAACATCAAAATCCTATCATCTTTAGTTCGCGAGAAATCGCGAAATTAATTTTTTGCTATTTTTGTTTTGGCTTTTTTTGTTTTTAGATAGGTTTCTTTAAAATTTCGTAAAAACATGGTATGCAGTTTTACTTGTGCTTGATCAAAGGTCACACAGCTGTTGACATCGAAATTATAGTTGTTAAATTTCGCGAGATATCGCGTAATTATGTTTTTTTTTTTATTATTTATTTATATTTTAAAACCGGTTCTTTAGAAACAATAAAAAAAAAGTGGTATGCAGTTTGATTTGAATATGTTGGAAGAAATTAAAACTGCCCACAAAAAAATTATAGCTGCTCACTTTCGGGATAAATAGCGAAAAACAGCTTTTTGGGGGTACTTCTTGTTTTGATTAGTAAAAGAAGTTTCTTTAACATTGTTGAAAAACATGAAATGCAGTTTGATTTGCTATTGATTAAAGGTTATAAGGCTGTTAACATTTAAATTCTATCTGCTCAATTCTTTGAGATATCGCTAAAAAAATCGATAAACTACTATTTATTCATTATTTTTGTGTTATTTTTGGTCTGTAAAAACATTTCCTTCAATTAACGACAAATATGTGGTATGCAGTTTGAATTCGAATTAAAGTTGACAAAACTGCAAGCAGAAAAATTATAGATGATCAATTTCCCGAGAAATTGCAAAATTACTGTTGAATCTTTTATATTAATTAATTTATTTTTTCTTTTGTGTCTTAAATAAAGGAAAAAATCAAGAAACGAAAAATATATTGTATGCAGTTAAAATTTTATGTGGTTAAAGGTGGTAAACCTGCTCAAATCAATATCTTGACTGCTAATTTACGCGAAAAATAAATTTTTTTTCTAATTTTTTATTTTTTTTTTAATTTTGTGATTTTTTGCGAAATTGAGAAGATATGATTTCTATGTTAACTGTTTTGTGACCTGCAAATAAATACAATTAAAAATGCATACTCAGTTTTTGAAGATATTTAAAAAACTTCATTGTCAAAATTTTATAAAATACAAAAACACTAATTTCGCGATATCTCGTGAATGCGAGCAGCTACGATTTCGCTGTTAACAGATTTGTGACATTTAATCAAGTAGAAATCGAACTGCGTTTACACTTTTCGTCGACACTAAAGTTGAACTTAAACATCGCTGAGGCTCACCGTGTGTAGCCCCATACCCTCTCAAATTTCACATAAATCTCTCAAATTTCATGAAACAGAAAATATTTTATTAAAATTTTGTTTCTGTGTGTTTATCTTGTACTTTAATAATTTAATCGAATCTGATTATAATCAGACCATTTTTGGTCTTAGGCCCCATATTTTCTTACTTGCCCAGCAAAAACTTCTATTACCAAGTAATTAACTTTGGGATTTATAACGAAAATAAGTAACTAGTTACGTCCCAATTTCATTGTTAATTACTTTAACAAGGCGATTTCATTGGAGGCAAGGCCTTCTTTGTTCGCTTACGAAAAAGCTAACAAATAATAGCCCATTCCTAGCTCGCTTACGAAAAGTTGAAAAAGTAACTGCATTGTTTGTTTAGTTGCTCTTATTAAATGAGAGAAAATAAATTAAGAGTAAAATTGTATTTTTTTTTATATTTTTATGAAACTTAACTGGTTTTTAAAATTCAGATTGCAAATCATTTACATCGTAAGTTAAAAGTAAGACCTTTTTTTGGGGTATAAAGTAACGCAGCGAGTAATTAGTACTCATTACCAGGTAATCCAATTGGGAATGGGTACGCATTACCTAGTTTTTGCTGGGTGTTTTTTCTTTATTTTTGTTTAAACATTGTTTAATAAGTAAAAAGCCATACAAAAATATAAGCTTCGGTGGCTCAGTTGGTTAAGTGATGTTGTTGTTTTAAATCGGAGGATGGAGAGTTTGCAGATGGCTGGCGCGTGTGTTTGTTTTTTGTTTTACATATTTTTTATTCACCTCATTGTTTTTATTCACCTTTTTTAATTGACCTTTTATATTTTTATTTACACACACAGAGTAAAACTTAATTTTGATAAAAGAGTATTTTTTAAATTTTCTTAAATCTAAAAAAAATTATAAAAATTTTATAAAAAAAAAATTACTTACTCTGGCAAAAAATAATCTATATATTTCATGACAACTTCACGCACAGGATCCTGTTGTTTACCCGAAATGCTCGGATACATATCAAAAGCCATTTTGGCAGGTGAATTATTATTGGTCGGTTGGGCAGAAGGGGGAGTATCAGTTTTCATAATTAATGTGAAAAGATGAATTTTGAATAAACAAAAAAAAATATGCGACAAGAAAAAAAGGGCTTGACTGACGAAAATGACACTTGGCAAAGTAGTAGATTTATTTTTTATTTTTTGTTATTGTATGTATCTAGAAACTTTATTTGTAAATGTAGATAGATGGAAGATGTTGTTGAAGATGATTTGTTTTTGCGTTTTTTTTTTTTGTATTTGATATACAGTTTTTCTGGGTTGTTGATAAAATGAAGCGACAGGCGGCACGACACACTATAACTTAGATAAATACACACACACTCAATTTAGAAAAACTTTGGGGAGGTCGTGTCAAGTATGTTTGTTTTTGTTTTCTCATAGATACTGATATGAAGATGTGAATGTGTTGTTGTTACTTAAACGTTTTAGTAAATGGATATTTTTAACAAGACAATATTTGTTGTTTACAGTTGTTATTTTGTTGTTTAGTGATTAGTTAGTTAAACAACAACAAAAAATAGTAGAGTGTGAGTTGCACAACAAAATGCTGGTTGGTTAAGGATTTCACAATACACTTAAGGGTTCACAAAAGATTTTTTTTTTGTTTTTGTTGGAAATGACAACAGACACGGGTGACACAAATTTGAGCAAGTGTTTTTTCTATTTTTAAATGCTTTTAAAGATTTTATTGTTGATATGTGTTGTTAGTTTTAAAGGAAATTTATTTTTAAGTTTTTTTGTTTTACAAATTTACTTAGTTAATTTTACACAAGTTACTTTGGTAATTTTACACAAGTTACTTTGTTAATTTTACAAAGTTTTTTTTTTTATTTATACGATTAATTTAGTAATTTAAATAGTTAGACGAAATTATAGGCCCAATTTATTAAAAAATTATTTTAATTTTTTACAAAGTTACTTTGTTATTTTTACTAAGTTTTTTTTTCTTATGAGGTTGCTTTACTTATGACAGAGGTAATCGAGAATTGTGAACACACACTCAGAAAAATACAGTTTAATTATCTTTTTACAAAGTTACTTGGTTAAATTTAATAAGTTTTTGTTTTCTTCTATTTCAGATTGTATTAAAAAAAGTGGTAAGTGAGACATGTATGCACAATTTTAGGAAGATAATATTTGATATGTGTTTGAAGCTTTTTTTAAGACTGTATTGAAGAGATAGGCGAAATTGCACAAATTTCTGAAAATAAATTTCTTGGATTTTTTTAAAAAATTTCTTTGTTGGTTTAACAAAAATTTTTGCAGAGTGTATCTATAAATAAAATTTAATACAAAATTTTTTTTACAAAACTTCTTAGTTAATTTTACACAAATATTCTTATTTTTTACCAAGTTTCCTTGTTAATTTACAAAATTTTTTAGGTTTGCTGTTTTTACAAAGTTTTTCCTCTCTTTTTTATTATATTCTTTTTTGCCAACTAAAGTATTGATCAAGTTTAGTATACACAAATTTTTTAAAACAATTTAAAAGTTTCTTTTTTTTTACAAATTTACTTTGTTATTTTGCCCAAGTTTTTTTCTTTCCTTCTTGCTAAACTGTATAACTAATTTAAGTGCTGTACCAAATTGAGCGCGTATTGTTTACACAAATTTGTAATTTAAACAACATTAAATTTTAATTAAGATAAATTATTAAATTGTTTTGTATTTTTATGTTTGTTTATACTTTATTTAGTTTTTGGCATATGTTAAGATAAAATTTTATTTTTTTGCTTTTAATTTAATTTTTCTTTTGTTAAACGATTTGTTTTATTATTCGCTTGTTATTTTGTTGCGATAAAATTGTTATATTTTTTTGTGTTAAACGTTTTGTTTAATTATTTTCTTGTTTTTTGATAATTAAAATTATTTATTTTTAATTGTTATTAATGATTATTTTTAATCGCAGTTTTAAGGGGGGTTAAAACAAATTTTAATTTGTAATTCTGCAAAATTTTATAATTTTTTTTTTTTGACTTTTAATCACAAAAAATGTTTCCGACTTTTTTGAAAAATTAAGAGTATGGTATAAGATAATTTTTTTTTTTTTAATTTATATATTTTTAGACTTTTAGTAAAATTTTTGTTTTTTAAGAAACCCTGCAGGAAAAGTGTGTCACTCGATACGAAATCGTCTATCCCGTGACTGGTGAAAACGGGATATATCACTAAAATTCCTATCACGTGACAGGATGAATATTGTAATTATCACTAAACTGTCTCAAAAATCTTATCCTGTGACCAGAGACAATAGGTCAAAAACTAATTTTCCATTTTTTTATCAAGTCCCGAAAAAAGTTTTAACATTTTCTTAGTCCCAGACCCATTTTTTTGCATTTTGTAGTAAAAAATTTCATCAAAAATGATTTTAGAAAAAAAAATTCTTCATAAATTGCGAAAAATTGTTCATAAATTGTAAAAAAATTTTCCCAACATTATTTTTTCAAAATTTTTTAAGTCCCGCACAGAAAAAATTTGAAACGAATTTCAATCAACAAAAACGAGGATTCAATCAATTTTTTGATTGAAATTCCAACAATTAAAAAAATCTTATACCAATCATCAAATTGTAGGTGATTGATTGAAAATTTTTTCAATCAAACATTTTTTAGATGTTGATCAAAAATTTGATAAATTTTTTATTTATAGTCAATAAAAATAATGATTGATTTAACAAATTAATTGTATGCTTATGACAAAATTATCACAAAATTCATCTTTGTTTGCTTTCCAATATGTTGCCAACAATAAAAAAAGTATAACCCGATTATTTTATATATTTTTGAATTAATCTATTCAAATAAATTACAGCGAAAAAAATCTGGTATGTTCAAAAAAAAAAAAATTACAAAATTTTTAATCAAATTATTGATTGACTCATTTAAATTTTGTTGATCAATAGATTTAATTGAAAATTTTTAGCTAATAATTTTTTGTGTGCAGAAAAAATTTGAAACGAATTTCAATCAACAAAAACACGGATTCAATACATATTTTGATTGAAATTCCTCCAATTAAAAAAAATTGTTATACCAATCATCAAATTGTAGGTGATTGATTGAAAATTTTTTCAATCAAACATTTTTTCGATTTTGATCAAAAATTTGATCAATTTTTTATTTATAGTCAATCAAAATAATGATTATTTTGTATATTTTTGAATTAATATATTCAAATAGATTAAAGCGAAAAAAAATCTGGGCCCGAATTACGGCATTCGATATCGAAATTTAGCTATCGAAATCTGTTTTTTATTTTCTAAGATAAAATTTTGACGATAATTCTAGCTAATCAGGGATGAAGTACTTTGTACCCATAAAGCAAATAAAAGTAAAATGTAGTGAAATTAATATTCGTTTTTTTTTGAATTGGTACCAAAGATTTGTTCGTATCGAAATTTCATTCGATCACGTATGCGGTAATTCGGGCCCTGGCATGTTGAAAATTTGTAATTCGACAGTTAAAGAAAATAACAAAAATTTTAATCAAAACATTGATTGACTCATTTCAATTTTGTTGATCAATAGATTTAATTGAAAATTTTTAGCCAATCATTTTTTGTGTTTTTGTTTTTTTGTTTATAAATAAATATTTGAGCTCGAGGCCAGTGTTTTGTTACAAAAACCTTTCCTGATGAGGATTCTCGCTGAGGATCGAAATATTATATAATGACGATTTATTTAACAAAACACTGGCCTAGAGCTTAAATATTTATTTAATTAATTTTTCGAAAATGTTTGAAGTCCCCTTCACAAAACTGAATGGCAATTTTATTGCGTTTTGGATTAAAAAATTGATTAAAATTGCTTTTAGGATTTTTTTTACAAAATTGTTTAAGTACCGAAAAATGGTGGGTACAGCTGTGATGTGTTCTGTGACATGTCACTACTGAGTCGGAACGGGCTGTGTTCCTAAGGGACATGT
This sequence comes from Pegoplata infirma, assembly GCA_963921195.1. Lineage (NCBI taxonomy): Eukaryota > Metazoa > Arthropoda > Insecta > Diptera > Anthomyiidae > Pegoplata > Pegoplata infirma. The sequence goes on from OY992537.1 coordinate 100,259,673, forward strand.
CCGCGATATTTTACTATTGACTTGTGATAGTTTTTTTTTGGGTCCGGAGATATGTCACGTGACCAATCATGGACCTATTAATTTTTCCTGCAGGGAAATGTCAACTAAAGTAGGGAAAGCTCTGGTCAGCTAATACCATGATGTTCATACAAATACACACTATGTGTAATTTTACACAGAAGATGTGTAATAATACGCACAATGTGTAATTTTACACATAAGGTGTATAATAATACACAAAAATATGAGACTTTTTCTATAAGAAAAATGTCTCAGAATCTGAGACTTTTTCTATAAGAAAACTGAGACTTTCTATGAGAAAAATGTCTCAGAATCTGAGACTTTTCCTATAAGAAAAAAGTCTCAGAATCTGAGACTTTTTCTATAAGAAAAAAGACTTTTTCTATAAGAAAAAAGTCTCAGAATCTGAGACTTTTTCTATAAGAAAAATGTCTCAGAATCTGAGACTTTTTCTATAAGAAAAATGTCTCAGAATCTAAGACTTTTTCTAAAGGAAAAACGTCTCAGAATCTAAGACTTTTTCTATAAGAAAAATGTCTCAGAATCTGAGACTTTTTCTATAAGAAAAATGTGTCAGAATCTGAGACTTTTTCTAAAAGAAAAATGTCTCAGAATCTGAGACTTTTTCTATAAGAAAAATGTCTCAGAATCTGAGACTTTTTCTATAAGAAAAATGTCTCAGAATCTGAGACTTTTTCTATAAGAAAAATGTCTCAGAATCTGAGACTTTTTCTATAAGAAAAATGTCTCAGAATCTGAGACTTTTTCTATAAGAAAAATGTCTCAGAATCTGAGACTTTTTCTATAAGAAAAATGTCTCAGAATCTGAGACTTTTTCTATAAGAAAAATGTCTCAGAATCTGAGACTTTTTCTATAAGAAAAATGTCTCAGAATCTGAGACTTTTTCTATAAGAAAAATGTCTCAGAATCTGAGACTTTTTCTATAAGAAAAATGTCTCAGAATCTGAGACTTTTTCTATAAGAAAAATGTCTCAGAATCTGAGACTTTTTCTATAAGAAAAATGTCTCAGAATCTGAGACTTTTTCTATAAGAAAAATGTCTCAGAATCTGAGACTTTTTCTATAAGAAAAATGTCTCAGAATCTGAGACTTTTTCTATAAGAAAAATGTCTCAGAATCTGAGACTTTTTCTATAAGAAAAATGTCTCAGAATCTGAGACTTTTTCTATAAGAAAAATGTCTCAGAATCTGAGACTTTTTCTATAAGAAAAATTTCTCAGAATCTGAGACTTTTTCTATAAGAAAAATGTCTCAGAATCTGAGACTTTTTCTATAAGAAAAATGTCTCAGAATCTGAAAAATGTCTCAGAATCTGATGTCTCAGAATCTGAGACTTTTTCTATAAGAAAAATGTCTCAGAATCTGAGACTTTTTCTATAAGAAAAATGTCTCAGAATCTGAGACTTTTTCTATAAGAAAAATGTCTCAGAATCTGAGACTTTTTCTATAAGAAAAATGTCTCAGAATCTGAGACTTTTTCTATAAGAAAAATGTCTCAGAATCTGAGACTTTTTCTATAAGAAAAATGTCTCAGAATCTGAGACTTTTTCTATAAGAAAAATGTCTCAGAATCTGAGACTTTTTCTATAAGAAAAATGTCTCAGAATCTGAGACTTTTTCTATAAGAAAAATGTCTCAGAATCTGAGACTTTTTCTATAAGAAAAATGTCTCAGAATCTGAGACTTTTTCTATAAGAAAAATGTCTCAGAATCTGAGACTTTTTCTATAAGAAAAATGTCTCAGAATCTGAGACTTTTTCTATAAGAAAAATGTCTCAGAATCTGAGACTTTTTTTATAAGAAAAATGTCTCAGAATCTGAGACTTTTTCTATAAGAAAAATGTCTCAGAATCTGAGACTTTTTCTATAAGAAAAATGTCTCAGAATCTGAGACTTTTTCTATAAGAAAAATGTCTCAGAATCTGAGACTTTTTCTATAAGAAAAATGTCTTAGAATCTGAGACTTTTTCTATAAGAAAAATGTCTTAGAATCTGAGACTTTGTCTATAAGAAAAATGTCTCAGAATCTGAGACTTTTTCTATAAGAAAAATGTCTCAGAATCTGAGACTTTTTCTATAGGAAAAATGTCTCAGAATCTGAGACTTTTTCTATAAGAAAAATGTCTCAGAATCTGAGACTTTTTCTATAAGAAAAATGTCTCAGAATCTGAGACTTTTTCTATAAGAAAAATGTCTCAGAATCTGAGACTTTTTCTATAAGAAAAATGTCTCAGAATCTGAGACTTTTTCTATAAGAAAAATGTCTCAGAATCTGAGACTTTTTCTATAGGAAAAATGTCTCAGAATCTGAGACTTTTTCTATAAGAAAAATGTCTCAGAATCTGAGACTTTTTCTATAAGAAAAATGTCTCAGAATCTGAGACTTTTTCTATAAGAAAAATGACCCAGAATCTGAGACTTTTTCTATAAGAAAAATGTCTCAGAATCTGAGACTTTTTCTATAAGAAAAATGTCTCAGAATCTGAGACTTTTTCTATAAGAAAAATGTCTCAGAATCTGAGACTTTTTCTATAAGAAAAATGTCTCAGAATCTGGGACTTTTTCTATAAGAAAAATGTCTCAGAATCTGAGACTTTTTCTATAAGAAAAATGTCTAAGAATCTGAGACTTTTTCTATAAGAAAAATGTCTCAGAATCTGAGACTTTATCTAAAGGAAAAATGTCTCAAAATCTGAGACTTTTTCTATAGGAAAAATGTCTCAGAATCTGAGACTTTTTCTATAAGAAAAATGTCTCAGAATCTGAGATGTGGGAAAATTTTTTATGAATTTGAGACTTTTGATATAGGACAAATTTCTCCTATAGAAAAAGTCTCAGATGTATACCAAAAATCTGTTAGATCTGAGAATTTTTCGGAAAGAAAATATAAAATTTTCTTTAAAAACCAAATTAAAAAAAAAGTTTCTGGTTGGTGGTTATGGTTATGGTTGGGGACTCTGGGCATGTTTTTATTTTATGTACATCTCCGCTAGAGGGAGTGGTCGGCAATATTTAAAAACAAAAAAACTATTCCAGAGATTTTTCTTAAAAATTTTCTATTATGGGCTTAACATTTTAGTGTTAATATATTTATTTAAAAATATTGGCCGTGCAGTCAAAATATTTTTCCAAAATCGGTAAAATTGATAGAGAAATTTTTTGCTAGATTTAGTTAACACTAAAGTTCCTAGACACTTTTTTTTGCTGCTAGTTTATTACCCGGGGGCTGTAAATCCGATAGATAGAGAAATTTTTGCTGAATATGAATTTTGCTTAAGCCCCAAGACAATTTTTGGAAAATTTCACTTTTTTTGTTAACAAATTTTAAATATTTATAAAAACATAAAAACTTCAATACACACTTATTTAACCAGAACAAGAGAAAATTTATATTTTTATTTTTTTTTTTATAAAAATATTACAATTTTATTAAATTTTTTTAATTTTTTATAACTTTTGATTAATAAATTTCCTTTAAACACGCTGTATTTGATAAAATTTGTTTTATTAAATGAAAAAGTTTGCTGTATATGCTTCTTCTTAATAAAGTCTATAAATTTTTTTTCTTCACAATTTTGTGCAAAAATTTTGCTTTTTACATGGATGGGAATCAAGCAAAAATGTAAAGAAAACATAAAAGAGATGGAAAAAAATGGGATTTCAATGAATTCAGCCATTAGAAGCAGCTTTTACCAACAACATTAAATTTAATGTAAATGTTAATATTAACAGAGTTGGAGATGTTTAATGAACAAAAAATAGAAAGAGAGAGAGAGAGGGAGAGTTTAACAGTATTTTGTTTCTGTTTTAATAAAACAAATGGCTGCTGCAAAAATATTTAATAAAATTGAAAATTTTAATACAATTGGAAGAAGAAACTAAATTTTTATTCTTAACAAATTAATAAACAAAACTATAAATTAATAAAAAAAAATTCTCTTAATTCTTTTAAAACATATTTTATGGTTATGTGCATATTATTTTACTTTTATTAAGAAAAAATTCCTTGTTTTTTAACTTTTCTTTTGTTTTTTTAGAAATTATTTATTTTTATTAAAAACCCGACCCGCTCGCGTTTAATTGTTTTATTTAAAAAATTAAAAATTTTGCAACAAAACTGTATAAATTTTTTATATTTTTTTATTTCTTATAAACTTTTCTTTAATATTTTTATTATTTTACAAAGCAACAACAAAAAAATATTCGTTTTAAAACGTGTTTAAATCCCAAGAGCTCTTCAGCATAACTAAAACTTTAGAGTTCGTCAAAAGATTGTATGTAAAAAATATTTTGTTGTATTTTCCAGCAGACAAACATCAACCACAAAAAAAAAATGTATACAACACACAAGAGCAACATCAGAGCAGAGCCAGCAACAAAAGAAACACTGGTCGTCCCAGCCAGCTAGCTAAGTCAGCATAAGGTTTTTTTTTAGTAAATTTTCATTGGAGGTCAGAGCTTCGAAAGAATTTTTTCGATGACATGCAGAGAAGATCAAGTAAAATTCAGAAATCCAAATTGAAAGTTAGAAATGCCCAATGTAAAGTTCAAAATTCTAATTGTAATTTAGAAAAACCCATTTAAACAAAGAAATCTAACAAGGGAAGTCTCCCTAGTGTCACCCGCGGATCTTTATGGAATTGGTTTTATTTTGTAGAGCACAAAAAATAAAGGGACACGTATTTTTTTTTAGCGGCCCAAATTCATATTTAGGGGGTAAAAAGGAGGGGGGAAGACAAGGCCATTTTTCAGTTTTTTTCGTTTATCTCCTAAATTATGCAAAGAAACCTAGTCATGTTACATACCAAATGAAAGGTCTTTGGAAAACCTATCTACGTGTGCTAAGAACGTGTCCAAAAATGAACAACTTTTCGTCATATTGAGTAAAATATAAAACATTTTTGTTAATAAGTCGAAAAATATTAGCTTCTTCGGCCCGTTGTTAGCACCACGAGATAGGTATTTTTAATACCTTTAATCTGATACCACACATGCCTATATTAATTTTGTTTAAATAGGCGTAAATTGTAAAAAACTGAAAAAGGTCAATTCCCCCCCCATACAAATCGACCCCCACTAAAAATGAGTTTGGGCCGCTGAAAAAAAATACGTGTCGAATTAATTTTCGTTCTTAACAACATATCCAAATTTCATGAAGATCGGAGGGTGACACCAGGGAGACTTCCCTTGTAAGTTGAAATTCAGAAAAATATCAACAAATTTCAAAAGAAACTCTGAAATTTTAGAAAAGATTCAACAGAAGTTCAGAAATCCAAATTAAAACTTAGATATGCCCAATTGAAAGTCAGAAAGTCAAATTGTAATCCCGAAAAACCCAATTTAAACCCAGAAATACAAGTTGAAATTCAGAAAAACGTAAGAAAATCTCAACAGAAATTCTGAAATTTCAACTAAAATTTAGCAAAGCAAACAGGATTCTCGAAAAGACCAATTAAAATTTCAAAAAGCTCGATTAAAATTCCGAAATACCCAAATTTAAATTTATAAAAGCCAAATAAAAAATCATATATGCCCAATTAAATCTGAAACATGTAAGAAAATTATAGTCGGGCCGACCCTACACCAGAGTTTTCCGGAAAATGGATCCCAAGTCCAAACATGGACTGATTAAATCTATCTTTTGTTAGATCTCTTTAGTTTAGACCACAGTACATGAGTAGTAGTATCACAGAGTTGCATCTGATGGATGTAAGTATTAGTGACAGCACACGGTGTAACTTTTGACGTTTCATACAAAACGTAAACAAACATCATAAATACATGCACAAAAGCTCACACGTACAGGCACACATATACCAGGCAGCGATGATCATTCTGTACTTAAAACCATACCACCATATTGGAAAGTACGCAATTAGCACCAGTGTTTGCATACTAGTCTGTACTGTGGTTTAGACATAACACGCAAACCAAATTTGAGTGAAATTGACTTTCTGTTGTTATAGACCGATTTTACTGTATATCGGTCAACATTTTCATATGGGGATTGAGTCCAAAAATAGTCCATTAATAATCAGATTTGATACGATTACCAAAGTACAAGTTCAACACCTATAAATCAAATTTTAATTAAATAATTAAATTTGTTCATGAATTTTGAGAGATTTTTGTGAATATCGGGAGAATGGTTTGTATGGGGTCTAAACTCAAAATAATACATTAGTAGATTTACTAATTTTTGTTTGCTAATGCTGGTTAGCTAACTTTTAGCAAATTTTTAGTTGAGATTAGCATGTCAGCAAAAATATCTTGTAAACTTCATTTAGCGCATTAGCAATTTTAAACAAAATTTGAACTAATTTTTTTGCTAAATTTAAAATTGAGTTGACCAAATTTTTACAAGCTTTTTTGCTAATATTAGCAAAAATAAATGGTAAATTTTTTTTTATTTTCAGAAAACTTAAAATGGCGCTATCTCGGAAACTAAGCCAGATAGAGAAAAACTAATGCCATTTTTGGTTCTCGAGCTCTCATAGTATCTACGGTCCTCTTCACATGTGTGGACCCTGATGGGTCCTAACTTTGGATACAAAAAAGTTAGCATTCCCGAAAATTTTAAAATGCTCATATCTCGGTAAATATTGCCGACACGATAAAAAGTCCGAAAGCATTTTTGTACCTCTCAACACGTAGAACAAAAGCTCTCCGAGTAATATTTTTGAAGTTATCGAGTTTTTTAATTCTCAAAACCCCAGTGGTCCCCCTAAAATTACGTATCTCAAAAACTAAGCAAGATAGAGCGAAACGGACAAAAATTTTGGATCAAATACTATGACAATTTTTAAGGAACCCAACTAGGTCTAGGCCCATCGGGGTCGGGACCTATCGGGTCCGAACCCAATGGGGTCCTCAAATGTGTATGAACTAAGTTAAAATAAAAAAATTTCAGTTAACTAATTTTTGGCAAAACATTTTTGCTAACTTTACTAAAAAAATTGTGGGTTCAAAATCAGCAAATTTTCTTGTAGGTTTACAAACTTTTTTTGCTAACATTACAGTTTTTTTTTGTGAGTGTACAAGATTTTTTTAGAAATTAGTATGAGGATTTGTGAATACGTTTACCTGCCAAATTTTGAAAGGATACCTATTATAATATTGTTCGTTACCTATTTAATACGGTTCGGATACCCATTAAATCTAAAGGGTACGTTTGTATGGGAGCTTGGTCAAAACATGGACATGGATTTCGTCCTTGGGACAAAATAACTTTAAGTTTCAGATATTTTGATAAATGCGACCTGTATCGTAACAACAATGTTTACATCGCAAGACGGACGGACATCGCAAAATCGATTTAAAAGTGATTCTTAGTTGATCGGTATGCTTGATAGTGCAAATATTTCGGGTAGTTACAAACATCAGCACAAACACATTATAGGTTTGGCTATGTTGCATGTGGCTCTGATAGACTCTGATGACCATTGTGATACCACGGGACAGTAATAGGTTCCCCTGCAAGTCCCTGCCTATAAACTAATTTGAGCTTCTTATGAAACTCCTAAGACATTGAATTTTGACATCCGACAAATCAGTAAGATCGTGCCACTACCTAGATCACAGTGAAGCAAGTCTTTGACCAGAAAGTGCCGTGCATTGGCAGATAAAGTGTTCGATAGTTTTCAACTCCTCCTCATCCATGCAACTCCGGCTAAAGTCATTTGACGGTACATTTAACCGCTCTGCGTGCTTTCCTATAAGACAGTGTCCGGTATTATAGCAACCACCGTCGAAATCTCTCCTTTTGGAAGCGCTATCAGCTCAGTTGTGCGCTTCTGACTAAGAGAATGCCATGTCCATCATTGTGCCTATCTCTCATTAGTTTCCTTCGCAGAACAACGCCGTAGATTTTGCTTGCAAGTTTCTAGAACAGTCATGCGCATTGTTGTAATTCCTATTCACGCGGGAATAGGCTAAAAAATGCTGCTTGTGCGCTGTCGACACACATACACTATAAAATTCTGTTGCTTGAGCAAATTTGTTGACTTTTCGCTTGCTACTACCCACACAAGCATAAATGTTATAGTATGTGTGTGCGCACCGCTGTTCTAGAAGCACACCACTACATTCCAATTCTGTTGGAATCTGTAAGGTAGTTTTCAGTCTTGCAAACTCATCGGTTTTGCAATTCCCTGGAATGTCTCTGTGCCCTGGGACCCATATGAGTCGTATATAAAACTGCTTGGCCATCTCATTTAAAGAAATGTGGCAGTTAAGATCAGATCTTGTTTTCAGAAACATTGAGCGTGTTCAGCAGAGAAACCTGCTACTCAACAGTTGAGATGTAACATGTTTTGATTAGTTGAATCTGCTGAACGCATTTTTTTTGTAAATGTTTTAAAATTTTGGAATATTTTTTTTTTGACGCTTTCATTTATTATTTGCTGTAAAAAATACTTTTTTTATGATTTGTTGTGTTTATTTCTTTGAATAACGTCCAAAAAAATAAATGATTTCAATAAAACAGCTTATGTATCAGTTTGTGATCAAATGTAGCATAAATTGTGTACGCCACTAGTGATGAGAAGCGCTCACTCAACATGTTGACTGAAATGTCAAAAATCAAACCGTTCAGCAGAATGTTGAGGAGCAGCTGAGTAGCAGCTTTCTCTGCTGAACGTACCCATTGACTCTAGAAACTTGACCGCGGCTCGACTGTCAGAATAGAAGTTGACTGCAGTTGCAGAAAATACATTGTAACTCAATCAGTCAGCCACTTATCGAGATAATTTGTACTGCCGTTCACTTCGAAAGCTCAAAGAAGAAAATAACAAATTTGTAATGATAATTGCCACACACCTTTTTGGGGATTGGCTAAATATTGGAAAACTTCCAAAAAATGCAACGAAGTGCCAAAATCGTTACAAGTGTCAACAACAATTTGCTATACCCTCTTTTGGCAATATCTGAATATTGGACATCAGCCAATCAAATTCAGCGAAGTTCTTAAATGGTTGAACAATGACGACGATTACACAGTGCAACAGCCAAAATCGGAATGGGATGACACCAAAAGCAAATAAAAGTTTATATATTCGATAAAAAAATTCTCTAGGGCTTTTTAGTTTAGCGCTAATTTTTTTTTACACGCATTTGATTTTGGTGAACTTTTACTATAATTATAATAATAATTGCTTGAAAACTGTATAAGGCGTATGCTTAAATTTGTAATTGTCTGCTTGGTCATATCATTCACAGATATGCGACAGTTAATGACAGACCTTCTTTTCAGAAACATTGACTCCAGGGATTTGAACGCGGCTTGACTGTCGAAATAGATGTTGACTGCGGTTAAAGACAAGATATTGCAACTTAACCAGTCAGCCACATTCTTTATTGCCAGCACCTCTACCTGGTAAACACTGCAATTGGTCAGGCATTCTTCGAGCCCATTAATTCGTGTAGCTTTTATTATTCAGTGCAAATATTTGGAGGCTGTTTTAGTGTAAAAATATTTTTAAGTGACAAAAATACGTTGTAAAATATTTTTGTGACTTACCAATGTTTTTAAAACATGTTTAACGGGGTTTCACACGTGAATTTAAGGAGAAACTAATCTGAAATTTACGGTTTTCTTAATAACTTCTTAACCACTGGACCGATTTTGCTGAAATTCCATAATAATCAGACCAGGACAACGGCAAATATATATGCCAGCTTCAGCAGCAATAGAATTGTCTTTCGAAAGTTAGCGTGTTTTTTTATCTTGTAAATACGCTAAAAACCCTTGCCGAAATTTACTCTTTTGCTCATAACTTTTGAACCACTGGACCGATTTTGATGGATTGCAATACCAACCTGACCAGGTAAATAACGAACATATATGCTAAACTTCAGAAGTCTCTGTAAAGTCTTTCAAAAGTTAGCGTGTTTTCTACAGACGGACGGGCGGACGGACATCGTTAGCTCGACTTAGAATCGATCAAGAATCATAAATATATATATTTTATGGGGTTCTAGACCAATATTTCGAGGTGTTACACACGGAATAACAAATTTATACATACCCTCTATCACTAGAGTGCAGGGTATAAAAACAGAATACATTTTTAATGATATCACTCTTTGAAGTTCTGCATAAGACATGGTTTTATTTTTTTTCTTTCAATTTAATAATTGCTTGGTTGGATTTTTAGTTGGATTTTTTTAGTGGCATATACTAAAATGTTTTGTATGAAAACAACAACATAAAATCCACTTCAACCAACCAACCATTTCATAATCAGACCAACTAAAACTCTTCTTTAGTTAAAAAAATCCATTAAACACTCGGAAAAAAAATTGTAACAAAAATAAAAAGTAGACCTACATTAATACAAAATCTATAAAATCAGCTAAAAAAGCAAATACATTAAAATAAAACTCCCTTCTTTATACCTTTTCTCCCTCATTTAATAAAAAAAACTCTCTTTATCTAGGCCTACAATACCATACATAAAAAGTCAGTTAACTGTCACTTTAGTTTCAATTTTGTTTTTGTTGCTTCTTTTTTTATAAAAATTTTGCATTGCAATTTCCTGTGTTGTTTTTTTTTTTTTTCTTAAAGGTAATTCTTGTTGTTGCTAAGTTGTTAAATAAAAGAAGAAGAATTGGATGTTGAAATCCATTTCAAGATTTAAAGCTTCTCATTCTCAAATTCATTCCTTTGTGGCAGTATAAAAGTGTTGCCACCTGTAGAAAAATTATCCAACGGTTAGGAAAAATTAAAAAAAAAAAAAACAAGTAAAAAAAGTATAGTCGATCAAGACCGACCATATTATACCCTACGTTGGCATGCTAAATTTCGGAAGGATACCAATTATATTACGGTTGTTAGAGACATTAAGCCAAATTTAGGAGGGACGTTTGTACACACAAAAAAAAACTTTGTCAAATTACTAGGAAAAGTCTCGTAATCCCGTTTTACCAATATTTGACAGTTTTTCTTGTTTGTTAACAAACCGAAATTTAATTTTTTTGTTTGTAATTTTACATTTTTTTACATTTTGTCATTTTAACTGCGCCAAAAACAGTAAATTTACAATTTTATTGCTAAAAAGCTTGTAAAATTACAAAATTATTGGTAAAAAGCTTGTTAAATTACTAGGAATTCTCGTAAAATAGGAGGTAGCTAAAAATCTAGTAAAATTACGAAACCTCTTTGTAAATCTTATCGTGTCAAAAAATTTGTAAATTTACAATTTTATTGGTAAAAACCTAGTAAAATTACAAAATTATTGGTAAAAATCTTGTAAAATTACTAGGAATGTTTGTCAAAAAGGAGGTAGCAAACAAAAAAAAAGTTACAAGTTTTTCTGAAATTTTAAAAGGTTTTTTTTTGAGTGTATGGGGGCTAGGTCAAAACATGTACAGAATTTTTCCAATTTCAATAGGCTTCTTCCTTGAACCAAGAAAAAACTTTGGTTTCAAATCTTAACCAAATCGATTGATAGCTGCGACCTGTATCGTGTTTACACCGTTTACATGGGCAGACAGACGGACGGACATCGCTAAATAGACTCAAAAAGTAAATTTGAGTCGATTTGTATACTTTAAAGTGGGTATAGGACCAATATTTTGGGTAGTTACAAACATGAGTACAAATCCATTATACCCTGTACCACAGAGTGGTGTACAAATATCGAGATCATATGTACTGCCGTTCACTTCGAAAGCTCAGAAATAACAAATTTGTAACGAGAATTCCTCAATACGAAAAATGTCTCAGAATCTGAGCCTTTATAAACACGAAAAATGTCTCAGAATCTAAGACTCTTTCTATACGAAAAATGTCTCAGAATCTGAAACTGTACCTATATGAGATACATATTAGCATCTGAGACTTTTTCTATACGAAACATGCCTCAGAGTCTGATACTTTTTCTATACGAAAAATGTTTCAGAATCTGAGACTTTTTTTATAGGAAAAATGTTTCAGAATCTGAGACTTTTTTTATAGGAAAACTATCTCAGAATTTGAAACTTTTTCTATATGAAAATTGTCTCAGAATTTGAGTTTTTTCTATACGAATAATGGCTCATAATCTGAGACTTTGCATACGATTAGTGTCTCAAAATCTTAGAATTTTTATTTTGGCAAAACTTCTATGCAGGGGTGCCAGATGAAAATGATGAAAAAATTTTCCAAAAAAAAAATCGGCATTATCGGCACTTCAATTTAAAAAATCGGCAAAAAATCGGCAAATGAAAAATAACCATTTTTAATACAATAAATTACATTTCTATTGACAAATAATAACAAAAGAGAACAATTTAGCATTAATATATGGGGGTTTTCGTGTCAACTGACACAACTTTTGAAACCGATGTCTTCCGATCGGGATGCAAATTTTATAAAAATGTCATTTTGTATGGGAGCCCCTTTAGGAATTGGAAATAATGTTGGGGGCAGAAAATTAATAGAGGTCGGTCTCACATTGCACCCCTCCGTGGGCAGTTCTAGGGCAGTTTTGGGGCTTTTTGAGGATTTTTACCTCTTTACGCCCAACTTTGACCCCAATGAGGGGCCATATGGCCCCTCTCCACCGCCCCCATTTTTTGGCTCGTGCTTTCTTTTTCGAACCTAAAAAAAATAAGAGGGTATCGCGGATCGAAATCGAAAACTGGTTAGCTATCCCACGCCTAATAGTGCAAATTGAAGAACCGTTTTTTGGGTTCCAAAGTTAAAAAAAAAATTTTTTCATAGATATCCCACTCGCATCCCACTAAGCGACCCCACAGCTCTTAAAGGAAATCACCTAAGCTTTCTTTTGGATCAAAAAAAAAGGGGCCCAATTTGAGGAAAAAGTCAAAAAAGTTTTGGATTTTTAAGAAAAAAAATCAAAAATTTTTTTTTTATTTTTTTTTTTTCGAAAGACTGAAGAAATAGCTATCTAAACTCTTTGGGACACATTTTGCTAAAAACAATAGGTAAGAAGTTACAAGGATGAGAATCAACACCTCTTTGGCCAAAATGTCAAATTTCGACCCCCTCTAACTCAGAGAGTTCTTGACCGATCTCGTTGAAAATTGTGTCTGAACTACTATCCAATTGGACTAACCTTGATGCAAATTTCATCCCGATCGGTAGACATCGGTTTCAAAAGTTGTCTCAGTTGACACGAAAACCCCCATATGTATATAACAAATTTAATAACATAAAAATCAATCAGAAATAACCATTTTTGGTCTCTACAAAATTTTAAAAATTTTTCTTCCCAAAAAAAAAAAAAAAATTAACATTTTTACAGACCAAACAAATTTTCGATTATCTTAAAAAAGATTTTGCAGTAATGTCCTAATATTAACTAATATTTTCAGAAAAAAAATCAAAAATATTCTAATTCATATTTTTCCGTTTTTTAAGATAAAAAAGAGACCCACAGGCAAATTTTTTTACCCCAACGTAAGCGAAAAAAATGTATTTTCTACAGACAGTTGGACGGATATCGACAGGTTGACTTAAAATCGATATAGGACCATGAATATATATTCTTTATTGGGTTCTAGACCTATATTTCGAGGTATTACAAACGGAATGACAAACTTATATATATACACTTTAAAAAAATAGTCCAGTTTCCTACTATAAATTCGGTAAAATTCTACAAATTCAAATACTATGCTACTATAAATTGTGTAGATTTCCAATAATTTTAGGTATAAATGCGCAATTTTCGTAAATTTACCCAATTTATAGCAGGAAACCAAAAAAAGTATAAAAAGCGACCGTGTTTTTGAGTTGATCAAAAAATCAGCATTTTTGGAGCAAAAATCGGCAAATCGGCACTTTGATAATTTTGAGGCAAAAAATCGGCAAATATGGCAGCCCTGCTTCTATGAACTTTAGACTTTTAAAATATCAGAATCTAAAACTTTTTCTGTATGAAAAATATTTCACAATCTGAAACTTTTCATGAAGGAAAAATTTCTATGAATTTGAGACTTTTAAAAAAGGATAAAATTTCTTCTATAGAAAAAGTCTCAGATGTATACGAAAAATCTGTTAGATTCTAAGAATTTTTCTGTAAGAAATTGTGAAATTTTCTTTAAAAACAAATGAAAAAAAAATTTTGCTCCATTTTCGTATAAGCGAAAAAAAAGGTTGGTAAAAAAAAATCCGGGTTTTTTTTATTTTTTGTCAAAAAATATGTTCGTACTTGTTTAAATACAACTCGGTGTTCAATTATGTTCACATATGTCAACCAGCAGCCGAATTAAAGCATTTTGTATTTTTAGGTTATGTTGAATGTACCATTTTTTAGGTGTCCTTACATTTTCGTTCATAACTTTTGAACCGCTGAACAGATATCGCTCAAATGCAATACCAAACTGCTCGGGAGAACTTCCAATAAATATGTCAAATTTCAGTAATCTCCGTGTAATATTTTGGCCGTGATCAGCATTTCGACAGACGGACATCGCTAGAATCGCTTTATGGGATCCCAGACCGATATTTCGATAAGTTACAAACGGAATGACAAACTTATGTATACCCTCTATCACTAATTGTAAGTAGAGGTAATAAAAAAAGTGGAAGGTTCTGAAGAGAATTGGTTTTTGCTGCATTTTTCTGGCCTAAATATTAGGATTTTGATTTATTCGTTCCATAATTTTATAAAAAAATAATTATCAAATGATTTTTTTTACCTTTATCTACCTTAAGAATACATTTCAAATTTTGAAAGGATTAAACTAAAAAGCAACAATCTAAAATTTAAATGTTTCTCCTGTACACAAGATACACCCTAAAATTAAGGGATGGAAAAAAATTAATTTAAAACGTTAAAAAATTTCTTCAAGAAACCTAAAAATCAAAAGAAAAGGTCACTGATTAAAAAAAAAAACTAGTTGCTCTAAAAAACCACAAAATAAAAATGTCAAATTGGATTATTTATGTGTTAAATGGCCTAAAAAAGGTATAATTATCGGTTAGAGAAATTAAAGACAAACAGCAACGAAAATGAACATAAAAATAATAGAGGTATTCACATTAGCAATTTTTACGATTTCAAAGTAGGAAATGCAAAATTTTTTTACAACAATCACAAAATAATTGGCTGAATTACAACCTGCATGAAATTTGACCGGCTCTTGATACCGTGTGACAGATCACAGAATTCCTTACATGTGGCCTATCATAGACCAAACACCTTTCAAATAATAAAAAACATGTCACCTTCGAGAAGAAATGTGTCTAGACTTGATACATCACTTGTGACGTATCACTGCAGCTGTCTTTAGAACACAACTCGGTTCGGTTTTTGCTTTCAAAACTTGAAAAATTTTCAAAACCTTTTTTGAAAAAGCATTTTTAATGCAAATTTTTAGCGCAAAACTCAAAAAAAAAAAATTTTTCTTTGTCCGGGACTAAGAAGCTTTAAAAAAAAATACTTCGGGACTTAGAAAACTTTGATATGTCCCATTGTTTCCGGTCAGAAAATAAGTATTTTTGAGACAGTTAAGTGATAAGTCCTAGTTTCATCTGTCACGTGATTATCATTTCAAGACCTTTTAGTGGTATGCCCTGTTTTCACTAGTTGCCGGATAGGTGATTGCAGTTCCACCGAAACATCCTTTTTCCTGTAGGGGCCATTAACGGGAAAAACCCCTATAAAAAATGACACTCTTTTAAAGTAAAAATGGAAATATCTAAATTAAAATTAGAAGGGTACCGGATTTGGGGACCACCAACGGCCACTTTTCTTAAAAATTCCTCGAGTTCTTCCATTAAGTGCAATTTTTTGAATAATTTACTTTTGCAATTGTTTTAGTAAATATTGAAAATCACACTTTGTACTGATAAACAATTCCAATGTGAATATCACTACTATTTTCAAAAAACCAAAATTAAGGTTAGAAAAAAAAAAAACAAAAATCTTTTAGAAAAAGATAAAAGAGTTTTGAAATTTTACCTGGGAAAAATAACAATTTTGTAAAAGGAAATCTATTAAATAAATCTAATAAGATTTGTATAACTTAAGGAATTTTAAATAAAATATGATAAATTCTAACTCAAATTAACGAGAAACGTGCATTAAAATTTTAATTTTATTTTGTTCATTCAAAAGACTAGTGTAAAAAACCAACATGGCTGTTTTTTTGTAAATGTCTGGTTGGTATTTTGGTTGAAGGCCTGTTAAAATTATCAACCAACAAAAAAAGCTTTATTCAGCTTTATTCTGCTGAATGTTTGCTGAATATATTTTGTATGTATAATTTAAGTTTGTTGGTGGTAGTAGTAACAGAGTGATATTTTAAGTTAAAGAGTTTAATTTTTTATTATTGAAACCATATAAAATCCCATATTTGCACAAGTTTTACACAAAAAAAAAATATAATACAATGAAAAATAATCACGTATACAGAAGAAAAATTTGTTAAAATGAGAAAGTGAGAAAACATAAGGTGAGCAAGAGAAAAAAAAGAGGAGATGAGAACTAATAACAGTAGTGATGACCATGTAGTGGTTTTCGCACGATTTGCAGCGCTTTTTTATGTTTAAAAAGACCTGAGAAATATAACTAACATATGGGTGGTATAAGTATCGAAGAATCTGGCACTCTGTTGGAATAAGCACGTTTTTAAGTGTCGAAAGAAGCATTCAAGGGTCTTGGTTTTTTCAACCGGTGTTAGAAGTACTTCACCTTATCTGATCTCGTTACTATTTATAACACCTACATCCAACAGAAGATGGAATACAACTCCTATATTTGGGCAGGGGCTTCAAAGTCAATTTTGAAGCTGTTGGACCGTGTGCAAGGGGGGCGTTGGTGCTTATCAATGACAATAACGTATCCAACTCTATTGACTCATTGGAGCATCTTCGGAATGTGGGTTGTGTGACTCTGTTTAATCGATATTACCATGGAAAGTATTCTGCCGAGATAAGTAAACTTATCACTAGAGCCCGAGTTTTTGTTCGCAACACTCGGTTGTCTAGTAGATTACATCGGTTTGTTGTCGATTGTTCCAGTTGATCGCACAGCGCATTACACAGAAGTTTGGTTTATGAGTCGAACTAGCCATATGTGGAATAATCTCATCGCAGAGGTCTGCCCAGCTTCTTTTAATGTAGATAAATTCAAGTTAAATATCCACAAATACTGCTCCCGCTTTCCTCCTCCTCATAACCAATTTCCATATTAAAAGCACAATGCACTGCATTAATAGGGGCACCCATCTGTTTCGCCTAATTGGGAAACAGCTTGACATTACTTTAAATGTTGATCTTTACTGAAATAACACAGAATTAACCACATTTCGAATGCAGCATCCGAGTTTCAGAAATGAAGTTAAACTTTATCTACATTCCAAAAACTCGGAATAAGAAGGCCATTGTCACTACTGTACCCTTGAATTTTGCTAAAACTTTTTTAATGAGTAAAATAAGTCGAGAGACGTTATTAAAAGACACCAAAGAAGCTTCAATAAGATATTGCCGTCTCACACACACGAGCGGATCCAGAAAATATATATTTTTTATATTTGTATAAAATGGTCGTATGATTATCCCCATATATTTATAAATAGATCCGCGGCTGGTCAAACACAACCACTTCACCTACACAAAATGATGACTATAACGACTTCTGCGTTCCAAAAGCTCTTAAACAACTCCTTTAGAGCCACCACGAATATATGCTCTGGAGAAGCATATATTCGTAGCTGAAATTATTTTATAAATTTAAAAACGTATCTGTGTTTGTCGGTCGCTAGTATTGGTTATTTCTCCACGAGTAACGGTGTCTAACCATACTCAAACACGCCCACGTGTTAAGGAAGCGTCGTTTCACTCTTTCATTGTAAGGGTTAAACCCCACAAATCAAAACCCCACAAAGGTGGCATATAGACTTCGTGTCTCCGGTCACCTTTTTATCAGTCCAGGAAGAAGAAGAAGATCTGTCAAACCTTTTTTAATTACATGAGCTCAAATAAATGTATAAGGTTTTTAAACTTTTTAAACTGTTTTGATCTCAGAAAATGGTGGCTTATTACCTGTTCTTCTGGAAAATTCCGCCTTAAACTGTTTTGATCTCAGAAAATGGTTGCTTATTACCTGTACTTGTGGAAAGTTCAGTCTCATCCCAGATGGAAAATGTGTCTGTGAGAAAATTTACAATGTGATTCCTTGAGAAAAGGACCCTCAGGTTCTGACAAATCATAGGAAATTTTTAACGACATGTGCAAACACTTTCCTCAATGAATGTTTGGAATTTTTACAGTTCTCCCAAAGGCATCATGTCAGTAGAAAGCATGCTTGCCCAGAACTAAAGATTAGACTGGAGAACATGACAGCACTAGTCAGTAAAAAAAGTTTCAAGGACAATGCCAACTGGAATAGTTTGTGCCAAGTCGTGAAGTATTGGAATAGTAAACCGGTTCTTTGTTCAAATCTTAATGGGACTTAGACAGATGAAAATTAATTTCTTAGTCACACAGATAGTTTATAAAGAATATTGGAATCTATCAAATTTTAGCGGAAATTCATAGATCTTTTGTATTTCAATTGTCCCTCAGACGCCTTAAGGGAAATGCCATTGGAAAGTCAGCAGGCTCCAACAACTACTGATCATGGTTAAGCTCTGTTTACATCATTTAACTGAGTATTAAGACTTGGTGTGTTATTAGATTTTGTTGACATTATGATTGTTTGATTTTATGATATAAAAATGGCTGTGTGTTATTTGATCAGCGATGTTTTTCATACAAACAGCTGTTTTTAAAAATGTCTGTTTGATTTAGTTTATGATTTTTGGCAGTATTAAGACTTTGTTAATATTTTATACTTGCATAAATTCGAAAAACTTGTTGGGATGAACTTGTTTAGGGATATTTTTGAAAAATAATATGACCTATCCTCCGTTTGATTTAGGTAACTCACATACAAAATGTATGGACCAAGAATATTTTTGCCTTATGCGATGTAATTTGATACTGGTAAGAAATTTATTAATACAGGAATAAAACTTGTCAAAACACTCCCAAATTCTTCTAGATATGAATAAAAGACAATTAAGAATGGTAATAAATCTGATAACTGGTCATTACAAGTTAGGAAAACATATGTTAAGAATAGGTAGATTGAATGATGACACTTGTAGATGGTGTGGGGAAGCTGTCGAAGACAGCTATCACTTCTTATGTGAATGCCGTGCATCGTATTTTAAAAGATTTAAACTTGTTGCCTCTTATTTTTTTCTAAATTTCTTGGAAATTCGATGCGAGAATCGTTGGACCTTACTGGCATTTATAAAGGCGTCAAAATGGAATGCATAACTAGAAACAATGCGAGTGAAAAAACTGAAGAAACATTAAAGGAATCATAATGGGCCACATTAAGGCCGCTATGGTTTTGTGTAAACCGCTATCATCCTTCACAAACTTAACCTAACATTACTAACTTCTACGATAACCCAGCTCACAAATGGGACTGGTGAAAAAATAGCCCTTTCTCCACTGTTTCAAAGGTGGTGTCAGTTCTACAAGGAGGAATCTATTTATATCAGTACCGATTTGATACATTTATTAGCCTACCAAGGAGCATAAGACATACTCTTAACAACTTTCAGCCACATATCTCCGTTAGATTTTTCTCAATCGTGCTTGGAACACTTGTGTGGGGATAATTTACCCCCTAATTTTCAAAACGCAACGCGCGGCGTTGTCAAATTTTCTGTGTAAATTGTTATTGTTAGAACAATAAGTTGTATTGAAATTTTGACAACGCGGCGCATTACGTTTTACAAAATTAGGGCAACAATTTTATTTTGTGTAATGCGGCACTCTTAATGTACGAAAAAATAGCATGTAAAAATTATTTGTACATAATTATTTGTGCTCTGTGAATATTTCACCACATACATTTGAATATTTTTTTATTTTTTATGGCAAACGGTAAAATTGTTTTATTTCCCATAAGCAGTGAAATAGTTGGCATCACTGATTAACAGTCATGCGCGCTAATGTTAACAGTATATTTTTGTATACATACCGCACAATTTTTACAGAATACTGTAAGGGAATGTTTAATTTAACATGAAACGTCACTTTTTGTTTTGAATTGTATCTTACCTCTATCTCTCTCTCTACACACCTCTCCGAAACCCTCCTCACCAAAATACACATTCTTTCATACAACATTTTATCATATACAACACTGTAATTATACATAAAAATATACAGAGTTGTTTTGAAATGTCTAACCATGATTACCTTCTCTTTCTAGTGTTTGATGGGGTATTGTTTACTTGTTTCAAGTGGGGGACAGGGAAAAGAATAAATTATTTTTAAATGGCGCGCGCGTTCGCTAACGAAAAGCGAACACATGTTTTTGGCATCGTCACTGTTCGTGGTTATGATGATGATGGTGGCATGCAAAGCATTGTAGGGCTTTAGAGACGTTAATCAGCTGTTTTTTGAAAAGACGTAAAGTAATAGCAGAGTTGCTATCACACACTTTGCTCCCCACCACCGCACACCCATCACAACATACCAGTAGTATTTTGTTTTGTGTGTACAATTTCCAACACCACCTCTCTCACCACTTTTCACCATTCTGTATAACACTATCCACCATATGATTTTAAGTTTTTCTGTGTTGTTTTTATTTGTTATTATATATTTTTTTTTATATTTTTTTAACACTCACATTATAATTTAATCGTATTGTTTTTACCATAAAAATTCTTCTCTTTATCATCTTTAATTTCTTGTTGGTGTTTTTTCTGTTTTTTTTTTTTGTACAAATTTGTTTGTTTGTTTTGATTTCCTCATCCCAACAAATACAACAACGACAACCATAACATCGACACCAACAGTTAAATGAAATGAGGTTGAGGCAACCATAAAAATCACTAAATATAATTTCCAATACATTTTTCATTTTGTTGGTACATATTTTTTTTTGTTTGTTATTAATGCGAAACATTGATAATTGCCCTTTTTCTGTCTGCCATAATATGATTGTCTGACATTAACACTAATTTCGGATGTTTGTCATTCTCTTTTCCCCCCTTAAGGGAATTTCTGTAAACACTTGTTCGTTCATTCGTTCGTTTCATTAATAAAGTTGGCTTCATTGGCTTCATTTCAATTTCTTTTCTCGCTGTACAATGTTAAAATGAAGAGGAGGTTTGTTATTGATAATTGATAATTAGGTTTGATTAATGATGATACAGTCTGTTTGTGTTAAGACTGTGAATTGGATTTAAAATCAATTTGAGAAAGTAGGATTACATTTTAATCAGTGTTGCCAGATTAATGAAATTTTTTACCATACACAGAAAAAATTTTTTGTGTGTATACGAAAATTTCACAGACTACATAGACACGACATTAGGATTTTTAAAAAAAAAAAAAAGTACCAATATGTAAACTAATTTAAAAAAAAATTTGTCGGGGCTGTTCCGGATGGGCGCGGAGGGGCCGCCGGGGATGTTGGGGGACACCTTTCCCTTCGCGACAAGTGTTTACAACTACATTTTTTATGCTTTTTGCACTGAAGTACTTAGTACAATTTAATCATTATTTAACTTATATTTTTATATTACGCTATTAAAAGAGGGCGGACAAAAAAAGAGGACCCCTGGGTCCAAGCGCAGAACTTCGAACTTCTTCTGACATAAAATTGTTTCATTTGTTTAACCAACATGCAATAAAACGTGTTAAAAAATGGGGTTATTAAGAGGTGGGTTAAGTTCCTTAAGGGGGGAAATTTGTTCCCTAGGGCCGAATTTGCCCAGTTACGAACTAAACCGGCCTATGACCATAACACATATTTGTTCGTAATTTCAGGAGTCTAGCTTTTTAACTGCATCGTGTTTTATAAATACGGGCATTTATAGAATGACAATAATATACAATACAGTGAGCGGCAAAAGAAAGTGTACAAGTCTAAAGTAGATTTAATTCGTTAACAACAAATTTAGCAATAAAAGCGCTTATTATTAACAATCGAGTATTATTATAAAAAGTTATTGTTGGTTACACAGTGCAACAACCAAAATCGGAATGGGATGAAACCAAAAGCAAAAGAAAGTTGACATATTCCATAACGAACCCCTCAACCCTTTTTTCAGTTCAGCGCATTTGAAGTTGGTGAACTTTTATTATAACTTTAATAATAATTGCTTGAAAACTGTATAAGTGGCGAATGCGTAATTTTGTAATTGCCTTTAAATAATAACACTACTAAACATCGAAAATGCGGCTGGAACGAGACCTTATACACTTGATTAGAATAGTTCTGGTGGTCAAAAATCCGGTCTCTAAAATTTTTCATCACATCAGGTTTTTAGAAAATTGAGGCCAAAGTTCGAAAAATTTCGATTTAAAGCTTAAACATTACTCTTTAAGATGCAGAACTCATTTGGTCAGTCGCCTTAACTACTTGGGCACCAATTGTCTTTCAAACATGTGTTAAAAAAAAAAAGTTTTTGGGGAAAAAGACCTTATAAAAAACACTTGGTGCTCCAACGGTTAAAGTGACTGATCAAATGAGTTATACATCTTAAAGAACATTTTTTTTAACTTTACCCTTGACTAATTTTTAAGTCGTCAGCACATCGGGTTCATCCGTTATGAGTTGTCAAATATGTCCGAAAACGCGATTTTTTTAGGTCTCAAATTTCTCAAAAACCTGATGTAATGTAAAAGTTTGGAGATCGTATTTGTGACCAGGAGAATAATTGTGCTCATGTGTATAAGGTGGCGTTCCATTCGCATAAAGTTTTTTTTCTTTCATATGAATTGTAGTGGCAAAAAATGTTTTTTGGGAATAAGACATCACATTGAGCGGCAAATCGTGCCCTAAGGGTTAAGGCAACTGATCAACTGAGTTCAGCGTTCTTAAGAGCACTGTTTAACTTTACCCTTGACTTGTTTTTAAGGCGCTATCACATCGGGTTTATCCGCTATGAGTTGTCAAAATTGCTTAAATCGGCGATTTTTATGAACTTTGACCTCAATTTTCTCAAAAACCTGATCTGATGGAAAAAATTGGAGAGTTGTGATCACTAGAACAATTGCAATTAACTACGTAAGATCGCGTTGCAGTCGCATCAAGTTTTTTTTTTCAAAATGTTCAGTAGTGTAATAATAAGACCGTCCGACAGCCAATATTAAACATGAACATGATATATGTACGTCTGAGAGTAGAAATAAAATCGAGTAAAACAGCATTTACAGTTTTCCATTTTGTGATCCTGTTTCCTTTAAAAGGACTTCAAAATTTTAAAGGATACATTTTCTAAAATATTTTTGAAATATTTGTACTTGCCTTAGAATGACGCTGTTGACGGCAAATGAAAGAGGAGTATCTCCCCTAATTTTTCCATATTTTGTTGAAAATTTTGAATGATATGGAAGGCTACATTTTTGAAAGGACGTAACTTACTTCCTTTTTCCTTATATGTGAAAATTATAAAATAGAAAAATTTGGGCAGATCCTCCTCTTTCTTTTGCTATCAATAGTGGCATCCTAGGACAAGTACAAATATTAAAAAAATATTTTATAAAATTTAATCCTCTAAATCTTTAAAGTCCTTTTAAAAGGAAACAGGATCACGAAATGAAAAACTGTAAATGTAGTTTTACTACGTTTAGTCTCTAGTTTTAAACGTATATTATCCAGATGGTGTTCAACGACTTTTTTTAATATTTGTTGAACGGTGTAATAATTAGTTCTATTATTGTCAACTTTGCGGTAAACGAATTACATCTACTGTGATGTTGAGCGTAGACTTTTAGCGGCCACTGTAAACCCTCCAAAATGTAAAAAATAAATAAAAATGCCAGGCCCATTTTTTTGTGGGGGAGGGTCAAAGAAATGCGTTGGGGCACTTTCCTTTCGCGATAAATGTTGGCAACTTAATTAAATATGATTTATGCACTTAAGTAATACATACAATTTTTTCATTATTAATCTTTTATATATCCACGCAGACAAAAGTGGCGCCCACAGTGGGGCAAAGTTGACATTCTTTTGTCCAATTTTACCTACAGGTCGCAATTCTAAACCGATACATGCAAAGTTTGAAAATTGCTTAGAGATTTGGATCCAGTACAATTGTATTTCACTTTTGAATATGGCCAGCACTGCATTAACTTACCAAATTTTAAAATAATTGAACATTTGTTTTTATACTTTTGAAACTTACCTGAAATGAAAAGAAATATTTATGGTTAATAAAAATTTATCGTTAAAATTTCAAATTATAAAATTACAAATTATAAAATGCTCGATATTTTGAACATCACTGTTAGTTTATTAAATTTTAAATTAAATATTTAATAGGTTAAAAACTTTCGTTTTCCAGAGGTTGCTTTGTTGAAACTTTGAAAAATATAAACTTAAAAATATTTTTAAAAAATTTTCGAAAAAGGTCTTTCAAAAATTTAAATTTCCATTTCGACCCTCGTAGCTCATTCAATATTTACTCAATCTGACGCCATTAAGCTTAAATTAAAGCTTGATAAATTACCACAAAAATACTTTGGTAATAATTTGGATTATTATTTTTAAAAATAATCCATATTTTGTCGCCCACTCTAGTTTTATATATAATTATATCAAATTATATATAATCTTTTTAACACGGGTATGAATTCAAAACTCAAGTCTAAGGATAGTTTTTTTTTTTTTAACAATAGTATTATTATCTAACAATTTGTTAATGCTATTTGCGACAAAAAAATTAAATGAATTGAAAATTAATTTAATTCTTTTTAATCTTTTATAGATATTTTTTTTGCACAAACCATAACAATAGAATTCATCAACAAAAAGTTATAAAAAATTAAATTCCTCTAACAAAAAAATAATAAAAAAATCTCATTGATATTTTTTTTCTGTTCAAATTTGTCTTTCGTTTTACGATAAATTTATTTTTGGAATCTACAGTTAATTAATTTGTTTTGATATTTTTTTTTTTTAATTTTATTATGCGAATTGAATGGTTGGTCGGTCGCTTTTTGTTGGGTTTATTATATGGCTAAATTGAATTGTGTGTTGTGGTGTTTTTTTTTTGTTCAAAACAAATGTTTATAATAAAAGTGCGTGTCCTCAATTTGATATTTTTATAGCATTTTTTTTTAATACCCTCCACTTTAGTGATAAAGAGTTAAAATAAGTTTGTTATATCGTTTGTAACATCTCGAAATATAAAATCAATTTTCGATCGATTTCGAGTTTATCTACCGATGTCTGACTTTATGTCTGTCTGTTAAAATCACGCTAACTTTCGAATGACAACTCTGAGGCTTCTAAAGCTTGGCCTATATATTTCTAAGTTTCCTGTTCAGGTTGGTATTGAATTTGAACAAAATCGGTTCAGTGGTTCAAAAGTTATGAGCAAAACTGTTAATTTCAGATTGGTATCAACTTGAATTCACGTGTTGAAAAATACAATAAACATGCTTTGAAAGACATTGTTAAGCCACAGAAATATTTGACAAAGTATTTTTGTCACTCAAAAAAATTTTTACTTAAAAAAAATACACTCAAAAAAATTTTACACTCGAAAAAATGTTACATTCAAAAAAATTTTAATTAAAAAAATTTTTTTATAAGGTTAAAAAAATTCCATTAATTAAAAAAGGTTAATTGTGAGGTCGGCATTGCCGATTTTTATTTTTCTACTTGTTTTTAACTTAATTTTTTTTTTCGCCATTTTATGCGAAATGTTTGTTGTTTAATTTTATTTGTTAAGTGTACAAATAAATTGTTATTGCTAATTTAGCTTTTATTAAAAAAAAAAAATAATATTTTTGTTTAATTTTTTGATTGTGTTGTTCTTTTTATATATTTTTGTATGTTTACACGCAATTTATTTTAAATTTTTTTTATATTTTTTAAGATGATTAAGGTGTTGTTTAGTGATTTTCCCGTGTTTTTTTTTGGCCAATGGACAGACGGACAGACGTTCAATACTTTGTGTAATATGTTTTACAAAACAAAACAACACTACAATATTCGTGATAAAAATAATAATGATTATACTAATTTGGCATAAAATGGTATACAAAGTATTATATTGAAATATTTATTGTTAAATTATGCTTAATACAATTTTGTTTTTTGCACATAAACAACAATGAAAAATATAAAAAACTATAAAAATATAAAAACGTTATTAATTAAACAATAAAACACCGAAATTTCTTCATGCGTAATATACACTGAAAGTATTGAAAACTAATTTTAATCACCGAAAACGCGGTTTCAATCAATTTTTTGGTTGAAGCTCCTACGATCAAGACAATTTTTATACCTATCACTAAAATAATAACAATAGTTTACAGAGATTTTGATCCACAAGTAAAATCTTTCAAGTAAAATCTTGCGCTAAATCCGAAAAAGAAGTCCGTGGTTTCGAAATAGGGTTTCTATTCGAGAAAAAATTCCCGGGAAAATTTTTTCTCTAAATCCCGGGATTTTTTCATCGGGAAATTTCGGGAATTTGTCAATAACTTTTTTAAAAATAGTTTATCAAATTACCCATTTTTAGTACAATATGATTTATTGAAAAAAATTAAAACTTTGATTAAATTTAGCCTAAAATTTCTCAAAAGTTGAATTTTTTAAAGATTTGAAGACTGATATTGTGGCACGGATGTCTTGAAATGGTTATTTAAGTAATTCGAAAGTTTTTCAAAATGTATCTTTAAAATAAAGTCCTGATTATTCGAATTTACAAAAAAGCTTTTACAAACACAACAATTTAAAGAATCATAAATTTATGAATAAAAAACATTCTGTATGTAGTGAAAATACGCCAAGGCAAATACGACAATCCTGATAAGTCCAATACTTCTACAAAAATTAGATTTTTGTTAATTTTCTACGTTTAAAAATGAAGTAAAAAAACTGTTTTACAAAAGAAGACATCTGTTTTAAATTGAAAAATGCATTCATATTTTTAAAAATAATATTTTTTATATGATAAGACTCAGTATTTGTTTTAATCAAAAAATTCCCGGGAATTCCCGGGAATACAATTTTTTTAAAACGCTTTCCCGGGAATTGAAAAAGTCCGGGAATTTAGAAACCCTATTTCGAAAGTAGAACAGTTTCGAGATATTGCTAATTTTTCAAAATATCAACTTTTGTGGTTTTACTAAAATTAAAATATCTCCGGATTAAATCGGTGAATTAATCGATATATCAAAAACGTTGCTTCAATTTTACCGAAGTATTGAAAAAAAAGTAAATTCAATTGCAAATTTCAGAAAGCCAAAAAATTTTTATACCCTCCACTCTAGTGAGAGGGTATATATAAGTTTGTCATTCCGTGTGTAACACCTCGAAATATTGGTCTAAGACCCCATAAAGTATATATATTCATGATCCTCGTTCGATTCTAAGACGATCGACTTTATTTCAATAGTCAACTTTATTTCAATTTAAACCAAATTTAGAAAAAAAAAATTCTATTGTAAACTTTACTCATGTCAGTTAAAAATTTAAAAAATTTTATTTCGGTATTTAAAGTTCAAGTCTTATTTATTACGAAGAATATAAGAGGTTTTTTTGACAAAATCTGTCAAAAATTGTAAAAATTGCATGCATTCTAACAAAACATGTAAAAATTCGGTTTTATACTAAGGCAGTTGTGACGAATGTTAAAACATAACTGCTCAGTCAGAAAAATACAATCGCAAAAGCGTTGTGAAAGCGTTGTGAACGGTTGTACGAGCGTTCTGTATACCAACTTCAAAGCGCCTTCAGATGATCCGAATGATAACATCGATCTACGCTAGGTTTAAAGCGTTTTAAAAGCTATGTAAAAAAGTGCTTTGAAAACGTTTTTTTTAAAGTCATCAAAGCGCTTTAACCCATTCCTGCCTAATGGGTATTTAAATACCCAAAAAAGTGTTGATACTTAAAAAAATTTTGCGCGGGCTAGATGGAAGATATCGGGCTAATTCTTTTTTCATAAAAAAGAGAAAAGATTGGGCAAAATGTGAACGTTTAACAAGATTTTGTTTTGTTTAACTTTTGCTTTTCACTGACAAAAATCGAAGATTTTTCTTAATCGAAAATACTCAGGAAAAGTGCACCTAAAACGCGATGCGGGGGGGTAAGGACAATTTTGGTTTTCACGAAAATTTATTGGAGTTATTTTGACACCCAATAGAAACTTTTTAGACCCCTTTCAGCTCAAACAAAAAATAAAAGTAAAAAATTACACGGCCTAATACCCATGTCATATCTCAGGTCGGAGCTGAGGTAAATTTTTTTTTATTTTTTCTAGCAGCTTCTGTGGTCTTCCAGGTACACATGTCAAAATTTCATCAAAATCGTACGAGCCGATCTATGGGCAGGCAGTAATGGGTTAAAAACCCAAAGTAAAGAATTTCTGTTTTAGTTCGGGTATAATAATTAGTTTGATACAAAGTGAAATCCAAAAAAAAAAAATTTTGTACTCCAAAAATTTTTCCAAAAAATTTTCGAAACTTAGAAAATTAAAAAAAAATAAAAAAACATTTTTGATAATTTTATTTTACTTAAAAAAAAAAGTTATTCAAAAATAGTTTCGGAGCTTAGAAATTAAAAAAAAAAAACCTAAAGAACTCTTATAACGCTTTTCGAATACGCTCGCAAAGCCTTACAAAAAAACGCTTTGAGATTGCTTTTTTTTTGTTATAGAGCTTTCAGAACACTTTTCAGAAACGCTCGCAAAGCGTTTGAAAATAGCGTTTTGAAAACGTTTTTATACCCTTCAACTACAGTATGGGGGTATACTCACTTTGTCATTCCGTGTGTAACGCATCAAAATATCGGTCTAGGACCCCTTAAAGTATATATATTTATGATCAGTGATCGATTCTAAGACATTCTAGCGATGTCCGTCCGTCCGTCCGTCCGTCCGTCTGTCCGTCTGTAGTTAACACGATGCAGTCCAAAATAAAAGAGCTAGACTCCCGACATTTGGCACGAATATGTCTTATGTTCATAGGCAGGTTAAGTTCGGAAATGAGCAAAATCGGACCAGGGGGAAGAAGTTCCCCCTTGAAGAACTAAACCAACCTCTGAAAAATACCATATTTTTACATGATTTTTTGTGTTTTTGTTTAACAAATGCAACATTTGTATGCCACAAAAAGTTCAAAGTCCTGCATTTGGACCCAGAGAATTAGAAAATGTCGTTTTTCGGCCCGCCCCCTTTTATGGGCGTGGAATAAAACATTTTTTTTAAAATAATGATAATCTTGTATTTCTTTAGTGCAAAAAGCATAAGAATTAATTTTTAAACACAAATTCGAGGGAAAATTTGCCCCCCCCCTCAATTACTACAAGCGAACCCCTGACCCCCCCCCAGAAAAAAGTAAAACGCCCCTGCATTTTTTTTTTTTTTTTTTTTGCATGTTGGAGGGTATACAAGATTCGGCACAGCCGAATTTAACACTCTTACTTGTTTTTTGTTACAGTGCTTTCAGAACGCTTTTTTTTTTTTAGAACCGTCGCCAATTTCTGCTTGGGTGTATTTGTACGCACAAAACAAAATTTCCTTTTAAAAAAAGTTTTTTGCAATAATCTTTTTGAAATTGTGGAGGGTATCACTACATTTGGCAGGGCCGAATTTAATTTTTTTACTTGTTTTTAAATAACATATTTTCCACGAAAAATTTTGTTTGCAAATTGTCTTTTTTACATTGTGAAGTGGATCAATACATTTGCCAAGGCCGAAGTTAACTTTTTTGTTCTTTTTGCTCATCTGGGTCCAAATTAGAGATGGGCCCGTGAGTGAATTTGGACTCAAGCACGCTCACGAAATAAAAATATTGCTCACGCACGAAATTATTGTTTCTGCTCACGCACGCTCACTTGAGTAACTAAAATTTTTCTCATGTTCACGAAAAAATCACGCTCAAGGAGACTCACGAAATTAAAATTAAAACATTTTTATTAACCTTTTTCGATTTCTTGCACAAAAAGTATTGATTTTCCTTAAAACAATAATAAAAATTTATTTAAATCACAATTTTGTAGAAATTACCCTATGAATTCAATATAATAACGATATTTTTTTACTGGTTTTCTGTCTCAAACAGCACAAAACAATCACGCAAACACACGGAACAAAAATTTCTCACGCACGAAACTATTTTTTCTAATCACGCGCACTCACGATAACGTGAGTAAAAATAAATTTCACTCACGATCACGCGTGAATCACGAAAAATTCATGTCACGCGTGCATCTCTAGTCCAAATGAATGACCATGAACTTTTTCTGACATAAAAAGGTGCAATTGTTCAACAAAAATACAAAAAAATGAAAAAGTGTCTTTAGTGTCAGAGTTGGTTAAGTTCTTTAAAGGGGTCATTTTTCTCCGTTGTCCAATTTTGCCCATTCGAGAACTTAACCAGCCTCTGACCATTAAACACATTTGTGTCAAACTTCAGGCTTCTAGCTAATTTATTTTGCACTCCATCGTGTCCTGCACAGACGGGCGAACACACGGGCATTCACAGAATGCCTTAGAAAGAATCACTAATGGTCCTAGACCGATATTTCGAATGACAAAGTGAGTATACCCCCTAGTGTAGTTGGATAAAAAAAACCACACAGAGAAAAATATGGAGGAAACAAATTTGTGTAATCACTTGTTTAAATTTAATTTACGCAATTAAAAATTTGCTTAAAAATTTTAAAAACAATTTAAGTAAACCCGAGTAAAAATAATTTAATATGATCTTATATACTTTTATATAGTCATATTATTTCATATATGATCATGTGTGACACTATGTATTGCAAGATAAATTTATATAATAAATTTTGATGTGGGATATTTTTAAGATATCGCCATACATAACTATATGTTGTAACATCTGGTCCCATGCATCATTCCAAATTTCTAAGTGTTTTATATACAATTTTATATGCCTCCATTATTTTTTAATTTTTCTAAGTTTATTCGAAGAACATATTTTTGTCGCAAATATTTGCATCGTGTTTTATATAAAATTTCATATGACTTCATATTTTTTTATTTTTTTAAGATTTTTCCAAGCACCACTTTTTTATTACGAATATTTTCTAAGTTTTTTAAATAAAATTTTATATGACTCCATCTTTTAAATCTAAGTTTTTTTTCAAGGAACATTTTTTTTATCGCTAATATTTTCTAAGTGTTTTATATAAAATTTTATATGACTCCATTTTTGTAAATTTTTTTAAGTTTTTCCAAAGACAAATTTTTTTGAAAATATTTTCTAAGTGTTTTATATAAAATTTAACATGACTCCATTTTTTTAAATTTTTCTAAGTTTTTTAAGAACAACTTATTTTTATTATTTTAATTTTTCAACTTTTTATTAAAAACTAAAAAAAACATCCGATTTATAAAATTGTATAAATTTTAATATAATAAGATATAATTTTATATCATTGGATTAGACCAAAACTCGTATCAAAGTCGATATAAAGTTATATAAACTGATATTATTAGATATTATTCGATCAAATCTTATGAAACCATTTTTCTTATAAGATTATGTATATCAAAATAGACACGAACCCATATTAAATTATATATTGTGTCATATCAATTTTTTTACTCGGGAATAATTTAATAAAAATTTAATATTTTTTTTATTTTTTTTTAAAACTCATAGTTTTTTGAATTCTCGTTTAGTTTATAGTTTTTTGTATATATATATATTTTATATTTTTTTATTTTTTTGTATATATATATGTGACAGTTTGTAAATGTCTTTATAAAATTTTTCTATGTTTTTAAGACATAAATATATGTTTGGTAAAGTTTGAAAAAAAGTTTTTTTTTTTGTAAAAAAATTTAAAACTTTTTAAAACTTAAAAAAAAAAAATAAATAGATAAGCTTTGAGTAATTTTTTAATTGTGTCAATTAAAAATGTACTCAAATTTTTTTCAAACATTTAAAAAATTTTTATTAAAAATTTACTTAATACTATTAAATCGTTTACTGGTCCAAAATTGAGTAATTTTTTACTCAATAGTATTAAAAATTTACTCAAATATTTTTTTATTATTTTCTGTGCAGAAGGTTCTTTATAATTCTACAATTTGTTATTTTTTCATTGTCCTTAAGAACAATTGCCAAAAATTCGTTGGAATTTTTTGGCAATGTTGTCCTTTACAGATGAAATAAACAATGCTTAACTTTTGTTTTTTGTTTTTTTGGTAAGAAAAATATTTTTGCCAACAAAAATATATAAATGTTGTGTAATCACTATTATTAAATTTTTTTTGTTGTTCATTTCCCTCTGACCACATTAAAAACCCAACAATGATGTTGAACTTTCAACCGCCATTAAAATAACCAACTGTAAACATGACATTTAACATTATTTTACAAAAAAAGTACAGTTTGGAGAGGGAAAAATTTTTTGTTATTATAATTTTTTTTTTTCGGTGAAAAAATAACAAATGTTTACAAGTTATAGTGACAGCTTTTTCCAACAATCATGTTTAATCATGATTATAGTAATGTTGGCATTATTTTTTTCATGTTGGCCATTTAAAAAATTTATTATACGAACCTACTACTTTGAAATCAAATCCACCTTAAAACATAAAAAAACTCAAACATTTTATAAATGAAAATATTATGAAATCTTAATGTTTAAATCTATGGTGCTTAGTTTAAGTATTACTTTTATTTGTGGTTGAGACACGAGTTTCAGAGTTGTAAAGATTGATATAGTCGATTGGTATTCGAGTAATCGATTGATAATCTTTTACAATTAAAATTTTTAATAAATGTTTAAAAATTCAAGAAAATATAAATTGTATTTCAGAAAAATTTTACGTCTATATATAATTTTATGTAATTATATATAATTTTATAAAATTTTATCAAATTATATATAATTATACAAAAAACTTTTTTGCTCGAAAATCTATAAAAAAAATAAAAAAAAAAAAAAAAAAATTTTTAAAATTTAAAATAGTTTTTGAAACAAATAAATTCCAATTTGTGTTTTTGATAATTTATGCTAAAATATGCAAAAGAAAATGCACTTAAAAGTTGGAAATATGCATATAAAACCAAAACATGCAAAAATATGCATATTTACCACACACAAATAAAAAAAATTTCAATGAACGACTTTCATAGTATTTATAATTTATTAACTTTTTCATAATACTTATAAACTTTTTCATATTTTTTATGAATAAAACATAATATGTGAAATTTAAGAACTATTTAACATTTTTCATAAATACTATGAAAAAGTTTAAAAATTTAATGAACATGTTCATAATATTTACGTATTTATTGTAAATACTATGAATTTCGTTCATTAGCAAATATTTTTTTTTCTTTGCAATATATGCAAAAAAAAAATCAATGCCATTTTAACGCAAATTTCTGGATTCGGAAAGAAAATTAGTCGATATCGTTTTTAAACTATGGACAAAAAACATGCATTTGCATAGAAATCACATCCCTAGTAATGAATTATCGATTACTTTCAATTATTTACAACACTATTTTGTTTTGTATTTTTTTATTTTCGGTTGTAAAATATAATATTAAAGACTTGACTTTGGTTGATGGTTGGATTATTTTTTGTTTTTATAATCCATTGTTTAACGTTTAATTTGAAAAATATTTAAAAATTTTTTGCTGTCGTTGCTGTTGTCAGTACCAACACAATTTTAAACAAATGTTTTTGCATCTGAAGCCCGTTTCTTGGGTAAATGATTAGATGACGTTTTTTGCCTCCAGCTGTGCTTTGGTTTTGAAAATCGCCAAGCAATTCAACTTAAAAAATTAACGTGTGTTGTTTTAATATATTAAAAAAAAAAAACGTATTAATAAAATAGAAACTATATACATTTATATAGATCACGTTTTAGTATTAATAAAAACTTTTAAATGTCAAAAATGACAACAATCTATATTAGAAGAATAATTTAAAATTAATGGCCAAGTGGAAAGGGAAGCGAAAAATAAAGATTATGAAAAATACAGGACGGTTTTTAATTATAAAAGGTTCTTTACTTTTTACTTTTGTCAATTTTCGTTTGTCGCCACAATTTTGATTTATGAGGGAAATTTACGGTTGTGATTTATGAGGGAAAAAACGGTTTTTTATCTAAATAGATTGTATTTACCAATTAATTTTCCTATTTTCTGTTTGTCGCCACAATTGTGATTAATAAACCTAGCATTAGACATTAATCACAATTGGTGAGGCAATTGTCCTGATAAAAAACACGGAGAAATTTTGTTTTTATTTCAAATATATGTGAACAATAGCGGAAAGACGCTTACCGCTCTGATTGTGGTTAATCTCTTAATTAATTGCAATTGTGGCGACAAACGGATAATCGCAAACGCAAAAATAAAAATAAATTATGACAGAAAACTGGCCTACGATTAGTGAAAATATGCTTTTCATATAAAATTTTGAACAGAAAACCGTTTGCAAAATTTTAATTTTTTCATAAAAAATTAAGAAAAAAATAATTTTTTGTAGATTCATAATTGATTTGTTTTAGTTTTCATCAGTTTTTCGCCTACTGCCACAATTGTGTTTTATCTTTTATTGTTTAATTAAAAATTTAGAATGTTTTAAGGAAATTGTTTATATGTATTTAATTTTAATCTCATTGAATTGTAAATTATTGCTGTAGAAATTGTTTTATATTTAATTAACCATTAAATGTCATTTATTGCATGTAATTTAATTTTGATGATTAAGCGAAATGTGGAGTTTTTTTTTTGTTTTAATATGATTCACAATATCATTAAAATATGAGGCAAGAATTATCATTATTTCAACATTAAAATAATTATGAAAATAATAATTTGTGAGTAATTTTACTAAAAAGATAAATATAAAAATTTGTAATTCAATGTCAAGTACACATTTTATAAAAAGATTAAAGCAGGACAAAATAGGGAATTTAAATGACAAATCGCTAATTTGACTGTAGTGCTCAAACTGAGATAATGAACACAATTTTCTTTTCATACTTAATAAGTGGAGAGTTGAATATCGTCACCTAAAATGCAAAATGCCCTAACTAACATTTTAATAATTTTACAGGAGAAGCAAAAAACAGTATAGAGTAAAATTTTTAATATGTTAATAACTTTGTTGGTTTGATTGAATTGGGCTAAAATTTTGTGAGGACGTACGTTTTGTCAATATGTATCAAAATTAATCACAAAATGATTAAAAAATTCATTTCTAGTTGCGTTCATTGATGATTTCGCAATTGACATATTTTTAATTTTTAGCTATAAAATCGCTAATTTTTATTATGTGACCCTAATTTTTTGTAAGGACGTGTAGGTTAAAAAAATACACCAGAACCAATCAAAATACCGACTTTCAATTTTTTGCTAGTTAGGGCGTTTTGCATTTTAGGTGACGATATGTATTAATATTTCTGGTTGAACATTGACAATTGCCATTTTAATTCTCTATACTACTCGTAGTATAGGATTTTTATATTTGCTAAATAGTCTTGACAATGGAATCTGACAAATTCCGAAACACGTGTCGGCTAATAGCCGTGATTTACCGGCTAGGAAAGATGTCTATTAGGTATTTAACACCCGTAGTTACCTACTTGTTGAAATTACGAGCATAAGTCTTGCAAAAATTACCAACATAAATAAATTCAAAACAGAAAAATAATTTTTTCGAAAATTATTTTATAAGAATTACTGAATCTTTTTTAGTTCGGTTTCCATATTAATTATTTCTGAGAAATAATAATTGTTGTACAATGAGAAAATCTGAAAAAAAATCAAGTGACAACACAGGCTAAGTGGAGATGTCGACAGCTTTCGGAAGATGTCACCCTTCCATAACACTGTGCAACAAATTTTGGGTCATCGCATTGAGCCTCAATGCCTTCAACGCCATATGAAAGTAGACCATCAAATGGACAAAATCACCAAAGGGTTTTGCTAAGTCAGTTCGGATTTCTTTTTTATAGCCCACTGAAGTTTTAATTTTTTTTATCAAAGGCGTTTGGAAAACGTCAAAAATACTATAATAAGAACACATCTGAGCTTCAAAATATGATTTGATGTCTTCAGTGAAATTTTATGGCGGTTCTTTTCTTAGAACATTTTAACCCTCTAACTGCCATTTTAAGGGGTCATTTTAGTCCTTTTTCAAAAACTAAACACAGAAGTCTAATAAAACGTCCATTTAGAAGGTTAAAATGTTTTACAAATATTTTCCTCATAAAATTTCACTAGGGGTTGTCAAATGTTCAAAGTTTGTGCGACATGCGCAAAGTGCTTAAAAAGTATAAATAATCAAGGTTTGTTATTTTTTTTACCAAAGCAGTGTTAAAAAATATCAACAAAAAACAGTGCAAATATACTTTTGAGCTAAAAATGATGTTCTGATGTGTTTTATAAAATTTTATGATGATTCTTTTCTTTGACCAAATTAACCCTCTAGTTCCCGTTTTAAAGGGTCATTTTTGTCCATTTTTAAAAGAAATACAAAAAAGTCTATAAAAAAGGCAGTTAAAGGGTTAAAATGTTTTACAAATATTTTCTGCATCAAATTTTACTAGGGCACGTCTAAGACAGAAAGTTCGTCCAGCATATAGAAAATGCTTAAAAATTTTAAAGTATTCAATTTTTTTTTTGTATTTTTTTGGGCCAAAATAAAAAAAAACAAGTAACAAAGTTACAAAAGTTATTGTCGAATTTCCAAACGCCTTTAATAAAAACTTGTAAAAAAGTTAAATTCGGCCTTGCCGAATGTAGTGATACCCTCCACAATTTCAAAAAGATTATTGCAAAAAATTTATTTAAAAGAAAATTACTTTTGAAAAAAAAAAGTTTTTTGAAAAAAAAAAAAAATCCGCTAAAAAAAATTTTGGGAAAAAAAAATCCTCGATTTTTTTTTTTTAAAAAAATATGTTCGTACTTGTTTAAATACCATTTGGTGTTCAATTATGATCAGATATGTCAACCAGAAGCCGAATTAAAGCATTTTGTATTTTTAGGTTATGTTGAATGTACTGAAATTTTTGAGGTGTGCTTACATTTTCGTTCATAACTTTTGAACCGCTGAACCGATATCGCTCAAATGCAATACCAAACTTCTCGGGAGAACTTCCAATAAATATGTTAAGTTTCAGTCATATCTGTGCAATATTTTGTCCGTGACAGCATTTTCCACAGACAGACAGACGGACAGACGGACATCGCTAGAATGTCTTAAAATCGATCGGGCATCATGAATATTAGTGTCCGACCGAATACACCTTTTTTGGCCGAAGCCGAATATTCGGCCAAATTTTCACTATTCGGCCAAACCGAAGCCGAATATTAAAAAAAAAAAATATTTATGTAGTAAAAACAAGAAAAAAATAAAAGTCGACTCGGCGGGATACTCAAATGCATGGAATGCTGTCTAGAATGATTTTATTTTAAGCAAAAAATTTTTTTGGACATTTTTGTAAAAAAATATATTTTGAGTGTAAATTTTTTTCGATCGAAAATTTTTTTTGAATGCAAAAAATGTTTTTAGTTGCAAAAACACTTATTAAAATGTTTTTGTGGCTTACTAATGTGATTCAAAGTTAGTTTAGTATGTTTTTCAACACGTGAGCACAAATATTATACAATTATTCGGTATTCGGCCTATTCGGCCAAAATTGTGGCCGAAGCCGAATAGTGCTTTTTGGCCGAAGCCGAGGCCGAATATTCGGTCGGACACTAATGAATATATATACTTTATGGGGTCCCAGATCGATATTTCGATGAGTTACAAACGGAATGACAAACTTATATATACCCTCTATCACTAAGTGGAGGGTATAAAAATATAAACTTCAGTGGGCTATAAAAAAGAAATCCGAACTGACTTTGCAAAACCCTTTGGTGATTTTGTCCATTTGATGGTATACTTTCATATGGCGTTAAAGCCATTGTGGCTCATTTTTCTTGTTGCACAGTGTAATCAGCACTCCTTGATTGCCACACACTTAATGTGGGTCATATTAAAATTAGCCATTTAAATGAAACTTTTAAACACCCGAGTAAAAATGTTTAGATATATTCTTATATATCAGATCTTATCCGAGATTTGAAATATCAGTACTGATCCGAGATTTGAAAGATCAGTAATGGTCCGAAAAATGGATCGCAAAGATTAGATCAGTTTTAATCGGACGGATACAATGTCATCCGAAAAATGGGTTTATATAATAAGATAAACATATTTTTTTTTGGATAATATTGTATCCGTCCGATTAAAACAGATCTAATCTTAACGATCCATTTTTCGGATCAGAACTGGTCCTTCACATTTTTACTGGGGCAAATTAAATATCGGAATTACTTCTCTTAGTGTTGAATAACCCGTATTCACCATCATTCGTGTTGTATTTATTTGGCAGAAACTTAATCAATCTTAACTTTTAACAGAGTTGTATTTTTCCCATTGTTAACCCTTAGTAGGACTTTTCAAGTCTTGAAAAATGTCCGTTAGGTTTGAATTTTTGTTTCATATTTCTAATTCTTAGAAATATTACTAAATTGCAATGTACCTTATGAGTTGTGTAGTAATTGTGTTTATATATTGTTGGACTGTATATTTTATAACTGAATTTTTTATTTAGTTCGGTTTGAGTCCATAAGAATATCATAGTTTTAATACGAAAAGGAAAAATTACCTCGAGCTAGAATAAACCTACTCAAAAATATAATATTTTAAAAATCGAAAAACACTATTTTGATTTTTTAATAAAAATTAATCAGAATTTTATCTTTACTTTACAATTAATATTTCATATCTACGCCCACAAAATGGGGCGGACTGAAAAATTGGTATGTTCTAATCTACTTGATCTAAGTGCAGGAATTTCAACTGTTTCTGAAGTAAAAATGTTTCACTTGCAAAACAAATGAAAAAAAAAACAAAAGTGGAAAAAATCTGAAAAAAATGTTTATTTTTAGAGGTTGGTTTGGTTCTTTAGGACGGACGTTTTTTTCCCCAGTACGATTTTGCCTATTGACGAAACCTAACCAACATTATTTTCTTTTGCTCTGTATCGTGTATTGCACAGACGCACAGAGGGCCAGCATGATCCAATTCCGGCCAAAAGTCTTTATCGTTGTTGGATCCGTCTGAAAATGTGCTTCTATAGGAATTCGAGGTCGCTGATTTCAAAATTTAGCTAAAAACCAAAAAAATCAAAATGGCGGATCCAATATGGCGGACAATTTTTTTTTAAAAATTGTCCGATTGAACTCAAATTTTGTTTTATGCTGGTCTTGGAGCTACTGAATAAGAATTGTTACTCCGAATTTTGAAAAACAAAATGGCTGACTAAACTTGCTTCTTAAAGTTTAAAGAATGATCCAACTCCGGCCAAAAGTCTTTATCGTTGTTGGATCCGGCTGAAAATGTGCTTCTAAAGTATTTCGGGGTCACTGATCTCAAAATTTAACAAAAAACTAAAAAAATCAAAATGGCGCACCCAATATGGCGGACAATTTTTTTTAATAATTGTCCGATTTAACTCAAATTTTGTTTAAAGGGGATATTGGAATTACTGAATAAGAATTACTGGCGTGAATTTTGAAAAACAAAATGGCGGACTAAATATGCTTAGTAAAGTTTGTTACAAGTAATTAAAAAACAGTTATATTCCTTTTCTTTGTTGAAGCTAGCTGAAAGTGTGACCTAGTAAATTTACGGGTCTGCTATCTTAAAATCAACCTGATAAAATTCAATATGGCGGAAACAATATGGAGACTAGATTTGTTAACTTTGTCTGATCTAACTAAAAATTAGTTTTAAGAGTATTAAGAGTGTCTGAAGTTAAATCTACGCACATAATTTTTATATACATTTTTTTTTATTTTTGATATAAATATGGGAATGGTGTAAATGACTTATTTAGTCTCAGAAAAGCTTTTGGAAATGGTGACGACAAATTATTCACTTTTTTTCTTTATTTTGGAAATTCAATAAAAAATCTTTGAATTTAATTGGAAATGGTGTAACTGATATTTTCCATAATTCTTCAAAAAAACTAGAAATGTAGATTCTTTATTTTTCCTACACTTCAGGCACTCTCTGACTATAAAAAAACTATTCAAGCAGTAAAACATTATTTTGGGTTAAATTATTTTTTTAAAAACAAATCTCGGACCACTGCATATTAGACTGGGTCGACCATAAAGGAGAAAAAAAAAGTTCCCACTGTGCGGGCTTTATTTTAAAGCTTACCTCGAAAAAGTTCCATAGCCAAAATATTAGATTTTTAGGTCGCGATTTGGTACCGCCGAAATCGTTTTTTGTTTATAGCTTTGTCAGTTGATGTCCGATCGTTTTAAAAAAATAATTGTTAGAAAGTCCTCAGCGAGTACTAAAGTTGACTCATATCTGGTTTTAACCTCAGAGGTCATCTTCTTGTTATGATTGTTAGTTTCTCATCTTTCTACCCACTTAAATGATTTTTATTTTTCCATTAAATTATAGCACTAAAAAATTCATGAAATTCTTCCCTTGGAAGTATCCAGTTAAATTTATTAACAAAAAAGTTACATTTGATTTAAGATTTTCATATACAATATAAAGAAAATTAGAAAAAACACTTGTTATTATGCCTTTAAACTATATTTAATTTTTTTAGTTTGTATTTAAATTCATACGAACAAGTGTTTTAAATCTTTTTCTATGGAAATTTAAAATTGAATGTAACTTTTTTGTTAATTAATTTAAGAGGGTACTTCTAAGGGAAGAATTTCATGAATTATTTAATGCTATAATTTAATGGAAAAATAAAGATCATTTAGGTGGGTAGAAAGCTGAGAAACTAATACTTATAACACGAAGATGACCTCAGAGGTCAAAACCAGATATGGGTCAAATTTAGTACTCGCTGAGGACTTTCAAACAAATTTTTTTTTACAACGATCGGACATCAAATGACAAAGCTATGAACAAAAAACGATTTCGGCGGTACCAAATCGCGACCTAAAAATCTAATATTTTGGCTATGGAACTTTTTCGAGGTAAGCTTTAAAATAAAGCCCGCACAGTGGGAACTTTTTTTTTCGACCCGGTCTACTGCATATATAGCTGTAATTTCGCCATTTATCATTTCGAGCAAGTTTGGGCAACTTTTTTCGAAAGATATGGATCCATTCTATATCAAAAAAAATATAGACCGATTGTATCGAACTGAGGATCGCTGAGGATTTTTTCGGCGCGAGGTAAATATCTAAAAAATTATAACTTTTTTCACAAAAAACGCGAAATGCTGCCAGGCAAATGAGTTATATTTGTTCGTATTATTTTCGTTACAAAGGCTTCTACACTCAAAAAAATACGTTAGTAGAATTACTAATTTTTTTTTGCTAATGCTAGTTAGCTAACTTTTAGCAAATTTTTAGTTGAGATTAGCATGTTAGCAAAAAATTCTTGTAAACTTCATTTAGCACATTAGCAATCTTAAACAAACGTTGAACTAATTTCTTTTGCTAAGATTTGAAATTGAGTTGACAACATTTTTACAAGATTTTTTGCTAACATTAGCAAAAATAAATGGTAAATTTTTTTTTATTTTCAGAAAACTTAAAATGGCTCTATCTCGGAAACTAAGCCAGATAGAGCAAAATGGAGGGCATTTTTGGTTCTTAGAATCTTCATACTTTCGCGGGCCCTCTTCACATGTGTGGACCCTAATGGGCCCTAACTTTGGATCCAAAAAAGTTAGCATTCCCGAAAATTTTAAAATGCTCATATCTCGGTAAATATTGCCGACACAACAAAAAGTCCAAAAGCTTTTTTGTAGCCCTCAATACGTAGAACAAGACAAGAACAAGACTCTCCGAGTAATATTTTTTAAGTTATCGAGTTTTTTAATTCTCAAAACCCCGGTGGTCCCCTAAAATCACGTATCTCAAAAACTAAGCAAGGTAGAGCGAAACGGACACAAATTTTGGATCAAAAACTATGACGATTTTTAAGGAACCCAACTAGGTCTAGGCCCATCGGGGTCTGGACCTATCGGGTCCGAACCCAATGGGGTCCTCAAATGTGTCAAAAAAAATTTTTTTTGTTAACTAATTATTGGCAAAACATTTTTGCTAACTTTAGCAAAAAAATTGTGGGTTCAAAATCAGCAAATTTTCTTGTAGGTTTACAAGCCTTTTTTGCTAACATTACAGTTTTTTTTTTTTGAGTGTATATAAGGTTAACCCAGGCAAACAAAATGTTTAACATTAGCAATAGAAGTTTGGAAAAAAAATTAAAAAATTATCTCAACTTTTAAAAATGTTTTAATAATTTCTTTAACTTTGAAGACCTGTCAAAGGAAAGGGTGTAATTGGATCATAAAGATAAGTTCAGAAAACCTGCTTCTATATATGCCCAACAAACTGGTAAACATTTTTTTGAGAATTTACAAATAAGGACTTTTGGCCGGAAATCGATCTGTCTGGCCCTCTGTGAGACGGACGGATAGACGGTCATAGTTTGAATGTGTTAGAATCGATAACTGATCCATAATTCGACACTGGTGGTTGGAGGGTATAAAAACGTTCTTGATCGATTCTAGACTGAATTCGACTGATCGAGTCTATATTCGGAGAAAACGAATTCAATTATTTTACTTGTTATTATTTTAATAAATTCACTTTCTCTTACTTTTATATTACGCTCTACTATTATTTTAAAACATATACACTATGACAAGAATTTCTTGTAATTTAACAAGCTTTTTACCAATAATTTTGTAATTTTACAAGCTTTTTACCAATAAAATTGTAAATTTACAATTTTTTTGACGCGATAAAACTTACAAGGAGGTCTTGTAATTTTACTAGATTTTTTGCTACCTCCTATGTTACGAGAATTCTTAGTAAAAATGACTAGTTTTTTTGTAATTTTACAAGCTTTTTACCAATAACATTGTTAATTTACAACTTTTTTGGCAAAATAAACTTACAAGGAATTCTCGTGAATTTACTAGAATTTTTTGGTAAAAAAAATTTAAAATTTGTAAAATTACGAAAAAAATTGTAAAATTACAAAAAAAATGTAAATTTCGATTATATGACAAGGTTTTTTTTTGTGTGTAGGGAGAATTTCCTTAAAAAGAAAGTAAAATAGTAATTTTATGAATTCTGAAGATGGGAAATAATTTTAAAGTTTCCGAAACGATCGTCAATTCAATCCTGAAAATTACAAAATTTTTGAAAGGAATAACTCTATGAGAAAAAGTAGAGTTAGTAAGAATTTGTTATGTTAATCCATAATGGGAAAAATAAAAGACCTTGAACAAAAATAAACTATTTTTTATACATTTTTTGGCGCAATAAGACTTACAAGGAATTCTCGTGAATTTATTAGATTTTTTGGAAAAAAGCTGAAAATTTGTAAAATTAAAAAAAAAAATTGTCAAATTACAAAAAAAATGTAAATTTGGATCGAAAATTTTTTGTTAAAAAACAAGAAAAACTGGTAAATATTGGTAAAGTGGGATTACGAAACTTTTTTTTAATTTTTTTTTTTAATTTTTTTTTGTTGCAAATAATCTTTTTACCTTGTGAAGGGTATCAATACATTCGGCAAGGTCGAATTTAACTTTTTTTTACTTGTTTTATTTAACCTTGAAATTAAGCTCAAAGTTTTGCAATGATTTCTTTTGTAATTCCACCATTTTTTTTTTTTCAATTTATTTATTTAATCAGTTGTGTATTATCTTCATGGTTGGCAATTAAAATACTAAGTAATGTAATTTATTTTATAGTTTAGCAAAGAGATTAGATTAAACCAACATTAAATAGAAAATTATTTGTATAAAATTCATATAAAACAAGATTTTTTTTCTTGATTTATATTTAAAAACATCTGGCAAATTACAGCAAAAAAGAAAAATAAAACAAAGAATATGACTGACAGTAGTCAATCGATATTTTTTTAATAGTGTCCGACCGAATAATCGGTTTGTTTCTGTGTATTTGAAAAAATTTCAGGTGGATTTTAAAGTGGATTTACTGTAAAACACCCTGTATATAAAATTAAAGACCATAGATTAAAACAGAGGCACAGTAGGGTTTTATTACAATAACTAGGAAGACTAAGCGATTTTAGAAAAAAACTGCGATTTTTAGCTAGTTTTAAATAGTTTTAACTAGACATGACAACATGTCTACCATAGTTGGTTACCGTTACCCTTATAATACCGTTACCGATTCAAAACCCTTTCAAATTGAATACCGTTACCGA
The DNA here is from genome assembly GCA_963921195.1 of Pegoplata infirma. Taxonomy (NCBI): domain Eukaryota; kingdom Metazoa; phylum Arthropoda; class Insecta; order Diptera; family Anthomyiidae; genus Pegoplata; species Pegoplata infirma. Next base: position 100,303,941 of record OY992537.1, read on the forward strand.
TACCGCAAAAAATATTTTTAAAATACCGTTACCTTACCTTACCGTTACCGTTATAATTATTAGAAGTTACCGGTATTGTACCGGTATTCAAAATTTTACCTGTTTTAAGGGGTTTTAACGAACAACAAAATTAAATTAAATTGCATACATAATTTTAAATTTATAATTTGCAAATTATCATAAAATAAATGACAAAAATAATAATCAAATCAAATCTATACTGTTTTTTTGGGTCTATAAAATATTTTAAGCTTTCAGTTCTATCTTTTTTAAAATTTTTACCGGTACGTACCGGTATGGTTGTTTCGGTACCGGTACATACCGTTACCGAAACGATTTAAAAACCCTTACCGTTACCTTTACCGAAATAAATAAAAATTAGATACCGTTACCCTTACCCTTACCGTTATTCGATCCGGTAACCAACCTTGATGTCTACTGTTAAGGAGTGAGTGAAACAATTAAACCAATTTTGTCATTTATTTCTCTTTTGTGGCGTTATATCAGTTGACTTTTTCAATTCCGAAAATTAGAATATAATGAAAACAAGTAACAACCCAGTTGGAAAATGTGTCACTGAGGAAATTTCCACAGTGATTCCTTGAGGAAATGTCTTCAGGTTCTGACAAATCATAGGTAATCCTTGATGACATGTCCTAACATTGTCAGCACTGAATGTTTGCTTTAAGAGTGTGGACAATTCCTCTAAGACATCTAAAAGGAAATGTCTTCAGAATAGCAGTATATTAAATTAGAATTTTAAATCTGGGCAACTCTTCAATTTCCAAGAAAAAGATGGCAATATTATCGATTTATTTAAAATAAAATCAAAATCTAACAAGTAGAATAAAAGTAATAAATAGACAAACAATTTTCAAAATAAAGTTTGGAACAGGTAGTTAGGTATGGGACTAATAAGCTGGAGGTTCCAGGTTCAAATCCAGTTGGGACTAAAAAAGGCGAAAAGTTTTTTCTAAATATGAGAAAGATAATTTATAAAGGAAAATGGATAAAAGTAAAAACTAAAGGAAATAGGAAAATTTTTTGTATTTTCGCATGACCTACGTCAGACATTTCCCCAAAGAAGTCTTAGGTGACATGTCCCCAGAAGGTCAGCCCTGACCATTGCTGACTTTGTGTGAGGACATTTTGAAAATTTGTATGAAACTGTCCTCAACCCAGTGCATAGAGATGCCTTGTGGATGTCAGCAGTGACTATGACATGTCACCACACCGTCACTGAGGATGGGTCGAGGACGTTGCCAAGTGGGAAAGTAAATTTCGGTCTTGCCGAATCCATGGATACCCCCAAATGAGAAAAGCTTATTGAAAAAAATAATTTTTAAAAAAATTTATTCTGAAAAAAATAAAAAAAAAATTCCGCGGAAAAAAATTTTGTTAAAAAAAATTCACGAAAAACTGTAGGGGTCCAAAAATATTTTTCCATTCGTTTTAATACCTTTCTGTATCCAAATATGTTTACATATGTCAACCAGCAGCTGAATTAAAGCATTTTGTATTTTTATAGGTTATGTTGAATGTACCAAAAATTTAGAGGTGTTCTTACATTTTTGTTCATAACTTTTGAACCGCTTAAACGATATCGCTCAAATGCAATTCCAAATTGGTCAGGGTAATAACAAGAAAATATGTTAAGTTTCAATCGTATCTCTTTAATATGTTGGCCGTGATCGCCTTTTTAACAGACAGGCGGACATCGCTCATTGATCAACAATTTTTATACTTTATGGGGTCACAGACCGATATTTTGATGAGTTCCAATCGGTATGACAAACTTATATATACCCTCTACCACTTATTGTAAGTCGACGGTATAAAAAACATACGCTTTAAGATTACTTTTTTTGCCACCTGTCGTAATTGTCGCATCTCTTTAGTCTGTGTTAATACATTAAATTAATTTGTTTCTTTAAGTAGTCAATTGTTTGTTTTGGTTAGAAAAAAATAATAAAAAAAACTCAAATGTGGTACGTGACCATTTTACGAATTCATATCAGACACGTTTAATGCACAAACTAGGTTAGAAATCAAACAAGTTATAAAAAATACAAAAACTTATAAATCGATAGTTAATAGTCTGTAACAAAGTTCAAGGGAATACAAATCTAAACGACAAGTGAATGATCCCATTAAAGTGATAAAAAAATAAACTATTTTGAAAAATCGGTAATCTTTAGAATTTTACGAAATTCTAATCTTGTAAGTTAATTATTCAGAATAATTTCAATTCACCGTTATTTCAACACTGTTAGTTGCCAACCTTTATAAGAAATGTATTGGCAACACCGAATTGGTGTACCAACGTAGTTGCAAAAAACCGAAGTATTTATTGGTAGTATTTATGTTTTTCAGCGCAGTGTTGTATTTAAATTGAAGTAGCATAAAAATAATATAAACATTTGCAGATGTCCACACATAAAAAAAACTTGTCAAATTACTAGAAAAAGTTTCGTAATCCCATTTGACCAATATTTGACAGTTTTCCTTGTTTTTTAACAAACAATTTTCGATCGAAATTGAATTTTTTTTGTAATTTTACAATTTGTTGCTGTCATTTTACAAATTTTCAACATTTTTTACAAAATAAATATAGTACATTCACGAGATTTCCTTGTAAGTTTTATTGCGATAAAAAAGTTGTGAATTTACAATTTTATTGGTAAAAATCTTGTAAAATTACAAAAAAGCTCGTAAATTTTACTTGGAAATTCTCGTAAAATAGGAGTTAGCAAAAAATAAATTAAATAGATAGATTTAGGTACAGATTATTCTGTGAAATCGGTTTGCTGTGGTTGAATTCCAATTACAGAATGGGTTTTTTTTTGTGGTTTATAAAAGTTTATATGAAATTAAAATATATTTTTTTTAAATAAATTGCAATTAATAAGTCATAAAAGTAACTTTTAAAACGGAAGTTGTTAATGTTTTTTTTTTTTAATTTTTAAAATCTTTTGTCTCATTTTTAACAGTCATTAAAATTGGGAAACATTTTTGTTAATATCTTTTAAAGGAGTATATCATTGTTAAAAAAACGCATTTGTTTTTGAAGTATATTATCTTTTCCTTCCTTAACAAAAAAATCAAGATTGTGTCCGTCATACGGTCAATTTAACGAAAATTCCCGCAAATGACGCCATAAAGTAAATATATGACGTGATTTTTTGGTGTTTAAAATTTTTAAGGATGGTGTTTCATCATATATTTGTTTCAAACCAAAATACATATTTGAAGAACGAAATCTACCTGAAGTGCGTATTTTAGGCAAACATTAAAACATGAGGTTTTATGTAATTAAATAAAGATTTTTGTGTGGGTTTTTTTTAACTAAATTAAAAAAAAAATCATATGCTAAAATTAATGTAAACAAATTTTGAGTCATTAAAATAAACAAACCACATTGAAATCATAATGAAAACTAAATTTTAATGAGTCATTAGGAAACTTTTTAAGGATAAGCATAATTTTGGATTTCCTGTAAAAAAAACATGTTTTAAATTTTAATTTTTGACAAAAGTAGTTGTCATTCTGCAAAACAAGTTGAAATTGAAAATAAGAGTTAATAAATAACACTGTGCAACAGTTTTTGGGTCATCATCAACATATTACACAGATATGACTGAAACTTAAAATATTTACTTGTTGTTGCTCCTAGCAGTTTAGTATTGCATTTTAGCAAAATCGGTTCAGCGTTTAAAAAGTTAGAAACGAAAATGTAAGGACACCTCTAAAATTTTGAAACATTAAACATAACCTCAAACTACAAAATGCTTTAATTCGGCTGCTGGTTGACATATATGAACAGAATTGGACATCGAATGGTATTTAAACAAGTACAAACATATTTAAAACAAAAATTGTTTTAATTATTTTCTTTTCTTATATGTTAAAAGCAATAAATTTTCCAGCTCGAGGTCTTAGTTGCTTTAATCTTTTTTATTTATTTAAAAAAAAATTATATTTCGCAATTCTTTGAATTGCATCTTCAGGGACAGTTTAAATTTGTTTATAACTGCAATAATGACGATGGTAGTGAACTCTACGTTACGTATAAGAATTTTTATGTGTTTTTTATAAAAAACCTAAACTGTCCCTGAATATGCAATTCAAAGAATTGGGAAATTTCGGAAGATTTTTTAAATAAATTCAAACAACGAGCTTGAAAATGTACTGCTTTTCAAAAAATTCAGAAATATAGAAAAATTTTTAAATAAATAAAAAACATTTAAACAACTACGACCTCGAGCTTGAAAATTGGTTGCTTTGAAATATATATTACAAGAAGGTCAAATAAAACCAACATTTAATTATTATACCCTCCACTCTAATTATAGAGTGTATTTATAAGTTTGTCATTCCGTTTGTAACTCGTCGAAATATGGTCTAGGACCCCATAAAGTATATATCGCTCATTTACTTGTATAGTGTCATAATTTAAAAAATGTGATTTTTGAGTTAATAATGGAGAATTTTTCGTTATATCATATTGTGTCAAAAATTCGTATTTATATCTTTAAAACTCATCATTTGAGAAGAAAATACGTAATTATTACATTTTCTATGTACCGGCCATTTTCAATGAACAACCAGTTTCAATTGTTAACTTTAAACGCGTTTTCTGCAAAATGAAACATTTTGAGTTATGACTCTATACAAGTAAATGAGCGATATATTCATGATCCTCGATCGATTTTAAGACGATCTAGCGATGCCAGTCCGTCTGTCTGTCTGTTGAAAACACGCTAACTTTTGAAAGACCTAACGGAGGCTCCTGAAGTTTGGCATATATGTTGGGCATTTACCTGGTCGGGTTGGTATTGCAATCCAGCAAAATCGGTCCAGTGGTTCAAAAGTTATGAGCAAAACCCTGAATTTCAGATTGGTTTCACCGAAAATTCACGTGTTGAAAAACCCGAGTTTTGAAAACAAAGATAAGCCACAAAATTACTTTACGGAGTATTTTTAACACTCAGAAATATTTTTACACTAAAAAAAATGTTTACACTCGAGAAAAATTTTACACTCGAAAAAAATTAGTAAATTATTTTTTTTTACGTCCATATAAAAGGTTAAAATGTTTTACAAATATTTTCCTCTTAACATTTCATTAGGGGTTGCTAAAGGCTGAAAGTTTGTGCGAGCGACATGCGCAAAATGCTTAAAAATTAAATTTAATGCACAAAATATTCATAGAACATTTTAATCCTCTAACTGCATTCTTTTATACACTTTTTTTGTATTTCTTTTAAAAAATTACAAAAATTACCACTCAAAATGGGAGTTAGCGGGTTAACTTGGTCAAAGAAAAGAATCGTCATAAAATTTTATAAAACAATTATGAATGATATTTTTAGCTCTTCTATTCTATTTCTTCTATTTCTGTTTGCACAAAAGAAATAGAAGTTTATCATAATTTAAAAAAAAAAATATTCAACGAAATTTTCTAATTCTCAGGTTCCAAATGCAGGACTTTGAACTTCTTGTAGCATAAAAATGTTGCATTTGTTAAACAAAAACACAAAAAATCATCTTAAAAAAATGATATTTTTCAGAGGTTGGTTTAGTTCTTCAAGGGGTAACTTTTTTCCCCTGGTCCGATTTTGCTCATTTACGAACTTAACCTGCCTAGGAATATAAGACATATTTGTGCCAAATGTTGGGAGTCTAGCTCTTTTACTTTTGGACTGCATCGTGTTAACTACAGACGGACGGACAGACGGACGGATATCGCTAGAATATCTTAGAATCCCTAGTGAAATTTTATGAGGAAAATAATGTTAGATCATTTCATTCAAAGGGTTAAATGGGCGTTTGATTAGACTTCTGTATTTAGTTTTTGAAAAAGGACTAAAATTACCCCTTAAAATGGCAGTTAGAGCGTTAATATGTTTTAAGAAAAGAACCACCACTCAATTTAACTAAAGACATCCAAACACATTTTTAAGCTCAAATGTGCATTTATTATAGTGTTTTGTCTTTTTCCAAACGCTGTTGATAAAAAATTAAAACTACAGTGGGCTTTAAAAGTGAAATTCGAATTAACTTTGCAAAAATCTTTGGTTTATTTAATGGTCTACTTCGCATTGGAGCCATTGAGGCGGATTTTTCTTGTTGCACAGTTTTATTAAACAAAGTTTCCCATTCAAAAATAAAAAATGTTTTATGCAAACTTTAAAATATTACTTTTTGAGTATTTTTATTCTAGCTCGAGGTAATTTTTCTTCACTAATTTAGTTGGCTTTATTCGACCTTTAAAATATTATATTTTGAGGTAAGTTTATTCTAGCTCGAGGTAATTTTTCTTTACTAAGATAATAAAGTAAAGAAAAATTACCTCGAGCTAGAATAAACCTACTCAAAATATAATATTTTAAAGGTCTAATAAAGCTAACTAACTTAGTCGAGCTAGAATAAAAAAAAAATATTTGAAAGGTCGAATAAAAAAATATTTTTAAATGAGGAATTCTGTTTACTAATTTTGTATTTTTGAATTAGTAAAGAAAAATGACCCCGAGCTAGAATAAAATCCTCATTTAATAAAACAATACTTCAGTTTTTAAACATAAAAAAAAAAATAAAACAAAACAAAACAGAAAACCTCATAAATATCTTTATTGTATGCCTTAAGTAATTAAAATTATTATTATTAAACCATAAATAAAAATGAAATCATAAAGAAAGAAAAATAATTTCAATATCATTTTCCTTCCATTAAACCCTTTATCAAGAGAGCACTACAAATAACCAGCACACACACCTTTATCTTTTTATTGCAAAATTTATCGTTTTAAAACCATTAACCTTAAACAAAAAATAATGAAAAATAATTTTATAGCTTCTATTAAGCAGGAGGAAATCTATCAAGTTTATTGCAATTTACGCTAAATAAACAATATTTATTTTTTTTTTTTAAATCCAAAAAATCATTTATCAATTTTATAGCCAGTCAGAGGCAGCAAAACCAATCGAGAAAACCAGCCAGCCAGGCAGTCTTTTAATTTACTGAAGTCATCATTAAAAATATTTTTATAAAAGTTGTACAATTGATAACATCATCGTCGATGATGATCGAAACTTTTTTTTATAATAATAATGGGGCCGTTTAATTATTGTAATCAACTTTTAACACTTTTTATACCCTGCATTTATTGTTATTGGTAGGGGGTATATTTAAGTTTGTTATTGTGTTTGTAACTCAACGAAATATTGGTCTAGCTCCCCATACATTATATATATTATTGATCAGTACTCGATTCTAAGACATTCTAGCGATGTCCGTCTGTTGAAATGGTGACCATGGCCAAATTATTTAACAGATACAATTGAGACCTTGCATATTTACTTGAAATAGTCCTGAGAAGTTTGTTATTGCATTTGAGCGAAATCGGTTAAGCGGTTCAAAAGTTATTAACGAAAACGTAAAAATCTCAAAAATGCTTTAATTCGGCTTCTGGTAGACATATGTGAACAAAATTGGACACCGAATGGTATTTAAACAATAACAAACATATTCTTTTACAAAAAAAATCTTGGGTTTTTTGAAAAAAAAAAAAAAATATATGGGGAACTATTTTTTCCGCGGAAACTTTTTTGTTTTTTTTTCAAATATTTTTTTTTTTACATTATGAAAAGTATCACTACATTCGGCAATTCCGAATTTAAGTTTTTTATGTTGTTTTTATATTGTGAAGGGTATCAATATATTCGGCAAGACCGAATTAAACTTTTTTTACTTGTTTTTTTTTTTTAATTTAATCGCTGTTTTGTTTGCAAAATTTTAATAAAAAAATCTATTTTGTAAAATAATCGATTATGAATAATCATTTACATTACACGTGATGTAGGAGAAAGAAAACATTTACATTTGGTTGATTTCAACTGAACCGAGCAATAAAGTTGTATATTAAAAAAAAATAATAATTTAATCTTTTGTACTAAAGACATATGCAATTATTTTAATTTAATTACTAGAAAATTCAATAAATTGTATAAACTGGTTTTTGATAAGAACACCTCCCTAGTAAAATAAATATCTATAAAAAAAGTCAAAAAGTTAAATTCTGCGTTGCCGAATGTAAGGATACCCTCCACAATGTAAAAAAGATTATTGCAAAAAACTTTATTGGATAAAAATTGTTGAAAAACTTTTTTTGTGAAAAAATTTAGTTCAAAAAAATTTGAAAAACCGGGAAAAAAAATTTTTGGTGAACAAAAATTCCGCCAAAAATTTTTTTGGGGTAAAAAAATATGTTTGTTCTTGTTTATATGCAAATAACAGCAAAATAAACGCATTTAGTATTTTTAGGTTATGTTGAATGTACCACAATTTTTTTAGGTTTCCTTCTATTTTTATTCATTACTTTTAAACCGCTGAACCGATATCGCCCAAATGCAATACCAAACTTCTCGAAGCAACAACCAGTAAATATGTTAAGTAAAAGAAATAACTAAGAAATATTTTGCCCGTAATCGCCATTTCAACAGACACACGGAAATCGCTAGAAAGTCTTAGAATCATTGATCTCGATCACTGATTAATAACACTGTGCAACAAGAAAAATGAGCCTCAATTGCTCCAATGCCAAATGAAAGTAGACCATTATTAAAAAAAAAATCTCCTATGGATTATGCAAAGTTAGTCCGAATTTCTTTTTAATGGCCCACTGAAGTTTTTAATTTTTGATCAAAAACGATTTCAAAAATTAAACAAATAAGTCTAACAAAACGTTCATTTAACAGGTTAAAATGTTCTACAAATATTTTTCTTATACAATTTTGTCAGGGGTTGTCAATTGTAGAAAGTTGGCGCGACATGAAAAATATAAAAAAATCATATTTTTACTGTATTTTTTACCAAAGCAGTGTTAACACACTCAAAAACAAGTAAGAAAGTTATAGTCGGTCAAGACCGACCATATGATACCCTACACCGGTGTTTTCTGGAAAATGGGTCCCAAGTCCAAACATAGACCGATTGGATCTGTCTTTTGTTAGATCTTTATTTAGTGTAGAAAACACACACAAATCAAATTTTAGTGGATTTTTTTTGCCAATAGACCGATTTAACTGAATATCGGTCGAAATTTTTTATGTGGGACAAAGTCCAAAAATGGTCCAATTATATTCCGATTTGATTCGGTTACTAAAGTACACGTTTAACAACAAAAAATAAAATTTTTATCAAATATTTCTATTTTTATGATTTTTGAGGGAATTATGTGAATATCGGGAGGGTGGTTTGTATGGGGACTACAAGACGGACTGACCCGATTCCTTTAAAATTTAGATTGATGATTCGTGCATCATTTAAGCTTAATCCAAAGGGGGAGTTTGTATGGGGATTTGGTCTTAACATGGACCGATTTTCTCAAATTTCAATAGGCTTCGTCCTTAGGCCAAAAGATGCTTAAGTTTTAAATTTCAAGTCAATTGATTGAAAATTGCGACCTGTATCGTGCTAAAACCGATAGATGGACAAACGGACGGACGGAGGGACATCGCTAAATCGACTCTAAAAGTAATTCTGAGTCGATCGGTATACTTGAAGGTAGGTCTAGGACCATTATTTCGGGTAGTTACAAACATCAGCACAAACTCATTATACCCTGTACCACAGAGTGGTGGTGGGTATAAAAATAGTGTAAATATAATTCTGAGCTAAAAATTAAATTTTGAAGTGTTTTATAAAATTTTATGATGATTCTTTTCTTTGACCAACTTAACCCTCTAGCTTCCATTTTAAGGGGTCATTTTAGTCCTTTCTTCAAAGAAATATATATAACTCAATTAAAAAGGCATGTTATAGGGCTTAAAATGTTCTATTAATATTTATTGCATAAAATTTTTCTAGGGGTCGTCAAAGCAAGAAAATACATTGGGCGTAGGTAAAATGCTTCAAAAATTTGCACATTTTTTTGATATTTTACAAAAAGTGCTTTAAAACTATACAATTTTAGCCATTTTCTATATGCTGGATTAACTTCCTGGATTTGATGACCCCTAATGAAATTTAATGGACAATATACTCGTCGAACATTTTAGCGCACTAACGGCTTTCTTTTATAGAGTTTTTGCATTTTTATTAAAAAAGAACTAAAATGACCACTTAAAACGGGAGCTAGAGGGTTAATTTGGTCAAAGAATATGCAATTTTATTTCACACATCAGAATATAATTTTTAGCTCAGAAATAATTTTGCATAGTTTTTTGTCAAGTTTTTTTAACACTGTAAAAAACACCGTCCGAAATAAATGAAAAAAAAATCGTTAAACACAAACTGGATAATATACGTTTGAAACTAGAGACTACACTCAAAGAACTGTAAAACAATTTGTCATAAAAAGTTCGTACAACGAAACTTTTTAATGAAGTTTTCATAAATATTATGAAAATTTTCATAAATATAATGAAATGTTTCATAAATACTATGCATATTTATGAAATATTTCATAAATATAATGAAACAGTTTCATTGGACGAAGTTTTACGATGAGTTTCATTATATTAATGAAGCTTTTTCTTTGTGTGTAAATGTAGTAAAACAGCATTTACAGTTTTTCCTTTCGTAATCCTGTTTCATTTTATAAGGACTTCAAGTTTTAGAGGATTAAATTTTATAAAATATTTTTTTAATATTTATACTTGTCCCAGGATGCCACTAGTGATAGCAAATGAGAGAGGAGAATCTCCCCTATTTTTATCATTTTTACATTTCAGGTAAAAGGAGGTTGATTACGTCCTTTTAAAAATGTATCCTTTAATATCATTCAAAATTTTTAATAAAATATTTTGATAAAGTTTTCAAAGGATTTTATTCATATCCTAATATGACAAAATAAAAAAAAAAATGGAAAAATAGGGGAGATCCTCCTCTTTCATTTGCCATAACCAGTGGCATCCTAGGACAAGTACAAATATTTCAGAAATATTTTACAAACTGTATCCTTTAAAACTTTGAAGTCCTTTTAAAAGAAAACTGGATCAGGAAATGAAAAACTGTAAATGCAGTTTTACTCCATTGGATCTCTACTTTCAGACATAAATCATCCGGTTCATGTTTAATATTGGCTGTCGGACGGTGTTATTCATCGACTCCCTAGTAAAAAAGTTTTAATATAATGATATATAATGTGATACAATCATATTATATATAACTAGGGCAAGTACTTTCATGAAAATGCATGTTTTTACTCAGCATTGTAAACATAACATAAATTAAATATCTATCCGAATCAATAAATTTGCAGTAAAATGGCATCGATTTGTAGATGCATATTTTTGCATATTTTGGTATAAATGCATATTTTTGCATATTTTCATATAAATTGGACTTTTTTTTTAATCTTTATCAATATTTTTTTCAAAACTTCCTTAGAAAAATACAAAACTATCCCCTATTTCTTATAGAAAAAGAAATTGTTTATAGAAATCATATTCTGAAGTATTTCTTATAGAAAACTGATTCTGAAAGTATTATTTTTAGATTCTGAGAAATGTTTCCGATTTAAAATTCTTCTGCTCTGAGACATTTTACTAATCGTAAAGAAAAATCTGTTTTCGAATTTAAGATTTTTTCGAAAGGAAAATTGATTTTTTTTTTTATTTTGCTTAGAGTTAGGGTAGGGTCATTTGCCATTTTTTAACTTGAAAAACGGAAAATTCTAAAAAATCGGAAAAAAAAAATTTAAAATTTACTTTTTTTAGAACAATTTTTTTTCTAAATTTATCTACTCCAAAAATATTTATTGAATTAAAGAAAAAAACTTCTCATGTAAATTTGTTCAATTAAAAATATTTTTATCACAAAATGTGTCTATAAAACAATATTTTACTAATTAAAAATTGTGTTAGAATTGTCGAGGGCCTAAAAGTTTTTGACCAAGCCTAATTTATCTTGACAAACCTATTTGTTTAGTAAAAAAATATTTTTAAATGCATATTTTTGAAGTTTTTAATGGATATTTTGGATTTTTAGACGCATATTATAGGCACATTATTTCGATTTTTAGATGCAAGAAAGTACTTGCCCTATATATAACTTTTTATAAATTCAGATCTAATTTTATCTAAGATATATTGCGGCTCCATTTTCTTATCTGAGGTTATACATAAATATATCTGACTAATTATATAAATCTATATGAATTTATATAAAATAAGATCAACTGGATTTAATTGGATGTGACCAAAATTCGGATCAAATTGTAAAATTTTTAATATTTGTGTATCTAAAATAATACAATTAGATCAATGTCTGATCCAACTTGATACAGCCAATTTTGAGATCAAATTAGATCTTAAAAACCTTTTCTACTCAGGCAATTATTTAAAAAAATTGCTGCATATAAAATTTTCCAAGCTTTAATTTAAGCTTGATAGCGTCCAGATTAAGCAAATATTAAATGAGATACGAGGGTTGCGCTGGAAAATGAAATTATTTGTAGACGTTTTTCTAGAAAATTTTTAAAAAATATTTCTAAATTGATTTTTTTTAAGTTTAAACATTAAAAATTTAAAAAAATATTACAATAGTTTAAATTCAGTTATCAGTTCATTAAAAAATTGGTGATCAAAAGAATTGGAGGTCAAAAAAATTCATATTTTTTTTACTGAATTTTACTGCATTTTGACTTTTGATTTCCAGCGCGACCCTCGTCAAGCTTAAATTAAAGCTTGGAAAATTTTCTGTATATCATTTTTTTAAATAATAGTCGATTGATAATAATAAGGGATTATATTGTCATTTTTGTCGTTAACGAATTACATAAAATTTAGACCTGTACACTTTCTTTTGACGCTCACTGTATATGAAATATTATGTCTGGTTTAAAGTTTGATTGACCAACAATAATTCTCCAAAATCAACTGATGATTCCTTTTTAAGGGTGAAACAGATCTGAACAGATTTACCATGAGATGAGTAACTTTTTTAAAAAAATAAATAATCTACAACGAGAATATCATAATTAAAATTTTTTGGGCCTCGAGCTTGAATAATACTCTAATTGAATATTTTGTACTTACTATAGATTTTTTTGTTTTTCATTTAAGAAATTTTATGAAAACTTACCTAAAATGAGAAAGAATAAAAATAGAAAATTAGAAAAAAATAATATTTATTTAAAATTAAAAACTATATTATTTTTTTTAAAAACAAAACAAAACATTTGTTTATAATTAAATTATGATGTCATGTAAACAATATACATATTTCAAAATAGAAAAAAAAAAACGAAGAAAAATCACCATTTAACCATATTTTTTTTGAAACAGATGTTGATTTTATAAACATTTATTACCAGTCCATAAATAAAATGGGGAAAATTGAAAACAATAACTTCAAAACAAATCCAAATCTTAACATACCCCAAAAAATAATAGGAACAAAAAAAATTGTATTTTTAAATTTAAAACATCTGTGTTAATTTGCAAAATTTACAAAAAAATAATAATAATAATTACTTTTGGTGAAAAATAAACATTGTCTGTCTAACAATGGGGTCTTCTCTGCTAATGAGCAACAATATTTCACCTAAAAAGCACGAAACATATTTTTTTTTTTAACAAGATACTTGTTAAAATTTATATTGTAATAAAAAACAACCCATTCATGCAGCACACGCCATTAAAGGTGAATGAATAAATGTTTTTTTTTTTTCATACTTAAGTATTTTTTTTTTTCATTTCTATGAAAATTTTATAAATAAACAAATTTTCATGGTCAAATATTGTTTTTATAATTTATTTTAACTGGGTGTAAATAATTTGCATGCGTTTGAATTTTGTAAATGTTTAAGAGAGCTGTGAAATTTAATTTGGCCCCAAAATAATTTTAGTCACAATATTTACAATTGAACATGGATAATAAATTTTCAAAAATTTTGTTTTTACTACTAAATAAATAATGTAAAATGATTTTAAAGGTGAATAAACAAAATTAAAAAAAAAAAAATTAAAAAAAAAAATAAATTCGGTCTAGCCGAATGTATGGATACCCTACATAGTGTAAAAAAGATTATTGCAAAAAACTTTATTTGAGCAACAAAAAGTTTTGTGAAAAAAAATTTCCGCGGAAAAAAATTTTTGGTAACAAAAAATTTCGTGAAAAAAACTGGTAAAAGGAATTTATTTAAATAAATAAAAATGATGTGGAGGATTTAAAAACTGTATATTCTTTCAAGTTCTTGTAATTGATAATATGGTCCTTCGAACCGCAAATGTTAAATTCACAGTGCAACAAACTTGAGGTCATTGAGTGTAGGTATTAGGGCGTTTCATCAAAAACTTTTTTTTGGATTTTTGCAACTCTTGAAGCGGAATATGAATTCTTATGGCCTAAAAGATTTTTGAGATTTTTTTCAGATTTTTGGAATGTCGGGATCAACTCGCTCAAATCGATTTTATCAAAAAAATGAGGTTATGAAACATAATTTTTTTTATTTTTTGTTCTCTGGTGCCTTTTTTTAACAAAACTGGATATAATACTTCTTAATGTTGCTAGCCTCCTAAAAAAAAATATTCGCGGTCAAAATAATAACTTCAAGGGTCACTAAGATGACCTTTAAAGTAAAAATTCAGAATTTCCCGTGTTCCAACCTTAATAATTTGGGAAATATGCAATATATGAACGTAATGATGAATCCGTTAGATTGGTCTTTTTAATACCTTTAATTTAAAACCAAAATGACATTTGTCACTTTAGTAGAAATATTAAAAAACTAAGATAAACTCATTTTTTCCCCCATTTTACAGAAAATCGAAGGGAATCCATTAGTAGTTTTTTTGTAAAATTGAAATAATAAACTTAAAAGAAGTTTTTTTTGATTGCAATTAGTGTTTCCAAACCGGAAACCCGGGTTTTTGTCAAACCGGTTTTTTTGACAAAAAACCGGTTTTTTGGTTAACCGGCTTGGAAACACTAACTACAATCTATAAAAAGCCTTTAAAAGTTATTATTTTAACTTTACAAAAAAAAAACTACCTAATGCACCAGTTCAATTTTCTTTAAAATGGGGGAGAAAATGAGTTTTTGCCAGTTTTTTATTTTTTTTAACATTTCTACAAAAGTGACAATAGTCAGATTGGTTTTAAATGAAAGGTGTTTTAAAGACCTATCTAACGGATTCAACATGACGTTCATACATAGCTTATTTCTTGAATTATTGAGGTTAAAACACGGGAAATTCTGAATTTTTACTTTTAAGGTCATCTTAGTGACCCTTGAACTTATAATTTTGACCGCGAATATTTTTTTTTAGGAGGCTAGCAACATTAAGAAGTATTATATCCGGTTTTGTTAAAAAAAGGCACCAGAGAACAAAAAATAAAAAAAATTATGTTTCATAACCTCAATTTTTTGATAAAATCGATTTGAGCGAGTTGATCCCGACATTCCAAAAATCTGAAAAAAATCTCAAAAATCTTTTAGGCCATAAGAATTCATATTCCGCTTCAAGAGTTGCAAAAATCCAAAAAAAAGTTTTTGATGAAACGCCCTAGTAGGTATCTTAAATACACACAAAAAATTATTGGCTAAAAAATTTCAATTAAATCTTTTGATCAACAAAATTTAAATGAGTCAATTATTGTTTTGATTAACATTTTTGTTATTTTCTTAAACTATCAAATTACAAATTTTCAACACACCAGATTTTTTTTCGCTTCAATTTATTTGAATTCTTTTTTTACTGTCGGCAATTTCATCATAATTTTGGCATAAGCTTAAAATTCATTTGTTCAATCAAACATTTTTTTAATTGACTTTAAGTAAAAAATTGATAAAATTTTTTATCAAAATCGAATAAGTGATTGATGGAAAAAAAATTTAATTAATCACCTACAATTTGATGATTGATATAACAATTTTTTTAATTGGAGGAATTTCAATAAAATAATTGAAAAAGTTGATTGAAATTCGTTTCAAATTTTTTTTGTGTGTCCGTCTGTGGAAATGGTGATCACGGCCAAAGTATTAAACAGATATGTAGTGTCCGACCGAATATTCGGCTTCGGCCAAAAAGCACTATTCGGCTTCGGACACATTTTTGGCCGAATATGGCCGAATACCAAATAATTGTATAAAATTTGTACTTACGTTTTGAAAAAAAACACTAAACACACTTTGAATCACATTAGTAAGCCACAAAAACATTTTATTAAGTGTTTTTGCAGCTAAAACAAGATTTTACACTCAAAAAAATATTTCAATCGAAAAAAAATTTCACTCAAAAAAATTTTTATTTACAAAAATGTCTAAAAAAATTTTGTTGCTCAAAATAAATCGTTCTAGACAACATTTTTATACATTTGTGTATTCCGCCAAGTCGAGTTTTACTTTTTTTCTTGTTTTTACTACATTAATATTTTTTTTTGTAATATTCGGCTTCGGCTTCGGCCGAATAGTGAAAATATGGCCGAATATTCGGCTTCGGCCAAAAAAGGTGTATTCTGTCGGACACTACAGATATGACTAAGACTTCACATATTTACTTGTTGTTACCCTAAGCAGTTTGGTATTGCATTTGAGCGAAATCGGTTCAGCGATTCAAAAGTTATGAAAGAAAATGTAAGGACACCTCGAACATTTTGATACGTTCAACATAACCTAAATATGCAAGATGCTTTAATTCGGCTGCTGATTGACATATGTGAATATAATTGAACCCCGAGTGATATTTAAACAAGTACAAACATATTTAAACATAAAAACATAAAAAATTTCGCCAATTTTTTTTTTCACCAAAATTTTTTTCGCGAATTTTTTTTTTCAAAAATTTTTTTTTTCCAAATAAACTTTTTTTACATAGTGGAGGGTATCAAAATATTCGGCAAGGACGAATTTAACTTTTTGACTTGTTTTTAACAAAGTTTTTTTCAAAATTTTTTTAAATAATGTTTTTTACATTGTGGAGGGTATTAAAACATTGAACATGGCCGAAAAAATGTTTGCGCCCGATATATTTTTTTTATACCCTCCAACCACAGTATGGGGGTATACTCACTTTGTCATTCCGTTTTTAACGCATTAAAATATCGGTCGGGGACCCCATAATGTATATATATTATTGATCTATGATCGATTCTAAGTCGATCTATGAATGTCCGTCCGTCTGTATAAAGCACGATTCAGTCCAAAATAAAAGAGCTAGACTCCTGAAAATTAGCAAGAATATGTCTAATGTTCCTATGCCGGTTAAGTTCGGAAATGGGCAAAATCGGGCCAGGGGGAAAAAGTTCCCCCTTAACAAACTAAAAAAACCTCTTAAAATACGCCATTTTTACATCTTTTTTTGCCATTTTTGTTAAACAAATGAAGCCTTTTTGTGTCAGAAGGAGTTGAAACTTCTTAACTTAGACCCAGGGGGCTGGAAAATTTAGTTTTTTTTCTGCCCTCCCCCTTTTGTGGGCGTGAATTTAAAAAAATCATTAAAATAATGAGAAAATGGTATTGCTAAAGTGCAAAAAGCTTAATAAATAAGTTAACATTTATCGCGATCTCCCACCACCGCCACCGAGCCCCCCCCCACCCCTCAAAAAAAAAAACGCCTCTGGATTTTTTTTATATGTTCTAACATGTTGGAGGGTATCAAAGATTCGGCACAGCCGAATTTAACACTCTCACTTGTTTTTTTTTAATTTTATTTCCTAAAAGGAAATTAGGAAAATTTCAACTTTTTTCCGAAAGTTCAAAATTTTTTTCCGATAAATTTTTATTAAAAAACTAGCTGAATCTCCCGGCGGTTCCCAGGTCGGCTTAGATATGAATGTTTAAATAGCTTCTCCCCACACCTATCGGGTCCATTCATACATGCACAATTTTCTCATGACAAAACATACACTCTAAAGTGCCGAAAAATTTAACTGAAATGAAAAAATTGGTTAATAACTTCACCTCAGCGCCATCAACTGGTTCCAAATTTTATCAGGAAACTTTATTTTGTTTAATAAATATATTTTGGGAATTTGAGCCAAATCGTACCAAAAAAAACAAAAAATGTGATTATGACGACAATAGCCGCTACCTAACGGGTCCAAATTTTATCAGGAAACTTATTTTTGTTTAATAAAAATATTTTGTGAATTTCAGCCAAATCGTAACATTAATAAAAACAAGTAAGAGTTTTGAATTTTGTCTGTGCAGAATCTTTTATACCCTCCAACTGCATTTGTTAAAGAAAAACACAAAAAATCATGTAAAAAAGTGGTATTTTTCATGGGTTGGTTTAGTTCTTCAAAGGGGAACTTTTTCCCCCTGGTCCGATTTTTCTCATTTACGAACTTAACTTGCCTAGGAGCATAAGACATATTCGTGCCAAATGTCGGGAGTCTAGCTCTTTTATTTTGGACTGCATCGTGTTAACTACAGACGGACGGACATCGCTAAAATGTCTTAGAATCGATCACTGATCATACACATATATACTTTATGGGGTCCTAGACCGATATTTTGATGCCTTACACACGGAATGACAAAGTGAGTATACCCCCATACTGTAGTTGGAGGGTATAAAAATATGAATATTACGACTACAGCGCCACCTATCGGGGTTAAACTTAAGAGAAACCTGGCTCCAGGCTCTTGAGTTTTAGTAACACGTACCCCGCACAAACATTTTTATATATTAAGATACATTTGTTTTATTCGACCTTTAAAATATGTATTATATATTGGTAGGTTTACTCTAGCTCGAGGTCACTTTTCCATTACTAATTAAAACTATGATATTCTCATAGAATAGTTTTCAAGAAAATTATTATTCTTTTTTAAATTTAAGTTGCTCATTTTTGCCGGTGACACGAAATAACTCCCACATGAAATAACTCCCACGAAATAACTCCCAATGAAATAAATCCCACCAAAAATGAAATATGTCCCAATGGAGAAAAAAATGAAATAAGTCCCAACCACAATGAAATAACTTCCACCTACAAAATGAAATAAGTGCCAATGAAATAATTCCCATTAATAATGAAAGAAGTCCCAATAAAAAAATTAGAAATCTCAACAAAAATTTAACAAACAAATAAGGGAAAATATATCAGTTAAGTCGAGAACGAGGATCCTGATGTTACTTTCGGTGCAATACAAACAAGTTATAATAACTGCCAAATGCGAAACTTGACGGCTGATTTGATTTTTTCAGAGTTTTTCGAAAACATGCAAAAATACATTGAGTGTTCTATTTGACTTGCTTCGGTTACATTCAAACATCGCGGCGATGTTTTGCAACAATTTTTGGTACTAATTTTTCGCGTGCGGTCCTTTTTGCGACAAATTTGTATGTTACCGATAATTTAAAAGATTTAATTACAACTTGTTGTAAAAAGCGCCGCAGGTGAAAATTTGGTATCAAAAATCGCCGCGATTTTTGGTACCAAATTTTCACCTGCGGCGCTTATTGCGACAAATTTGTATGTTTCCGAAAATGTAAAATATTTAATCAGAACTTGTTGAAAAAAGCGCCGCAGTCCAAAATTTTAATCAGAACTTGTAAACAGCGCCGCAGGCGAAAATTTGGTACCAAAAATCGCCGCAATTTTTGGTACCGAATTTTCGCCTGCGGCGCTTTTTACAACAAGTTCTGATTAAGTCTTTTAAATTTTCTCCTGCATTGATTTTTTCAACAATCTTGTATGTTATCAAAAAACATTCTATGTTATCGAAAACACATCACGTTGGATAACTTTTGCGTTCTCCTTTCTTTTTATAACAATTTTGTATTCTAACGCAAATATTTTCGGCTGCAGTGCGCTCTTACCTCAAAAATCCTTGCCAGTTTTGGTAGCAACATTTCTAAAACATACAAATTTGTTAAAAAAGCACTTCGTCCTAAAATTTGGTACTAAAATCACAACGAATTTTAATTTATTAATAATAATATACTATAAGTCAAAATGTTCCAGATACTTCCACTAACAATGAAACAATAGTGGGAGTTATTTCATCGCTATTGTAGTGGGAGTTCTTTCCTATGAAAGAACTCCCACCGAAAAAATTATGAAATAACTCCCAACAGAAATGATAAAAGTCCCACTAAATTGGTAGTTATTTCATATGAAATAAGTCCCAACTTTGTATGGAGTTTTTTTTGGGACTTATTTCATTTTTTAGGTGGGAGTTATTTCATGTGGGAGTTATTTCGTGTCGCCATTTTTGCCGACACGTGATTAGGAATTTGTCAGATTCCATGGTCAAGACTATTTAGCATGTGATAACAATTGAAAGAGGAGAATCTTCAGTAATTTTTCCATTTGTTTTTATTTATATCAGAAAAATGGATGCAAATTATTAGTGTCCGACCGAATATTCGGCTTCGGCCAAAAAGCACTATTCGGCCACTATTCGGCTTCGGCCACGTTTTTGGCCGAATATGGCCGAATACCAAATAATTGTATAAAATTTGTACTTACGTGTTGAAAAAAACACCAAACACACTTTGAATCACATTAGTAAGCCACAAAAACATTTTATTAAGTGTTTTTGCATCTAAAACAAGATTTTACACTCAAAAAAATTTTTCAATCGAAAAAAATTACACTCAAACAAATTTTTATTTACAAAAAATGTCTAAAAAAGTTTGTTGCTCAAAAGAAATCGTTCTAGACAACATTTTTATACATTTGTGTATTCCGCCAAGTCGAGTTTTACTTTTTTTCTTGTTTTTACTAAATAAATAATTTTTTTTTGTAATATTCGGCTTCGGTTTCGGCCGAATAGTGAAAATATGGCCGAATATTCGGCTTCGACCAAAAAAGGTGAATTCGGTCGGACACTACAAATAATGTTCTTTCAAAACTTTATCAAAGTATTTTGTTAAAAATTTTAAATAATATTGAAGGGTAAAGTTTTGTGAAGGACAATAATTACCGCCTTTTTTCCTGATATGTCAACATAACCAAACGGGAAAATTAGCGGAGATCTTCCACTTTCATTCAATATCACTAGTGGCATTCAAAACAAGTACAGATATTTAAAAAATATTTTACAAAAATTTAATCCGTTAAAACTTTGAAGTCCTATTAAAAGAAAACAGGATCACGAAATGAAAAACTGTAAATGCAGTTTTATTACATTTAGTCGCTAGTTTCAAACGTGTATTATCCAATTCGTGTTTAACGTTTTTTTCTCTTTGTCGGACGGTGCTATATGCAAGTCGGGTCGGCTAAGTTATGCAAAACTGGCCAACATAAATAAAATTTAAACCAGAAACATAATTTTCGTGAAAATTATTCTATAAGAACATCATAGTTTTAATCAAAAAAGGAAAAGTGACCTCGAGCTAGAATTAACTTACAAAAAACTTAATTTTTTCCTCAAAACCTGGTAAGTTCTTTATTCTCGATGTAAAAAAAAATATTGAATATTAATTTTTCAAACTCCTCAATTACAACCACAAGAGTCAATGTATGGATGACGAGATATTGTTAATTTATCATTTAAGTAATACAATTACTTAAAAGACCTAACAATATTGAATAAACAATACTATAAATTTTGTTTTTATGGCAAATGCAATCAAGCATTTTGTGTGAACAAGTAACACGAGCAAAGCTAAATTAATATTTTTCTATTATACAACTTGTAAAAATGTAATAAAAAATTACAAAAAAAAAAAAAAACAAATAATAATTCACTTGTAATAAATAAAAATTCAAGTGTTTTCACACTTATTAATTTTAAATTATTATAAATATTTATTTGCTGTCGTTTATTTATTTTTTTTCTTATTTTGAAGATTAGTTTTGGTTCGAAAAGTTTTTAAAAGTTATGACCAGAAATAATGGCCAATTAATGTCTGGGTTTGTTTCAAAAAAAAAAAAAAAAATAGCCAAAAATAACATCTTTATTATTATTTTGTTTAGCCATGATGTGTTAATAAATTGTCTTTAATTGAATTAATTGCTTACGTTAATGGGTTTCCTGTTTATAAATTTTTATTGTCTGTCTTTTGTAAAAATTATTAGATTTTTGTTTGTTTAATTTATTGATTTTTAGCAGAAAAACATTAATTTTAAGCAAAAATTTGGCTAAGTATACAGGAATTCTTTAAAAATTTTCAATTCTAAATATTCTAAGATCTTGAACAGAAGAAGCCTGGCACTATTTCCGTCGTTTGGAAAAATATCAGATCTTCAAAGGATTTCGTTCCCAAATTCGATTTGTCGTCCTACATCATTCGCTTAATTCCCCTATTTGGTCTGAATTAATTTTAAAATATTTCTTTTTCATTCGATTTTGAAAATTCTTTCGATTTTAATAAGTCGTCACTTTGTCAATACAATGACTTTTAAAAATATTACTCAATTAACTTTTTATTCAAATTCGTGCGTTATTTTTAAAAGTTGTTATATAAGCAAATGTTTTTGTTAATTCAATAACACAAGTAGGTTAGGTTAGGTTGTAAGTGGCTGCTGACGTTTTACGTCAACACACGTAGACTCTGAGGTCCATTGTGATACCACGGGACCGTAATAGGTTTCCCTACTAGTCCCTGTCGTAAAACCATTTTGAGCTTCTTATAAAACTCCTTAGATGTTGAATTTTGACATCCAACAAATCAGAAAGATCGTACAGCTCCCTAGATCCCAGTGAAGCAAGTCTCTGACCAGAAAGTGCCGGGCAATGGCAAATAAAGTGTTCGATAGTTTCCAACTCCTCTTCATCCATGCAACTTCGGCAAAAGTCATTCGACGGCACATTTAACCGCTCTGCGTGCTTCCCTATAAGACAGTGTCCGGTAATTATAGAAACCACCGTCGAAATCTCTCCTCTTGGAAGCGATATCAGCTCACTTGTGCGCCCCTGATTAAGAGAAGGCCAAATCAGTCGTGTTGTCTCACACGTCCATCCATTTGCCCATCTTTGATTAGTCTCCGTCGCAGAACAAAGCCGTAGGTTTTGCTTGCAAGTTTCTAGAGGCATACCAACACATTCCAATTCTGTTGGAACCTGTAAGGTAGTTCCTAGTCTTGCAAGCTCATCGGCTTTGCAATTCCCTGGAATGTCTCTGTGCCCTGGGACCCATATGAGTCGTATGTTAAACTGCTTGGCCATCTCATTTAAAGACGTGCGGCAGTTAAGGGCAGATCTTGTTTTCAGAAACATTGAATCCAGGGACTTGACCGCGGCTTGACTGTCAGTATAGATGTTGACTGCGGTTGTAGACAAGACATTGCAGCTCAACCAGTCAGCCACTTCTTTTATTGCCAGCATCTCTGCCTGGTAAACACTGCAATGATCTGGCAATCTACGAGCCAGGCTCAACCCAAGCTCTTCCGAATAGACCCCAAAGCCCACTTGTTCGTGCAGCCTCGATCCATCTGTGTAAAAATTTATGGTAGCTCCACCACCCGGAGCATCCCCCATCCAAGACTCCCTGGATGGTATCATAGTGGTAAAGTGGCGCTCAAAGAGGCTCAAAGAGGGAGCACAGTCCACATTTTGTGGTATTGTTATCTTTTTCAAGATCGCGCTATGGCCACAATCACTGCTCCTCCATTGCAGAGTGCTATTAAGTCGAATTGCCGACGCAGCCGCATACTGCCTACCCAATATGTCCAAGGGTATCAGGTGAAGGAGGATTTCTAATGCAGCCGTGGGTGTAGTACGAAGAGCACCAGTGATGCACATTGACGCCATTCTCTGTACCTTTGTGATAAAGACAAAGTTCGCTTTTGTTTCCAAAGCAGGCCACCAGACAATGATTCCATACAGCAAAATTGGACGCACCACTGCTGTATAGATCCAATGAACGACTTGAGGGCTAAAACCCCATCGTTTTCCAATGGCCCTTTTACAGGAATACAAAGCAATCGTTGCTTTTCTCACCCGTTCCTCAATATTACGCCTGAAATTCAGCTTCCTGTCTAGAAATACTCCAAGATACTTGGCTCCATCTGAGAAGGTGATTTCAGTACCGTCCAGAGAAATAGGATCAAAAGCAGGAATCTTATTTTTCCTTGTAAACAAAACAAGCTCTGTTTTACTAGGATTAACTCCTACACCACAGTCTCTTGCCCATTTAGACAGATCTTTCAGAGAACCCTGAAGAATGTCCCGCAATGTTGGCAGATGCTTCCCCTTTACCGCTATCGCGACATCGTCAGCATATGCGATAACATGACAACCACGTGCTTCTAGAGATAGTAGCATTGAATTCAGTGCCAGGTTCCAAAGAAGCGGCGAAAGAACACCTCCTTGTGGTGTGCCCCTATTGACAAATCGAGATATGACGGACGCTCCCAATTCAGACGTTATACGTCTATTGGCAAGTAGGTTTTCCACCATTAAAACGATTTCACGCTTTACTCCCAGACCAGACAATGCCAATATTATCGATTCTGGAATGACATTATTAAAAGCCCCCTCAATATCAAGAAAGGCCACCATAGTGTACTCCTTTACCGAAAGCGATCTCTCGATGGTACCAACGAGCTCATGAAGAGCTGTTTCCGTTGATCGTCCCTTGCTGTATGCATGTTGCTTTGTCGAAAGCAACCTCGGGTCAATCACTCTACGCAAATATGAGTCTATCATTCGTTCCATTGTCTTTAACAAAAAAGAAGACAGACTAATTGGTCTGAAATCCTTCGGAGCTGTGTGGGAACTTTTCCCAGCCTTCGGGATAAATACGACTCTGGTATCCCTCCATTTTAAAGGAATATACGACCAGTTGATGCATGCTGTGTATAGATTATACAGCAACGGGGCTATATAGTCCAACACATGCTGCAACTCAGCCGGGATTATACCATCAGGTCCCGGGGATTTATAGGGCCTGAAGCTTTTTATCGCCCAGATTAATGTTGGCATATTTATTATTTCCGAAGCAATTTCAGATGCTTGGGCGTCAGAACGTTCCAAAGCTTGAAACGGCGTCATGGAATTGCCCGGAAAATGCGTGTTTAAAAGGAGATCCAGCGACTCTCCACTGGAGGAAGACCACACCCCATTAGGATCTTTCAGGTATCCTAGGGTGCAAGGAGAAGAAGCCAGAACCTTGCGCAGCCTGGATGCCTCAGAAACGTCTTCTATGTTTCCACAGAAGTTTTTCCAAGAATCACATTTTGCATTTCTGATCATCTTTTTATAACTCTTAAGTTGCAGCCTGTATGCAGACCAGTCCTCGTCCGCTCTTGAAAATTTAGCCTTATTAAAGAGCTTTCTGCAGGAATCTCTGCTCGTCTGCAACTCATTTGACCACCAAGGTGGCTTTTTTTTCCCTCTAGGCTTTGCAGAAGGGCAAGACGCATCCAGGCACCTATTACAAACATTTGTTATATGGTCAACCAGACAGTCAATTTCCGCTAAACTATGCGGTTCAGATAGGGGTACTTCATCCAAAAGCAAAGAAAAAGTCTCCCTATATTTCACCCAGTTTGTTCTTCTCAGATTTCTAGAGACTGTCTCAACCGGGGCACACTCCCTGAGTAAAAACCCAATGTAGCGATGATCTGAGAAAGAATGCTCTTCCAAAACTCTCCAGTCATCAATTCTATCAGACAATGTATCTGATACAAGTGTTACGTCAAGAACCTCTTGCCGCGTACTTGTAACGAAAGTTGGTTCACTACCCTTGTTACAAATATACAGGTTAGTGCTTAACAAAAACTCCAAAAGTGATTCGCCTCTATCATTTGTGTCTGTACTACCCCATATCGAATGATGTGCATTAGCATCACAGCACACTAGTAACTGGTGTCCCCTAGATTCAGACTCCCGAATCAGACCGCCAACCTTCTCCGGGGGTATTGGCCCCGGATTAGGAAAATACGCAGAGGCGAGCCAAATAGATTTCCCATGAAGCTCTAAGCTAGCCGCTGTAACATCCATATCACTAAAAGTTGATAAAAAGAATATATTTAAGCCATTTTTCGCCAAGATGCAGGCTCTTGGTGAGCCCTCACCTTTGGCAACCATCAACTTAAACCCAGGGGTCTTCAATCCGCAAACCCTGCCACCCCGCACCCAGGGCTCTTGGATAAAAACCAAGTCAACTGCTCCTGTCGTCAGGCGCAGCAATAGTGCAGCTGAGGCTGCCGCAACATCTTGCTTTTTTTCCACCATCCTTTCCACCACCGTGTTATTGGCTTCATCCTCCGTGTTATCATAGAGGTCGCATTCGTCCCCAGATTCGGTTTCGAATAAGCCAGATATATGTCCCATCTGTTCTGAATCGGAGGCAACAGAACTCTCCGAATTCCTCACTGCATGGGCCTCGTCCTGAATGTCACCCATAGTGGCATCAGCTTTATCCTCCGTGCCATCACAGAGGTCGCATTCGTTACCAGATTCGGTTTCGAAAATGCCAGATGCATCTCCGATCAGCCTAGAATCGGTCAGCTGAATATCAACCTTTTCCAGATTCTCCTCCCTAGCCGACTCTGCCACTGGCTTGTCTGCTTCCAAAATAGGCTTCTGGTCGCCCTTGTAGACATTGACTCTTATATGAAAAAAGCCAAATCTAATAATGCCGTCAGTCCTGGCTAAAAGCGGAAGCGATTCCTCATTAACCAAGACCACTGCTTGACGACGAGCGCCCTCCATCTCACCCAATCTGGCAATTTGCCAATTCTGAGTTGGAAGGTCAGGATTGCAGACTTTTATCATCTTTAGAATCACCACAGTGTCACTTGTAGCCATTGGGATCCATGCATGAGCTCTGGGTTGCGAGGGGATATCATGTTTTTCCACAACGTCCAGTCTGGCTCCAGGATATAACTCTCCCACTTGGCTAATGGCAACCTTAAACACGGCTGCGGATCTTTCGTTTCCAAAAGCAACGAGTTTTACTCGCCCCTGATACCAACCTGCGTTGACAGTAGTAGGGAGAAAATCAGGCATACTCTCAAGAAGCCTATAGTAGATTTCATTTAGTTTAGTTTCAACTAAACTCCACTTGTCCCTTGGAATACTACAATCCCCATTTTGCCTGTTTATCACAGCCCTAACGAAGTTACCTTTCACCACTTCACTAAAAGACTGAGTCCAGACGTTGCCGGTCACCTTAGATCTTTTAGGTAAAGGTTTCTCGTCGGGCGAGCGCAACCTTTTACCAGACTTCGATGACGAGGCCGAAACAGCGCTCTGTTTGTCAGATGCGCGCATTGCCGAAAGTTTGTCCTGTTCTTCAATGACTCCTTTCGCCCATGATAGCGACGCCCTCTCACGTTCGGAGAGCTTCGTTCCATCGAGTTGGCTTAGTCTGTTAATTATTTTCAAACAAAGCCTTCTCTGGTTGTGCCTGACCTTTGATGGCTTAAGTTTCTTTTTCTTTTTACCACCAATATTAGGCTGAGCACCCCTACCAGAATCAAGGCCGGACTTCAAGGTCGCAACCCTAAGACCAGTGCTAGGACCAGCACCAGTCGGTGAGGCAGAGCCTCGAACTAAATCGGTATCATTTGTGTCCATATTTTCATTTTCCTTGATGTGGTAATGAAAATATCACAAAAATACCTATTACGAACAAACCTATTACGAACAATTTTAGTAATTCAATTTATAGCACAGAGTTAAAATAAAACACGTCCACACTCGTCAACAGTTGAACGAAAATTCACAAGTAAATGGTTAAGATTTTTTTTCAATTACACTTATTACAACGTCCGACAAAGAGATAAAAATGTCGTTAAACACGAACTGGATAATATACGTCTAAAACTGGATACTAAGTGTAGAAAAACTGCATTTGCATTTTTTCATTTCGTGATCCTGTTTCCTTTTAAAAGGACTTCAAAGTTTAAGAGGATTAAATTTTTGTAAAATATGTTTTAAATAGTTGTACTTGTCCTAGGATGATAGCAAATCAAAGATGGGGATCTCCCCTAATTTTCCCATTTAATTATTATAATATATCAGAAAAAAGAAGGCAAGTAATGCCCTTTCAAAACTTTATTCTTTAACATCATTTAAAGTTTTTAACAAAATATTTTGATAAAGTTTTAAAAGGAATTTATTTACATCCCTTTTCCTGATAAGGCCAAAAAAAAAGGAAAAATGAACGAAGATTCTTCTCTTTCATTTGCCATCAATAGTGACATTATACGGCAAATATAAATATTTAAAAAAAAAAAATTGATTTAATTTAGCAAAATGTAATCCTTAAGATCTTTGAAGTCCTTTTAAAAGGAGACAGGATGACGAAATGAAAAACTGTTAATGCAGTTTTAATCCATTTGATCTCTATATTCACTATAAATGCAGTTTAAGTCCATTTGATTTATACATTCAGACGTATATCATCCGGTTCATGTTGAATATCGGCTGTCTGACGTTGTTTTTTATTCTGTTTAACGCATGTCTTTGAAGGTGTTCCCCTAACTTTATAATTTTAACTAAAATTTTGAAATCTAATTTGTATGAACATCACTAATATAAACATGATTTATGTTTGATTTTTAAAAAGCCCAACCTTAAAATTCATTTAAAAATAAATATTTGACATAACAGAAACAGTTACTTCTTTAGATAAACCATAAATATTTAAACAAAATAAGTCAATAACCCAAGACTTTCACAAGACAATAGACAGAAAAAGATTTATAGTATTGTAAATCGAAATAAAACAATAAAAATTTAAATTTTTAAGATTTTTATAACACATACGAAGTTTTTGACCAAAGGCGAATAATTCGCAAAAATATTATTCAGACAACTGAAAAAATTTTATTTTTCTATATTGTTAAATGAACTTTTTGAACGAAGACAAATTAAAATGTTCCGCCTGATCAGAAGGAAATTGGCCCAGAGAGAAAATAATTGCACTTGCAAGGTTGGCATTAGCCCTAAAAAATGGCAACAAATTAAAAAAAAAAAAAATTGTGAAAAAAGCCGTCTAAAATTTTTGGGGTAAAAAACTAACAATAAGTAAAAAAAATAATTTTAAGATCAACAAAATTTTTTTAAACAAAAAATATTCTGGTAAAAAAAATTTAGCAAAAGCAAAATCTGCAAGAAAATTTTTTTGATTACAAAAATATGTTTATACACACAAAAAATTATTGGTTAACAATTTTCAATTAAATCTATTGATCAACAAAATTTAAATGAGTCAATCAATGTTTCGATTTAAATTTTTGTTATTTTGTTGAATTACAAATTTTCAACATACCAGATTTTTTTTTTTGCTTTAATTTATTTGAATAGATTAATTCAAAAATATACAAAATAATCGGGCATTACTTTTTTTTTATTGTTGGCAACATATTGGAAAGCAAAAAAGATGAATTTTTTGATAATTTTGTCATAAGCTTACAATTCATTTGTTAAATCAATCATTATTTTGATTGACTTTAAACATAAAATTGATAAAATTTTTGATCAAAATCGAAAAAAGGTTTGATTGAAAAAATTGTCAATCAATCGCCTACAATTTGACGATTGGTATAACAATTTTTTTAATTGGAGGAATTTCAATCAAAAAATTGATTAAATCCGCGATTTTGTTGATTGAAATTCGTTTCAAATTTTTTCTGTGTCCTTGTCTAAATTTCTTTCGGTATCCAATTCTTTTCGCAAATGTCAGCAGCTGCCGAATAAAAGCATTTTGTAATTTTAGGTTATGTAGAATGTACCAAAATCATAGAGGTGTTCTTACATTTTGTTCATAACTTTTGAATCGCTGAACTTATATCGCTCAAATGCAATTTTTAAATGGTAGGTGAGCCAAAATGGCGGCGCGAATCAGGATACCCCGATCCGGATAAGCTGGAAACTAATGAAAGAGTTATCGGATATTTCTAAAATTTGTTATCATAGCACAGTTGGTAAAATAAAGTCACACCTGACATACTGCTGACACTCCCTTTATGAAATCGCTGACATCTTCAAACAATTTTTCAAAATGTCATCAATGACATGTCAGCAGTTGGTCAGAAGTGTCCACCAGTATCGGTGGCAACTAACAATTCGTTTAAACAACCGCTGACCAACTGCTGACATGTCATTGATGACATTTTGAAAAATTGTATGAAGATGTCAGCCATTTTATAAAGGGCGAGTCAGCAGTATGTCAGGTGTGACTTTTTTTTGCCGACTGGGGGGTTTATTGGGAAGCTGATTTCGATTTTCATTCAAATTTCGAAAATTCAAAATGGTGGAGCCTATATAGCGATCGCATTCAAATAAAAATCGATTATGATTTAAGATTTTCAAAATTCAAAATGGCGGATCAAATATGGCTTTTTTATTAATCGCAATTTCCTCCAAACTTGTTTTCCGGGAGTTGATTTCAAAAATTTTAAATGGCGGGAGTTTTATGGGGGACTAGATACGAATCTGACATTAGGTTTTTAAAATTCAAAATGGCGGATCCAACATCTTGATTTTTTTTATTACGATTCGCTTTAAACTTTTGGCCTGGTATTTTTGGGGTCACTGAATACAAATCGGATTTCATACTTTTAAAATTCAAAATGGAGTTTGGCACAAATATATCTTATGGTCATAGGCTTGTCGAGTTCGGACAAAATCGTACCAAAGGGGAAAAAGTTCCCTTTTGAATAAGTAGAACTATCCCAGAAAAACACAATTTCTTCACATTTTTTTTGTGAATATTTGTTCTAAAACGAAAAATTTTTATACCATAAGAAGTTTATCGACTTGCACTTGGACCAAGCGGGTCGTGGATATAAAAAAACAATAATAAAACTGTGTTAATTTAGTGCAAACACTATAATTAATCTAATTGGCAACATTTACTGCACGGAGAAAGGTGTCCCCCAACATCTTGATATGACAAATATTCAAAGTTTGGAAGTATTCGACTTAAATTTTTGACGTAGACTTATATTGCCGAATACCGTATGGGTCGAACATTATAAATTATATTTAAA
Source organism: Pegoplata infirma (assembly GCA_963921195.1). NCBI lineage: Eukaryota > Metazoa > Arthropoda > Insecta > Diptera > Anthomyiidae > Pegoplata > Pegoplata infirma. The sequence goes on from OY992537.1 coordinate 100,334,793, forward strand.
TAACAATAAAACTCACTCTTCTGTGCTAAACATTCTGATTATGTGTCTTTGCAAACAGTGGGAACCTATAGCCGGCGAAGGTGATGAAGCTGGTGATTGGGGTGGTGTATGATAAGGATGCATAGGCTCATCATCTTCATCAAAGTAACCAGAAGAATTCCCAGATGAGGTACGAGGATATTTTATCATTTTAAAGTGGAGCAAGAAGAATATAAACTATTTTTTTTAAAGTTTTTTTTTAATAAATGATTCAAGGCAAGTGGTTGAAATTAAACTTTTTTTATAGATTTTGAATATTTCACGATATTTTACAATATTTTTCAAAGAAATTATTTAATTTTTAAAAATTTGTGTTTTTAATATATTTAAAAATTTGTTTGGTAATTTTAAAATAGAATTGAATTTTTTAAAAATTTTTAATATTTTTTTTTTCTTTATAAATTATTTTTTTTTATTTACTTTCTTTCAAGAGTGACAATTGAACAATTTTAAGTTTTATTTGAGTTACTTTTTTTAAAAAAAGTGTAAATTTATTTAAAATTTTGTTTTAAATGATTAAATAATTTTATTTTTTGTTTTTATTAATATTTTTTTTTGAAAATTTTTGATAATTTTTAATTATTTATGATTTTTTTATTTTTATAATTTTTCAAAAATAGAAAATTTTTAAATTAAGAATTTTTTGTGATTAATTCTAGGTTGTATTTTAAAAATATTTTTTTTTATATTTCCGAAAATTTTAAATTATTTTTATAATGAACAATAAATTAATATTGAAGGTATTTTTTTTTTTTCAATTATAGTTTTATCTGATAATTTTTTTTTTAATTTTCCGGTTGTTTTAAATTATATTCACTTTTTATAATTTTTTAAAATGTTGTTTAAAAATTATTTTCAGTATACGAATTAGGTTTATAATTTGTATTTGGATTAATTTGGATTATTTTAAGTTGTATTTTTAAAGGTTTTTTTTTAATTTTATAATGAATTTTGAATTATTTTTATAATTTATATAAAAAAAAAAATATTGTATTTTTGTTATTTATTATGGTTGAATATTTGTATTTGAATTAATTTGAATTAGTTTTGAGTTGTATTTTCAAGAATTTTATAATTTTTTAATAATTTTGAGTTGTTTTTATAAAAAAAAATAATTTTGAATTGTTTTTGCAATATTTTAACACTTTTTTATTTGAAATTCTTTTAAAAAATTATTATCAAAATACGAATTTGTTGATAAGTTTTGAGTTGTATTTTTAACAGATTTTTATTTTATTATTGACACTTTCTTTAATTTTCAATAATTTTGAATTATTTTTATAATTATCAGAAAAAATAAGTTTTGAAAATATTTAACAGATTTTATATTTTTATTTGATTATTGAAAATTTCTTTAATTTTTCAATAATTTTTAATTATTTTTACAATTTATCAGAAAAATTTAGTTTTGAATAGATTTTTTTTTTAAATTTTAACACTTTTTTATTATTTAAAATTTTTTATTGTATTAACTTTTTAAATTTATTTAGTTTTTAAATTTTTTTTTAATGGTAGGAGAATTTTCTGAATATTTCCAACTTAGTTTTTTTTTCAAATTTTTTCTGTTAAAAAATTATTTCAAATTTCTAGTTTTTTAATTTGATCTAAAAGGAAAGAGATTTTTTTTTTTAAATTAATTTTTGCTTTTTGGATTTTTTTTAATCCTTTTTTAATTGTTTCTTTCAATATTTTTGTAAACACCCTGTTGACAATGACACTGTAAATTTATTAGAACAGATTATATATTTTAAAAAAATATATATAAATTTTGTGATTTAATTTAAAATAAAACAAGTTTGTTGTTAAAACAACTTTCCAATACATACTAAACCATCTATTGAATATTTTATATTATTTAAATTTTTTATATTTTTAAACACAAATTTATTCCAATAACAAAATTAAATTATACAAAAAAAAAACACTTCAAAAAGTAGCTCTTCAAGTTGTTTTATTAAAAAAAAAATATAATAAATTATAAATTTTTTTATAAGTTTTTAATTAATAAACACTTCATTTAGCACAAATTTACTAAAAACAAAACAAAAATTAAAAATTTATGCAAATAAAATATTTTTTTTTTTTAATTTTTTTCTTCGATCCGTTTATTTCTTTATAAATTAATTATAAATTTTTCAAAATCTCGGTGTTGAAATTTTTAATTTGTTTCGCTGTCATTGGCGTGTTGTTTTTACATGTAATTCTTAAAGTTCACTGGGTTAAACACATGCTATTTTACAATGAGTAGTTTTGAAAAAATTACAAGAAAATAAAAAAAAACACTTGAGCGCTTTAAAATTGTATTCATATCATGTCGTTTTACTTGATTTTATTTTAATTTTTATAGATATTCTTGTTAACTTTTGAGATACAACACGTTTTTATAAGCAAATTTGTTAAAAGAATTTGATTATTTTCTCGTTAAAATTTCGGTTACTTATTCTCAGCTGTTTTTGGTATTTTTTTTTCTTTGGTTGGAAACGTTTTTTTTTTCTTTTGCACACCCTACAGCACTATGTGCTACAGGTTATAATGAATTTGTGCTGATGTTTGTAAATATAGTTTCGGGTAGAGATAGGCGCGCGAGTGATTTTTGACTCACGCTCACGACAGGAATTTTTGAATCACGCACACTCACTCACGAGCATATTTTTTCTACTCACATTCACTCACAATCACGTGAGTAAATTTAATACAACTCACAATCATGTGCACTCACGCAAGCTTCACTCACACTCACGTTGGCTCACACTCACGAAACTCTTATTTATACAAAAAAAAAAAATTCAAAAATTAAAATTTCAAAAATCTTTCAAATTTTTCAGCAAAATTTAAAGTTCAGCGAAATTTTTCATTTTTTTTGCTTTTTTCGAGATAAAATTTTAAGTTAAGCCAAATTTTAAAATTTTTTTGTTCCTTATTTTGATACTAAAGGAAATATGAAGAGAAAATAAATCACGGAAACTCACGCAAAAAAATCGACTCACGCACACTTACTCACGCAAAAATCTTGCTCACGCACACTCACTCACGCAATTTTTTTCTCCAATCACACTCACTCACAATCACGTGAGCAAAATTTAATTTAGTCACACTCACGCGTGAATCACGTGAATCACGCCATAATCTGCTCATGTGCCCATCTCTAGTTTCGGGTATACCCGAAATATTTTAGGCCCACCTTCAGGTGTACCGATCGACTAAGAATCACTTTTTAAGTCAATATAGCCAATGTCACGATACAGGTTGTAATTTTTTATTAAATTTGTCTGAAAATTGACGAAGCCAATTGAAATTGGAATTTGTCCACCACACTCAAAAAAAGGGAGGTAAGAAATAGGAAAATTAACTAAATTTTGATTTTTTTCATTTGTTTTGGTTCATATTTTTCTTAAAAATAAAGAAAACAATTTTAACTAGAAAATGGGAAATATTTTACTATATTTTAGTTTATACACATTTGAGGACTACATTGGGTTCAGACCCCATTGGGTACAGACCCTGTTTGGTAGAGACCCCGTTGGGTTTTTAAGGGTCGCCATAGATTTGGATTCAAAACTTTTGTCCGTTTGGCTCTACCTTGCTTAGTTTTTGAGATACGCAAAATTATTACTCGGAGGGATTTCGAGTTATTACGCAAGCGTTCTACGAGTCAAGAGCTAAAAAATGACATTGGAGATTTTGTCGTGTCGGCAGTATTTACCAAGATATGTGCATATACAAAATCTCGAGAATGCCAAATTTTAGATCCGAAATTAGGGTCTTGGGACCCCTACAGATATGTAGAGCTAGGCTATTCCACATTTTTCTTTACAGTAATTCTTTTGAAAATTTCACTTATTTCGCTCTATCTCGCTTAGTTTTCGAGATATCGCTATTGTTTATATTATAGAACTCCATGTAAAGAAAACTATATATACCCGACTAAAAATAAATATACAGGTCCATATATAATTTGAAATTGGGCCATATATAATTTAATATGGCACAACACGTATTTGGATAAAATAAGATGATGAAATTGGTGGATCCAAATAGCTTAAAATTTGTTATATTAGATTAAATATGATCGTTTTTGATCCGAATATTGGGTTTATCTAATTTGATATAATTGTATATAATTTTATATCATAAGATAAAATATGTAGAATTTTGCATAAAATATTTTTTTTATCTCATAATTTTCAAATTTATCCCAAGTTTTTTTTGGGAAATGCAAAAAAAAATTCCCAAAAAAAAAAATTTGTCTCCGGGACTTAGAAATTAAAAAAAAAACAATATTAAAAAAAAAAAAATCCCAAAACTTTGTTAATAAATTTTTACTTTAAAACGCAAAAAATGTACCAAAAATATTTTTTATCCAGGACTTAGAAAATATTACAAAACTTTTTTAGGACTTGTAAAATTTTTGGCTAATTTTTTTTTTTGTTTAAATCATTTTTAATGAAATTCTTAACTCCAAAACGAAAAAAATATCTGTGTCTGGAAATTTATAAAAAAATTTCTCGGGACTTAGAAAACTTTTTTTCCCCGATTCGGAACCATATATATATGTGTATCTCATCTTGTATGAGGTCAGACATGGAGTTGTATATCATATATTTATTTATTTAATATTGTATGAGGTCATTCATGGAGTCATATAAAATATTATATGCAACATCTAATTTAATAAAGCTTTATATACTGTATGTGGAGCAACACATGACTCGATATCCTTTTATATGGCACCATATTAAATTTTGGGTGTAAAACTTAATACAAGATACATTTACATATAATTATGTAAAGTACTGTGTATGGTCGTATATAAATATATTAAATAATATGTTACTATATCTAAACTTTTTTAGTCGGGTATGAACTATTTATAAGTAAATGAACTAAAATTGGTTGCTCAAAGTTAAGAAAATTCATAATTTTTTAGTTAAATTTAACTAAACTTTAGAAAAATTCACTTTTTTAGTGAAAATGCCACGTGACCATAACAATAGGACAAAACCAAATTTTCAAATTTTTACTAAGTCCCAAAAATTTTTTTTTAAATTTTTAAGTCCCAGACACATTTTGTGGGTTTTGTAGTAAAAAATTTCATCAAAAATTATTTAAAAAAAAAAAAAAAAAAAATTTTAAAAAATTTTCCAAGTCCAAGTTTGGAAAATTTTCGAAGTCCCGGACATAAAATTTTTTTGAAATATGTTTTTGCGTTTTGAAATAACAAGTAGTAGTAGTAGTAGTAATATTATTCTTTATTTAGCAATTATTTAAGCAATATATGTACATAAAATAATGATATATATTATAAAATAAAATAATGAATAAGTACGACATTGACCTATGGTCGTCAGTCGACAAATACAAATTACACTTTCAAAAATATACGTGTTAATTATCTAATGATTAAATTCATCTATTAAAAATTTACTGTATTGAATACAATTTTTCACATAATTTGCTATAGCTTTCCACTCTACGGTAAATCCGTTCAAAATATTAACTATTTAATTTTCCTGAAGTAAAACCTTTTTGAAATACATAAGTCTGAACTCTTTTAATGCTTGACACCTACCTAGAAAATGTTGTATATTTTCCGTTTCATTCATATTACAAAGAGAACATACAGTTGGAGCATTAGCTTGAAACCTATTTCCATTTAGTTCTATCAGATCACTTCTAGCTTTTAATATCCATGTTATTGTTTCTTGAGTGTTACCTTCCGTTAAATACCTTGGCCCAGCGCATGTGTCTAAGTTTTTATAAAACCTGCTAGTCTGGCTTACTTGGGTTTCAATATTGTTGAGATATTTTGATTTTAATGACTGTATAAGATTAACCTTATTCAGATAATATTGGCTTTTATTTAAATCATATGTCCAAGTATTTTAAAGTAAAAACAAAATTTAAAAAGTTTCTAAAATTTTTGAAAATTTTCTATGTCTCGAAAATTTTCTAAGTCTCAAAAATTTTTGAAAATTTTTTAAGTCTTGAAAATTTTCTAAGTCTTTAACGTTTTGGAGTAAAAAAATATTTAAATGCTTTTAGGAATTTTAAAAAAAAAAAAATTCTAAGATGACAGGTGTCGACTTTGTGATAGATGTTTTGGGTTCGAGTGATAGGTCACGTGACCTATCATGGACCATCACTTTTCCTACAGGGTCGCTTTAGAAGCTATTAATCGGTATATCGACAATTTAGCTCAAATTTGACCGAAATTCGAGGAAAAAAGTAAATTCTATTGTAAATTTGAAAAAGAAAAAAAAAAATCTAAAATTAATTTCTCTTTTTAATCTATAATAAAAAAATTAAAAGCGTTTTTAAGAAAATCCATGGAAATTGTAAAAGTTACATGCATTTGAGAAAAAAAATGCATAAATTAATTTTGCATAAAAATGCAGTTATATTTGTGTGTTTTTACATTCTTCACAGCCAAAATAAACAAAAACAACTGTTTTTGTAGAATACTGAATTTATGCATTTGTGTTCAAATGCCCGTAACTTCTACAATTTTTGTAGGATTTTGTTAAAAAAACCTCTTAATTTCTTCGTAATAAATCAGTCAAATCTAAACTTTCGCCAAACGATAGCTACGGAGTAGCTGATTGTGGGAAAATTTATGAAAAATTTTTACAAGGGCATTTTCAGTCAGCAAACAGCGGCCAAAGTTTTTTGACCAAAATTCATGTCTGAAATTTTTGACCAAATCCGGCTCAAATATAAGGAATTTTTGCGTACATTATAAGAAAAATATTTTAAAAATTAAAAAGAAGAGATTTTTGTCCACAGATGCTGAGTTTTAAACATTAATTTTTTTTTTATTCAAGTTGGTCACAAAAGTAGAATAATGTTAAGCATAATAAACTGAATACCTTTGTCCCGTCAAATCTAAACTTTTAAATTTCGTGTCGTAATACCTGCCGAACGATGGCCACGAAGTAGCTGATAGTGTGAAAATTTACTAAAAAAATTTGCAAGGGCATCTTCAGTCGGCAATCAGCGATCAAAGTTTGAAAAGCTTTTTACCAAAATATTTAAAAAATTCCAGAATAGCGATTTTGGCCCACAGATGATGATTTTAAAATATAAAAAATTTTTGTTAACCAAATTGGTCTTAAAAGTTGGAAAATGTTGAGTATGTTATGTGAAAAACATTAAAAATATATAAAAACACGATTTTGGTCTAAAAATGGCGATCATCGATTTTGGTCGATAAATGCATTTTTGGACCAAAATCGTGTTTTTTTATATTTTTTTAATATTTTTCATAACATACTCAACATTTCCCAACTTTTAAGACGAATATGATTAAAAAATAATTTTTATGTTTTAAAATCAGCATATGTGGACCAAAACTGCTATATTGGAATTTTTTTAAATATTTTTTATTTTTCCCCCTAAAGTACACACAAGTTCCTAATTTTAAGCCGGATTTGGTTAAAAAAATTCGTTTGTTCGTCCAAGTTTGGACTTGTTACCCATTTTTCGGGAAATCCTACTGTAGGGTATTATATGGTCGGTCTTGACCGCTTATAATTTTTTTTTTACTTGTTTTGTTCAATAATGTATGTTTTAAAATTTTTATTTTTATTTCAATATCGTTTGCCAAAAAAACAAAAATTGAAAAGCTATTTATTTTGTATATTTTTAGATTTTCAACAAATGAAAAAATAAAAGTACACCCACATTATGTCAAACAGTGGTCATGATGATGGAAAATATGTTTTTAACAAAAAAAATAATTTTTAAAAAAATAACAAAAGATGAGTTGTCACCAGACTATATAAATATTTTAGCGAATCTGGTATAAATGTGTTGACACTTCATTATTCTAATTATGATGGTGCCCTGCAGGGAAAGTGATCGGTTCTTGATAGGTCACGTGACATGGCACGCGGACACAAATGATTTATCACAAACTTTACACCTTTTATATAAAAAAATAAATAACTATTACTTTTGTGAGGAAATTTCTGAAACCCGGATAAATCCCTTGTGACATGTTACTGGACCTGGCCCTTAGGAACACAACCCATGCATGCCGGTTTAATAGTGACATGTTACAGAACATTTTACTGTTGTTTTCGGAAATTTTTCAATATTTGTAAAAAAAAATTTTCCTAAAAGCATTTTTCAAAATATTCGTCACAAAATTTGTCACTTTTGGAACCTTCTATCTACAGTTACTGGTATACTATATATTATTGATCAATGATCGATTCTAACACATTCTAGCGATGTCCGTCTGTCTGTTGAAATGGCGATCATGACCAAATTATTATACACATAACACAGCGGTTTGAGCAATATCGGTTTAACTGTTTAAAAGTTATGAAAATTTTGGTTTAGTCAACATAACCTAAAAATACAAAATGTTTTAATTCGGAACTGGTTGAAGAAACACGGTTGACCCAAAAAGTGAATGCTTACTACGATTTTTAACTTTTAAATCATTTGTTTTATAAGAAGGCATTTACAAAAAAAAATATTTTAAATAGGGTTATTCTAGCTCGAGGACATTTTTCTTTACTAATTATACCCTTGACATAGAATAATTTTCAAGAAAATTATTTTTCTGTTGAAAATTTATTTATGTTGGTAATTTTTTACACGACATTTTTTTCGCATTCCAAGTTATCTTTTACAAGTTACAATTGATATTTTACTAATTTTAATTGAAATTTTCTAAATTTCAGTAGTTTTCCGAATTACAAATGGAATCTTCGTGCTACAAATTAAATTTCCGAATTTCAATTGATATTTTACAAATTACATCTCCAATTGGTGTTGGCGTTAACAAATTTTGATAAGACAGTTTTCCCAAAAGAAAAAAATCTTAAATTCTACCAAATTCGATTTTAGAATCTTAAGATTCTAAAACTTCATACATTATTTTGAGTTAAATTATTAACTGTACAAAATCAACAAATGTTTGATAAAAAAAATCATGTTGTTATTCTTTTTTTAAAGGCGGAATAGAATTATTTTTTTAGTTTACGTAACACCGGGAGCCGTTTTTTTCCAAAGAAATAAAATGAAAACAAACAAAAATTCTTCAACAATTCTTATAAGAAACAACAAATTATGTGTAGGTAAAAAAAAAATACAAAAAAAAAATCAACAATTATAATGGTGTGGTGTTATAGTTTTATTTTAATATTAGGTGCGTTTTTTGAAAACTCTTCAAAACACCCAAAAAAAGCATAATAGAATTACTTGACACCTTCCCTTCGCGAAAAATGTGTACTAATTTTTTTTTTGCACTGCAGTTATTAAATCTTATCATAATTTAAACTATTTTATATATCCACGCCCTCAAAAGGGGGCGGAACGAAAAAACGGCATTTTCTAATCTCCTGGGTTCAAGTGCAGGACTTTGAATTTCTTTTACTATAAAATAGTTTCATTTGTTTAACAAAACAACATTTTTTTCATTTTTAGTTTTTCAAGGAGGAATTTTTCCCCCTCGTCCGATTTTGCGCATTTAAGAACTTAACCTGCCTAGGACCATAAGACATATTCGTGCCAAACTTCTGGAGGCTAGCTCTTTTTTTATTAGACTGCCTTGTGTGATATACAGACGGACGGACGGACAGACATTCATATGTACTTAATCAACAAAAACGCGGATTCAATAAATTTTTTTTAATGAAATTCCTCTAATTAAGAAAATTGTTATACCAATCATAAAATTGTAGGCGATTAATTGAATATTTTTTCAATCAAACATATTTTCAATTTTGATCTTTAATTTAAATTAATTTGATCAATTTGTTTTTAATTTATAGTCAATTAAAAAACCAAGTAAGAAAATTATAGTCAGTCAAGACCGACCATATAATACCCTACACCAGAGTTTACTAAGTTCAAACATAGACCGATTAGATCTATATTTTGTCAAATCTTTAATAAGTGCAAAAAACACTCACAAATCAAATTTGAGTGAAATAGGCTTATATTTGAATATCTGCCGAAATTTTCACATGGGGATTAAGTCCAAAAATGGTCCGATGATAATCAGATTTGATAAGGTTATTAAAGTACGCGTTTAATATACACAAACAAAATTTTAATTAAGTATTTTCAATTTTCATGAAATTTGAGAGATTTATGTGAAAATCAGGAAGATGGTTTGTATGGGGGCTACAAGAAGAACTGGTCCGATTCCTTTAAAATTTTTAAACTTTGATTTGTGAAGACAAAACAAATTTGCCAAATAAAGAAGTAAAACCCGACTATTTTGTACATTTTTGAATTAATGTATTCAAATAAATTAAAGCGAAACAAGTAGAAAAGTTAAATTCGACTTGGCCGAATCTATGAATACACTCCACAATCCCCTCAATTTTCTAACTTGAAAATAAAAATAACATTTTTGATGAGAAATATTTTATTTTGTGAAAATTTTTTTTTTTTTAAATAATTAAAAAAAAAAAAATGATTTACGAAATTTTTTTTGAGTGTAAAATTTTTTTTTTGAGTGTATTTTTTTATTTTTTGAGTGTAAAAATATTTTTGAGTAACAAAAATACTTTGTAAAATATTTTTGTGACTTACAAATATTTTTAAAACATGTTTAAACGTAAATTTAAGGTGAAACTTATTTAAAATTCACGGTTTTGCTAATAACTTTTGAACCATTAGACTGATTTCGCTGAAATGCAATACGAACCAGGCCAGGGTAACGATAAATATATATGCCAAGCTTCAGCATCCTCAGAATTGCCTTTTGAAAGTTAGCGTGTTTTTTATCTAGTAAATTCACGAAAAACCCTTGCCGAACCACTGGACGGATTTCGCTGGATTGCAAGACCAACCCGACCAGGTAAATGCCCAACATGTCTCAGAATCTGAGACTTTCTATACGAAAAATATTTAAAAATCTGAGGCTTTTTCTACAAGAAAAATGTCTAAGAATATTACACCTTTTCTATACGAAAAATGTCTGGAAATCTGAGACTTTCTATACGAACAATGCCCCAGAATGTGAGACTTTTTCTATACGAAAAATGTCTCGGAATCTGAAACTTTTTCTATAAGAAAAGTGTCTCAGAATCTGAGACTTTTTCTATAGAAAAAATGTCTCAGAATCTGAGACTTTTTCTATAGAAAAAATGTCTCAGAATCTGAGACTTTTTCTATAGAAAAAATGTCTCAGAATCTGAGACTTTTTCTATAGAAAAAATGTCTCAGAATCTGAGACTTTTTCTATAGAAAAAATGTCTCAGAATCTGAGACTTTTTCTATAGAAAAAATGTCTCAGAATCTGAGACTTTTTCTATAGAAAAAATGTCTCAGAATCTGAGACTTTTTCTATAGAAAAAATGTCTCAGAATCTGAGACTTTTTCTAAACGAAAAATGTCTCAGAATCTGAGACTATTTTTATACGAAAAATATTTTAGAATCTGACTTTTTCTTTACGAAAAATGTCTTAGAATCTGAAACTTTGTTTATACGAAAAATATCTCAGAATTTGAGGCTTTTTCTTTACGAAAAATGTTTTAGAATCTGAGAATTATTCTAAACGAAAAATGTCTCAGAATCTGAGAATTTTTCGATAAAAAAATGTCTCAGAATCTAAGAATTTGCACACAATAAGTGTTTCAAAATTTGAGACTTTTTATTTTGAAAAAAAACTTCTATGAACTTTAGACGTTTAAAATCTCAGAAACTGAAACTTTTTCTGTATAAAAAAAATATATCACAACCTAAAACTTTTTATGTAGGAAAAGTTTCTATAAATTGGAGACATTTGATGTAGGAAAAATTCTCCTATAGACAAAGTCTCAGATGTATACAAAAAATGTGTTTTATTCTGAGAATTTTTCTGTAAGAAAATGTAAAATTTTCTTTAAAAACAAATTACAAAAAATGTTTCTCAATTTTCGTATAAGGAAATTTGTTGGCATTTCGGGTCCCTTAGGTCGGGGGCCCTGGGCCCGTGCCCCTAATGGTTAAAACGGTGCTGTCTGTTCGGTCTTTTAAAACTTTTCAATTCACATGAAAGTTAATGCGACATGCGCAATAATGAAAAATAAATGCTCATCTGAGCTTAAAAAGATGGTTTGGTGTCTGCAGTGAAATTGGACGGCGGTTCTTTTCGTAGAACCTTTTAACCCTCTAACTGCCTTTTTTTTTGAAGACCTTTATGTATTTCTTTTAAAAATGGACAAAAATAAGGGAGGGTATTCATTTTTTTACTTGGTTTCTGTATTATTCCTGCAGTATTAGAAAATCCGACATTGGTCACTCAAACTAATAATCAAATTTAAACATTTACAAAAAACGCACCTATTATAGTGGGGTATTATAGTTTTTTTTATTGTTTTGTATTGAGTAAACTCAATATATAAACAATATAAAATAAGGCAAAAAAAAAAACATCATCATCATTATTATCGTAGACACCACAATACAGAAATAAAAAAAAAACTGAAACCCAACTGAATCGAAGTACATTTAAACCAAAACCATCAATCCATCCATTGTCAAGGTGTATACAAGGTTAGAGCATAAAAATAAATATTGAAAGAAACAAATAAAAATATTTTTTTTTATTTTTTTTCAAAATAGTGAGGTGGAGAAACATACTTTTTTTTTTTTTTTTTTTTTTTAAACACTATTGTTGTTTTGAAAATGATTTATAAAAGAATTTCGCCAAAAAACATCTGGTTAAATTTAGAATTTTAAGAATTTCGGTATTTGTTTTCTTTTTTTTTAATATTTTTTTTATTATTATTATTTTTTTTTTTTAAGGTTCAATAACCAATTTATAAAAACACACACACGCAAAAAACTATTAAATAGCGTAAAAACAATATTTAATTTGGTTATAATTTAATTTTATAATTTGTTTCGGTATGTTATCAAGATTATTTTTATTCTTTTTTTTTTTTAATTTCTTAACTGTACGTAACGTAAATTTTATTTTTTTTTTATAATTTTTTTCCGAGAGTAAATCTTCCGTAGGTATACAAATAAGAAAAAAAAAACTCAACTTCCACGTATAAACTAACGCCGGCGACAAGTTTTTGTTTACTAAACCAGACGTTGTTGAACGTGATAGAAGAGCAGCGCAGTGCTGCTATAAAACGTTCGACGGAATTTGGATTTCAAATAAAAAAATATATATACAAAAAACGCAACTCTGTTGAGACGTTTGTATTTTTTTTTTTTTTGAAAAACAAAAAAAAAAATATAGTCACAACAAAATTTCACACCAAAAAAATACAACAAAATTTTATTTTCGGTTGTTAATTCGTCTACGATTTTTTTTTTTTGTATATTTTTCGGCTAATGACAACAAATAACAGAAAAATAAACACTGAAATAACACAAAATCGTGCCTCTAAACTAAACCACAATTTAAAAACAAACTTCATATTTCTAGTATTTTTATTTTTTTATTTGGTATAATAATAAAACCAAGCAGTAGTAAAAATAATAGAGTTGCCAGGTTTGTAAGAATTTTTACGAAATAGAGATAACGAAATGTTTATGAAACGAATACACAAACGAAGAGTGTGAACAAAAGACAAGTACGACTTTTTCTAAAAAATTAAAAGCAAAAAATTAAAGCTTATTTTATTTTCTTTCCGGAATCTCCTATTGTCTTTCCCTCGCACTGCAGGGTTGCTGCATTTTCACAATAAATCTTTATCTTTTTTCATTCACAATGGTGTAACACACGTACAGTAGTGCCAACTTAATGACATTGACAATATGGTAAGCGATTTTCCCCATAAAATTACGCTTATTTATTTAAAATTAGCACCACTGAACAAAAAATAATAATAATTCGGCCAAAATTCGGCCGAACACCGAACAGTGGCCGAACGTCACTTTTTGAAGAACTCCGTAACCGAACCCGAACGTTCGGTCGGACACTAGAAATTATCCCTATAGCCCGAGTTTTTGTTCGCAACACTCGGTTGTCTAGATCACATCCGTTTGCTGTCGATTCTTCAGTTGTTCGCACAGCGCATTAGAGAGACAGTTCGCTTATCAGTCGAACTACCCGTATGTGGAATAATCTTCCCGCAGAGATCTTCCTAGTCTCTTTCAATGAAGATAAACTCAAGTGAAATTTTCACAAACACTACTCCTTCTTACCCCTTCCCATAACCTATTTTCCTGATATCAACACAATACACTGCATTAATAAAAAAAAAACGATCTGGAAAGAGATTGGGTTCGAATGAGGGAGGTAATTGCCGAAACAAAAGCGTATTTTGAGGACAATAATAAATCATTCTTTAAAAAATGTATCGAAATGTTTGAAAGGAGGAAGTAGGAGAGATTGTATCGCTCTTAAAAAAGACTTAATTGAAATAAAGTCGAATTTTGCCAAACAAAATTATTTTTATTGGTTATTCTACGGACTTATCAGCCGATGTGTTAAAAATCGGAAAATATCAATTAAAATTTCGAAAGAGTGAAAAAGTTAAATTCTCCTGTTAAATCTTGTATTTTATCTTATATTAACTATTTTTTTATATCTCAGATTCCAAGACATTTCTCCTATAGAAAAAGTCTTAGATTCTATAGACATTTTTCCTATAGAAAAAGTCTCAGATTCTGAGACATTTTTCTTTCAGAAAAAGTCTCAGATTGTGAGACATTTTTCCTATAGAAAAATTCTTAGATTCTGAGACATTTTTCTTATAGAAAAAGTCTCAAATTATGAGAAATTTTTTCTATAGCAAAAGTCTCAGACATTTTTCCTATGGAACAAAGTTTCAGCATTTGATACATTTTTCCTATAGAAAAAGTCTCTGATTCTGAGGCATTTTTTCAATAAAAAAAGTCTCAGAAATTTTTCGTATAGGAAAAGTCTAACAAGGAAGGTCAGGGCACCACCGATTGTCCTAAAACTTTAATATGGGAATGAGGGGAAAAAAATAAGAGTTACCTGTTTTTTTTTAGCTGCCTAATCCCAAATTTAAAAAGGGTTGCCATCTTATGAAAAATTAAGGGTTTTCGGAAAAATCCGTATAAAAGCCAAACTAGCAGGAATTACGCCAAACGAAAAAATACGGGTCTGCTCAATTTTGATAGAGATTATTATATATGACGAAGCCGAATTTGGACACGACTGATACACCATTGGATAGGTCCTCAAAAAACCTTTTGACCTGTATAAAATGTTCTTATATTTTCTTTTGAAGAAATGGAAAAAAATCCTCAAAAAACTTTAAAGAATCCCGTTTTTCCCCTTCACTTTGACCCGCAAAATGTGAGATTGGGTAGCTAAAAAAAAAACAGGTAACTCTTATTTGCTACCGTCTTTCCTATATGCAGGTTTCAGGACAATCGGTGGGTGCCCTGTGAAATACCTTCTCTGTAAGTGCTTGTATATAGAGGGCGAACGATACCCACGAACAATTAAATTTCAGTCAAAATTTGTAAAATATCAGTTTTTGATTGTTAAATTAATTTTTTTCGAGTTTCAACTGATTTTTTCGAATTTTACCTTTTTTTCATATGGAATTGGAATGTGTTGGCTTGCCTCTGGAAAATTTTGCAAGCACAAACTTTGGCGTTGTTCCGCGGATTTAAGTCACACAGAGAAAACAAATTCATTGTGTCACAACCAAAATTTTTTGAAGCCAATCAAAATTTATTGTTTAAACCATATTTTTTGGGCAAATTTTAAGACTATGCCTTAAAGATTTCTTTAATTGCACTAATTTTTCATCGCCATGGCAACCCTGTACTTAATACATATTTTATGAAAATTAAATAGCAGTAGAAATACAATAACGTAAAAGTATTTTTATTTCATTATCTAAATTATATGATCTAATCGCTAAATGATTATCAAAAACTTATTTTTTTTTGTTTTCTTATACATAGTTCAATTTTTTTTTAAAATATTTATTAGGGTGGCACGAATAATGACTTGTTTCGAATTTTGTCGATTACAGGGCAACGACGATTTTTAAATTCTTTGCTTAATCGGACAATTTTAAACCAAGCCCTAGGGGCTGGGGAAAAATTGTCCGATTGGGCTAACAAATTAATCATACAGTTTAAAGCCCGATTGGGCTAAAAAAATAATCATCCAGTTTTTAGCCCAAACGGAACCATTATTTGCCCGGCATTTGAAATTTTAAAAGTCATTATTCGTGCCACCCTAATATTTATATATGTCATATTATCATATTTGTCGTATTCTCTAGTGGAAAAGACGTCTACTTTTTGCTTTTTTAGAAAAACTTTAAAATTCATTTGGAATAGAAAACAAGTAGAAAAGTTAAATTCGACTTGGCCGAATCTTTGAATACCCTCCACAATGCCTTTTTAAGTGATAGTAAGTAAATTTTCTAACGTGAAAAAATAACATTTTTGATTCGAAATATTTTATTTTGTGTAAAAAAACTTTTTTTTAGTAATTTTTGAAAAAAAAAAAAATAATTTACTTATTTTTTTTTTTGAGTGTAAAATTTTTTTTTTGAGTGTAAAATTTTTTTCGATTTTTGTGTGACAAAAATACGTTGTAAAATATTTTTGTGACTTACCAATGTTTTTTAAACAGGTTTAACGGAGATTCAACACTAGGGGTGGGATAGTGCACGAGTTTTCGATTTCGACACGCTAGAACCGCTTATTTTGTGAGGTTCGTAAAAAAAACGCATGGGCCAAAAAATGGGGCAGATCGGATAGGATCTAGGGGTCGCTCATCGGGGTCAAAGTTGGGCGTAGAGGGGAAAAAATCCACAAAAAGCCCCAAAACTCCCCTGGTTTTGCTCCTAGAGGGGTCAAATGTGAGACCGGCCCCCATTATTTTTTCTCCCTGAACACTTTTGCCAAACATACCTAAGCCCTATCTCCAATCCCTAAGGGGGGTCCCATACAAAGGTTCAATTTTTAAAAAATCTTTCTTCTACCGCTCTAGTTGTCCTAAAAGTCACCCTAGAGGAATCAAATGTATGACCGACCCCCAATATTTTTTCAACCCAAACATTTTCTTAGAACATACCTACCCCCTATCTTCAATCCTTAGGGTGGTCCCCATACATTTTTTTTATTTTTTCTTAAATTGCCATATTAAATCAGCTCCTACCGGTCCAATAGTGCCTTCTAGAGGGGTCATTATCAAGACCAACCCCCATTAATTTTTAGCCCCCAACACTTCTTCTGAACATACCAATTCCATATCTCCAATTCCTAAGGGGTCTCCCACACAAAACGACATTTTTGTAAATCTTGCTCCCACCGCTCTAACTATCGCAGGGGTGACCCTAGAGAAGTTAAATGCGTGACCGACCCCCAATATTTTTTCAGCCCTAACATTTTCCCCAAACAAACCTACCCTCTATTTTTAAGCCTTAAGGGTGTCCCCACACAATTTTTTTTTTTTTTAATTTTTTTTTATAAAATTTACGCCTACCGCTCCCACTGTGCCTTTTAGGGACGGGAAATGCAGACTGATCCCCATTAATTTTTGCCCCCTACATTTTTTCTGAACATACCTACGCCGTATTTCCACTTTGTAGGGGTGCTCCCCTGGGGAAAACTAAGTGTTTGAAACCAAATTCGGCAAAACGTCTGGACCAGGAGTGCTAATGTTTGCGCGTTTTAAAGAGCAGTGGGAAAATATAAAAGACAAACCGTACAGTCTTGGCATATAAGATGAGGAAGTAGCAGGCAACATACCAGCTCAAGTCCAAACTGACATCAAGTTGTTTTGTTGGGCTCAAATAAAAGAAAAGCAACCCAGAGACGACTACAAGGAGTTTCTTGAAATTGTTTTATTATACCTTGGCGAAAATATTCCTAATAATTTATTTAGCCCACCAGGACCCATCAGTCATGCTCGATGGATGGCAAAAGGCATATATTGCCTAAAATGTTTTTGTTCCGAAAATACATCGGTTTGGCCAAAAAAGAATTAAATGCACTTCTTGATGTGACCGTTTTCATCATAACAATTTACGTAAAAGCTTGGTTTAGCGCTACCAAAGCAATAGAAGCTCCAAATAATGATTTGAATTTTTTGAAAGCGATTGCCAATTATGCTTCAATTGATAAGATTCTGTCGCAACGATTGGTCAAGAGATTCTGTGGACATCTCTGGTATCTCAGTGGCGAAGCTGTTGCTCTTTCACTATTTGATCCGAATATCTCTTGTGAAATAAAACGAAAAATATCGAATGCAATTCGTATATTTGAAGAAGAGAAAGAGGAATTGGAGGAAGAGTTATCTGACGATGAGATGGACGAATCGTCTAACGAAGACAGCGAGGAATAAGAAGACGATGATATCGGGGAAGAAGATGACTCAGAGGATAGCGGCGACAGTGGCAACAAGGATTGTAATCATCCAGTACATGTTGTTGGATTCGAAGGTGTGAAAAGAATTAACATGGCATCGAAACAAGTGAATCAAGAACTCATGAAAACTGATTTAAGCCACTACGTCACACCTGAGACTCCAAAATTTTTTGCACGCTTCGGAATAACAACAAATTTCATTGCTTCCGATCCAAATACTTGGGAAAATCGTCAGGACTACCAGCGAGCGCTGCAAATATTACGTAAATTACATGTTGTCAACGACGCTGCCGAAAGAGGCGTAAAATTAATAGAAGACTATAGCAACGTGTTGTGCAGTAGCGAGGAGGAAAAAATAGTTTTGCTTCAGGTCGTGGCCGAAAATCGGAAACAATATCCATCACACGATAAAAATAAATTAATTTGATTTTTAGTTATATTATTTATCATTTCTTATTATTTTCAAGTTAAAAAAAATATTTTTTACGCTTAACAAAAGTTACTATTAAATTACAAATTAAAGACCTCGGATTTCTCGATAAAATAAATAAACAAATTGTGGGGTAACACCTTGAAGATAGAGGGTAGGTATGTTTGAAGAAAATGTTTTGGCTAAAAAAAATATATGGGCAGGTCATACTTACATTTGACTTCTCTATATACATTACTAATTTAGTTTTCCCCAGGGGAGCACCCCTACAAAGTGGAAATACGGCGTAGGTATGTTCAGAAAAAATGTAGGCGGCAAAAATTAATGGAGGAGTCTGCATTTACCGTTCCTAAACGGAAGAATGGGAGCGGTAGGCGCAGATTTTATAAAAAAAAATTAAAAAATAAAAAAAAATGTGTGGGGACACCCTTAAGGCTTTAAAATAGAGGGTAGGTTTGTTTGGGGAAAATGTTGGGGCTGAAAAAATATTGGGGGTCGGTCACACATTTAACTTCTCTAGGGTCACCCCTGCGATAGTTAGAGCGGTGAGAGCAAGTTTTACAAAAATGTCATTTTGTGTGGGAGACCCCTTAGGAATTGGAGATATGGAATTGGTATGTTCAGAAGAAGTGTTGGGGGCTAAAAATTAATGGGGGTTGGTCTTGATAATGACCCCTCTAGGAGGCACCATTGGACCGGTAGGAGCTGATTTAATATGACAATTTAAGAAAAAATAAAAAAAATGTATGGGGACCACCCTAAGGATTGAAGATAGGGGGTAGGTATGTTCTAAGAAAATGTTGGGGTTGAAAAAATATTGGGGGTCGGTCATACATTTGATTCCTCTAGGGTGACTTTTAGTACAACTAGAGCGGTAAAAGAAAGAATTTTTAAAAATTGAACCTTTGTATGGGACCCCCCTTAGGGATTGGAGATAGGGCTTAGGTATGTTTGGCAAAAGTGTTCAGGGGGAAAAAATAATGGGGGCCGGTCTCACATTTGACTCCTCTAGGAGCAAAACCAGGGGAGTTTTGGGGCTTTTTGTGGATTTTTTCCACTCTACGCCCAACTTTGACCCCGATGAGCGACCCCTAGATCCTATCCGACCTCCCCCATTTTTTGGCTCATACACTTTTTTTACCAACCTCACAAAATGAGCGGTTCTAGCGCTTCCAAATATTGCTGCTTAAAATCTCACACGACACTATCCCACCCTTATTCAACACGTGAATTCAAGGTGAAGCTAATCTGATATTCACGGGTTTGCTAATAACCGATTTGGTTGAAATTCAGTACGAGCTAGGCTAGAGGAACGATAAATATATATGCCAAGGCTTCAGCATCCTCAGAATAGCCGTTCGAAAGTTATAGTGTTTTTTATCTTGTAAATTCACGAAATTTAATCTTTTGCTCATAATTTTTGAACCACTGGACCGATTTCGCTGGATTGCAATACCAACCTGATCAGGTAAATGCCTAACACATATGCCAAACTTCAGGAGCCTCCGTAAAGTCTTTCAAAAGTTAGCGTGTTTTCAACAGACAGACAGATGGACATCGCTAGATCGTCTTAAAATCGATCGAGGATCATGA
Organism: Pegoplata infirma; assembly: GCA_963921195.1. Classification (NCBI taxonomy): domain Eukaryota; kingdom Metazoa; phylum Arthropoda; class Insecta; order Diptera; family Anthomyiidae; genus Pegoplata; species Pegoplata infirma. The sequence goes on from OY992537.1 coordinate 100,355,126, forward strand.
ATATATACTTTATGGGGTCCTAGACCAATATTTCGAGGTGTTACAAACGGAATGACAAATTTATATATACCCTCTTTCACTAGAGTGGAGATAATACAAAAATAGTGAGACAAAAGCGTCATATCTATAACACTGGACAACCCTAGTTTGGTGTATTAGCAACTCATAATGAATGGATAACACAGAGTTGTTTTGCATGTTTGAATAACAAATGCATAGACCAAAATAGATGGTGAAAATTTATATTCACCATGGTTTGTACCAAAACAGCCAATTTGTGAAGATTTGCTAATATGAAAAATTTATGATTCAATGTTTTTCTAGTTTTCAGAATATTAAGTAATCAAATTTAAAAAAAAAAAAAGCTGTTCGTGTAATTTTTCCCCCGGGAAACTTTTCTTAAATCATCTCAAATTGTTTTGGCCCAAATCATGGTGAATAAAAATTTTCACCATCTATTTTAAAATCCAAAAATATACCAAAATCATAAATCTGTTTATTTCTCTATCCCTGTAATCTCGCATTATTAATAAAAAAAATTTTTGGCCAAATTACAAAAAAGTTTTTGTCGTCCTGTGTAATTCTTTAAACGTTATACCATCATCATACGAGTGTTTATATATAAATAATTTATTTATTTAAAATAAAAACAAATATGAAATATAAATTATAACAAACACCTCATTTGTATGACTATTTATACTGGCACTACCACAATCCATATAAAAGAAAAGCAAATACACAAAGAAGTCTCTAAAGTGTTAATTTATGGAGACACGTCTGATTAGATTCGTTGGATTCAGACCTTTGAAGAATTAATTCACTTTTTGATTTGATTCGCAAAAAGATTAATTCATATTAATAAATCAAGGAATTAATTCTTGATGATTTGATTCAAAAGAATTAATTTCAACTTTTTGTTGAAAGAATTAACTAATTTTTTGTTTAATTCCTTGTTTAAATAAAGATTCAAATCAACTTGATTCAAATCAACAAAGAATTAATTCACTTGATTCAAATCAATTGATTCAAATCAATTGATTCAAATCAATTTGATTCAAATCAATTGATTTAAATCAATTTGATTCAAATCAATTGATTCAAATCAATTTGATTCAAATCAATTGATTCAAATCAAAAATGTTTTGATTCAGTTGATTTAAACATTTTTTTTTTAAATCAAAGTATTTACTTTACACACGCACACACATACTATAACATATATTCTTGTGCGGTAGTAGCAAGCAAAAAGTCAAAGCAACAGAATTTTATAGTGTACATTTTATTGGCAGCATTTTTTAGCCTATGCATGCCTAGGAATCACAAAAATGCAAGACATTGCTTTAATATAACATTTATTAATTTGCACATATACATTAAGGGTGGGATAATGCACGACTTTTCGATATAATGGAAATGTATGTGTATAATAAAAGTGTAAATAATTCATTGTTTTTGTGTTAAGTTATTTTTATGCTGAAGAGCCAAATTCGTTATTGACTAAAGTAAAGATAGGCGCGTGAGTGGATTTTGACTCACACTCACTAACGCAAAAAATAATCGGATCACTCACTAATCCCTCACGCAATATTTTTTTACTCACGCTCACTCACTATTCACGTGAGTAATAAAAAACTTACTCACACTCACGCGTGACTCACGCCAGATTCAATCACGCTCACGCGTGAGTCACGCAAAATCTACTCACGCAATAAAATTTTCTTACCAAAAAAAAAAACTCGAAAAAAAAATTTTTTGGAAAAATTTAAAAAAAATTGGGCAAATCAAAAAATTGTGCAAATCAAAAAATCTAATCACGCAGACTCACGCAAAAAATAAATGACTAACTCACTAATCACTCGCTCAGGTTTTTTTCAAATCACGCTCACTCACAATCACGTGATTGAAATGGAAATCACTCACACTCACGCGTGATTCACGTGAATCACGCAAATCACGTGACCAGCGCCCATCTCTAGACTAAAGGTACACATTTAATAATACTGTACAATTTGGAGTGTTGTTAATTGATGGCGTGGTGTGTTTAAAATTGACGATATTCCAATGAATTTAACGCAATCAGACCTGATAAGATTTTTATAATGTGCATTTTTAGTGTTTGATTTAAGTGAAAAAAGTTTAAATCAAGTTGATTCAAACCAAAAGTGATTTGAATCAGTTGATTTGAATCAAAAGTGATTTGAATCAGTTGATTTGAATCAAAAGTGATTTGAATCAGTTGATTCAAATCAAGTGATTTGAATCAGTTGATTCAAATCAAAATGTATTAATTCAATTGATTCAAATCAACGAATTAATTCTTTGCAATGAAATTAAGTGATTTAAATAATGAATTAATTCTTTTCGATTTATAGAAACAGGGAATTAATTCAATTATCTTAAATCAGATTTAATAAATTGAATTAGGGAATTAAATCTTCAAAGGTCTGGTTGGATTATTAGTTTAATTTCAATAAGTTTTTGGTTTTCGATATGTATTTTGGTAAATACAATAAAGACGATTTGTTATCGTCGAGACTGGTGGACTGAAAACGCGTAAAAATTGATTAAAAAGAATTAAAAGCTTTTGTTGGTTTAACAAGTTCAAATGCATAAACTGGGATAAGAATACGCAACTTAACTAAGACTACGTAAAGAATATGTCGTTTGATAAGACTTCGTATTTCAAGAGACCACATTATCTAATGGGACTACCTAATGCATAAGGACTATGACTAAACACCAAATAATAGTGGTTAAACAACACTTATTTTTTTAAGTGTAAGAATATTCACCTCACATTAGTGTTGTTTTCACCACTTGAAAACACATGCCAGGTACAGTGTTGCCAGATTAGGGGATTTGTCCCCAAAATGGGGATTTCGAGTTTGGTTTGGGGACAAGATTTCCAGGGGAGGGATTTGGGGATTTCGCTAATTTTTGGGGATTTTCTCTAAAATTTGGGGATTTTTTTATTTCAAAAATTAAAAATTTAATTTTTAAAATTTTTAAAACTGTTAAGACTATTACCAATCAATGAGATTGACATTGGTACAGAATGCTGTCAAAAATTACAACTGCATTCATTTGTTAATGTTAAAGTAGTTAAATTGGAATAACAATACTTTAATTATTTTTTGACGTTTTTTGAAAAACAAAAATATTGTTTTTAAATTCCCCGTAAAACTGTCCTTAATCCTATCATTTAGATTGGGCAAGATAAAATAATGTAGGTCGGGAGTAATTTTAGTAAATAATAAATGTTTTACGAGGGTCGAACAAAGTTATTTATTTTCAAACTCAGAATAGTTTACATTTAGTTGTCAAATAATTTTTCTAACGACAAACAAAAATACTAAAAGTCAATCAATACAGCTAAAGGAACCATTATTTTTTGACCTCCAATTTATTTGGGAACAATAAAAATATATTTTGTTTATTTATTTCAAAACATCTACTTAAGTGCAAAGTAATGAGATATAAAAATAAAAAAATATTTCTTTGTTTACAAAAAAATTGGTGGTCAAAAGTATTGGAAGCCAAAAAATAGGAACTGGTGTCTTTAACTGTATTAATTGACTTTTAGTATTTTTCTGGGTCGTTAAAAAATAATTTGACAACCGAATAGAAACTTTTGGAGTATTACCTCCTAGCACGAATCTGTCCTCAGAAAAGTTTTACCAATTAGCCTTCTCGAGATATAGGCATTTTAATATTTTGTGGACCAAGCCTTCAAAACCAACAATTCTTTTAATAATGGAAAAGCGTCTGTTAAAGGAATATATTTTTTTATTCAAATTTCTTATAAAAATCCTAGCATATCCAAGAAATCCGGGCTCGATACGATCAGGGATACCATCAGGTAATGTCAAGGAAGTTGACAACGTCCTTTTTGCAATAAATATCCAAATTTTAAAAGAAAAATTTCCTGTTCAAACCAGATATGTATGTAAAGTGGACACTCCAATAAAGAGAACCTGAGGTTAAAATTTAAAATCCATTGATTGTACCAAAAAATATTTGCAAAAAAAATCAAAATTATTTTTAAAGATACTTTTTTTTTGTACCAATTTTAATAGTTTTTTTGGTAATATTGAGAGAAAAAATTTAAAATACATTTGCTTAAGTATACCTGCCTCCCGAATACGAATCAGTCATCAGAAAAATTAAATTTCTTAATATTGGAAAAGTGTGTGTTAAAGTTATATAAAAATTAAATTTTTTGAACAACCAACTACAAAAACCGTACTTCTGTAAAATTATTCGGAATAATCAGTCACAAATAATTTAAGTGATAAAAATATTTTTCCGTAACTTTTGTAGTTTATTGCTTTTACAACTGTTTAAATCATTCAATATTTTATTTTCCTTGAAAAACAAACGATAAAACGTTTAAAACAACTTTAACTAAAAACTTTTTGAATAACCGTAAATAGCTACTGTAAAACTTTTCTGGGTGAAATGTCTAATTTGAACAGAATTTTTTTTTTCCAAAATTCGAATAGTTATAAGGATAAAACCAAAAAAATTACATTTTAAACTTCCTTACAATGTTCTGATGATATTCCTGATCTTATCGAGGTTGGATTTTTTTTCAAAAGTTATGTAATTTTGTTGGGGAAAGGAATAAAAAGACAACATTTACGCTTTTTTTAATATCAACAGAATTCTTGGATTTGGGGCTTGATTTACAAAAGAAGGCGATTTAATAAAACTTTTTTATTTAAAATTTAATACTACCTCCGTCCCAAAATAATCTTAACATTTCTATATTTTGGCTGGGATTATGAAGGATTTTTTAAAAAAGCTTTGTTTTTTTGTTAATACGTATCGGGACATATCAATAATTTAAAAATTCTTTATAGCTTTGCAATTTTTCAATTCACGTGCAAAATGGATGCAATAAACTGCATCCAGATAAATGAGTCAACTTGTTTTCGACGTTACAAACAGGCATGGTGTCCACTATGGTCGAAAAGATGAGAATTATTACAAAATGTGGCGTATGAAATAAGAAATTTTACGCTAGAGGCCCTTTTAACGGTTTTTAATAAATGCATTATGGATGCAATAGGGACATCTTGCAAATATTTTTAATTAATTTTCTTACAGTTTTAGTACACGAGATTAGTATAAGATTGTTTTTTAACTTTATCTTGTATTATTTCAACTAAAACACTGCTTAATAAAATGTAAAGTTTATTTTGGGACAAAAAAATCTATAGAAATGTTAAAAATATTTCGGGACGGAGGTAGTATTTAAATATCATAAAAAGGTTTAACCTTAAAATTAATATAAAAAAATTGTTTAATAAACACCATTTCTCTAATTAAAAGAGAGTTTATATTTGAATATACATAAAATTTTTTTGGGGATTTTATATAATTTGTAGGGTATTTTTGGGGATTTCATTTTTCAAATTGGGGACAAGAGCCAAATATTTTCTGGCAACACTGGCCAGGTATTGACAGATTTAACAATTTCTCTGCACTCAAAAAAAAGTTTGTAACTTTTTTTTGCTACCTCCTATTTGACAAGAATTCTTTGTTATTTTAAAAGCTTTTTACCAATAATTTTGTAATTTTACAAGCTTTTTACCAAAAAAAAAAAATTGTAAATTTAAAATTTTTTGAAGCGATAAAATTTTCAAGGTTTCGTTACTTTACTCGATTTTCACCAATAAAAATGTAAATTTACAACTGTTTTGGAGAAACCCAGGAAAAATCAATAGAATCTTGAATATATTCTACGGTAATCACAACAAAATTTTCTATGTAAAATTATTTTTCAAAAAAACTACTTGCTCTAAAATTGATTCTGAAATGTTAAGTAGAACCGGTTCCAGGGTAGTTTGATGCGTTCTGGAACCGATTATTTTGACCAGAAAATTTTGCTGGGAATAAAACTTTCAAGAAATTCTCGTAAATTTACTAATTTTTTTTGTAAAAAACCATTCGAAATTTGTAAAATTACACGATAAACTGTGAAATTACAAAAAAAATGTAAATTTCAATCGAAAATTATTTGTTAAAAAACACGGAAAACTGTCAAAGACTGGTAAAATGGGATTTCGAGGCATTTTCTAGTAATTTGACAAGTTTTTTGTGTAATACTTGCTTATCTAGTAGATCACATCCGTTTGTGGTCAATTGTGAAGGAAATCGCACAACGCGTTATGGAAAGACCACATTTTGTCGTAGCCAAAAAGGGCAGCTATTTGATTTATGTTTTATTAAGCAAGTAGTCCAAAAAAATTGTAAAAATATATATCATAAAAACAAGTAAGAAAATTATAGTCGGTCAAGACAGACCATATAATAATCTACACCAGTGTTTCCCGGAAAATGGGTCCCAAGTTCAAACATGGACTGATTAGATCTATATTTTGTCAATTCTTTAATAAGTGTAAAAAGCACTCACTAATCAAATTTGAGTGGGATAGGCTTCTTTTTGGTTGACAATAAATCGCTTCAACTGAATATCGGGCGAAATTTCTAAATGGGACCTAAGTCCAAAAATGGTCCGATGATAATCAGATTTGATAAGGTTATTAAAGTACACGTTTAACATACCCAAAGAGAATTTTAATTAAATATTTTCTATTTTCATGAAATTTGAGAGATTTATGTGAAAATCGGGAGGTGGTTTGTATGGGGGCTACAAGAAGAACTGGTCCGATTTCTTTAAAATTCGGAATGGTGATTTGTGAAGACAAAACACGTTTACCTGCCAAATTTCGAAAATGTACCTATTTAAACACGGTTATTATAGTCATTTGAGGCAAAACTAAAGAGGGCCTATGTATGGGGGCTAGGTCTAAATATGGACCGATTTTTCAATTTCAATAGGCTCCGTCCTTGGGCCGAAAGAGGCTTAAGTTTCAAATTTCAAGTCAAGTGATTAAAAATTGCGACCTGTATCGTGTTTACACCGTTTACATGGACAGACAGACATTCGGACGGACGGACATCGCTAAATCGACTCAAAAAGTGATTCTGAGTCGATCGGTATACTTAAAGGGCGGTCTAGGATCAATATTTCGGGTAGTTACAAACATCAGCACAAACTCATTATACCCTGTACTCATTATACCCTGTAGGTTGGTTTAGTTCTCCAAGGGGGATTTTTTTTCCCCTTGGTTTGATATTGCCCATTTCCGAACATAATCTGCCTATTCGTGCCAAACTTCGGAAGTCTAGCTCTTTTATTTTGGACTGTATCGTGTCCTCTACAGACGGACGGACGGTCATAACTAGAATGTCTTAGAATCGATCACTGATCAATAATATATATACTTTATGGGGTCCTAGACCGATATTTCGATGCGTTACACACGGAATGACAAAGTGAATATACCCCCATACTGTCCAACTACAGTATACAAATTTTAGCTGGAAACTGGACCAGACCTAAAAGAACTGGACAATAAAGGCCATTCCAGGTCGTCTGGCAACCCTACCTGTGGTACAGGGTATAACAAGTTTGTGCTGATTTGTGCCCGAAATATTGGTCCTAGACCGATCGACTTTTTCAGTCGATTTAGCGATGTCCATGTAAACGGAGTAAACACGATACAGGTCAAGCAATTGAGCCGAAATTTTAAGCTTAAGCCTACACAGGAAAAAAACGAATTGTTATATTGACCCCCATATTTGTGAATACAATTAACTTTTTCACTGAAAGTGCTCCTATACGGAAATTTGTGATATCAACTAACGTTTGTAAATATTGATTGTTGAAAAAAAATGTAAAAAAAATTGATAAACGAGTTTGTAACAGTTCTTTAAAATTATTATTATTATTGACAAACATACAAAATCTTATTTTTTTTTTTCAACAAAGAAATTCAACAAACACAAACACAATTTGCTGATCTGACAAACGTAAAAAATCTTATTTTTTTCAACAAAGAAATTCAACAAACACAAAAACTATTTGTTGACATGATAAAATAATTTTGAAATAAAATTACTTGACTAAGTTTGTTGAAAACAAAATCGAAATTTTGTATTATGGACTAAGAGGCGGCCGTTTTTACTAAATGTTTGGTTGATATCATGTTTGGTTGATTTACAATTGATGATTGTTGATTTAGATTTGACGATTTTATTTTCTGTGTATCTTGGCCCAATGACGAAGCCTGTTGAAAGAGTCCCCATACAAATTTCCCCCTTGAATTAGGTTCATTTGACTAATACCCGTGTTATAACATATAATTGTTCGAAATTTTCCAAGGGATTTTTTTTTATTCACAAAGCACCATTCCAAATTTTAATGGAATCGACCCAGTCCCAAACAAATGACCAACATAAATAAATTTAAAACAAAAAAATATTTTTTTTGAAAATTATGCTATGAGGATATCATGGTTTTAATTAGTAAAGAAAATAATGACCTCGAGCCAGAATAAACATCCTCAAAATATAATATTTTAAAGGTCGAATAAAACAATTTTTATTTTTTAATAAAAATTAATCAGAATTTGAACATAATGGTTGGCACGCCATAGTGATATGAATAACCCTAATGTGGTTATTACATTCACAACAACAAAAAACATATTGTTTCCCCCGATATTCATATAAATCTCTCAAATATTTTATTAAAACCTCAACAAATCTGATTTAATTTAATTTCACCCGATATTCAGTTAATTCGGTCTATTCAACAAATTAAAATTTATTTGATAGACTTATTAATGTCCTAAAGATATATCCAATCGTTCTATTTTTGGACTTGGGGCCTATTTTTCGGGAAACACTGGTGTAGGGTATTTTATGGTCGGTCTTGACCGACTATAATTTTCTTTCTTGTTCGAAGATTCCAACAATTCAAAAATTTATAATTACATCTGTAATTGTCCCACGGGTTAGGGAATGGAATTTTAATAAATTCTTTTTCAGATACAAATAAATTTTAAATATTTATAAATTATTTTTAAAATTTGACTCATGTTTAAAAATAAATTGTATAAGTACGTATATATTTTTTTAAACACAAATTATGACAGCTAATTATTATTTATTTGCAACAAAATATACACAACAAAAGAATTAATTTATATTAAGTGTTTTTTTAATAAATTTTCTATTGTATATTTTGTTGTCTACTGTATTTTTTAATTTTTTCTTGTCTCTTTAAAAAAAAATGTTTATTTGCATTATTTGTTCAATAAACGCTTGGTAAATATTGATAAGATATTTTCTTTGGCATTTTTTTTAAGTTTATATCAAGTAATTATAGTGAAAATTTTAATTTGGTTTTGTTATGCCAATAATAATGGCAATAATTAATAGAACTTTGATGTTTTTTTTATTATGTCAAAATTGCTAATTAATAAATAATACCAATAGCCAGTTATTACTGGTTTAAAAATTATAAATATAAATGAACCAAAAATTATAACTGGCATCGCAAAAACAATATTCAAAATAAACAATAATAACTTAATTTATATGTTTTTCTTAATTTTAAAAAGAACAAAAAAAAAATAGTATAATAAACTTAAAACTTGGTTAAAAACAACCAAATTGGGTTTTACCAGTCATAAATAAGTTTTGTTATTGAAATAAAATATTTTTTTTGTTTATAAAACAGTTTTTACGATAAGATTGATAGTTTTTTGTGTCATTTTAAAATAGTGTCATTATTAAAATAAGTATTAGATTCGATATTAAATAAATGCAATGTAAACGAAGTTAAGTATTAAGTAACTCGTAAATGACAAAAAAAAACTTCGCAATATAATTTTTTCCTAACTCCTATTTTACTAGAGTTTCTGGTAAAAAATAAAATTTTGTTGGTAAAAACCTTGTAAAATTACAAACAATTTACAAGCTTTTTCTAATAAAATTGGAATTTTTTACCTTTTTTAAGGCGATATAAATTACAAGTACTTCTCGTGATTTTACTAGATTTTGTGCTACCACCTATTTTAAGAGAATTTCTAGTAAAAATTACGAGCTTTTTTGTAAATTTTACAAGTTTTTTACCAAAAAAATTGTAAATTTAATGCGATAATACTTACATTCATAATTCTTGTGACTTAACTAGATTTTTTTTTTTTTTTAATTACCATGGAAATTTGGACATTTACGAAAAAAATTGTAAAATTACAAAGAAAAATTTTAATTTCCATCGAAATTTAAATTTTTTATTTTACAATTTTTTTTTGTAGTTTTACAAATTTCCATGATAATTTAAAAAAAATCCAGCAAATTTATGAAAATTTCTTGTAAGTTTTAATTCTCCAAAAAAGTTTTAAATTTACAATTTTATTGGTAAAAAGCTTGCAAAATTACAAAAAAACTTGTAATTTTTACAAGGAATTCTCGTAAAATAGGAGGTAGCAAAAAATCTATTAAAATAACGAAACCTTTTTTAAATTTTAAATTTAAAATTTTTTTGGTAAAAAGCTTGTAAAATTACAAAATTATTGGCAAAAAGCTTGTAAAATAACAAGGAATTCTGTCAAATAGGAGGTAGCAACAAAAAAAGTTACATACTTTTCTTGTAATTTTACAAAGTTTTTAATTAAAAATCTAAATTTTCCACGCCCCTTTTTCGACTTAACCCTCCGCTATAGGCTAAAAATTAAAAATTCGTTAATTTCTTTTTTTTTTTTAATTTAAAAGCGTTGGGGTAGTTTATATTGAGAGGTATATACGTACGACCGCCAAAATTATTTATAGTAATCTCTACTAAAATTAAGCTTACCTGTATTTTTGCGTTTGTCAAAATTCCAGCTAGTTCGATTTTATTTGGATATCCCCGAAAAATCATATTTTTTCATAAGGTGGCAACACTTTTTCAAATTTGAGATTGGGCCGCCAGAAAAACAGTATTTGTCTCCCCTCATTTTCATATGCAAGTTTTAGGATAATCGATGGGCGCCCTCTGAAACCCTTCCTTGTTAGTGTGTTAGTAGCAGTTTAATTGTTTTCCTTACGATATTTTTTTATGTTAGGGAGTCTCAAAAACTTTGAAATATTAAACAGGGTTCGCAAAGCAAAAGCAAATAAGACGCTCTGCTTTAAATTGTATAAAAAAATTGTATTAAAATAAAATTTTTAATGAAGAACCCTAAAAACTTTTTTTCCATAATCAAGTTTTTTGAGTAATGTCACTTTTGTAGCAAATGCGCGATATGTTGCTACAGGTTTTAATTATTTAATTTGGAACACCTTTTACCGAGTATAAGTACTAAAACTTAGTTTTTTATATAAAAGATCAGGCATCTCTGGGTTTTAGAGATATTCACCACAGCCGAGGTAAATATTTTTACACCAAAAATTATGACAGCGTTGCCAGGTGTTAATTACAGTATAAAATAAAATAACAAAATACCCCTAAAATCCCAAAACTATAAAGAATACGATTTTTATAGACTCTAACCCAATGGTTCCCAACCATTTTTGTGCGATGCCCCACTTTGATGTTAAAAAAAACTACAATGTCCCCCTACACTCAAGAAAAATTTGTAAATTTTTCAAAATTGTTTTAAAATTCAAAATTAGCTTGTGGTTAAGGAAAATTTTTATTAAATTCATTTAAACAAAGTTTTTAGAAAAAATTTTCAACAATCAACTAAATAATTTAGCTAAAATGGTATTTTTTATAAAATTTTTGTATAAAAGAACTTTTTGTATAAAAGAACTGAACGGCTCAGGCAGAACAACATTTTTTCAGATATTTATTAGTTTCTATTTATAACTAATATCTATCGCAGCACCCTCCTTCGTTGATAAATAGCACTAAAACGTCAACGAAGTAAAATAATAAAATAATGGCTATTAAACACAGCTTCAAAAATAATTCGCCAGATCAATAACAGATGGCGATGCAACAACTGTACTAAAAATTATCAACACGCGCAATTACAGTGTTGCCATACCTGAAGCCCTTCTACCTTTCAAATCTGTCATCTCTATTCTATCCCCTTTCCGAAAGAAACATCACGGTTACATTAGTAATTGATAGGCAGCATTGCCTGAGTGTTGTTTCTTTTTTTTTAAAAAAAAAAAAAAAAAAAAAAGCCAGCCTCTGAAAAATTACATTTTTAGCTGTTTTTTTTTTGTAATTTTGTTAAGCAAATGAAAAATTTTTATATCAGAACTTAAAAGTCCTGACCCAGGAGATTAAAAAAGTTTTTTTTTTTTGCCCGCCCCCCTTTGTAATCGTGGATACAAAAAAAATGTAAATAATGAAAATATTGTATTAATTAAGTGTAAAAATCATAATAAATGAGCTTGGTAACATTTATCGCGAGGGGAAAAGTGTCTCCCAAAGACACAATTTTTCGGGCCCTGGAAATTTATTTTTTTAAGTTTTTTTACATTTTAGAAGATATAAAATACTCAGCGCAGCCAAATTTATCACTTTTACTATTTCTATAACCTCCATCTAAATGTAAGGACACTATTAAAACATTTTGGTATATTCAACATAACCTAATATACAAAATGCTTTAATTCGGCTGCTGGATGACATATGTGTAAACAGAAAATTTTTTTTTTCAAGATTTTTTTTTTTTTTAAATTAATTTTTTTTACCAAAATTTTAATTATTTTAAAATTAAAAAAAAAATGTCAAATAAAATTTTTTGTAATAATCATAGTGTATATGAAGGGTTTTTTTTTTGTTTATTTTGGAAATAAAAAATTAGACGATTTTTCTTTTGAATAATCAGAAATCATTAAATTGCTTGCTAATTGAAGTATTTTGAGATTTGTTAAAACTGAATTGAAATTTTTTACCGTTTGTGATTTCTGATGGTAATGGCAACGATTTTATTGTATAATTTTATTTAATTTTTTACGCACTAGTGACTGAATGACGTTAATATGTAAATATATTTAAAGATTTTCATTTTGGTTTTTTTCTAATGTTAAATCTACAAAATTTTCCGCTCATGTAAAATTTAATTTAATTGCATTTAGATGAACAAGAAGAAAATAAAAAATATGCCGCAAAATAATCAACAACATCTCTTTGATAATTTAGTGCTAAATATGCAACGACATCTTGCTGATTTTCAATACATTGTAAAATTTTTAAATTTTTTGTTGCAAAAAATTTTCTTTCAAATTTCATTCTTGTATAAAATGTATATAGTCTCGGTCATGATTATTATGCCTGAGTGTAAATGTTGTTGTTAATTGGTAAATGTACATTTCTGTCAGTTTTAATTGGTGTGGCTTAATAATATTTATGATATCTAGCATTTAATTTTCTTGTTAAAAGAAGGAAAATTAATATGAAATTTTAAATGAATCGAGAGAGTACAAGGAAAATGTAATTTTATAAAAAAAAACAAATTTGGATGAAAATCAAAGAAAATTTTTAGCTATGGCAATAATAGGAAAATTTTAAATAAATTTAAAATATATTTTTTTTATAGAAAACACGTTTTATTTTCTTTTAATGCTTATTAAAATTCCATTAAAACGATTATTTTTCTAAGTGTAGGTAAGTAATAACTGCAAAGAGTGGCAACTCTAAACTACGTGGTGAATAAGTTTAGAGTTGTATTTTACACTTGAAAAAAAATGTACTATTCAAAAACAAATGTTTTATTAAAATTAAGTCATTTGAATTTAAAACTTAATCTTGCTGATTAATAAATTTAGAAAATATTAATTGAAATCTAGAATACACACATTTTAGACCTATTTAATGGGGAATAATGGGGTTTCGGCCTCTATTCGGTATTCGGCAAAATTTTGGCGGAATATAAGCTGAATCCGAAACTTTTTGCCCGAATATTAGCCGAATCCGAAAATTTTTCGTATTTTAACAAATTTATAAATTGTCTGAAAAAAAAATAAGTGGAAAGCCGAAATAAAAACGGAAAGTGTATTTTTCTACCTTGTTAACTACAATCACGTAAATTAAAGAAAATATCAGTGACGGTAACACGTGATTTTCCAAAAATTTTGGTACACGCGCTATTGTAGACAATTTGTGCAAAACTGCAGTTCATCAGGGAACACAAAAATTAGAAGAAGAAACGACAAACCACCGAAATTAAAAAACACAAAAAACACAAAAAATATTTTTTCAATGAACGATTTTCATAGTATTTATGAACAAATTCATACAATTTATGAACTTTTTCATAATATTTATAAACTTTTTCACAGTATTTATGAAAAATGTTAAAAATTCTTAAATTTCACATATTATGATTTATTCATAAATACTATGAAAAAGTTTATAAATATTATGAAAAAGTTAATAAATTGTATGAATTTGTTCATAAATACTATGAAAATCGTTCATGAAAAAAAAAAAAAATTTTGTGTGAATATATACCAAAATCGGGTTATGGTGGTTCGTAACAATTACTTTACAAATTAGTAACAATGACTTGACGGTCTGTACAAGGTGGTGTAAATTTTTTAAAATTCTATTTATAGACTTTCAAAAAATATGTGATAAAAATAGAAAAATGGGGTGTTTTAATAAGTTTCTCAAGTTCATAAATCTCAAATTAATTAATATTTTTAAATAACATTAAATTCTAAAACTTACGTATATTAAAAAAATATTTTTTTTTTTAAATATTTTAAAAAAATTTACCTGAAATGATAGAAAGAAAAATATATTGATTAAAAGATTCATTCAGTTATTATAAAAATTTATGCTTAATTTAAGAAATGTATATGTAAACAAAGTTTTATCTAAGTAATGGTCAATAAATAAATTTTAATTGAAATATTTTTAAATTCGCAAGCAAATACAATTTACAATTTAACCTTGTACATATAAAATGAAATTAAAATATGTATGTTTCGAACGTTAATTAATTAATTAGCGTAATCACAACGAAATATGACCAATAAGAAAAAATAAATTTTGAAAAAAAAATCGAATATACGTCATTAACATGGCAACGAAGAAAATTGAAAAGGTTAATATTATTTTAAGAAAATTTTTACGAAAGAAAAACAACCATTTGTTGGCAAATATTCAACTATTTTAAAGACATAAATCTTTAATTTGCTCTACACCTAATAGTCGAGCAAAAAAAAAAAAATATATGAAGATTAACACGGATAAATGAAAAGAAAAATAAAGAAAAAATATGTTATTTATTCTTGAATTAAAATAGCAAAACTAAATATTAAATAATGATGATTCAAGTTGCTTAATAATAGGATTTCAAAAGTATAATGGCAATAAAAATCAACAGTGGATGGAAAAAACAAAAAATGCACTTGTACGATTTTTTTTAAGCCATATACTGAACAAAGTAGATTTTCATAAGTTTTGTTCCCCTTTTTCTGGGGCGACAAGAAAAAATACCAGTCCGTTTGATCCTTTCCCCTTCCCCCTCCAAACACTTCTACTTCGGATTATTTTTCTTTTGAGTCCCGAATGACTATTTTTGCGTCTCCGGCATCTCCGTTATTTTGCTTATTTTTTTAATAGTGACTATGAGTACACAGAAAATAATAAAAAAAATATTTAATTAAAAAATTCGTAGATTTAATTAAAAAATTAATTAAATCCGGACCAATCACTAAAATGCGCAAATAAATTAAAAATATTTGTATGTCGTTAATTAAAAATAAATGGATATTTATTTAATTAAAAACTTAATACTATAAATTAAAAAATTTAATTAAAATTTTTTAAAAAAAATAATTAAAATTTTAATTGTATAAATTAAAAAAATTAATTAAAAATATTATATTAAAAAAAAAAAATAATTTGCAAAAACATTCTTTTTGAATAAAATAGTTTAAAAAAAAATATTTCTTCAAACTTTACCAAATTTATTTATGCCGTAAAGACATAGTCAGTGCGATGATTTTATAAAGTTGATTATAAACCTTTCATATACATACACATAAAACTATAAACAAAATGAGAATTCAAAAACCTATGTGAGAAATAAAAAAAACTTTCAACAAACTTTTTATACATATGTATTTTTTTGTATGTAATACAACGCAAGAGAAAAACACACACTCGCACACACACGGAAAACAAAAAAAACAAAACAAAAAAAAAAATAAGTAAAGCTAAAAATTTAATTAAACATTTAATTATATTAATTAAATATTTAATTAATATTAAATTTGAAAACAATTAAAATGTTAATTAAAATAAAGTTAAAAATTTAATTAAACAATTAATTATATTAATTAAAAATTTAATTAAAATTAAATTAAAAAACAATTAAAATTTTAATTAAAATAAAATATACGATATTATTTTCTGTGTAGAGATAAAAATAAAAACCCAATAATTTGTTCAAGTGTAAAAATATTCACCTCAGTTATGGTGAAAATCTTAAATTGGCGGTGGTGTATATGGCGGAGTGTATAGAAAATTACATACACTTAAAAGAAAAACTGCAAAAAATTAGAAAACCGACTTTTAATGAACAACTTTTTTTTATAAAAAAATTCTTAAAACCTTTTTCATATAAAAAAATTATTTAATTCTCAGATCGTATTTTCTGTAGGAAAACTCTCAGATTTAACATTTTTCATATAGAAATGTCTTAGATTCTTAGACTTTTTTGTATAGAAATAATTTAAGATTCTGAGACATTCTTTCTGCATAAAAATTTCTAAATTCTGATCGACTTATCTTGAAGAAAAGCTCTAAAATAATTCTCATATTTTAAAGTATTTCTCAGATTCTGAGAATTTTTTCGTATACAAAAATCCGCAGATCCTGAAACATTTTTTTTTTTGATAGAAAATTCTCAGATTCTAAAAAAAACCGGTTTCAAACACTTTAAAATATTTTTTGGTATAGGGTACAATAGAATTAAATTTTTTTCTTAAACTTTTGACTATCCCATGCGACCGGGAAAATTTGTATACTACACTCAAAAAAAAAAAAAAACCTTGTAAAATTACCAAAAAATCTCGTGATTTTACGAGGCCATTCTTGTAAAATAGGAGGTTGTAAAATTCTCGTAAAATTACGAGGATTTCCTCGTAATTTTGAATGAGCCAAAAATTAGTAAAATAACCAATTTTATTGGTAAAAATATTGTTTTAAAACCGGAAAAATAAAAAAAATGTAAACATACAAGAAAAAATGGTAAATATGTTTAAAAAATGGTAAATTTACAAATCAAAATGGTAAATTTACAAAAAAAAAATTTTGTTAAACAACTTAAATCCTCGTAATATTTTTTTGGTAAAATGACTGTTTTTTTTTAAATTAACTAGAATCCTCGTAATAAATTTTTCAAAATTTTGTCAAATTTGTTTTTTAATATTTGAGGAGTCGCAGAACAAAACGTACTTTTTCGCATTTTTTGACAAATTGATTTTTTGTTCTTTTTATATTATTTGGTTCGAAATCTATCAGAAAAAATGTTCATAGCGTGAATTATTTTTGTTTTTCATCAAGAAAATGGATTCCTTAAAAATTGGTGTGTAACAAAACGTACTTTTTTGTTTATTTTTTTATCAAAACGTACTTTTTTCATTGTATTTCATATCCAAGACTTTTCATAATTTTATAATATGCCATTTTACTCTTATATTCCATATTCCAAATATACATATAAATGTCCACCAAGATTTTTTTAAGCATTCTTGCAGGCCAGTGAAGGATTTCCCCCTTATACTTGTTATTGGTCTATTTACACCTCACAACCACAGTATGGGGGTACATTAACTTTGTCAATACGTGTGTAACGTATCTAAATATGGGCCAATGAGGCTCTTTTGTAGTTTTTAATAAATAAGAACATTATTAAAACACTCGATCTAAATAGTATCGGCTAAAAAAATACGCACATCAAAACGTCGTTTTTCAATTATGTTTAAACAAAACGTACTTTTTTCATTATTTTTTAACAAAACGTACTTTTTTCAAAGTAAAAGTGGTTTTATATTAAACATCCTTAATATATAATGTGGTGACTTATGGCAGTTTGATACATCTCTTGATAAGCAAAAAACTTGTTACCATATTCAGCTTCATGCTGTTTTTTAAAGGGGCGAAATAAATAAACCTCAATTTCCCAAAAAATTTCAATATGCGAAAAAGTACGTTTTGTTCTGCGGCTCCTCATTTCTCAATAAAAAAAATTTTTGTCCGGGACTTGGAAAATTAAAAAAAAAATGTTTTTTTTTGTTACACAACATAAATCCTCGTATAACATAATTTTTGTAAACTAAGAGTTTTTTTTTGTAAATCAACTAGAATCCTCGTAATAAAAACTTTGTTGTAAAATTACAGTTTTTTTTTTGTAAAATGGTAGAATACAATTACGAAAATAAATTTGTAAAATTGCCAATAAAACTGTAGTTCTCGTTTGGGCAAGGTACAAGATTTTTTGTTAAAAAACAAGGAAAATTGTTAAATATTGGTAGAACGGGATTACAAGGCATTTTACCAGGCGTTTTAACAGTTTTTTTTTTTTTGAGTGTACTAGAACTAAAAGTTATGCGTTACAAATTTGAGGCCAATCGGATTAAATAAACCTGTGGCGAACGGTGATTAAACAAATGGATTTTTGAATTAAAAAAATATATATATGAGGGTTTCTTTGTCAATCACTTTATTTTAAATAACAGATTCACTTAAAACTCTTTTCAGGTTTATATATGGTTTTGAATTGAGAAAAGTGTGAAAGAAAAATTTTTAATTTTTCTAAAAATTTAAGACATCCTGGTTTGTTTCTTACAGTTATAATAATCTTCAGAAAAACTTTTAATGTCAAATTTATTCAGTTAATAGTCAATAGAACTCTATATGTGAAAATTATTAACAGATCGCAGCCGACAAGGATTGAACCCATCATCTGTAATACTTTGCTATTAACTGCTTGTAACGTACAATCACTCTAGACCGATACGCCAAGTAGGCTGTTAATCAAGTATCAACTAAATCTGATTTTTTCAATTCGAGTGTGGTTGTTGCTGTTGTTTTTTCCAACAGAAGAGTTGTTATTGTAATTATGTGTAAACAAACTTTTATTTTTAGTAATCATTATTCATCTTCCTTTCCTTCATCAATTCTGATCTAACAATAAGTACTTATTTTGCAAACATTGCCAGACATGGTCTATATTTTAGACACAAATGTTAGGTGTTGCCATTTTTCCAAAGATACTGATTATTGCCCCTTAAGGCGACTTATAGTCGTTATTTTCAAATTATTCAGGTTTGTTGGGTTGCTAAATTAGAATCTGCCATTCGAAAATCTAACTTCAGATTCTTATTTATTTAGGGACCCAAAAACTCGAAGTATAAAAAGTTTCAAGCAAATGGGTAATTTTTTAAAACTATTGGTCGCCATGTTGAATCCGCCATTTTGAATTTTAAAATTCCAACTTCAACTTATTTTTAACGACCACAAGAACCCGTGTAGAAATGCAAATCTGTAATGTTTTTTTTTAAATTGGGCGCCATATTGGATCCGCTATATTGAAATTAAAATTTTCAATCGATTGACCTGGAATTTAAAACTGAAGCCTCTAATGGCATAAGGACGAAGAATATCGAAGAAAAACATCGGTCCATATTTAAACCTACACTCAAAAAAGAACCTTGTAAAATTACAAGAAAAATTTGTAATTTGTTTTTTGCTACCACTAGAATTCCTTGTTATTTTACAAGCTTTTTACCAATAATTTTGTAATTTTACAAGCTTTTTACTAAAAAAATTTTAAATTTATAGGTTTCGTGACTACTAGATTTTTTCTTATCTCCTTTTTTACGAGAATTCCTAGTAAAAATTAGGAGCTTTTTGTAATTTTACAAGCTTTTTACCAATAAAATTGTAAATTTACTACTTTTTTAGCGCAATAAAACTTTAAGGAATTCTCGTAAATTTACTAGATTTTTTTGTAAAAAAAACATTGAAATTTGTAAAATTGCAAAAAAAATTGTTAAATTACAAAAAAAAAAAAAATAATAATTTCTATCGAAAATTATTTGTTAAAAAATAAGGAAAACTGTCAAATATTGCTAAAATGGGATTAAGAGACTTTTTCTAGTAATTTGACAAGGTTTTTTTTTGAGTGTAGCCTCTAAAATTTGTCCATTTAAAATTTGTCTCAAATGACTCTAATAACCGTATTATAAAAGATATCGTTTTGAAATTGGACATGTAAATGTATTTCGTGCACTAATCACCATTCCAAATTAAAAAAAAAAAAAATCGGACCAATTCTTTTTGTAGTCCCCATACAATTCACCCCTCCGAAATTCACACAAAAAATCTCTTAAAATTCATGAAAAAAAGTAATATTTGATTTAAATTTAATCCAATATAATTTTGCCGTTTTTGGACTTATTGTTAGTCCCCATATCCAATTTTCGACCAATATTCAGTTAATTCGATTTATTGGCAAACAAAAATTAAACAATTTCACTCAAATTTGATGTAAGTGTGTTTTGTCTACACTAATTAAAGATCGAACAAAAAAGACAAAAAAGAAAGATCGGTCTATGTTTGGACTTTTTTTAGTATAAAACTGGTGTAGGGTATCATATGGTCGGTCTTGACCAACTACAATATTCTAACTTATATAGATAAAAACTGTATCTTACCAGATATATTATATTCGAGATTTTTCCACAAATTTCGAGATCAAAGTACACTAAAAAAAAAAATGTAAAATTACAAGAAAAGTTTGTAACTTTTTTTTTGCTACCTCCTATTTGTCAAGAATTCCTTGTTATTTTACAAGCTTTTTACCAATAATTTTGTAATTTTACAAGCTTTTTATCAAAAAATTGTAAATTTACAATTTCTTGACGCGAATTAACTTACAAGGACACAGAAAGAATTGAAAACGAAAGTCAATCAACAAAAACGCGGATTCAATTAATTTTTTAATTGAAACTCCTCCGATAAAGAAAATTGTTATATCAATCATCAAATTGTAGGTAATTAATTGATTTTTATTTCAATTAATGATTTTTTCGATTTTGATCAAAAATTTGATTGATTTTTTATTTAAAGTCAATTAAAATAATAATTGATTTAACAAATGAATTTTATGGAAAAATTATGAAGAAATTCATATTTTTAGCTTTCCAATATGTTGCCGACAATAAAAAAAAGTAAAACCGTAGTAAAAAGTATATTTTTGAATTAATGTATTCAATAAATTGAAGCGAAAAAAAATCTGGTATGTTGAAAATTTGTAATTTGATAGTTAAAGAAAATAACAAAAATGTTGATCAAAACAATAATTGACTCATTTAAATTTTGTTGATCAATAGATTTAATTGAAATTTTTTAGGCAATAATTTTTTGTGTGGAGGTTTCGTGATTTTACTAGATTTTTTGCTACCTCCAATTTTACGAGAATTTCTACTAAAAATTACGAACTTTTTTGTAATTTTACATGATTTTTACCAATAAAATTGTAAATTTACAACTTTTTTGGCGAAATAAAACTTACAAGAAATTCTCGTAAATTTACTAGATTTTTTTTTGTAAAAAATCTTGAAAATTTGTAAAATTACAAGAAAAACTGTAAAATTACAAAAAAAAAATTTAAATTTCGATCGAAAATTATTTGTTAAAAAACAAGGAAAACTGTCAAATATTGGTAAAATGGTATTACAAGACTTTTTCTATTAATTTGACAAGGTTTCTTTTTTTGAGTGTAGATCTGATCAGTAATTGTATCTGATCAGATCTTGGAAGTGGGGAAAAATATCGGAATTACCTTTGGGGGGCGTAGGGGTGCTAAGAAATCCGCCCTCGCCAAGCAAAAACAAATTCTGTTTAAATTTTAAAAATTATTTTCTTAAAAAAAAATATTAATCAGAATTTGAAAAAGAAATTGCCAATATTTTAAACAAATAGAAAAGGGGGCGGACATATTATGTATTTGACTACTGTCATCTGTGTGGTTGGTTGGTATTATTAAATTGTGTTGTTGTTGTTGTCAAATAAGGTGCATAAAAGAAAATTGGCAGCCACTTAAAAAGGAAATACTATGGATTTTAACCACAACCAAAATCATTGGCAAAAAACCATATCAAATTGTTTGCAGGTGTGCAAGTGATGATGTTTTAATTTTAAATTGATTTTTTTTTCTAGTTAATTTTTATTTTTTTATTTTTGCAATTTAAAAGAAAAACATTTATTCTGTTTGTCTGCCAGAGTTGTTGACAGCTGTTCTAAAGAAAAGTAAACAAAAAAGAAAATGAAACGAGATGAGATGATTCAAAAATGTATAAAGATAAAAATATTTAAATAAAATAAATTTCAAAATAGTGATTTATAGAGTGACTGACCGAATATTCGGGTTCGTCGGCGGCCAAGATTGGAATTATAAATATCCAAGGAATTATAAATTAACCAATTTAGGATAAGTTTTTTAATCACACACAAAAAATTTTTTAGTTAAAAATTTTCAATTAAATCTATTAATCAACAAAATTTAAATGAGTCAATCAATGTTTTGATTAAAATTTTTGTTATTTTCTTTAACTGTCGAATTACAAATTTTCAACATACCAGATTTTTTTTCGCTTTAATTTATTGGAAAACATTAATTCAAAAATATACAAAATAATTATGTTTTACTTTTTTTTATTGATGGCAACATATTGGAAAGCAAAAAAGATAAATTTTTTGATAATTTTGTCATAAGCTTCCAATTCATTCGTTAAATCAATCATTATTTTGATTGACTATAAATAAAAAATTGATAAATTTTTTGATCAAAATCGAAAAAAAATTTGATTAAAAAAATATTTAATTAATCGCCTACAATTTAATTATTGGTATAACAATTTTCTTAATTGGAGGAATTTCAATCAAAAAATTGTTTGAATCCGCGTTTTTGTTGATTGAAATTGATTCCAAATTCTTATTGTGGGATATAGCGCTATTTTTTTTTTTTTCTTTTTTTGAAACTTAAGTGTTTTTTAGTATTTTTTAGCATTTTTAAAGGATTTTTTTGGGACGTTTAAAAAATGTTAATACATATTTATATTGGTCGAATATTCAGAATGTGGCCGAATATTCCCCTCTGGTTTTACTGTCATCCTTAAAACTCACCTTCGGTCAGCCACTCATGATTTACACTATGTATTTTTCTTTGCAAAATTAAACAAATAATTATTTTGTTATTTTTGTAAAATGTTTAGCCTTCAAATATTTCAAAAATAAAACTAATTAAAAAAAAGTGAATTTTTTGCAATTTTTATTTCTAAAGCGACAAATATATCTAATATTCTTTAAAAATTCATGGGCATAACGGAAATATTTTGATAGGGATATTTTCAATTTCAATTTTAAACGAAAAGTGAAAATTCATAAAAAAAATAGTTCTTCAACATTTTAATTGTTTAATTATTAAATGTCATGTGAAAAGAATTGTTTTGTTCTTATTTTTATATACATATTTCGTAATAAGAACAGAAGAAAGTACCGACATTTTCTTTTAAAAATTATTTTGTTGATACAATTCTGTAAAAATTCTTAAGAACTAATAAAAAAACGTGAATCTTTGATTATACAATTTTTGCCGAAATCAATTAAAAAACAATTATTAATTTGTTATCATAAACAAAAATTAAGTAAAAATAATTTATCTGCACAAAAAAAACCAAATTACTACACTCAAAAAAACAAACTTCACACAAAATTTTTTTTTTCCATGAACGATTTTCATAGTATTAATGAACAAATTCATACAATTTATTAACTTTTTCTTAATATTTATAAACTTTTTTATAGTATTTATGAAAAATGTTAAAAATTCTTTAATTTCACATATTATGATTTATTCATAAATACTATGAAAAAGTTTATAAATATTATGAAAAAGTTAATAAATAGTATGAATTTGTTCATAAATACTATAAAAATCGTTCATGAAAAAAAAAAAATTTGTGTGTTGTTCAACGACAAGACAAGTTTGTAATTTTTTTTTGCTATCCCCTATTTGACAACAATTCCTTGTTTTTTACAAGCTTTTTAACAATAATTTCATAATTTTACAAGCTTTTTACCAATAAAATTGTAAATTTACAATTTGTTTTAGGTGATAAACCCAGCAAAACTTTGGTAATGGGTAGTGATTATATAACACATTACCAGCCCAGTCTGCACAGTTTCGAGTCGACAATTTTTTCGAAGTTTTTTCGAAGCTTTTCCGCAAAAATGATTCGAAGTCGATATTATATACAGTCGATATTTTAACGTTTCTCGAACTTATCTTTTAATTGAAAAATTAATCGATTTCGAAATGATTTCCGATCTACATTTTAGGAATACTCGTATTTGTTCTTCCATCGAAAAAAATACTTACTTTCGATATAAAATCGAGTTAATTGTTATTGAAAAAAAAAAATAATATTTATCATTAGAATAATTAAAAAAAATAAAAAAAAAAAATCCGCGACCGGGGTTTGAACCAAGGCCAAAAACTACAAATCGTATGCTGCCGAACCTGCTAGCCAACTAGGCCATACACAACTTGAAATTTGTTTGTACTAATATATATTTTGAAATAAAAATATTTTGAAATTATGAGAAGTATGTCAAAACAAAATAAAATGAACATAAAAACAGGGTAATTCAAATAATAATACAAATTATAATTTAAGGGCAATTCAAATAATAATAAAAAATTCAAATTTTAGTAAAAGTAATTTTAAAAAAGTACTTTTATGATCAAACTTTGGCTGAAGGAGTAAGGCGTTAAACCAGTAAACTGGGAGTTCTGAGTTCAAATCTCAAGTGAGGCAGATAAAAATAGTAATTAGTAAAAATTAAATTTAAAGAATAAATAAATTGAATTAGTAAAAATTAGTTAATTAATTGTAAGTAAGTAGTAGCAAGTAATAAAATATTTTTTTTTTAATTCTTACCGTTTTTAACACAATTTACTAAATTATTAAAAAACAAATGTATCGAAATCCATGAATTTTTTCGATTAAAAATCGATTCGAATCCTGTACCAAAACTCGATTCTATATCACCTTGCATGCCACATAGGAAAACACGCTTTATATAGACATTATCTCGAACTCGATATCGACGAAATTCTCAGAGAAAACGATTCTTTTTCGAATCGATATCGACTCATTTTGCATACTGGGAGGTAATGTATATAACTTATTTGTAGCATTATTTTATGATGTCTTACCAAACATTTGTTCCACAACGTATTATTTTCAAGTGAAAAATAATGCATTACTAATAATTTGCTACGTAGTGCATGATTATTGGAAAACATGTATTTCATATTTATTATTTCTAAACATTAAATCATGGATGACTTATATTTGGTTACATTATGTATTATTTGAAAGTTTGAAATAATGCATTATTTATAATTGGATGCATAATGCATTACAATAACATAAAAAATAATTATTTTATAAAAAAATGCATAAGTTTAAACAGAGATGGGCTCACGACAGGAAATTTCTAACGACATACACTCACGAGCATATTTTATCTACTTACACTCACTTACAAACACGTGAGTAAATTTAATACAAAATTACTTTTTCACTACTCGTAACACCTTATATATTACGTTCTGGTATGCTATATTATATACCTTACTCGTAACCTATAAAATATCATATATTTTACACCTTACTCGTATTCTTCGTTATAAATTTATGACTTATTTTATACCTTACTGGTATTCTTTGTGATAATGTGGATGCATTACTTTGAGTCTCATCGCCTGTTAAAATCATCAATGCTGCAATGTATAAAATAAGAGATCCTATACCTTATTTTATACCTTATTTGGTAATCTAAGTTTTGCTGGGAAACTTACAAGGAGGTTTCTTAGATTAACTAGATTTTTTGCTACCTCCTATTTTACTAGGAGGATAGCAAGGAATTACTAGGAATTCCTAGTAAAAATTACAAGCTTTTTTGTAATTTTACAAGCCTTTTACCAATAAAATAGTAAATTAACAACTTTTTGTGGTGCACTAAAACTTCCCAGCAAAACTTAGATTACCAAATAAGGTATAAAATAAGGTATAGGATCTCTTATTTTATACATTGCAGCATTGATGATTTTAACAGGCGATGAGACTCAAAGTAATGCATCCACATAATGCATCGGTGGAGTTGGTGGGGGGCACCTGATTTTGCCCATCTTCGAACTTAACCTTACCAGTAACACAAGAGATATTCTTGCCCAATTTCAGGAGTCTAGCTCTTTTGGTTTGGACTGCATCGTTCTTTCTACAGACGGACGGACGGACATCGCTGGAATGTCTTAGATTCTATCATGGATCAATATTATATATATTTTGTGGGGTCCCCGACCGATATTTCGATATGTTACACACGAAATGACAAAGTGAGTATACCCCCATACTGTGGTTTAATTAGTAAAGAAAATAATGACCTCGAGCCAGAATAAACATACTCAAAATATAGTTTTTTTTTTTTGTTTAGGTATGTAACGTGTACTTTGGTAACCTAATCAAATCTTAATGTTATTGACCATTTTTGGAGATAGTCCCCATATAAAAATTTCGGCCGATATTCTGTTAAATCGATCCATTAGAAATAAAAACAAGCCAATTCCACTCAAAATTGGGTTGTGTGTTTTCTACACTAATTAAATTTCCAACGAAAGATAAATACAATCAGTCCATGTTTGGTTTAGGAACCTATTTTCAGAAGAAAAAAAATCAGTATGTCATTCCATGTGTAACGCATTGAAAAATGCACCTATAGAATTGAAAACGAATTTCTATTAACAAAAACGTGAATTCAATTAATTTTTTAATTGAAACTCCTCCGATAAAGAAAATTGTTATATCATCCATCAAATTGTAGGTGATTAATTGATTTTTTTTTCAATCAATCACTTTTTCGTATTTGATCAAAAATTTTATCAATATTTTATTTAAAGTCAATTAAAATATTGATTGATTTAACAAATGAATTTTAAGCTTATGACAAAATTATGAAGAAATTCATATTTGTTGCTTTTTAATATGTTGCCGACAATATAAACAAGTAAAAAAGATAAATTCGGCCTTGCCGAATAATATTCCGTGTAATATTTTGGCCGTGATCACCATTTCCACAGACAGACGGACATCGCTAGAATGTCTTAAAATCGATCGGGGATTATGAATATATATACTTTATGGGGTCCCAGACCGATATTTCGATGAGTTACAAACGGAATGACAATCTTATATATACCCTCTATCACTAGAGTGGTGGGTATAAAAAGTAAAACCCGAGTATAAAGTATATTTTTATACCCTCCACTTAGTGATAGAGGGTATATATAAGTTTGTCATTCTGTTTGAAATTGTGGAGGGTATCACTACATTCGGCAAGGCCGAATTTAACTTTTTTACTTGTTTAATTCATGTATTCAAATAAATTGAAGCGAAAAAAAAATCTGGTATGTTGAAAATTTGTAATTTGATAGTTAAAGAAAATAACAAAAATTTTGATCAAAACAATAATTGACTCATTTAAATTTTATTGATCAATAGATTTAATTGAAATTCTTTAGCCAATAATTTTTTGTGGGTAGGTATTCTTCCCCTCACCCTTTCATAGACCTTGAGACAATCTTTCATTTAAACTTAATTTGAGCCAAATCCGATCATATCAACTCGTGGCGACCCTTTGATCAAAGTTATGGATTTTTGGAAAATTTCCACCAAAAATTTTTATTTTTGAAAAATTAAGAAATAAAAAAATTGTCTTTCGGCATATTTTATTTTTCAATTTTGGCATTCTTAATACGAATATCAAAAAATTTTTTAAATCTGTCGTGCGGTTTTCGAGATACCGTAATTTTTTCAATAAGATATTTTTAAAAAATATCTCAACATTTCCTTGACTCTTGCAAAAAAAAAAAACCAGAGACACACTTTCATTTAAACTTAATTTAAGCCAAAACAGAACGGTACAATGGACTATTTTAAGTCTGAGCGAAATGGACTCTCCTACACTGAAAAAAAGACACAACTAAAATTAAGGAAAAAATGTCTTTGAAAATTTATCATGAATTTTCCTAAAATTTAGTTAAATTTAACTTAAAAATTAGAAATTTTCTTAACTATGAGGAAAAAAGTTTAGTTCATTTACTTAAAAGTAGTTCATAGTTTTCTTTAAATGGAATTTTTAAATATTAGGAAAAAAAATTCTTACTGCCAAAGAAATTTTCCACAAATCTAAGCAACGTATCTTTATTTTTAAGACATATTTCTTAAAAAACAATTTAGTTCAAGTTTAGTTAAAATTTACTAAAAAAAACATCGTCGTATTTCTCTTCTTTGAATTGAGGAAGTGTACTTCTTAGAATTTAGTTAATAACTTCTGAGAATTTAGTAAATAACTTCTTAGAATTTAGTTAAAAATTTAAAATGGCGATATCTCAAAAAATAAGCGAGATAGTGCGAAAAGGATGAAATTTTCAAAAGACTACAAGAAAAACTACAAAGCAAAATATGGAATAGCCTACACCCAAAAAAAAAAAAAAGTGGGTATTCAATACTAAAAATTTTACTAATGAACTAATTTTTTAGTCCAAAATGATCTAGTGCAGGCGTTGGTAATCAAGACTAAAATTTTTTACTAATATTATTCAAAACCAGTAAAAATTACTAATTTTAGTACTTTGAAGATACTAAAAAACTACCGTACTACTGGTAATTAGTAAATTATTAGTAGATTTTGGTACCAAATCACTTACTAATATTTTTACTGCATAATTATTTTGAGTGTAGCTCTGCATATCTGTCGGGGTTTCAAGACCCTAATTTAAGATCTAAAATTTGAAATTCCCGAGATTTTATATATGCACATATCTCGGTAAATACTGCCAACACGAGAAAAGTTCAAACGGCATTTTTGTAGCTCTTGACTCGTAGAACAAAATACCCGAAATCCCTCTGATTAATAGTTTTTGAGACATCCAGTTTTTAAGATTCTCAAGACCCTATCAGACCCCTTATTACCGTATCTCAAAAACTAAGCAAGTTAGAGCGAAACGGACACAAATTTTGGGTCTATGGGGGCCCTTAAAGGTCTTGAGTTAACAAGGGGCTGGACCCATGGGGTCCGAAACTATGGGTCAAGGGTCTAGACCCAATCCAGTTTTAAAATGTGAATGAACTAAAGTGTAATATAATTTTTCCCATTTTCTAGTTAAAATTGGCTTAAAATTAATTAACTTTGTTTTCCTTATTTTTGGGAAAATTATGAACTAAAACCAAGAAAAAAATCTTTGGATCCAAATCATTCCCTCTTTTTCTTAAAATTAAGTTAATTTTCCCAGATTTTAGTTCACTTTTTTTTTAGTGTACGATTTTGCTAATTTTCAAGACCGCATATCACAAATACTGGAATGACCAGAAGCCTGAATAATTGGCAAAATCTCTTTTTTGTTAAAGTAAACCACAGGACTTTATTTCATTAAATTAGGAGGGGGTGCGGTCAACTCGTCGGTTGAATTGAGGTGTTTTAGCTCTATTTTAAGTCTGAACGAAATGGACTTGCCTAAAGAATTTCCTATTTTAGGCTTGCACAACCCACCCTCAACTCAACAAGTCAAAACAGATTATTTTAAGCCGTGTGGATCAAAGTTTAGAATTTTTCAAAAATCAAACATTTTGATCGAAGGGTTGAAATAGTCGAATTTGGCTCAAACTAAGTTGAAATGAAAGTTTGTCTTCAGTTCTATAAAAGAGTCAAAGGGAAGAAATTTTGAATTTTTGTTTAAATCTTGAACGTTAGGAAAATCCGTACTTTTTTGCAAATTTAAAATAGCGATATCTCAAAAGCCGTTGGATCGATTTTAAATTTTTTTTTTGATGTTCGCAAAATTTTTACCTTTTTTTTTAATTTCAAAAACCGGAATTTTTTTTTGCAAATTTCAAAAAGCGATATCTCGAAAACCGTTTGATCGATTTTTTTTTTTTTTTGAAAATTTGTTTAAGCGCATCAAAAAATGCAGGGTATAAAAATAAAATAAATAACACTGCGGAACACTAAAAAATAAACAAGAGTTACGACCATCATTTCTATATATTTCGAACATGCTGATTCGAATGGCGTACTCCGTTTTTCGATGTATGGTACAGTTTTCTTGCAAAATGTCGTTAAAGATTTCCTGATTTCAAGCCAGTTTTTTAACAAAAAAAACTGCAAAGTAAATGGTTTATAAATTTTATGACATGGAAAACAAAGATATGACTTGTAGCAACATTTCTTATGCAAATTTGGTTTAAAGCTTTTCAATTTAAGCACTTAAATTTGCGAATTTCTTCATTTTTTAAGGTTTTCGCGAAATTAACAGCCAAATTGGTCTTTGATAAAAAACTTGCTTTTAATGAATCAAAAATGCATCCCTAACAATACGAATAGTGGACAAAAAACAGCTATGTTATATGGACCATCATGACGAAAAACCGTTTTTTTGTATATGCCAGCATCACTTTACGAGATGATTTAAGGTTCCATCTTTTAGTATATAATGTAGGAACCTTAAACAACTAACTGACCAAAAATTCGGTCAAAAAAGTTTTCATTTGCAAAAGTTATCTTAACAAAAACTATTATTTCAGTGTTTGCGATACAATGATTTTAGTTTTTGTTAAGATAACTTTTGCAAATGAAAACTTTTTTGGACAAATTTTGGGTCAGTTAATTGTTTAAGGTTCCCACATTATATACTAAAAGATGAAGCCTCAAATCATCTCCTAAAGTGATGCTGCCATATACAAAAAAACGGTTTTTCGCGATTTTCATCATGATGGTCCATATAACATAGATGTTTTTTGCCCACTATTCGTAGTGTCATGGACGCCTTTATGATCCACAAAATGCAAGTTTTTTATCAGAGACCAATTTAGCGGTTAATTTCGCGAAAACTTAAGAAAATTAAGAAATCCGCGAATTTAAGGGCTTAAGATGAAAAGCTTTAAACCAAATTTATATTAGAAATATTGCTACAAGTTATATCTTTGTTTTCCATGCCATAAAATTTAAAAATCATTTGCTTTGGAATTTTTTTTGTTAAAAAAGCAACTGAAAATCAGCCAATCTTTAATGACATTTTACAAGAAAACTGTACCATACATCGAAAAACAGAGTACACCATTCGATTCAGCATCTCCGAAATATATTGAAATGATGGTCGTACCTCTTGTTTTCTAAAATAGTGGTTAGTTTTGTCACGCAGTGTAATTATTTAAAACGTAAAATTATTTAAAAACTATTTTATTATTTAAAACAGCTGTTGGGAGTTTTTGATCTGTTTATATAAAAAAAGGTAATTAAAAATTGATAACAGGTAAAAATATATTTATTTTTTTATCATTAAACAACAACAGGTGATAATGAATTGAAAAATACTAGGAGTTCAGAAAATTTCAAAACCTCAATGATAAGGATGAAATAAAAGTTTTAAATAGAAATAAAAAAAAAAAATGTTGGTGATAACATTAAATAAATAAATGTATGAAAAGAAAAAGGTGACAAGTGTTTGCAATGAATTGTATGATGAAGTGTATATTTTGTATACTTAGGTTATCAAATTGATAACGAGACGTTTTAAAAAAATAACAAAAGCAAATAAAAAAAAGTTATAAAAAAAAAATATTTATTTTTATAAAAAAATAGGTTTATAGAAAAAAAAAACGGATAGTATTACACCGTGCGACAAAAAGAAAATAAATTGTTAAACATGAACTAGATAATATATGGTTAAAATTAAAACTAAATGTAATAAAACTGCATTTACAGTTTTTCATTTCGTGATCCTGTTTCCTTTTAAAATGACTTTAAAGATTTAGAGGATTACATTTTCGTAAAATATTTTTTTTTTTAATATTTGTAATTGTCCTAGGATGAAACTAGTGATGAAAAATTAAAGAGGAGGATCTTCGCTAATATTCTCATTTCATTTCTCAGAAAAAAGTAGGTAAGTAATGTCCTTTAAAAACTTTATCCTTTAAAGTTTTAAAGTTTTGAAAGGACATTGTATACATATTTTTTCCTGATATGGCAAAAAAATGGAAAAATTAGCAAAGATTCTACTTATCTCCTCTTTCGTTTGCCTCAATGACATTTTACGACAAGTATAAATATTTAAAAAAATATTTTACAAAATGTAATCCTTCAAAACTTTCAAGTCCTGTCAAAAGGAAATATGATCACGAAATGAAAAACTGTTCATTTTTACTCCATTTGATCTTTACATTCAGACGTATATCATCCGGTTCATGTTTAATATTGTCTGTCGGACGGTGTTATATACAAAATTTATCAAAAAAGTAGAAAAAAGTAGAAAAAAAATTACAAAACAAAAAAAAATTTCATTGGTAAGAGGAGTGAGTAAACTACTACTTACCCTATGAAATCTTTGATAAAACAATAAACTTTAAATAAACCACGATCATTATTGAGTAAAACGTCCGGTTTTAAAACGGGTAAAAAACAATTGCATTGTTGCTGATGTTGCTGGTGTTGTTGTGGGTGCTGTTGGTGTTGTTGTTGTTGATGGTGAGGAGGTGGTGGTGGTAATGGTAGTGTTGGTAAAGGAGTCATATGATGAAGGTTCTCTTGTTGATGATTATGAATTAAAGTTGGAATTAATTGTTGCTGTAGATGTTCTAAACCCGTTGGAATTGGTGGGCCTGCCATTTGTTGTGATAATTGTTGATGTTGTTGTATAATGATAGCATTGGCACTTGTTGTTGCAAGAACACCACCCCCGCCGCCGCCGGCACCAACATTTATATTTAGTTCACTTAATTGTCTAGCATTATTATTGTCAATATTTAATGTCGTTGTAACGGTAAAAGGGGTGTGTTGTTGTACTACGGTAGTTTTAGTAATGCCTCCAAACATTGTTACAATTTTTGATAAACAACATATTAAAAAGTTGTTAAAAAATTTGTTTTAAAAAAATGTTATTTGTAGGGTTAACAAAAATTAAAATTGGTTCTGTTCGATGTTTAGTTTTTTAGTTTTTTAAGAAAAAGTTTTTTTTTTTACTTTTTTAGTATTCGGCGCTTTAATTTCTGTTTATTTTTATTCTAAATTTTTAAAGAAAATTAAAAACAACAAGTTATTTAAAAAAACTCTTGTTTTACAGAAAAAAAATTAAAAATTTAATGGAAAAAGCCAAAATAATAAGAAACAATTTGTTGTGAATTTTGTCAATGAAGAATGAATGGAAATTTTTAATACATAATTATAAAAAAAAAATCTGTATGTGTAAAAAAAAAAAAAAAGAAAAGAATGGGAAAAGCCAAAAAAAATATGTTTTCAATTTTGTTGATGCAGAATGAATGGAAATTTTTAATACATAATTTTAAAACTATCTACGGTATGCTTGTTTTACAGTTAATGAAATGATGAGCAGACTACAAAAATAATATAAACAAAAATTTGTCAAATTATATATAAATTTTTTCTAATTAACTAAAAAATTGTGCTACATTTATACGATATTTTTACATTTGGATTTGAAATTTTTAAACGACAACACAGTTTAACAAACAAAATCGGAATGGGATAAAACCAAAAGCCAATGAAAATTGACATTTTTTAAAACAAGACCCTTAAATTTTTTTTTAGTTTAATGCGAGATTTTTTTTCACGCATTATTATAATTACAATTGCTTGAAAACTGTATAAGAGGCGTATACTTAATTTTGTAATTAACTTTAAATAACAATCATAAGCAACGGTAAATAAATACTAGACCGATTGCAGCGAAACTTATACCGGTTATAGTTAACGTAATTTGGAGCTTAAGTTTGGACGCTTGATCCCACATGTCCAATAACGGCACCACCAGAAGCCCCTCTAGTAGGACATATTTAGTAAACAAAAACTTTAAATGCTTTAAAATCACCACATTTAAATGCGTGTAAAAAAAATCGCACTAAAACCACACTCAAAAAAACCCTTGTAAAATAATAAGAAAGGTTTGTAACTTTTATTCTTTGCTACCTCCTATTTGACGAGAATTTTACAAGCATTTTACCAACAATTTTGTAATTTTGCAACTCTTTTACTAATTAAATTGTAAATTTACAACTTTTTTGAAGCGATAAAATTTACAAGGAATTCTCGCGACTTTACTAGATTTTTTTTTACCTCCTATTTTACCAGAATTCCTAGTAAAAATTACGAATTTTCTTGTAATTTTACAAGTTTTTTACCAACAAAATTGTAAATTTAGAACTTTTTTGGCACAATAAAACTTAAAAGGAATTCTCGTGAATTTACTAGATTTCTTTTTTGTAAATTATCTTGCAAAAAAATATTGTAAAATTACAAAAAATATCGTAAATGTACAAAAAATATCGTAAAATTACAAAAAAAAAAAATAATTTTTTGCCAACAAAATTGTAAATTTAGAACTTTTTTGGAACAATAAATCTTACAAGGAATTCTCGTGAATTTACTAGATTTTTTTTTGTAAAATTATCTTTAAAATTTGTAAAATTACAAAAAATATCGTAAAATTACAAAAAAATATTTTAAAATTACAAAAAATATCGTAAAATTAGAAAAAATATCGTACAATCACAAAAAATATCGTCAAATTACAAAAATATCGTAAAATTACAAAATATGTCGTAAAATTACAAAAAATATCGTAAAATTACAAAAAATATTGTAAAATTACAAAAAATATCGTAAAATTACAAAAAAAAAATGGAAATTTCGATAGAAATTTGTTTGTTAAATAAACAAGGAAAATTGTCACATATTGTTAAAATGGGATTACGAGACTTTTTCTAGTAATTTGACAAGGTTTTTTTGTGTGTAGAAAAGTTAAATTCGACTTTGTCGAATTTATGAATTCCCTCCACTATGCCCTTTCTAAATAGTAAGATAGTAAAATTTTTAACGTGAAAAAATTAACAATTTTGATTAGAAATATTTTATTTTGAGTAAAAAACTTTTTTTTTTCATTTTTGGAAAAAAAAGAAGAATTACTAATTTTTTTTTGAGTGTAAAATTTTTTTCGAGTGTATTTTTTTTTTTTTTAGTGTAAAAATATTTTTGAGTTACAACAATACTTGTTCTATTTTTAGGTTATGTGGAATGTACCCAAATTTTTGAAGACTCAACATTTTCGTTCATAATTTTTTAACCGCTGAACAGATATTGCTCAAATGTAATATACGAAACTTCGCAGGATAACAACAAGTAAATATGTTCAGTCTAAGTCATAACTGTGCAACATTTTGGCAGCGATCGGCATTTCAACAGACGAACATAGCTAGAACGTTTTAGAATTGATCACTGATCAACTCAATTCTTTAAAAGGAAACTTTTTTTTTTGGAACTCTTTGCCACCTCTTCTACACTCAAAAGAAAAACTGTCAAAAAATCTGTAAAACGACTTTCAATTTGAATTTGCAATCTTTTAGCAGATTGTTCTGCTGAAAAGGATATTTTTACTAAAATCTCTGTCATTCAGTTTAAGAAAATAACAGACATTTTACTATGTTTATACTGATTTTGTTTGCTGAATTTCATTATTTTTTCAAGAAATTTTTTATATAAAAAAAAAGCAGAACAGATTGTCAGCAGATTGCTCTGCTGAAATCAGCAGATTGCTCTGCTGAAATCAGCAGATTGTTCTGCTGAAATCAGCAGATTATTCTGCTGAAATCAGCAGATTGTTTTGCTAAAATCAGCAGATTTTTCTGCTAAAATCAGCAGATATTTCTGCTAAAATCAGATTTCTCTGCTGTACAACACACATGTGTAATAGCTAAAACGCCAGATAAAAGTATAAGCTTCCGTAGCGTAGTGGTTAAGAAGTGTACTTTCAAATCAGAAGGTGGCGAGTTCGATGCTGGCTGGCGGCGCATGTTTTTTTTTTTTTTTCTTGTTATATTTATTCACCTCTTATGACAGATATTTAGCAAACCGTGTCTGCTAAAATCAGCAGATTTCTCATATGGCTCAAAATGGGTGTATTTTCAGCAGATTTTTCTGCTGATTGGACAGAGAATTTATTTTGAGTGTAGGATTTATTTAAAAAATAAATTAAAAGTGGTGAAAAGTATTTTTTCCTATTTTATTTCCCAATTTTACCAATTTTGCCTAAATATTTTTGTTAAATTATTGTTTTAGCACTGTAGTAGGTAATATATTTTAGTGCTTAAGCGAAGTCATATTTTTTTGCAGAAACGGAATGTTACGAGGGACGGCAGAATAATGTTTCTAGTTTACCACAACAATGCAAGTTAATATGTCGGTCATATTGATTACATTCAAACCCTACATTGACCTACATTACGCTAGAATCTATTATAATTCGAGCCCTTTATAATAAATTCTATGTCACATTTATGAAAAGAATGCAACTTTTTTTATTATGTATTATACAAAACACTTATTTGTTCATCATTATTTTTATCATACAATAAACTTTTATTGTCAATTCAACAAGCGTCAAAAGTGGCAGAAAAAAGAAGTAGACAATTTAAATTTGACTTGGCCGAATCTATAAATACCCTCCACAATGCCTGAACCACTTAAACAACTTTTAAGAGCGAGTCAATGCCTTTCAAAGTAAAACTTATCAAGAATTCACAATTTTGCTCATAAGTTTTGAACCTTTAGTCCGATATATCTTTTTTTTTTTTTTTTTTTTCCCCTTTTAAAATTGGTGACATCTTCATTTTTTTTCCAATGTCCCCAATAACATGTCACCAGTATCGTTGGCCACCAACAATTCGTCAAACAACCGCTGGCCAATTGCTGACTTGTCCTTGGGGACATTTGGAAAATTGTATGAAAATGTAAGCGATTTTATAAAGTATGTCAGCGGTGATTTTTTTTTTGCCGACTGGGAAAGGTTATCGCTAGATGGTCATGAAATCGATCGGGGATCATGACTATATGGGGTTTTACACCGATTTCGAGGTGGCACAAACGGAATGCCAAACTTTTATATTCCCTCTACCATTAAGTAAAGGGTATAAAAAATATATTTCTGTAAACACCCCGCCACTGCTGTATTTTTGTTTGCACAGTTGATATTATTTTACATCATAATTTAGTTGTAGTTGCGGTTGATGATTACTAGGGCTGCGATTTATTTTCCGATAGTCTAAAGATGATATCGACCAGTTACATACACTGTGCAACAAATTTTGGGTCATCGCCTTAAGCCCCAATGTCTCCAATGCCAAATGAAAGTGGACCACCAAATAATCAAAATCACCAAAGGGTTTTGCAAAGTTAGTTCGAATTTCCTTTTTTATAGCCCACTGAAGTTTTTAATTTTTTTTAAAGGCGTTTGGAAAACGTAAAAAAAACTATAATAAATGCAAATCAAAGCTTAAAAATATGGTTTGATGTCTTCAGTGAAATTGTACAACGGTTCTTTTCCTAGAACACATTAATCCTCTAACTGCCATTTTAATGGGTCATTTTAGTCTTTTTTAACAAACTAAACACAAAAGTCTAATAAAATGTCCATTTTTTATTTAAAGGGTTAACATGTTCTACAAATATTTTGCCGATAAAATTTTATTAGGGGTTGTCAAAGGTTGAAAGTTCGTGCGAAAAACGCAAAATGCTTAAAAATGGAAAAATTAAAAGAATCATATTTTTATTGCAATTTTTTTACCAAAAGTATTAGAAAACTCGAAAGAAATGGTGTAAATATACTTCTGAGCTAAAAACTATATTCTTATGTGTTTAATAAAATTTTATGATGATTCATTTCTTTGACCCACCTAACTATTTAGTAGTGTCCGACCGAACGTTCGGGTTTATGATGATTCTTATTTTTTGACCAACCTAACTATTTAGTAGTGTCCGACCGAACGTTCGGGTTCGGTTACGGAGTTCATCAAAAAGTGACGTTAAGCCACTGTTTTGTGTTCGGCCACTGTTCGGTGTTCGGCCAAATTGCTACTTGTAGTATCAAACCTTATACTTAATGTTTGCTAAATAGTCTTGATAATGGAATCTGAAAATTTTCGAAACACGTGTCGACAAAGTCTTGCAAAAATTACCAACACAAATAAATTTAAAGCAGAAAAATTATTTTTTTAAAAATATTCTAAGAGAATATTTTAGTTTTAATAAGTAAAGGAAATAATGACCTCGAGCTAGAATAAACCTACTCAAAATATAATATTTAAAAGGTCGAATAAACTTTTTTTTTTAATAAAATACATACATATTCCGGACC
The DNA here is from genome assembly GCA_963921195.1 of Pegoplata infirma. Lineage (NCBI taxonomy): Eukaryota > Metazoa > Arthropoda > Insecta > Diptera > Anthomyiidae > Pegoplata > Pegoplata infirma. The sequence goes on from OY992537.1 coordinate 100,393,273, forward strand.
TCTTTCTGTCTTGCAGTGTAGATTTTTTTTTTAATAAAAATTAATCAGAATTATTTTGTTTAAAAATTGTTTTAATTTCTTAAAAAATCTGGCACTGTGTGTTTATAAAAAGCATTAATTTTTAATATTAAAACCCGACGTTACGGTTCGATTTTAAAGAAGTTTTTTGTATGAAAATAGTGCACAACTGCGCAAATTTGATATTTTTAGTGCATATTTTTGATTTTTTTGTGCATATTTTTGATTTTTTAGTGCATATTTTGGATTTTTGAATGTATGAAAATCGCAGCCCTAATGATTACTAACCAATATCGAGAAACCCAGTAATCAACGAACCAACTTGTTGGTTTTATATTAACAAATGTTGACTTGTTAGTGTAATCTTTAAGTAGTCATAAATTTGTAAGAAAAATCTAATTCAAATCTGATAAGACTATTTTAAGATATCCCGTTGTATAAGATTAATCTCTGAAATTTAAAACTTATAAAAAAGTACTATGAAAATTACAAATTCTTAGTTATGAAGAATTAAGTCAACAAAAATATTAATTGAGTCAATAAAAATATTAATTGAATTAATTAAAGTATTAATTAAGTCAACAAATATTATGATATTTTCCTAACCGGATATATTCGAAACATAAGCTTTAATCTAAAAAAAGATTTCATTGAAATTGGTACATTATTTTTAAAGATATAGGCTTTTAAAAGTGAAAATTTTTGAATTTTTGTCTGGTTATAAAAACCAAAATAATAATATATTTTTATGGTGGAGGAGATAATGGAGGAAAAACTAAAAAATATATCTACCAAAACAGATGTTGAAGAAATTAAACATCAAATAGAAGATGTCAATGTTAAATATGAGTTAATGCAAAAAGAAAATATAGCATTACGAGAGGAAATTGATCAGTTAAGGAAAGATATGCAAAAAGATCATCAACAACTATAACGTATCGTTAATCAAGCTAGAAAAAAGAACGTAATTTTTAGAGGTATTGAACAGCAAGGAACGCCAATGTCGTCTGTTGAAAAAATTTGCAAAGACATATTAAAACTACCGGAAGTTGAAATTACCTCAGCAAGGGTCCTTTACACTACCGATAAAAAGATAAGTGTGATAGCTGAAATGAAAGAGGAGGCCATGGCTACTAAAATATTTAAAAATTTGAAGAATTTGGAAGGTTCAAAAATAAAAATAGAAAAAGATTTGAATGAGAGTAGGCAACAGGATAGAAAGGTGATGATGCAGTTAAAAACAGACATATTAGATACTGATCAAACATATAGGATTTTTGTTAAAAACGATTCTATTAAGGTTGGCGTTAACTGGATGATATGGAACAACAAGCGAGAATTGATGTGTGGACAAAAGGGTGGATATGAGGTATTAACTGATCTTTATAAAGATAAAATTAATAATTTAAACTTAAGCTATGATGCATTGTTAGAAAAAATAAATAATAAAAAAAACTAGATATCAGCAATATATGTAATAGTACAGTTTTAGAAGATTTTAAAAGCCTTAAATTATTATCATACAATATTCATGGATTGAAAAATAAATTGTTCAATGTTGATTTTTTTAACTATTTAAAGTCTTTTGATATTTTTGCTTTATTTGAAACCCATGTTATTCACGAGGAATCTGAAAATTTTAATAAGTATTTTGGTGGTTATGAGCTTTGTTGGATACCAGCAACAAGAGAAAGTGTTTATGGAATTGCAATTGGAGGTAGTTTGTTGGGAGTAAAAAGAGATTTGTGTAATTTTGGTATTAATTTCTCATACGTTAACTTGCAACAAATTGTAATTATTAATGTAAAAGTAAGGTCAGTCAATTTTGAAATAATACCAATTTATCTAAGAGGTGCAATATGGAAACAGGAGTTTGAAAAATTGGATTTTCTCTTTAAAGAATGCAATTTAAACAACCCAATCTTAATTGGTGACCTGAACGTAAGATTAGGTACATTGCAAAATAATGTTAGTGATATTCTTCAACCAATGAGGTTTAATGAGGAAAGAAGATCAAAAGACACTTTTGTAGACAGTAGAGGCCGAACTTTTATAAAATTCTGTTGCGATTATGGATTGGTTATAACAAATGGTATGACGGTTGGTGATAAGAATGGAGATTTCACCTTTATGAGTGGAGTTGGTTCTTCCGTAAATGATGTATGTGCAGTATCGCAAGGGTTTCTTAGTCAAGTTACGAATTTTACAGTAGAAAATCAGATTTTTTCAGACCATCTTCCAATAGTCTTATTTTTACATATCAAAGTTGAAAATAAATGTAGCAGCAATCCAAATTTACTACCAAAGTTAAAATGGAAAAATGATTATTTACTTCAATACCAGACTAAGATACGACAAGTCCTAGAAAGAGTGAAACAAGAAAAGGAGATGTTGGAATTTAAAGACATTGCTCAAGTAGTTAATGATACATATCAGACAGTGTTTAAAGAAGGTCAAAATTTTAAACAAAAACAAAAATGGTTCAATGCTAAATGTTATAATGCAAGAAAAATATCTTTTAAATGGTTACGAAAATATAGAAAAAATGGGAGTAATGAAAATAAAAAAAAATATTTAAAGGCCAATAAAAAATTTAAAGAAGTGTGTCAAGAAGAAAAATTAAAGTACTTAATGAGTTTAGATGAAAAGTTAGAAAAAGTCAGTGATAGTAAAGATTGGTGGAAAATAGCAAAGGAAATCAGTAACGGTGATAATTTAAAAAGTATATTGGCACCGGCCGAAAATCTCAAAACGTATTTTCAACAGCTTTTGAATCCCATACAAAACCCAATAGACATACAATATGCTTACTTGCATCAAGAAGATTGTCTCTTAGATAGAGTAATAACAACATCCGAAATAAAGGAAGTGTTGATAAAAGCAAAAAATAACAAAGCACCAGGGGAAGATCGTATACCATATGAATTTTTTAAAAATGCCCCAGATGAATTAATCGAAGAAATTGCAACAACATGTAACGTTATGTATGATAGTGGTAAAATAGATGATGCGTTTGTTTTAAGTATAATTTATCCGATACATAAAAAAGGTGATTCCTTAATACCAAGCAACTATCGTGGAATCTCTTTCATGAACTGTTTACCAAAAATAATGGTGGGATTAATAACTAACAGACTGTCTGATTTTGTTGAACGCCATAAATATCTGAATGAATATCAAGCCGGCTTTCGAAAAAATTACTCAACGGTCGATAACATATATAACCTTGCAGCATTAGTTCATTTAAATCGCCAACGAAAGAAGAAAACGTATGCGTTCTTTGTGGACTTTAAAGCCGCATTTGACAAAGTCTCACGAAATGCTCTAATATATAAGTTACACACAATAGGCATCTCGTCGAAAACAGTAAAATTTATTGAAAATATGTATAAAAACACAAAATCAGCTGTTTGGACAGGCCAGGAGCTATCTGACCCCTTTTCAACGGTATCAGGTGTGAAACAAGGATGCCTTTTGTCCCCGTTACTGTTTGCGTTATATTTAAACGACCTACATGACCACTTAGAAGGAGGGATAAATATTGAAAACCTGAATATTCGTCTATTGTTATATGCAGATGACATCGTTATTCTAGCAGACGAAGTTAGTGTGTTGCAGAAAATGATTCATAAATTAGAAGAATACTGTAAAATGTGGGACGTTGAAGTAAATCTAAGCAAGTCAAAAATTATGGTTTTTAGAAAAGGTGGAAAATTGTCACGAAATGAAAAATGGTATTTTAATGCAGAAGAGATACAAATAGTTTCCGAGTATTGTTACCTAGGCGTCACACTCACTCCCATAATGATTTTTAGAAAGCACGTGGAAAATAGAACCACTTCAGCGAAAAATAGCATAAATATTACCTGGAACAACTTTCTCAATAAATCTAATATATCGCTAAGATCTAAATGGAAACTCTTTTTGGCAGTCAGTAGAGCAGTTCAAAGTTATGGGGCTCAAGTATGGGGATTTTCACTTTTTGAAGAGGTTGATAAACTGCAGCTGTTTTTTATAAAGAAAATTTTGAAACTACCCAGCTTTACACCGACCTATATACTTATGCTAGAAACTGGGATGGAAAACGGACATCTGTACACACTAGACCTACATTTAAGGTACATTTCTAGGACCTTGTTTGAATACAACCAAGATAGACTTCCAAATCAGCTCACTAAACTCCTACAACAGCAGCAACTATTTTGGGTTGAGGATCTGAACAGAATAAGTGAAGATTGTGCAATGTCATGGGCACAGAATCTTAACAAAACACAATGGAATTCAAACCGTATAAATTTACTGAATGCGTTAAGAACTAAATATAAGGAAAAGGAGCTGGCACAAGTAGACCAAACAAGTAGAATTTTTAGAAAACTAGATCCATTTGCAGGTGAAAAATATATGACCGATAACACAAAGATTGAAGATATAACATGGGTATTTAAGGCAAGAAGTGATATGATCAAGCTAAATGGTAATAATTTTAATAAGAACAATCCAATTTTATGCTCACTTTGCAATTTAAAAGAAAAAGAAGACATAGAACATTTTATGGGTCGTTGTTACGCTTTAAGGGAATTTAGGGCTTCAAATTTTGGAAAAACTGTACTAAGTGAAGAGGAAATAATAAATTTATTAGATGGTAAAACACATTCTTGGAAGTTATTAGCAAATTATATAAAAACATGTGTAATATATCGAAATTATTTAATAGCTGAATTTAATGTATAAAAAGTAATCTATTCATGTGTAAAGTTATTATTAAATAGTATACCGACTGACGACATAGAGTCAAAGTTGGATTTACAAATTATTCTTAAAAACTTTTATACTGAAATTAAAAATGTTCATATATTGCTAAATTTTAAATGAAAATAAAGAATACTACTACTACTAATATATTTTTAAATACTAATCATGTCGTTGATAAGGGGTTCCAATTTAGTCCATAAAGCATATTCGTCCCATGCCTAATACATTTTTTATTGCAAAAAAACTGAAAAAATGAACATTTTCTGAACTTTAGGAAAATATAAAAAGTAATCCGAAATTTTTTTTCAAAAATCCACCATGACAGATCGATGCGGAATTTTATTAGCTAAAATACAAAAAAAGAAAAATCAAAATCGGTTAAGAATTGCGACCTGTAGGCAAAATTGGACAAAAAAAGTCCATTTTTCCCCACTGTGTTACGGTTCGATTTTAAAGAAGTTTTTTGTATGAAAATAGTGTACAACTGCACAAATTTGATATTTTTAGTGCATATTTTTTGATTTTTTAGTGTATATTTTGGATTTTTTAGTGCATATTTTGAATGCATGAAAATCGCAGCCCTAATGATTACTAACCACTATCGAGAAACCCAGCAATCAACAAACCAACTTGTTGGTTTTATATTAACAAATGTTGACTTGTTAGTGTAATCTTTAAGTAGTCGTAAATTTGTAAGAAAAATCTAATTCAAATCTGGTAAGACTATTTTAAGATATCCGGTTTTATAAGATTAATCTCTGAAATTTAAATCTTATAAAAAAGTACTATGAAGATTACAAATTCTTAGTTATGAAGAATTAAGTCAATAAAAATATTAATTGAGCCAATAGAAATATTAATTGAATAAATTAAAGTATTAATTAAGTCAACAAATATTATGATATTTTCCTAACCGGATATATTCGCAATCGTCCTAACAAATTTGGGACCGTTAGTGTACGGTGGTATATCTCAGATGTACGCAACGCCAACGACATATGTATGTCAGTTGTCATGTAAAATATATTTTTTTATAGTTTTTTTTTTTTTTTATAAAAAAGAAGGCTTTGCGATGATGGTGATGATGATATGTATGTAAAGTATACCCATAATTCATTATGTTATTTTGCTACAATGTTTTCTAACCACAAAACAGAGTAATAGACGCAATTTTTACTAAGGTTTCTTACTAGCAGCTAATGATTACTAATGTATTAAAAGAGATCTTAAGAGTTTTGAGGAAAAAGGGTTTATGTTTTTTTTTTGTCTATTGTGTGATATTAAATTTCAAATAAATTTTCCATTCAAAAGAAATTGTATTTCTCCCACAGTTTTTAAGCAACAATGTACGAACGTTCAAAACTAGAGATGGGTGCGTGTGACGCAAGCTTAATAGTTTAGTTTAACAATTTTGTATACCCTCCAGATAAAATTAGTGATTGAGGGTATATATAAGTTTGCTATTCCGTTTGTGACACCAGGAAATATCGGTCTAGGACACAGAAAGAGTTTTAAAAGAATTTTAATCAACAAAAACGCGGACTCAATCAATTTTTTAATTGAAACTTCTCCGAAGAAAAAAATTGTTATATCAATCATCCAAATTTAGGTAATTTATTGATTTTTGTTTTCAATCAATTACTTTTTCGATTTTGCTCACAAATTTTATAAATTTTTTATTTATAGTCAATCAAAATAATGATTGATTTAACGAATGAATTGTAAGCTTATGACAAAATTATGAAATTCATATTTTTTTGCTTTCCAATATGTTGCCAACAAAGTAAAACCCGATTATTTTTGATATATTTGAATTCAAATAAACACGGTGAGCCTCAGCGATGTTTAGGTTCAACTTTAGTGTCGACGAAAAGCGTAAACGCAGTTCGACTTCTACTTGATTAAATGTCACAAAACTGTTAACAGCGAAATCGTAGCTGCTCGCATTCGCGAGATATCGCGAAATTAGTGTTTTTGAATTTTCTAAAAATTTGACAATGAAGTATTTTAAATATCTTCAAAAACTGAGTATACAGTTTTAATTGTATTTATTTACAGGTCACAAAACAGTTAACATCGAAATCATATCTTCTCAATTTCGCGAGAAATCGCAAAATTAAAAAAAAATATAAAATTGGAAAAAATTTTAAATTATTGTTTCTGTAAAGACAGTCGAGCTCAGGCTCTAATTATAATTGTGTATTATAATTTTTTGATTTGTTATATATGGTTTTGAATTGAGAAAAGTGTGAAAGAAAAATTTTAATTTTTCAAAAAATTTAAGACATCCTGGTTTGTTTCTTACTAGTTTCATATTATCCAGTTATAATAATCTTCAGAAAAACTTTTAATGTCAAATTTATTTAGTTAATAGTCAATAAAACTCTATATGTGAAAATTATTTACAGATCGCAGCCGACAAGGATTGAACTCATCATCATCAGATGATACAGATTCTGTAATACTTTGCTATTAACTGCTTGTAACGTACAATCACTCTAGACCGATACGCCAAGTAGGCTGTTAAGCAAGTATCAACTAAATCTGATTTTTTCAATTCGAGTGTGGTTGTTGCTGTTGTTTTTTCTAACAGAAGACTTGTTATTGTAATTATGTGTAAACAAACTTTTATTTTTAGTAATCATTATTCTTCTTCCTCTCCTTTATCAATTCTGATCTAAGTACTTATTTTTGCAAACATTGCCAGACATGGTCTATATTTTAGACACAAATGTTAGGTGTTGCCATTTTTCCAATGATACTGATTATTGCCACTTAGGGCGACTAATAGTCGTTATTTTTAAATTATTGTTTCTGTAAAGACAGTCGAAAATTGATCATCTATAATTTTTCTGCTTGCAGTTTTCCAACTTAAATAACATTTTTAAGCGATATCTCGAAGAATTGAGCAGCTAGAATTTAAATGTTAACAGCCGTATCACCTTTAATCAATAGCAAGTCAAACTGCAATTCGTGTTTTTCAACAATGTTAAAGAAACTTCTTTTTTTAATCAAAACAAGAAATACCCCCAAAAAGCTGTTTTTCGCTATTTCTCGCGAAAGTGAGCAGCTCTAATTTTTTTGTGGGCAGTTATAATCTCTTCGAACATGTTCAAATCAATCTGTATACCACTTTTTTATTATTTCTAAAGAACCGCTTTTAAAATATAAATGAATAATAAAAATATATATATATAATTACGCGATATCTCGCGAAATTTAACACCTACAATTTCGATGTCAACAGCTGTGTGACCTTTGATCAAGCACAAGTAAAACTGCATACCATGTTTGAAATTTTTGAGTTGTGCTTACATTTTCGTTCATAACTTTTGAACCGCTGGACCGATATCGCTCAAATGCAATACCAAACTTCTCGGGAGAACTTCCTATAAATATGTTAAGTTTCAGTTATCTCTGTGCAATATTTTGTCCGTGAGAGCATTTTCCACAGACAGACAGACGGACATCGCTAGAATGTCTTAAAATCGATCGGGCATCGTGAATATATATACTTTATTGGGTCCCAGACCGATATTTCGATGAGTTACAAACGGAATGACAAACTTATATATACCCTCTATCACTAAGTGGAGGGTATAAAAAAACAAGAGCAGAAACAGCAAAAAATGAATTTCGCGATTTCTCGCGAACTAAAGAAGATATGATTTTGATGTTTGCTGTTTTGTGACCTTTAAATATGTACAATTAAAACTGTGTACTCAGTTTTTAAAAATATTTAAAAAACTTCAATGTCAAAATTTAAAAAAATACTAAAACATTAATTTCGCGTTATCTTGCGAATGCGAGCAGCTACGATTTCGATGTTAACGGTTTTGTGACATTTAATCTTGTAGAAATCGAACTGCGCTTTCACTTTTCTTCGACACTAAAGTTCAATCTGAACATCGCTGAGGCTCACCGTGTAAATTAAAGCGGGAAAAAAATCTGGTATGTTAAAAATTTGTAATTCGACAGTTAATTAAAATAACAAAAAATTTAGTCAAAACATTGATTGACTCATTTAAATTTTGTTGATCAATAGATTTAATTGAAAATTTTTAAGCAATAATTTGTTTGTGTGAATGGAATCTTCGAATTAAAAATGAAAACTTCGAATTCCAAGTAGAATCCTCGAATTACAATTGATCTATTTCGAATTACATCAGTAAATGGTGTAGTAGGTGTATGAAACTGTTCATGCTTGACCAGTGCTGCCAGAAGTGACGATTTTTCGTCATTTTGACGATTTTTTATTGAAATTTAGCAAAATGACGATTGACGATTTTCGGATTTGCTTCCCATACATTTTGACGATTTTTTGTAACTCCACTTTTATTTCACAAAAACTAAAATCTACAACCTTTTTGATTTTACAAAGATATAAACAATATTTGTTAAACGAAAAAAAAAGTATGACAGCTTTTATGAGTTGTTTCAAAAATAACATCATAAAAATAAATACTTTCATTAACATTTAACATTTAGGCCTCTGTTCTGTCTTTCACAACTTTTCCATTCACATGAAAATTTCCGAATCACATGAAATCAAATTTAGTGGTTTGTTGATCACGTTTTCATTCGAAGTTGAAATCAAATAATTAAAATTTAAAAAATTATAAGGAAAAAAGTGCATTCGTATTACTTTCATCAAATTTTATTTATGTGAAACAAAACGAAAAAGAAATTCGGATGTGAAATCTAGAACACCAAAAAAATTCGGAAATTTTCATTTTCACATTTTTTATGTGAACTTTTTTTTTTTTATTTTGGTTCAGTATGAAAAAATATATGACTATTCTTTTAATTTTTAAAGATTTTTGTATGTATTTTTTTTTTTCAAATTCATATTCCCAGTTAACAATTTAAATTCTTTAACTCCAAAAATGTAATAAATATGACAGCGGTTCAAGAAAGAAAAGAGCACTCTTTTTGAAAGGCTCAGTTTTAGCTCCAAAAAATTGTTCTTTTTGGCAAAAAAATATTTGATACTAAAAAATTGTTTAAAATTTGAGTGCTGAAAATTTAATGTTGCTGTTTGTTTAAACAAATGAAAACTCTAATGACTTTCAGCTATTTTTTCACTTGTTTAAAAAGTAAATTTATTAATTTTTATCTAAAAAATATTTTGTGTGTTCAAATTAAAAAAAAAATCATTAAATAAAAGTAGAAAGAAATAATTTTATTGTGTGTTTCTAATTTAAAAAATGAATTTTGTACAGTTTTTCTTAACATTTTTTAGTGTGACGATTTTTTCTTCGTTTTAATTTAAAAAATGAATTTTTTACAGTTTTTCTTAACATTTTTTAGTGTGACGATTTTTTGACGATTTTTTCTTCGTTTTAATTTAAAAAATGAATTTTGTACAGTTTTTCTTAACATTTTTTAGTGTGACGATTTTTTGACGATTTTTTCTTCAACTTTTGACGATTTTGACGATTTGTTTTTCAAATTTTTGACGATTTTTCACAAAAAAACCCTGGCAGCACTGTGCTTGACTAACATAATTCATTATGTGAGCATTATTAACTCATTCTCCCATCTCTTATTTAAACTGAGAAGAAAACTTTTGCCGGGTCAGTTATTACAAACTTAAAAATAGAAAATTAAAAATTGTGTATATTTCCTTAATGCCACAGAAAAAAATAGTGTTCAACCCAATTTTTAGAAAAATGTCTCAGAATCTGAAAATTTTTCTATATGGAAAAATGTTTCAAAATCTGAAAAATTTTTTTATGCGGCAAATGTTTTAGAATCTGAGAATTTTTCTATACGGAAAAATTTCCTAAAATCTGGGGGTCTACTGCGTAATTCGAATCGAAAAAAAGCGTTCGAATTCGGAAATTTTTAACGCTTTAAAAACAATACAACCGTGTATGTAAATTTTTATATTTTTCTCTTTATACATTGTCTGGAGAAGCGCTTACAAGTTCCAAATAATTTTTCTTGAATAAAAATATTTTTTATTACATTATTTTAGAAATAAAAATTCTGTTCGAATCGATTTTCGTTTCGATTTGAGTTACGCAGTAGACCCCCTGAAATTTTTTTAGTACGGAAGCCAAAAGGTAATTTGGAACCAAAACCGATACTGAAACTTTTTTTCTCAAGGTACAAGTAAAAAGCTCGATTAAAGCGGTTGAGCCTTTGTTATGGTCTTTTGTTTAGTCCTTTGTATTTTAATACTCCTCTATTAATTTATGATTTTGTGCGTGGTTTAGTTTTGTAAATAATGGCACAATTTTATTTTATATATCAAATAAATACGTGACTAGGATATATAAACAAGAATCATGTCATAATGCATTCAACATTAAGGCAGTAATATAACAAAAGCTCTGGACTGTTTAAGAATACACTCAAAAAAATTTATTTGAAGTTAAAATTACAGACAATAATTTCTAAAAAATCTGTTTTCACATTGCTGGAATAATTTTAAAATTCAATAACATTTTATTTTGCAAGATATTTTTTTTGCTAAAAGCTTTTTTTTCAAAAAACTTTTAAAAAGTTTATTAATATTTTCGAAAAAATACAGAAAACCGAATAATTTTTTAATAACGTCAACTTTACTATAACTCGAAAAAAAAATTAAGGTTATAAATGGAAAACTTTTCCTATAACTATAACAGTCAAATTTTTCCAGTGTAGTTATACCAAATATAGTTATGATGATGATGGCTCTTTCTCTTTCTAATGTTAGAATATTTTTTTTGGTTATTTGATACCACCCAGTAGTAGTTTATAAAGTAGCAGCAGAAGATTTGAACAATGAAAAGTTTATAATGACGTTGTTTTTGAAAACTATACTAAAGAAAAGCTTTTGCAAACACAGTTTTAAAACATTAGATGATAAAGTGTAGCAGTAGAAGAAGAAAACACTTTAAAGGAAATTGTTGTTGTTTCGCAAAAATAAGTAACAAGAATCACAAGCCTTTGTTGCCAACAATATTATACTAGAAATTGAACATAAAAATGTATGTACCGAAAATGTTGAGACTAGTAAAACAAAAACTTTTTAAAAAACTTTAATTATAGATTTCGAAGCTAGTAATCAATGGTTGACCATTCCATACAACTATAAGCAAATGAATAAAACTGAAGGTTTGAAAAGCTTTTTTTAGGATTTTCAAAATGAAAAGCTTTTTTAAGCTTTCAAAATGAAAAGCTATTTTAGCTTTTCAAAATAAAAATCTGTTTTAGCTTTTCAAAATGAAAAGCTGTTTTATCTTTTCAAATTAAAAGCTTTTTTAAGCTTTTAAAAATGAAAAGCTTTTTTAGCTTTTAAAAATGAAAAGCTTTTTAAGCTTTAAAAACGAAAAGCTTTTCTAAGCTTTTAAAAATGAAAATCTTGTTTAAGCTTTTAAAAATGAAAAGCTTTTTTAAGCTTTTAAAAATGTAAAGCTTTTTTAAGCTTTTTAAAAATGAAAAGCTTATTTAATCTTTTCAAAAGTTTTTTTTTCAGAGAATTGCGTGATTACGATTTGGCAAGTTAGAATTCCAAAGATTGTGTTGTATAAATGACTAATGAGTTTACCAAAAGCTTTCAAACGATTTTAGCCGTACAAAAGCTGTTTCTTTTTAATAAAATATCAACCCGAGTAAAAATAATTTAATATGATCTTATATACTTTTATATAGTCATATTATTTCATATATGATCATGTGTGACACTATGTCTTGCGAGATAAATTTATATAATAAATTTTGATATGCGTTTTTTTTAAGATATCGCCATACAAAATTATATGTTGTAACATCTGGTCCCATGCATCATTCCAAATTTCTAAGTGTTTTATATAAAATTTTATATGCCTCCATTATTTTTTTAATTTTTCTAAGTTTTTTCCAAGAACATATTTTTATCGCAAATATTTGCAACGTGTTTTTTATAAAATTTCATATGACTTCATATTTTTTTTTTTATTTTTCTAAGATTTTTGCAAGCACCACTTTTTTATCACGAATAATTTCTAAGTGTTTTATATAAAATTTTATATGACTCCATCTTTTAAATTTTTTCTAAGTTTTTTTCAAGGAAAATTTTTTTTATCGCAAATATTTTCTAAGTGTTTTATATAAAATTATATATGACTCCATTTTTTAAAATTTTTCTAAGTTTTTATAAGGACAAAGTTTTTATGAGAATATTTTCTAAGTGGATTATATAGAATTTAACATGTCTCCATTTTTTTTAAATTTTTCTAAGTTTTTTTCAAGAACAACTAATTTTTATTATTTTAATTTTTCAACTTTTTATTAAAAACTAAAAAAACATCCGATTTATAAAATTGTATAAATTTTAATATAATTGGATATAATTTTATATCATTGGATTAGACCAAAACTCGTATCAAAGTCGATATAAAGTTATATAAACTGATATTATTAGATAATATTCGATCAAATCTTATGAAACCATTTTTCGTATAAGATTATATCAAAATAGACACGAACCCATATTAAATTATATATTGCGTCATATAATTTTTTTTACTCGGGAAGCGTTATGTGAGCTTTTTCTACACTTGAAGAAATTGTCATGGTGAATTGATATGACACAATAGAAATGATCTCATATTCTAAAAGCTTTTGCTGTTAAAAGATCTGTCGGTTATAGAACATTTTTTTAAAAAATAATAACTGATAAAATTCTGTAATAACTGAGATCTGTGCAAAAAAATTTAATTCCGCAAACAGAATTAGTAAAAATATAAAATTTAATGACTGAAAACTTAGTTAAAATATTGATTTTAGTTGAAAACTCTGTTAAAAACTTTTGAATTTTAATTGAAAGATGTTTTTACACATTTTTTTACAGTTTTTCGCTTGAGTGTACAAAAAATCGTAATTATAAAAAGTAACATCCCATGTGAAAAGTTAAAATTCAACGAAAAGTTTTTTTTTATGATTCTAAGGAGCTTTTTCTTAAAAAATGGAAAAAATCGTAAAAGTAAAAATAAAAGCTTTATTTTTTCTTATATAATTTACTATGTAGCTGTCCCTGCAAACGTTGTTATGCCTGAAAATATATAAAATGGTTTCACCCCAGCTCCACCTATCAGGTTGACATATTCTGAAAAGCCATCAAATTGCACTAAAATTAAAAATTTTATCATTAACTTCACCTCAGCGCCATCTAGCGGGTCCAAATTTTATCAGGAAACTTATTTTTGTTAAAGAAATATATTTTTTAAAATTGAGACAAATCGTACCATAAATACAAAAAAAAAAATATCAAAACAGCGCCCCCTGTCGAAATTAAACTTAAGAAACCCTTATCCCAGACTAAATTAATATATTCTTCAAGTTCGATGTCAACCGGTCTAGCGGTTCTTGAATTTTACAAACACGTTCCTGGAACAAACGATTTTATAGACATCATATTAAGATTATTGCCAGGAGCTTTTTCTAAATATATGTAAATAGTAAGAGTTATAATTCAAAAAAGCTTTTATGAGGTGTAAAAATTTGAACAAAATTTTATTTTTCATATAAAAGATTTATAGTCAAGTACTATTCTAAAAATGTTTTTAAATCATTGGATTCTGATAAGCTTCTGCTTTAAAGGCAGCCCCAAAATAAAGCTTTAACAGAAAGGAGCTTTTTCTAAAAAAGTTAAATGCTTTGAAGCTTTGGCTTAAGAAAACAATTCTGATTTTTTGATCTACAAAATAAAGAATTTTGAAAAGTTTCTTTTTCTAAATGCTCAAAAAAAATTATTAAATGTTTTTTTTTTTTAATAAATCTTAAGACCATCACATCAATATCATCCAAACTATATATCCAAGAAGCTTTTTCCTAAATGAAAATTTTTTTTATTTTTTTTTTTTTGGATCTTCAGATTCCATAAAAAAAAATTAATTCAGATAGGCTTTTACATTAAGAAATCATTCGACTCTACGGGCAAAAAGCAAAAAAAAAGCATCCAAAATCTTTTGAGATTTATAAAGAAGAGCTTTTTTTAAAAATATATTAAATTTTTTTCGAGATTTTAGACAAAAATAAATTTTTATCATTTATCTAGAAAACACTGAACTTTAAAATAATTTAATTTAAAAAAAGGAAAAGCTCCTTCTTAATATCTTACGAGCTTTTTCTGAATAAATAAGAACTCTGAAAAGATTTCGATTTACAATGATTACAAATTTAGTTAGTCGAAGTTATTGAAACAGTCTTAAGTTGCAGAAAGCTTTTACATAAATGAAAGCTTTGTTATTATATTCTTAACTTTCTAAGATGTAATAAAAATTCGAAAAGTTTTTTATTTGATATTTTTTGAGATTTCTAGAGAAATGAAATCTGAGAAATGAGCTTTTTAAATAAATTCTTTGGAGAACTTGACGATTCAAAAAAGCTTTTTTTTAAACGCCTTTAAATTAAAAGCTCTTTTTTATTTTTGTTTATAAAAAAAAATGTTAAAAAAGTAGTTTTTATATTTAAAATCAGTTTTAAAGAGCTTTCTGTGTGATTTTTTTTTGTTAAGCAGATGTGATTAAAGTTTTAGCTTTTATGGGTCAGATGTGGAACATCTACATAGTTTGTATATTAAATATAAAATAAAACCACAACATCAACAATAACAACTACATACTACAAAACAATTTAAGATGTTGTTGCAGTAGATTTTTTTTTTATTATTTTATATTATATATTTTCCAGGTCAAGGTTGGTTGAGAAGAGAATGTTTGTGTTGTACGATGTGATGTATACCAAAAAAAAAAAAAAACTATTTTCATTTTTATTATTTTTTCCAGTTCTTGTGTAAAATTGATGTTCGAGTTTTTCCATAAACAAAATACATGATAAAATGCTTAAAAACTTATTTATTCAGTGCGTGCGAATGTGTACGTGTCTTACACTTCTTTTTTGTGTTATATAGGAATATTTTTTTTTCTTTGAGTGAACGCTCTTGTTCTTGGCAAAAAGGATGATTTTTTTTTTGTTCCTTCGTTGTTCGATAGTAAATTCAATTTGGTAAAAAGTGTTTAATAAATATTCAATTGCAATTGTAGGAGGTTATAGATAAATAATACAATTTGAAAATGTTTAAAAAAAAAAGGTTTTGCATACAAGAAAAAGCTTCTTTTTAACACATGGTGGAAATTTATTAAAAATTTATAAAATAAATTATTAAGAAAAAAAAATATAAATTGGAATTTATATTAAGTGAAAGTTTGATCTAAGCTATAAGTTTATTTCTAAACAAAAAAAAAAGAGCTTTCAAAAGTTTAAACCACCTTCCGAAAAAAATAACTCTTGAGAATACGAAAATTTGTTAAAATTCTTTAAATATTTTTTTTCGTGATTAGGCTGTTCCTAAAAAATAAATTTATCTTCAATAGAATCTGTTCATAAATATTCTTAAAAACGATTTCACTTCTCTCAAAAGCTTTATAGAATTTATTAAAAAAAAATATATTTTTTTTAAGTAAAAACTTCATAGAATCTAAGACTTTTCTTCAAAAAAGCTCTTTATAAACCGATACAATTTATTATGTAAAAGCTCCTTAGAACCTTAGTTATTTATTAACCCTTTTACTACCTTTGTACAATACAGTGTAAAAATCTTTGAAGAATCATTAAAAATTAGTTGGTTAATAACCTCTACCGGTTCAAAATTTTATCAGGAAACTTATTTTTGCTTAATAAATATATTTGTTGAATTTGAGCCAAATCGTTCCATAATACAAAAAATTTAATTATGACAACAATAGCGCCATCTATCGGGTCCAAATTTTATCAGGAAATTTATTTTTGTTTAATAAATGTACTTTGTGAAAAAAATTTAATATTGCGACTACAGCGCCACCTATTAGGGTCAAACTTAAGAGAAACCTGTCTTCAGACTAAACTTATAAAGTGTCCAAGTTTGGTGTCAATCGGTCCAGCGGTTCTTGAGTAATACGTACCCCGCACAAACGTTTTTATATATTTAAACTATTTTGAATCGTCAAATTCTCAAAAGCTCATTTCTATTAAAAAAGCTTTCCACAATTCATTCCTCTATTTTCAGTAACTATTATTTTATTTATTATTATTATTGGAAGGAGCTTTTCCTTTCTAAACGAAATGCGTGTTCGTTAAAAAAAAATAATTTTCGTAAAATTTCTAGATAAATGATAAAAATCCATTTTTGTATAAAATCTCGAAAAAAAATTTTTATATTTTTAGGAAAAAGTTCTTCTCAATAAATCTCGAAAGATTTTTAAACGAAAGGGTAAATTGAAAAACTTACAACAAAAGTTGGTGTATTTTTTGTTGGAAAAAACTTTATAAGAAATTTTTTTTCAATAGAAAAACTTTTGAAAAACCAAATATGAAGAATTTTTAAAAAAAGATTTTTGTAAAAACCTCTTTAAAAAAAAAAATTCAGTGTTCAGCTGTTTTTCTAATTTATGCCATACTAGTTTAAGAGTCAAGTAGAAAAAGTTTATATTTTCTTAAAAAATATTTAGCTTTTCGAAAAAGCTTTATTGAATCTGAAGATTGAGGTAAACTATTACATTCAAAAAACCCTTGTAAAATGACAAATAAAAAACTTGTAAAATAATTTTTCCTACCTCCTATTTTACGAGAACTCCTAGTAAAAACTACGAGCCTATTTGTAATTTTACAAGCTTTTTACCAATAAAATTGTAAATTTACCACTTTTTTGCCTTACAAGGAATCTTCGTGACTTTGCTAGATTTTGTGCTACCTTCTATTGTACGAGAATTCCTGGTAAAAATTACGAGCTTTTATGTAATTTTACAAGCATTTAACCAATAAAATTATAAGGAATTCTCGTGACTATTAATTTTTTTTTTTTTTGTAAAATTACCTTGGAAATTTAGACATTTACGAAAAAAATTGCAACATTACCAAAAAAATGTAAATTTCGATCGAGCAAAACAAACAATTTTTTGTTAAAAAACAAGGAAAATTGTAAAATGGGATTACGAGATTTTTTCTAGTTATTTTTTCAAGAAAATCAGCAGAAGGGCTTTTCTCGATCAAAAGCTCTAATAAAGTGAATTTCTTTTCAAAGAAGCTTTGTTGAATCTTATAGCATTTACTAATACCGAATTTACATAAGGCAATTTTAATTGCGGCAATTCTGATTTTCTAGTGTATCAGAGAGAGAGGGAAGAATCTTAGGTCTCTCTCTGATACACGATAAAATCAGAATTGCCGCAATTAAAATTGCCTAATATAAAGACGGTCTAAGTTAAAAAAGTTCTATTAAAAAAACATATCGTCGGAATCTGAACAAAAGCTTTTCAGTAACAAGAACTTTTTCTTGACAGAAAGCTCTAATAAAATGATTTCATTTAAAAAAAATTTTGGACAAATCTAATAGCAGTTATCAAGTAAATCTATTTATTCGAGACTTTTTTTGTTAGAAAAGACGGAATGAAAATATGAGCTTTCCATGATTTCAGACTTCTCATTTTTTTGTATTTTTTATGATAGAGCATTTAAAAATCTGAAGTAATTGGTATTAATAATAAAGTACGATTTTAAAGGATTTTTAGAGCCGAAATCGTCTAAGAAATTGTTTCGCTTTCATAAAAAGCTTAACTATTCACTTAGAAAAAGCACCATAAAAAAAATATATTATCGGAATCTGAATAAAAGCTTTTCAGTAACAAATGTTTTTTTTTCGACGAAAACCTCTATTAAACTTTTTCATCTAAGAAAAATCTTAGACCAATCTAATAGCATTTGTCAAGTAAAAGATTCTTAGAATTTAAGGGCTTTCCATCAGGTAAAACTTTCTTAAAAACGGAACTTATATGAAAAATATTCTGATAGAAAAGTTTTCTTTTCAAAATTTATTTTTTTTTATATAAAAAAAACTAAACTTTGGAAATGCAAATTTTAAGTATGTTATAAATGAGCTTTTCATGATTTTAGAATTCTAATTTGTTTTTTTTTTTAATGATAGAGAGCTTTTAAAAATTTGAAGCACTATGTTTTAAAAATTAAGTACGATTTTATAGTACTTTAAGATTCAAAATGGTCTTAGAAACTTTTTCTCTTTCATAAAAAGCTTAACTGATTTCAAAATTATGAGAGCATTTTATATCTTCAATAATGTTTGGAATTTTCAAATTTCGGAATTTTAGAATTTAAGAGCTTTCCAAAACTTTCTTAAAAGGTGTATTTGTATGAGAAATTTTCGGATACAAAAGTTTTCTTCCCACCATGAATTTGTTTTTTTTTTATAAATAAAAAACTAAACTTTGGTAATTCAAATTTTACGTATGTTATAAATGAGCTTTTCATGATTTCAGAAATCTTATTTGATTTTTTTATGATGGAGCTTTTAAAAATTTTTTAAACTACATAGTTTTAAAAAATAAGTGCGATTTTTAGTAGTTTAAGAGTCAAAATCGTCTTAGAAACTTTTTCACTTTCATAAAAAGCTTAACTGATTTCAAGAATATGACAGCATCTAAAATCTTTAATTATGTTTGGAATTTTTTAATGATAAAATTCTCAAAATTGTTGTAAAGTAAAATCTGTTTAGAATTTTAGGTAGTTTAAGAAGAAGAGCTTTTAGAATCTTTTTAATCCCATTTTTTTGTGGAAACAACAAAACGTTATTCTAAAGTCGGCTGTCATTTCTAAAGCTAAAGCTTTTAGAATGCGTTAACTTTTGTCTAAAATAATAATAACTTAAGTTATTTTATGATAACATTGTCGTCAAACTGGCAGAACAAAGAAAGTTTTTTATTACAATATTAACAAAGATTTCAAATAAAACACTCCCAGAAATCAAATGGCTACATTATTTTTTGCAAAAGATAATCTAAAATCTATAATGACGTCTAATCGCCATTAAATGTCAGAAAAATTACAATATATCTCTATATATTGAAAGCAAAAACTTTTGTTATGACAGAAAAAAACACATATTTTAATAGCATGAATGTGAAAAAAATGTAAATTATACATTTTAAGAAATAGAGATTACAACATTTTGATACGATACTTAAGTGAATTAAAAATTGCAAATGATATGAACATTTTCAAACTATAAACTTGAAAAGTTTTCATTTTAAGATTTTCTAAAAAAAATCTAATAAAAAACAACACAAATTATATTTTGTAAGATTTTTGTTGAGGGAGTGTTTGCGAAAAAAATAATAATGAAAATATTAAAAATAACAAATAATAATGAAAAACTATACACTTTTATAGCTCTCATGGGCTAAGACAATAATACCCAAAGTCATCATAATCATAATGATGATGAATACATGATGATACTTATGGTTAGTTGGTTGGTGGTGAGCTCATAATATTTATATCCCTCAAAGCAATATTTTCAAAGAAAATATATATTTAGAAAATTGTATAAGAAAAAACAACATTAAGTGAGAAAAATGTACAAAAAAAAAATAACACAACAAAACAAACGATTGTTCAAAGTTAATAAAAGAAAAAAGTCATAACAAAAGGTCAGTGGGTAATAAGGACAAAGAAAACGTCATTTCTTATTTTATGATAACTGAAGGATGTGTTTAGAAAAAAGAAATATATCTATTACATCTCTGGAATTAATGAAAAACTTATTTAAAATCATACGGAAATAAAGCGTTTCTTGCTATTCTAAACAAAACATGACAATTTTGTCATATTATTTGTTATAATTTTCTAAAGATCTTTAAGTTACTAAAATAAAAGCTTTTTGTAAAGAGCCAAAAAGCTTTTATCTATACTAAAGAGTTTGTAGTTAACAAAAAAGTTTGTAACAGAAATGCTTAAAGTTCCCAAAAAAAGCTTTTTGTAACCAGTCAAAAAGCTTTGATCGGTAAAAATAAAGCTTTTTGAAAAAATTTTTTGGAAGATATATATGTCCAAAAAGCATTAAGTTTCAAAAAGCTTTTCGTTAAAAAATGTATTGGCTAAAATCCTAATGTTTGTTTAAATCAAATTGAACTTTTTTTTTAAGTAGGAAGACTAACGTGGTACTTTAAAAAACTTGTCAATTTCTCGTTTGTCACAATATATTACAAATAAAATAGTATTTTAAAACAAAGAACTTTTAGTAACAAAAAAAGCTTTAAAAAAAAAATATATATATTTTTTGCAAACAAAAAAGCTTTTAATTTAAATTTTTTCCGATGTAGCCAGAAAAAGTCTTTAAATCAAAAATCAAAATGTTTATAGTATAGTGCTTTGTTACAAAAATACATAGCTTTTATTAACAAAAAAAGCTGTAAGTAACATAAACATTTTTAAGTATTTAGTAATAAATTTTTAAAATTTTTAAAAACGCTTTAAGTAACAGAAAAAACTTTAAGAAACATAAAAACTTTAAGTAGCAATTTTTTCCAGAAACTCCACAGTGTAAAAACTTTTGGATACAAAGAAAAATTAGCTTAAAAGCATTTAAAGTTTTTAAATTAAACAATTTTTTAAACAAAAAGGTTTTATGCTGAAACAGAAAAGTTTCTGTAGCACAAAAAAAAAAAAATACTATTAGGCTGAGTTTTTGAGACTTGAATTAAGTTTAAACTTATTAAATATATTCTTATAGTCGGATGCTGCCGGCTAAATGTCGTTTGTGTTTTATCAATAAAGACAAACATTTAAAGCAAAATAAAGCTGTTCCGCTAAAATTTAGTTTTAAAACTTAGAATTGCACGAAAAAATCAGTTTTCAGATTACAACTCGGCCTAAGTAAAAAATACAAAAACTTTAGAGCATCAAAAAGCTTTTAGAAAACAAAATTTTTTTTATTAACACCAAGAGCTTTAAGCAACATAAAATTATTAGAAACAAGAGCTTCAGTTGAAAAAAGCTTTTTGAAAGAAAAAACGTTTATAATAAATCGATTTGTTACAAATAGACATAGCTTTTATTAACAAAAAAACTGTAAGTAATTACAAACGCTTTAAGTAACAGAAAAAGCTTTAAGTAGTTTCCGGACACCCCTTACATGGGAAGTATCTCAACCCTTATGAACCGATTTGCATGAAACGTAAAATATATATAAAAAAGACAATTCTAAGGTTGGGTGTCTCGGCTTATCGGTCATATCGGGGATTTAGGGGTTGAAAACATGGGTAAAAAAATGCCAAAAAAATCGTTTTTTGGATATTGAAGCCATTTTTTTCTAAGAAACTATACGATGTTTACATATGAGAAGAAAGGTTTTTTTAATGCCTATCCAACGGTATAACCTTGTAAAAGTTTGGCTTCGTTAAATATTTTTTTCATGAAAATGTGTAAATTTTGGGGGGTATTTATATGAAGACATAGACCTAAGATGTCCATATAAATACGAAATAATCTCCATTAAATTTGAGTCGACACGTATTTTTTCTCAAGAGGATATTCCTATTAGTTCGGGAGTTATCGAAATTTTTCCGGAGGTCCACATTGTTTCATAAGGGGACAACAAAATTTTGAAACACTGATATGGCCGATAAGCCGAGACACCCCAACCTTAAAATCGTCTCTTTTATATACATTTCAAGTTTCAGGCAAATCGGTTCATAAGGGTCGAGATACTTCCGTTGTTAGTGTAAACACTTTGGAGACAAAGAAATATTCGATTGAAAACATTTAAAATTTTAAAATTAAACAATATTTGATACAAAAAGCTCTAAGCTAAAACAGAAACTTTTCTGTAGCACAAAAAATACTATAATGCTGAGTTTTTGAAACGTGGAATAAGTTTAAACTTATTTAATTAAGTCTGAAACTGGGATGCTGTCGGCTAAATGTGGTTTGTGTTGTGTTTTATCAATAGAGACAAACACTTAAAGCTAAATAAAGCTGTTCCACTAAACTTGGAGTCAGTTTTCAGATTACAACTCGACCTAAGTAACAAATACAAAAACTTCAGAGCATCAAAAAGCTTTTAGAAACCAAGAAAAAAATTTACAAACACCAAAAGCTTTAAGTAACATTAAATTATTAGAAACAATGGCTTCAGTAAAAAAAAAGCTTTTTGAAAAAGCTTAAAAAGCTTTGAACTAAAAAGTTTTGAACTAAAGCTTTGAAAATCAAAAAAGCTTTTAGTCGGAGAAAAAGTTCTAAGTAAGAAAAAAGCTTTTTGAAAGAGCTTTAAAATTGTATTAACAACTAAAGCTTTAAGAAACCAAAAAGCTTTTAGTTGGAGAAAAATTTCAAAGTAAGAAAAAAGCTTTTGCAACAAAAAGTTTCTAGCTATATGTATAATCTTGTGGAAACAAAAAAAATTAATTTAAAATATCTTTATTTTTCAAAAATCTATTAGTAAAAATAGAACATTTTGATTACAAAACGATTTCTTGTACAGACATTTTAATATCAAATAACTGAACAAATCTTTTGTAACAAAAAAAATATCAAGAAAAAAAATAATTACCAAGTGTAACAGGAAAGTTTTGCCCAAAATCTTGAGGTTTTAAAATAAAGTTCCCTAAATTGCAATAAAGATAAAAAAGCTCAATTTATAAAAAACCAACTGAAAATGAATACCAACACGCAGAGAAGAAACATGATTGCGACAACCATAATGGAGGGGCAACATAGTATGTTTAAAAACTTTATAATAACATCATTGTAGCGATCATATTATGATCTTCGGTGATCGCAGTATGATAAAAAAAATGTCATTTTATAAATATTGGTGATCATGATATGATTGTTACAATCATATTGATCGATTGTAACAATGCCCCTCCATTATGGGTGATTTGGAGTGCTGCTATCATATTCCAAACATGTTTTTCTCTGTGTGAATCAAATGGATTTCCATTTATCATTTTTCTCTTTAAACCAATTGGTTAATATTTAATTTAAGGTTATTACTTTAGTTTTGTTCAATTTTTGTAATTGTATTTACTTGAAATTTAATAAAAAAATATTTTCCACTTTTTTCCCTACAATTTATTAAGTTGTGCGTGGGAATGATGACATTCTGTCTTTTTTAAAGCTTCTTATAAATGTCAAATGGTATTAAGAAAGCTATTGGTAAGGGACATTTGTAATATTGGAGTTAGAAGGTAGTGCCGTATAGGAATGACAGTAAAAAAAATATTACTAGTTTAGTGGGTGTTCAACTTATTAATAAAATCCAAAAATTGACAGAAGAATTTGATAAAATGAATGATTACATCTGATTGAAAACTCCTCACTGATTAAGAATCCAAAAACATTTTTGAAATCGGATGAAAATTATGAATTATAGAGCCACCCAAAGTTGACATTTCTTCAGTCTGCCGAAAAAAGTTAAAACTTAAAAAAAATATAATATAATATATTTTAAAATTATGTGGATTTTAAAATTATATTTATTTGCGTTAGTTTTTTAATAAGAATGAAATATACTCTGATTTGAGTAAAATTGTAAAAAAAACGGGATTCGTTGGTGTCCCCTGACGGTAAATGTTAACAAATTTAGTTGTTAGGATTTTTGCACTAAAGTTAATCAATTACACTCAAAAAAAATCTTGTAAGACGCCAAGAAAAGTTTGTAACTTTTTTTTTATTTGACAACAATTCCTTGTAATTTGACAAGCTTTTTCTAAAAATTTTGTAATTTTACAAGCTTTTTACCAATAAAATTGTAAATTTAAAAATTTTTTGACGCGATAAAAGACAAAACTTACAATGAGGTTTTTTGATTTCACAATATTTTTTGCTACCTCCTATTTTACGAGAATTCCTAATAAAAATAACGAACTTTTTTGTAATTTTACAAGATTTTTACCAATAAAATTGTAAATTTACAACTTTTTTGGCGCAATAAAACTTACAAGAAATTCTAGTAGCTAGATTTTTTTTTTAAGCCTTGGAAATTTGTAAAATTACAAGAAAAATTGTAAAATTACAAAAAAAATGTAAATTTCGATCGAAAATTATTTGTTAAAAAACAAGGAAAACCGTCAAATATTGGTAAAATGGGATAACGAGACTTTTTCTAGTAATTTGACAAGGTTTTTTTTTTGAGTATATACGAAAAATGTATCATAATCTAAGACTTTTATCATTTGAAAATTATCTCAGAATCTGAAACTTTTTCTATACGAACAGTGTCTCACACAGAAAAAAATAAAAAAACTTTTTGAGTAAATTTTTAATAAAAAATCTTTTTGAGTAAATTTTTAAATAATAATTACTCAATTTTGCACCAGCTCAGAAAAAATTTTAAACGAATTTCAATCAACAAAAACGCGGATTCAATAAATTTTTTGATTGAAATTCCTCCAAGTAAAAAAATCAGTCAAAAATTTTTTCGATTTTGATCAAAAATTTTATAAATTTTTTATTTATAGTCAATCAAAATAATGATTGATTTAACAAATGAATTGTAAGCTTATGACAAAATTATCAAAAAATGTTCTTTTTTGCTTTCCTATATGTTGCCAACAATCAAAAAATGTAAAACCCGATTATTTTGGGTATTTTTGAATTAATCTTTTCAAATAAATTAAAGCGAAAAAAATCTGGTATGCTGAAAATTTGTAATTCGACAGTTAAGAAAATAACAAAAATTTTAATCAAAACATTAATTGACTCATTTAAATTTTGTTGATCAATACATTTAATTGAACATTTTTAGGCAATAATTTTTTGTGTGAGTAAACCGTTTAATAGTATTGAGTAAATTTTTAATAAAAATTAGTACTTAGATCAGAGTTAATGAAGGAGAGGAGGACGAATGATGATTACTAAAAAATTGAATTTATTCACCATAATGCAATTTCACCTTCTTCTGTACGAAAAAACAACAGCAACAACCACACAGGAATTGAAAAACCGTGATTTAGTTGATACTTGCTTAACAGCTAACTTAGCGTATCGGTCTAGAGTGATCGTACCTAAGAGGCAGTTAATAGCAAAAAACATTACAGATCATGGGTTCAATCCCTGGCGGCTGCGATCTGTTAATAATTTTCACATATAGAATAAAATTGACTATTAACTGAATAAATTTGACATTAAAAGTTTTTCTGAAGATTATAATAACTGGATTATATGAAACTAGTAAAAAACGAACCAGGATGTCTTAAATTTTTAGAAAAATAAATTTTTCTTTCACACCTTTCTCAATTCAAACCATATATAACTTTATTAAATGTTTGAAAAAAAATTGAGTAAATTTTTAATTGATACAATAAAAAATTTACTAAAAATTTATTTATTTACTTTTTTTTAAGTTTAAAAAAGTTTTAAATTTTTTTACAAAAAAAAAAAACAAAAAACTTGTTTTTTCAAACTTTTCCAACATATTTATGTCTCAAAAACATAGGAAAATTTTATAAAAAAGATTACAAACTTTCATATACATACACAAAAAACTATAAACTAAACGAGAATTCAAAAAACTATGAGAGTTTAAACAAAAAAATAAAAAACCTATTAAATTGTTATTAAATTATTTACTTAAATTGTTTTTAAAATTTTTAAGTAAATTTTTAATTGCGGCAATTAAAAAAATACTCAATTTTTGTTTTTAAATTTAAACAACCCGAGTAAAAATAAACATATATAACAATATATAACTTGATACAAACATATTAAATCATATATGATTATACATCGCGTGAGATCTTTTCTAAATTTTTTAAATGCAGTCATATGTAGTTATATATAATTTAATCATGATTCGGATTAAAAGGTGTACGGTTGATATAATTATATAAAATTATATGAGGGTCAATACAAAATTTGTTTTTCTGTATAATTTAACATAAAATTATATATAGCTTATGCTGTTCCATATAAAACTATATATGTTTCCAATTAACCAAAAAGTTTTTTAGGCAAAGTATAAGAAACTTTTTAAAATGTTCCTAAACATTTCTTGTTAGGGTTATGTATATCACCTATCTGGTTCGAAGCGTACCCAAACATTTAAATGTTTGGTGAATGTATCGTTGACCTGTGGTGTATCTCAACCCAAACCAAAAAAACACCAGGATTTTATATTTTTTTTATGCAATTAGATCTAATTAGATCCACCAATATATGGCAATGTCTGGTCAAAACTCGGATGAAATCAAATCATATTTTATACAAGTTGATCTTTTTTAATGCAAACACATCCACCATTATTCGGATCAAATTGCGTTTAAATATATATTGTGTTACATATCATTATATATTGCATCATATCAAAATTTTTACTCGGGAAGTGAGTCAAATTTGTTTCCTCCATATTTTTTTCTGTGCAGAATCAAAAAGGTTTCTATACGAGAAATGTCTTAGAATCTGAAACTTTTTCTACACGAAAAATGTCTCAGAATTTGAAACTTTTTCTATACGAAAAATGTTTCATAATCTGCGACTACAAAAAAATTTTATATAAAAATGTCTCTGTATTTGAGAATTTTTATATACGAAATCCCTCTTAGAATCTGAGACTTCTTCAATACGAAAAATGTCTCAAAATCTGAGAATTTTTCTATAGAAAAAATGTCTCAGAATCTGAGACCTTTTCTATAGGAAAAATGTCTCAGAATCCGAGACTTTTTCTATAGAAAAAATGTCTCACAATCTAAGATTTTTTCTACAGAAAAAATGTCTCAGAATCTGAGACTTTTTCTATAGAAAAAATGTCTCAGAATCTGAGACTTTTTCTATAGAAAAAATGTCTTAGAATCTGGGACTTTTTCTATAGAAAAAATGTCTCAGAATCTGAGACTTTTTCTATAGAAAAAATGTCTCAGAATCTGAGACATTTTAAATTTTTTAGGCATGGGCGATGATACCCATGGATTCGGCCAAGTCGAATTTAAATTTTTTGTTATTTTTTTTACGTGTCGTAAATGGTTAATTGACCCCTTGTGACCTATTTAAAACTAGGACATGTCACAATGGGTCAAAAAAAAAACCCCTTTTAAAACATCTTCATGTAAGAGTGCAAAAGGTCTTGGGACGGATTCTTAAGAAATTTGTCATAGTAAAACAAAGTAGAATTAGGATTATCCGCCGTCGGAACCGCTTTCTAAATTTTGAAACTAGTACAGTGTAATTTAAAACTAAAAATATTTTAATTTGTTAATGTTTTAATACAATATAATTTCCCATTCATTCTAAATGTTTAGTTGTTTGAATCTAAAAATATGAGTATAATCCAGATTTTTAACTAATTTTATGTTTAAAAATAAATTTAAGAAACTCAAATAAAAAGTACACTGAGAAATTTTTTTTTTTTATTTTTTTTTTTTTCAAATTTAATTTAATGTAACAATGAAAATTAAACATTACCTTTTTATAAAAATACTTCCATTATTAAAAGCAATTTCAAAATTGTTTTTGTTTTCCATAAATAATGCTTTTATTGTATTGTAACACGACAACGAGAATTGACAAAAACTAAAAAAAAAAATGACACAAGACGTTACGCGTGATAAGGGGACGATACTAAACGGCGGGAAAAAATAGAGAGAAATAACTATTTTTTTTATTTTGCAAAAATTGATGTAAAAATATATAAAATTGTTAAGTTTTTTGTAAAAAAAATATTAAACACGCGTTATAAATTGTCAGTTAGAGACTGACGTAGAAATTTTTTTCTTTATTTTTCAAATACAATTTCTGTTGTGGCACGAACTCACTCACGCACTTTTTTAAAATAAATTTCTTATTTTTTTGTGGGTTGTATAGTTACAAAAATATAGAGGTTGGACTAATTTGAATTATAGATTTTTTTTTTGGAAATTCCAAAGAAAAAACTAAATTGAGGTTACTTTTTTTCTAAATTGGCTTGAAAAACAAAATTTTTTTTTTTTAGCGATTTGTTTTTATCTTAAATTTTTTTTTTAATATTTTTATTACTTTTGTTGGTGTTAACGTTGTTGTTGTATATATAATCAAGAGCACTTTAACTTTCTTTAATTTTTTCTTTTTTTTATTTAAACAATTTTTTTTTAAGCGTTTTTTTTTATTTTAGCGATTTTTTTTATAATTTTGTACTTTTTTTTCAAAAATATATAACTTTTAAAAATATTTTTTTTCTTAAAAAAAATTAAGGGAAATTTTAGTTAACTTCCGCCTTTTATTTAATCAAAAATTGCTTCGTGAATTTTCGTTTTATCTCAATTAGCTTCGTAGTGAAAAATATGTAGTTGGGATTTTTTTTTTTAAATGAAAAATCGCGTTTTTTCTCTATTTTGTTAATAAAAATTTTATATTTTTAATTATATTTGCTTAAAAAAAAAATTTTGTTTTATTTTTGATTATTTTTAATTTAAAGATTATTTTTTTATAAATTATTATTAAATTTTTTGTATTTTTTTATATATTCTTTGGTGGTTATAGTAAGAAGCCAAAGTGTATATTAACGTCTCACAAACTGAGGGTAGCTTTTCAGTTGGATTTCATGTTTTTTTTTTTTTGTAAAGGTTGAGTGGCAAATGTATAAAATTTTTTGTTGTTGTTATTTCATGTACACAGTAAAGTTTTGCAGTGGGAATAAAAATACAAAAGTGTGGTGGAAAAGTATGGGGAATTTTTTTTTTATGCAACAGAATCGAAATTCAGAAAAGCAAAATTAAAATTTGTAAAATTTTAAATAAAATTCAGAAAAGCTTAATTAAAAATCAGAAAAGGTTAATTTAAGTTTAGTAAAGCTTAATTCAAGTTCGAAAGAGCTAAATTAAAGTTCAGAAAAGCTTAATTAAAGTTCAGAAAAACTTAATTTAAGTTCAGAAAATTGGTAGTCAGAAGAGCAACAAAATAAAAAAATTGGTGAAAAAATTTTTTTGTTAAAATTGAAAAAAAAAATTGTTGAAATTGAAAAAAAAAAAATGTTAAAATTTAAATTTTTTAAAAAAAATTTATTTTGATAAGCTGATCACACTAATATCCAAACATTTTTAAAATCGGTTAAGCGGTTTTCGAGATATTTTGAACTTGCAAAAATTTGTGTTTTTATACCCTCCACTCTAGTGATAGAGGGTATATATAAGTTTGTCATTCCGTTTGTAACTCATCGAAATATCGGTCTGGGACCCCATAAAGTATATATATTCATGATCCCCGATCGATTTTAAGACATTCTAGCGATGTCCGTCTGTCCGTCTGTCTGTGGAAATGGTGATCACGGCCAAAATATTACACGGAGATGACTGAAACGAAGAAAAAGTCCCTTGACCTACACCTCAGATCTATGAAGTATTTAATTGGCCCTCAATCAAAACTTTCTCTCGAAAATAAATTACTAATCTACAAGTGCGTATTAAAGCCAATCTGGACTTACGGTATCCAGCTGTGGGGAACTGCAGCAAACTCTAATCTGGAAATACTCCAGCGATTCCAATAGAAGACTCTACGGCAGGTCACAAATGCCTCATGGTACATATCAAACAACCAACTACATAGAGAACTCAAAATCCCTACAATAAAAGAGGAAGTAAAAAAACAATTGACGTCCTACAGATCCAGAATCCAGAACCA
The DNA here is from genome assembly GCA_963921195.1 of Pegoplata infirma. Taxonomy (NCBI): domain Eukaryota; kingdom Metazoa; phylum Arthropoda; class Insecta; order Diptera; family Anthomyiidae; genus Pegoplata; species Pegoplata infirma. The sequence continues at coordinate 100,423,432 of OY992537.1, forward strand.
TCCAAATCCCTTAGCATCAAATCTAATGGCCAATCCTTCTACTTTCGTCCGACTTAGAAGAAGAGCTCCCCAGGACTTACTACAATAAGGCAACAAAATGGAAAATTAACCTCATCTGAAAACAATTCATATTCTTAATAATAATCCAAACTTACAAGGAAAAAAAAAAAAAATATTACATTATTTATTTTTTTTTTTCTCTTTGTTTTTCTTTAGTATGGGATGATCAATGGATCATTACCAGTTCTTAATTAATAGTTAATAAGCCACATGTAATGTTTAATATCAATGTATGATAGATTGCGTTAATAAATACTAGTTTAAAAAAAAAAAAAAATGACTGAAACTTAACATATTTATTGGAAGTTCCCCTGAGAAGTTTGGTATTGCATTTGAGCGATATCGGTTCAGCGGTTCAAAAGTTATGAACGAAAATGTAAGGACACCTCAAAAATTTGAGTACATTCAACATAACCTAAAAATACAAAATGCTTTAATTCGGCTGATGGTTGACTTATGTGAACATAATTGAACAACAATTGGTATTTAAACAAGTACCAACATATTTTGAGACAAAAAAAGAAAAAAATCGCGGATTTTTTTACCAATTTTTTTTTTCGCGGAAATTTTTTTTCACAAAAAAATTATTTTTTTCAAAAGTGATTTTCTTTTAAATAAAGTTTTTGCAATAATCTTTTAGAAATTGTGGTGGGTATCACTACATTCGGCAATGCCGAATTTAACTTGTTTACGTATAAGAAATTAAAAAAAAAAAAAATCTTTCCCTTAATTCCCTCATAGAGCTTGAGACGAACTTTTATTTAAAATTAATTTGGGCCAAATTCGATTATTCAACCCGTGGCGTCCTTCGATCAAAATTTAGAATTTTGGAAAATTCAAAACTATGATCGAAGGACTTCACGGGTTAAAATGATCTGAACAAATTAAGTTCGTTATGAAGGGTCAAGGAAAATTTTTTTTTTTTTATTTCTTGATCTCTACACTCAAAAAAAAAAGTTTGTAAAATTACAAGTAAAAGGTCTTGTAATTCTATTTTACCAATATTTTGGTCTTTTTACAAAAATTTTTGTATATTTAATAAAACGAAAACTACAGTTTGTTTTGTAATTTTACTATTATATGTTGGTAAATTTATTTTACAAATTTTTAAGGTAAATTTACAAAAAAGTGAGTTTTTTTACAAATTAAAAAAATATTACAAGGTGTTTAGTTTTTTTACACAAGAAAACTGTAATTGTACAACAAAATTTTACTTGATGTTATTTAGTCTTTCTACCAAATAAATGTTTTATTACAATAATTTTTTTTAAGATCTTTTGCAAGGTTTTCAGTTTGAAATGCATGTATTAAAAAGTGCAAAATTTAATTTTAGAAAACTTATTTTATTACTAGAATAAATGTTGTTTTACAAAAAAAAATTAATTATTCAACAATAGGACACGCAAAAATATTCTAAGTTCTAAGTAAAAATCATTTTTTATAAATAAAAAATTTCATGAAAAAAAATTTTGTAAATTTTTTAAGTTTTGGACACAAAAATTTTTCAACTTATTGTAAACTTTAGAAAAAAAAATAATTTTTACACCATTTTTTTGGTAATTTGCGTTAAGTAAAATACCACAATTTTTATGTGTTTTTTTTTTTGTATTTTTAACATTTTTTTTGGTAATTTTACCATATTTTTTTGGTATTTTTTTTTTAATTTGGCACATTTTATGTCAATAAAAAGCTGCTAATTATTAAAAATTAAGTTTTTCTTATTTTAACAGGTACTTAAACATCCAATCTACAATATCCAAAAAAAAAATTTCCGATTTTTTAAAAATTCTCGTAAAAATAATTAAAAATTCAAAAAAAAATTGTTATTTTTTGACAAATTTTTCATGAAAATATAAGAAATTTCTTGTGTAGCCTCCTTCGCAATTCTCATATGTTCTACTTAAGAAAAAAAAATAAAAAAGTGCAGTGTTATACTTTAAAAAGTTTTTTAAAAGTGTTCAAGTGAAAAAAAAAATCAAATCAGGTTGTTGAAGTGCTACTCCAGCTGCTGAAGAAGGAAAAATAAGATGCACCAATGGAAAAAACCTTTAAATTTACAAAACAAATATGTAAATTAACCAAATTTTTTGTAAATTTACAAGACAAATATGAAAATTTAAAAAACAAAATTGTATATTTACAGAAAAAAGTTGTAATTTTACAAAAATTAAGTAGAAAATACGAAAACAATATTGTAAATTTACAAATTATTTGGTTAAACTACTGTTTTTACGTCAAAAAAATAAGAAAAATGGTATATTTACAATAAAAATTGTAAATTTACCACTTTTTATTGTAAATATACAAGTTTTTGCATAAAAAACAGTAGTTTAACCAAACAATTTGTAAATTTACAATTTTTTCAATATTTTTTTGCGGTAAAAACAGTAGTTTAAACAAATAATTTGTTAATCGACAATTTATTTTTTTCATTTTCATATTTTCTTTGTAAAATAACAACCTTTTTCTGTAAGTTTACAATTTTGTTTTATAAATTTACCAAATTTTTTGTAAATTTCCAAAAGAAATGTTCACCTCGAAGTTAATATTTTACAAAAAAAACTGTAAATTTACATTTTCTTTTGTTAAATCAATTTACAAATTATCCCCGTAACATTACGGGGATTCTTGCTAGTACATATTTTACAAAACCTGCCCCGTAAAATCACGGGGATTTTATGTCATTTTACAAACTTTTTTTTTTGAGTGTATTAATGGGTACACAGAAAGAATTAAAAACGAAAGTCAATCAACTAAAATTTTAATAATTAATTAATTAATTTTTTAACTCCTCCGATAAAGAAAATTGTTATATTATTCATAAAATTGTAAGTGATTAATTGATTTTTTTTTCAATTAATCACTTTTTCGATTTTGATCAAAAATTTTATCAATTTTTTATTTAAAGTCAATTAAAATAATGATTGATTTAACAAATGAACTTTAAGCTTATGGAAAAATTATGAAGAAAAGAAATTCATATTTTTTGCTTTCCAATATGTTGCCGACAATAAAAAAAAGTAAAACCCTAGTATAAAGTATATTTTTGAATTAATGTATTCGAATAAATTGAAGCGAAAAAAAATCTGGTATGTGTAAATTCGTAATTTGATAGTTAAAGAAAATAACAAAAATGTTGATCAAAACAACAATTGACTCATTTAAAAAAATCCGGTCTCCAAACTTTTCTATCACATCAGGGTTTTGATCAATGAGGTCAAAGTTCAAGAAAATGAACCTGATGTAATGGCGACTTCCAAATAAGTCAAGGGTAAAGCCTAAACATTACTCTTTAAGATGCAGAACTCATTTGGTCTGGAGTAAAAGACCTTATTAAAAGACAATTGGTGCACCAACGCACAGTAGGTAATTTGAACCGAAATCTTGGCCAAAAATCATTTTTCGAACTAACAATAATAATGTTTTTGTTAATTACATTTGATTTAGAAAATATTAAAGCAAATAACTGCATATTTGGTTTTTCCAAAAAACAAATATAAACTGGTTGACGGGCAGTCGAATTCGGCATTTTCAAGCAACGTGCACAGTGCAATATAAAACGCCTAATTTTGATATAAATTCAAACGATTTTTTCAGCTATTAAACATAAAGAAGGATATCGTGTATAATATGGAGAAGAGAGGGGATATTAAGTAATAAAAAAATAGCAAAATATTTTGGTGGACGTTATTGCTTTTTTTACAAAACGTGTAATTATAACTTAACCTTAAATAAACGACTTTTTCAATGAATATAAACTTCGCATAAGCTTTTAATAATGTTAGCCGTGGTGTGCCGTGTTTTTGATTGATGAAAAATTTAAAGAAAATAATTCTGAATTAATCTTTTTTTATTTTCCGTTGCACTTTTTTGCACTTTTTGAGATATCAATTTTCTTTCAGACAGCCTCATCTTGCCATATCTTGAACTTTCTAACGTTTGGATTGGGAAAAGAACTAAGAGAAAAAACCCTGTTGCTGTTTATAATTTTGTTGTCAGTAAAATTGATTAAAATAATGTTTTAAACCAATATTTGGCTTCGTTGAAGGAAATAGTACGAACTTTTTTTGAAAATTTTTCGTTAAGGTGGTACAAGGCCCACTCAAAAAATAACAGCTTTTTTCAGCAAAATCAAACAAAATGGTTTATGTGCCATTTTGTTAGCCTTCTTGCGTATTTTCTTCGTGCCGAGTTTCAAAAAAAATTAGCCTATTCGTTTTCGAGATATTCAGTATTTTCCCTTTTTTTCGTATGGTGGCAACCCTAAAAATTTCCACGATTACCAAATTCATAAAATCCAGCTGTGCGTGTTCACAAAAAACTCTTAAATTTAAAATTTCAGCCATATCGGTCTAAAACTTTGGCTGTAATTATTTTTGGCCTAAAAACTGGCTCAAATTACCCAGTGTGCAACGGTTAAAGCGACTGATCAAATGAGTTGTACAATGTTTGAGCTTTACCCTTGACTTATTTTTAAGTCAGCACATCGGGTATATCTGCTATGAGTTGCCAAATATGTCGGGATTTTTTGCATTTAAAATTTTTCAAAAACTTGGAGATCGGATTTGAGATCAGAAGAATAATTGCAATCATGTGTATAAGGTGGCGTTCCATTCGCATAAAGTTCCATATGATTTGTACAGGGAAAAGTCGTTTTTTGGGAATAAGACATAATTGAGAAACAATTGGTTCTCTAAGGGTTAAGGCAGCTGACCAAATAAGTTTAGCATCCTTACTGGCAATGTTTAAGCTTAACCCTCGACTTATTTTTAAATCGCTATCACATCGGGTTCATCAGCAATGAGTTGTCAAAAATGCAAAAAACGGCGATTATTTTAAACTTTATACTTTAAACCTCTATTTTCCCAAAAACCTAATGTGACGGACGCCAAACTTCAGGCTTTTAGCTCTTTGATTTTGGACTCTATCGTGTCTTCCACAGACTGACGGACACACCGACATTCATAGAATGTCTTAGAATCAATCAATGATCAATAATAAATATACTTTATGGGGTACTACACTCAAAAAAAAACCTTGTCAGATTACTAGAAAAAGTCTCGTAATCCCATTTTACCAATAGTTGACAGTTTTCCTTGTTTTTAACAAATAATTTTTGATCGAAATTTACATTTTTTTCTGTAATTTTACAGTTTTTCTTGTGATTTTACAAATTTCCAAGATTTTTTACAAAAAAAAAATTTTGCAAATTTACGAGAATTTCTTGTAACTTTTATTTCGCCAAAAAAGTTGTAAATTTAAAATTTTATGTAAAATTGTAAAATTACTAAAAAGTTCGTAATTTTTACTTGGAATTCACGTAAAATAGGAGGTAGCAAAAAATCTAGTAAAATCACGAAACCTCCTTGTAAGTTTTATCGCGTCAAAAAAATTGTAAATTTAAAATTTTTTTAGTAAAAAGCTTGTAAAATTACAAAATTATTGGTAAAAAGCTTGTAAAAAAACAAGGAATTCTTGTCAAATAGGAGGTAGCAAAAAAATATTTTGATGCGTTACACACGGAGTGACAAAGTTAGTATACCCTCCATACTGTAGTTGGAGGGCATTAAAAACATGAAAAAAAAAAAATTCTGGGGTGGTTAAGAATTTTTTTGCCTTTGTCCGATTTTGCCCATATACGAACTTGACTTTATGAGCAATATGAGACAAATTCCTACCAAACTTCAAGGGTCTAAGTCTTTTAATTTGGACTGAATCGTGGTTTCCATAGACGGACACACATTCATAGAACGTCTAACAATATTTCAATGATCAATAATATATTTATTTTATGGGGTCCTAGACCGATATTTTGATGCGGTACACACGAAATGACAAAGTGAGTATACCACCATACTGTGTTTGGAGGGTATAAAAATCATGTCGGACGGACAAGTATTTCGGTTCCAAAATTGACCTCGAAATAAAATTTTCATGGCAATAAATAAAATTTTTAGTTGCTTGCGACCTTTTATATAATATTAAGAAACGAAAATATTCGAGCTCGAGGGCTTTTTAAATTGTTTTTATTTAATCTGGGCTTTAAACTTGAAATAATTACTTACAAAACTTTAAAAACAATAATGGGTTCTATCTATCATCAGCTTCCAAATATGAACAAACAAAAATAAAAATTGTTAAATAAAAATAATTAAAAAAGGCCTCGAACTCAAATATTTTCGTTTCTTAATAAATCAGGACACTATTTCAAAAAACCATCATAAAAAATGGAAAACATAAGTTAAAACAAAAATTTTATACAATATATGACCCAAAAATATGAATTTATAGCGAAATATGCAAAAATATGTATTTTCGTTAAAATATGCATTTTCGTTAAAATATGCATTTTCGTTAAAATATGCATTTTCGTTAAAATATGCATTTTCGTTAAAATATGCATTTTCGGATATTATAAGGTAAATTATCACTTGCATAATTTAAACCTTTGTGCATCGTCTTTGTGTCGACTTTGACTTGAGGAAGTAGAAACAACGCAACACATATTATGTGAGTGCGTCGCAATATGTAGGATCAGAAAACGGTTTTTAGACAAAGAATTGCTTAATTCTGCGGATATAAAGCTAGCTTCTCCATCCTCTGTTATAATGTTCATTAGGAACATTGAACAGAGTTTGAATTAGATTAATGTATCTTGGCACAAAAGACCCATAAGGGTCGCAGTGCCGGCCGTTAGGGCTAGATCACCCCTTGATTAATAATAATTCGTTAAAAAATGCATTTTCCTTAAAATATGCATTATCGTTAAAATATGCATTTTTCGTTAAAATATGTATTTTCGTTAACATACCCATTTTTGTTAAAATATGCATTTTCGTTAAAATATGCATTTTCGTTAAAATGTGCATTTTCGTTAAAATATACATTTTCGTTAAAATATGCATTTTCGTTAATTTATGCATTTTCGATAAATGCATATTTTAATTTCGTTAAACTATGCATTTTCATCAAAATATGCATTTTCGTTAAAATATACATTTTAGTTAAAATATGCAAAAAAATCCATTTTAAAGCAAATTCGTTGACTTGCAAAGATATTTGTTTTCTGCTGCTCTTAGATAACAGACTAAAATTTTCAAATCTTTGCATAATTTTCCAACATAGTGTGTGTATGATGTTGAATTGTTTGAATGTTCTCGTAATTGTGCAGCTTTTATTTTTTTAGCTAGCCAGCCAGCCATAATGTCTACATATATCTTAATATCTAGCTCTCTATAAAAGTATTCAAATTTTATTTTTTTTTTATTATTTTTTGTAGTCTATATTCTCTCTTCATTGTAGAATTTTATTTTAAATAAAATGAGATTTAATTCAGTATATGCAGCATGTGGCAACATAGTTTTGGGTATGTTTTATATAGTTTCATAGTTGATTAAAAAAACGGAATCTAGAGGAATAGAGAGCGAGAGAGTGGGTGGTCTATTGGGTGTTTTTTGCAATAAAAAGTTTAAGAATTTTTTAATTGTTTGAACAAATTTTGCTACATAAATTTAATGAAATACTAACGAGAGAGAGACAGAAAGGCCGAGAGATAGAGATTAAATGTAAAATTTATTAAACGCAAAAGCAGACAGAGATGTTATAAGGAAGACAAATTTATTTAATATGAATTAAAAATTTAAAAGTTTTGAAATTTTAATAATATTTATAAGTTTTTAACATAATGTGTAATTTTACACATTTTTTGTGTACATTTTAATTTTTTAAAAATTGTGTTTAAAGATTTTTAAACAATTCCTTGAAGTGGAAGGAAACTTTTTTAAAATTTTTTTTCAATAGTGTAATTTTACACATTTTTGTGTATTGTGGTAAAGATCTATTTAAAACCAATTTTAACATTGTTAGCAGCATAAAAAAATTTTAAGAATTTTATGCTTAAAAATTCCAACAATTGAACAATCCTGTTTTCTAAGAAAACCATTTTGGATTTTGTTTCAATCGATTCGGTTAATCTTACTCTCTCTCTTTCTCTAATAATTCAAATGCTGTAGACGCGAAATCAGGACATGCGCGTTTAATCAAAACGGAAATAAAATATCTGCAAATATACACACTAAAACACTTTAAATTGTACTTTCAAATTAAGTATTTAATTGTGCAGAATAATAAAAAAAAACACAAAAATATTGAAAACATTTATGATTTTTTTTCAGACACTTCTGAGTTTTAAATGATAAAATATATTTTACAGAAAAATTTGTATGGTTGGTTTATTTATAAAAGGAAATGAACTATTTACAAACAACAAACAGGGAGGGGGAGCAGAAAAATAGGACAACAACAAACACAAAAGGACACAAAACAGGAAGATACAAATTTGATTTAAACAGTATTTCTAAAGATTATTTCATATTATTATTGTAAAGAATTTTTTTATTAAATTTTCTATAGGAAATTTTCAAATGGCAGGTTTAATTGCAATATTTGTTCATTTTCAATTACAATTCTACGAGTTTTTTTTTTCCTTTTTGTGTTATTGTCCTTCGAAGAAATAATAAAAAAAATCAATGTCAAATATATTGTTTAGTGTGCATATTTGTATGGAATTCATGTTTGTAGTTGTTAAACATGTTAAAGGACATGTCTAAACATTTTATTTTGAATAAGTCAACAAGAAACAAAACATTTAAAATACCAATTACAAGGATATTGACTTAAATATATAAATAAATAAAAGTACACAAAAAAAAATTAAGTACCCACACTTATGTATGCGAGGATAATTGATAAGTTTCCCAATATTTCACTCTACGGCAATGGTTCCCAACCTTTGATTCTCGCCCCACTGGGGGGCAACGAGCAATTTTTCAAGATTTTTTTAGTCAAATTAACTACAAAAACTTATTTTTTTTTGCAAAATTAACTACAAAAATCTTTTTAATTTCTTAATATTTTTACTAAAAACTTAATTTAAATGTTTATTTTACAAAAACTTTGCTAAAAAAGTTGTAATTTTGTAATTTTACATTAGAAACAAAAATTAGAAAAACTGAAAAATTTTTCCTTAGTGTAGGGGGGACAAGACAATTTCTTAACTTAAAAATGGGGCGTGGCGTAAAAAAGATTGGGAACCATTGCTCTACGGCATTAAGAGATGTAAATCAAAAAAAGATCATTCGAAGATTTTATTTGTAATTCAAACATACTATTTGTAATTTGAAGATACTACTTATAATTCGAAATTTTGTTCCATTTGTTGTTCGAAAATTTCAAATGTAGTTCGAAAAAGATCAATTGCACCGTCCGACAAAAATTAAAAAAAAATCGTTAAACACGAACTGGATAATATAAATTTGAAACTAGAGACTAAATGTAGTAAAACTGCATTTACAGTTTTAATTTGCGTGATCGTGTTTCCTTTTAAAAGGACTTCAAAGTTTTAGAGGATTAAATTTTATAAAATATTTTTTTAATATTTGTACTTCTCTTAGGATGCCACTAGGAATAGCAAATGAAAGAGGAGGATCTCCCCTAATTTTAATATTTTATTATTTTTTAATATCAAGAAAAAGGAGGCAAGTTACGTCCTTTCAAAAATTAATCCTTCAATATCATTCACAATTTTCAACAAAATATTTTTATATAGTTTTCAAATGACTTTATTAACATCTTTTTATCCAGATATGACAAAATAAAAAAAAATGGAAAAATTAGGCAAGATCCTCCTCTTTCATTTGCCATCACCAGTGTCATCCTAGAACTAGTGCAAATATTTCAAAAATATTTTACAAAATGTATCCTTTTAACCTTTAAAGTCTTCTTAAAAGGAAACAGGATCACGAAATGAAAAACTGTAAATGCAGTTTTACTCCATTTGATCTCTATTTTGAGACGTAGACAGGATCACGAAATGAAAAACTGTAAATGCAGTTTTACTCCATTTGATCTCTATTTTGAGACGTATATCACCCGGTCCATGTTTAATATTGGCTGTCGGACAGTGTTGTAATTCGAAAAATATCAATTTTAATTCGAAAAAGATCAATTGTAATTCGAAAAAGATCAATTGTAATTCAAACAAGAGAGAGTGTTACATTCGGCTGTGACGAACCTTTTATACCCTCCAAAATGTAAAAAAAATCCAGGGGCGTCTTTTTTTGGGGGGGGGGGGGTTGGTGGGAGACGTTAGGGAGCACCTTCCCCGTGCGATTTTGAGCTTCATATGAGATAAGAATGTTGCATTTGCTTAGCAGAAGTACAACAAACCCTGTAAAAAATGCGTTTTTTCTTAGGTTGGATTAGTTCTCCAAGAGGAAACTTTTTTCCCCACGGTCCGATTTTGCCCATTTCCGAACTTAACCTGCCTAGACATATAAGACATATTCGTGCCAAATTTCGGAAGTCTAGCTCGTTTATATTGGACTGTATCGTGTCTTCTACAGACGGACAGACAGACATCGCTAGAATGTCTTAGAATCGATCACTGATCAATAAAATATATACTTTATGGGGTCCAAGACCGATATATCGATGCGTTACACACGGAATGAAAAAGTGAGTATACCCACATACTGTAGTTGAAGGGTATAAAAAGATCAATTGTAGTTCGAAAAAGAATATATAAAAGAATATAATAAAAAAGATTAATTGTAATTCGAAAAATATCAATTGTATTTTGAAAAAATCAATTGTAGTTGGAAAAAGATCAATTGTAATTCGCAAAAGATCAATTGTAATTTGAAATAGCTTAATTGTCATTCGAAAAAGATCAATTGTAATTCGAAAATTCCAATTGTAATTCGAAAAAGATCAATTGTATTTCGAAAAAGAACAATTGTAATTCGAAAACGATCAATTGTCGTTTCAAAAAAATCAATTGTAGTTTGAAAAAGATCAATTGCAATACGCAAAAGATCTATTGTAATTCAAAAATTTTAATTGTAATTCGAAAAAGATCAATCGTAATTCGAAGATTTCAATTGTAATGCGAAAAATATCAAATGTAATTCAAAAAACATCAATTGAAATTTGAAAAAGATTAATTGTAATTCGAAAATTTCAATTGTAATTCGAAAAAGATCAATTGTAATTCGAAAAATATCAAATGTAATTCTAAAAAGATCAATTAAAATTCGAAAAATATTAATTGTAATTCGAAAAAGATCAATTGTAATTCGATAAAGATCAATTGTACTTCGAAAAAGATCAATTTTTATTAGAAAACGATCAATTGTCAATCCAAAAAATATCAATTGTAGCTCGAAAAACATCAATTGCAATTCAAAAAAGATCAATTATAATTCGAAAAGATCAATTGTAGTTCGAAAATTCCAATTGTAATTAAAACAAGTTAGAATGTTAAATTCGGCTGTGCCGAATCTTTGATACCCTCCAAAAAAATTAAAAAAAAAAAAACAATACAGTGGCTTTTTTTGTGAAGGACGGGAGTTGGTCGAGGTCACTGGGGGACACTTTTCCCTTGCGATTAATGTTTACAAATTCAGTTAGTATGCTTTTTGCACTTAAGTAATACAATTTTAACATTATTTAAATATTTTTGTAATATCCACGCACCCAAAAAGCGGCGTCCCGAAAAAAATCTAATGCCCGGGGTCCAAGTGCAGGACTTACAACTTCTTCCAACATTCATTTGTGTCTGTAATTCCAGATCATGTTGGTAACCCTTGCGAAATAATGTAAGAGACAAAAAAAGTTGAAAGAAAGTATGAAGTGAGGTTGAGATTGCTAGAAATAGAATTGTAGTGTTGGAAACTGTCAAAATTTATTCTGTAGAAACTATAAATATTCACATATATAAAAAACAGTTTTCATGAACAAGACAAACCGACATTTAAAATCCTACTGATGATGACACTAACTGGGGTGTTTGAAACCGGTATAGGAAATACCAGAAATGTCTATAATTTTTAGAAATTCAATTTTTCTTCTGCATTTTTCAACTTGAACCCTTATATTAAAATGTTTCATTTGCTTAACAAAAGTGTAATAAAACCTGTAACAAATTGATTTTTTTAAGATGTTGGTTTAGTTCCTCAAGGAGGAATCTCTTCTCCCATGGTCCGATTTTGCCCATCTCTGAACCTAACCAACCTATGAACATAAGACATATTCATGCCAAACCTCAGGAGTCTAGCTCTTTTAGTTTGGACTGTATCGTGTCTTCCACAGACAGACGGACAGACCGACATCGCTAGAATGTCTTACAATCGATCACTGATCAATAAAATATAGACTTTATGGGGTCCTAGACCGATATTTCGATGAGTTACAAACGGAATGAAAAAGTAATATATACCCTCTATCACTAAAGCTACCCAAGCTGAAATTGACGACGGTTCTAAAAAAAAAGCTTTCTGAAAGCACTGAAACACAAAAAAAGCATTCTCAAAACGCTATTTTCAAACGCTTTGCGAGCGTTTTTGAAAAGCGTTTTATGAGTTCTTTAGTTTTTTTTTTTTTTTTAAATCTAAGTTCCGAAACTATTTTTGAATAACAATTTTTTGTCAATTTTTTTTTGTTTTTTAAGTAAAAAAAAAGCATCAAACATTTTTTCAAAAATTTTTTTTAAAAATTTCTTGGAGTACAATTTTTTTATTTTCGGATTTCACTTTTTATCAAACAAATTATTATAACCAAACTAAAACAGAAATTCGTTACTTTGCGTTTTTAAAGCACTTTTATGAATTAAAAAAAAAACGTTCTCAAAGCACTTTTTTACATCGCTTTTAAAACGCTTTAAACCTAGAGTAGATCGATGTTATCATTCGGATTATCTGAAGGCGCTCTGAAGTTGGTATACAGAACGCTAGTATAACCGTTCACAACGCTTTCACAACGCTTTTGCGATTGTAATTTTCTGACTGGGTATGTTTACATCATTCCACTGACAATTCTGTTGTCACTAAAATGGAAATATTGGTCTATGATATATGTTCATGATCCTCGATCGATTTTAAGACGATATGGCGATGTCCGTCCGTCTGTCTGTTAATAACACGATAACTTTTGAAAGACTTTACGAAGGCTCCTGAAGTTTAACATATATGGTGGTCATTTACCAGGTCAGGTTGGTATTGCAATCCAGCAAAATCGGTCCAGTGGTTCAAAAGTTGTAAGCAAAATAGTGAATTTCGGCAAGAGTTTTTCGCAAATTTGTGAGACAAAAAACACGCTAACTTTCGAAAGACAATTCTGAGGGTGCTGAAGCTTGGCATGTATATTTGGTCTGGTTCATATTGAATTTAAGCCAAATCGTTCCAAGTTATTAGCAAAACCGTGAATTTCAGATCGGTTTCACCTTAAATTCACGTGTGAAAAAAACCGTGCTTAAAAAACATTGGTAAGCCACAAAATTACTTTACAAAGTATTTTGGTCACTGAGAAATATTTTCACAAAAAAAAATTTACACTCAAAAAAAAATCTACACAAAAAAAATACACTCAAAAAAATCAGTATTTTTTTTTTTTTTTTGTTACAAAAGTTACAAAAAAAAAGTGTTTTACTCAAAATAATATATTTCTAATCAAAAATGTTAATTTTTTTCACGTTAAAAAATGTACTATACTTTGAAAAGTTCATAGGCCAAAAAAATGTACTACACCATTTCCAATTTTAATTCAGAAAATACAAATTATATTTCAAAAATTTCCAATTATATTTCAGAAATTTCCAATTATATTTCAAAAATTTCCAATTATATTTCAGAAATTTCCATTTATATTTCAAAAGTTTCCAATTATAATTCAAAAATTTCTAAATATAATTCAAAAATTTCCAATTATAATTCATAAATTTCCATTTATAATTCAAAAAATTGCAATTATATTTCAAAAATTTCCATTTATATTTCAGAAATTTCCATTTATATTTCAAAACTTTCCATTTATATTTCAGAAATTTCCATTTATATTTCAGAATTTTCCATTTATATTTCAGAAATTTCCATTTATAATTCAGAAATTTCCATATGTATTTCAAAATTTTCTAAATGCTTTTCAGAAAATTCCATTTGTATTTCAAAAATTTCCATTTATATTTCAAAATTTTCCAAATGCTTTTCAGAAAATTCCATTTATATTTCAAAAATTTCCAATTATATTTCAAAATTTTCCAATTGTATTTCAAAAATTTCCATTTGTATTTCAAAATTTTCCAAATGCTTTTCAGAAAATTCCATTTGTATTTCAAAAATTTCCATTTGTATTTCAAAATTTTCCAAATGCTTTTCAAAAAATTCCAATTGTATTTGAAAAATTTCTATTTATATTTCAAAATTTTCCAAATGCTTTTCATAAAATTCCAATTGTAATTCAAAAGTTTCCATTTATATTTCAAAATTTTCCATTTATATTTAAGAAAATACAAATTGTATTTCAAAAACTTTCTAATTAAATTTAAAAAATTGTAAGTGTAGTTCCCTACACTTTGTAGTTGTTATAAGTTCATTATAATTCATGATAAATAATCAAAACTTGCAGACAATCTTAGTCTTCCTTTGTGGAGGATTGTGGAGTATAATGAGAAATTTGAAAAAAATAAAACAAAACCGATAAGCATTAAGAAAACCCTTTATTTGTGTTCGCTTCGAGACGTTTAGTGACTATGATGGTGTATAGGGTTCCGGATAGTCTGATAGTTTCTATAATTTTTTTATCATAAAAAATACACTTACAATTTTCTGAATAAAATTAGAAACTTTTTGAAATACAATTTGTATTTTCTTAAATATAAATGGAAAATTTTGAAATATAAATGGAAACTTTTGAATTACAATTGGAATTTTCTGAAAAGCATTTGGAAAATTTTGAAATATAAATAGAAATTTTTGAAATACAATTGGAATTTTCTGAAAAGCATTTGGAAAATTTTGAAATACAAATGGAAAATTTTGAAATACAATTGGAAAATTTTGAAATATAATTGGAAATTTTTGAAATATAAATGGAATTTTCTGAAAAGCATTTGGAAAATTTTGAAATACAAATGGAATTTTCTGAAAAGCATTTAGAAAATTTTGAAATACAAATGGAAATTTCTGAAATACAATTGGAAATTTCTGAATTATAAATGGAAATTTCTGAAATATAAATGGAAAATTTTGAAATATAAATGGAAATTTTTGAAATATAAATGGAAAGTTTTGAAATATAAATGGAAATTTATGAAATATAAATGGAAATTTTTGAAATATAATTGGAATTTTTTGAATTATAAATGGAAATTTATGAATTATAATTGGAAATTTTTGAATTATATTTAGAAATTTTTGAATTATAATTGGAAATTTTTGAAATATAAATGGAAATTTCTGAAATATAATTGGAAATTTTTGAAATATAATTGGAAATTTTTGAAATATAATTGGAAATTTCTGAAATATAATTGGAACATTTTGAAATATAATTTGTATTTTCTGAATTAAAATTGGAAATGGTGTATACTTGTGGAGGATATTCATAGGCCAAGTCGAATTTAACTTTTCTACTTGTTTTAAATTCAATTTTCTTTGTTTTACTAAATTATCAATCTAACCACTTTATATGAAGGAATTCCTTAATAAAAAAAATTCTATAAACAAAAAAAAAATCCTTTTGTCGACATTTATACAATACAACTGGTCAAGTGGTAGATTTTTTATTATAGGTTTACTACACTTTCCGTCCTATTCATCTACATATGGATGATATCAGTAGACCCCATAAAACATCAATGGATTTATAGTTTTTTTTTTATATTTTCAAGGACTCGTTACAAAACAATGTCAGTGACTTGTATGGAACATGTCATTTCAATTAATTACAATTATCAATACGATATAAATAATTGTATCGTGTTTGTTTAAATTTATTTTTATTTTTTCAATATTCTGGACAATCGAATTTTAAATCGACTTTAGGACAATTGAAGAATATTTTGTGTACTTAAATGTCTAAGGCTGGATTTTACAGTCAGCAATTAAGTAGGTAAGACTTTTCAAGCAATTTTGAAAAAAAAAAATATTTTTTTAAGATGGATCATTCATTGGCAGCATTTGAAAGCACAATTGATTGAAATTATTTAACTGTCCGGTGAAAAATAATCATAAATTCCCCCCCATTTGCACCACCTTTTGCCTCGAGCTTTAAATTAAGGAGACACCCCTTATTTTTTTGATTTTTTTTTGGTTATAGTGGTCTTGTAGAGTGTATTAAGAATTTTAAAACAAAAAAAAAAATTGGGTCTGTGTCGTGACTTGGAGATTTTTTGGGAAACTGTACCCTCCGTAGTTTTGGCCTCTGTTGAATTAGAAGGCTGAAAATTTATATTGGTCAGTTGTTAACTTATGGTTAGTGTAACAATTTAACAAAATTCATGATTGATTTTACGAAGATTGACCCATATACATATGTAATCGTCTATGCCAATTTTTCACCGGATGGTTAAAGTCGCTACACTCAAAAAAAAAAACTTGTAAAGTTACCAATAAATCTCGTGATTTTACGAGGCTATTCTCGTAGGTAAAATTCTCGTAAAATTACGAGGATTTCCTCGTAATTTTGAATGCACCAAAAATTGGTAAAATAACCAATTTTATTGGTAAAAATATTGTTTTAAAACCGGAAAAATACAAAAAAAAATGGTAAACTTACAAGAAAAAATGGTAAATATGTTTAAAAAAATGGTAAATTTACAAACCAAAATGGTAAATTTACAAAAAAAAAATTTTGTTAACAACATAAATCCTCGTAATAAAATAATTTTTTGTAAAATAACTGTTTTTTGTAAATTAACTACTCCTCCTTAAATTAATCCTCGTAATAAATTTTTCAAAATTTTGTGAACTTTTTTTTTAAATATTTTTCAATAAAAAAAAATGCAAAAAAATAAGTTTTTTTGTTAAACAACATAAATCGTCGTATAACATAATTTTTGTAAAATAAAGTTTTTTTTTGTAATTCAACTAGAATCCTCGTAATAAAAACTTTGTTGTAAAATTACATTTTTTTTTTGTAAAATAACCTTTCAAAATGGTAGAATACAATTACGAAAATAAACTTGTAAAATTACCAATAAAACTGTAGTTCTCGTTTGAGCAAAGTACAAGATTTTTTGTTAAAAAACAAGGAAAATTGTTAAATATTGGTAGAACGGGATTACAAGGTATTTTACCAGGCGTTTTACCAGTTTATTTTTTTGAGTGTAGAAAAATCTCACCCTTTAGTATAGGTGCACTTAAATGCTGACTGTATAATACGGCTTTATTACTTACAACTAAATTTTATAGAATATTTAATTTAATTTTGTCACTTACCGTTTTGATATCGAAAAATTAAATAAACTATAAAGGACATACCTGAAAATATAAAGAAATTATATAAATTTAAAATTAGAAATGGATTCACAGTTTCAACTGAAAGTATTAAGACAAATTAATTTAAACTTAAATTAGAAAAAAAACAAGTAAGAAAGTTATAGTCGGTCAAGACCGACCATTTGATACCCAACACCAGTGTTTTCCGGAAAATGGGTCCCAAGTCCAAACATGGACCGATTGTATCTGTCTTTTGTTAGATCTTTATTTAGTGTAGAAAACACACACATATCAAATTTTAGTGAAATTGGTTTATTTTTTTGTCATTATACCAATTTACTAAATATCGGTCTAAATTTTTATATGGGGGAACTTATGGAATTGGTTTTATTTTGTAGATCAGAAAAAATAAATGTACACGTATTTTTTTTTTAACGGCCCAAATTCATATTTAGGGGGTAAAAAGGAGGGAGGAATACAAGGCCATTTTTCAGTTTTTTTCGTTTATCTCCTATATTATGCAAAGGAACCTAGTCATGCTACATACCAAATGAAAGGTCTTTGGAAAACCAATCTACGTGTGCTAAGAACGTGCCCAAACATGCACAACATTTCGTCATATTGAGTAAAATACCAAAATTTTTGGACATTTTTGTTAATAATCGAAAAATATTCACTTCTTTGGCCCGTTGTTAGCACCACGAGATAGGTATTTTTAATACATTTAATCTGATACCACTGTACGCGGAATTACTATTAAATAATACACGTACTACGAATGTTTGTAAGACACTGATTATTTTATTAAAATTAAAAACCTTAAGAGCTAACTACAATAATCTTAAATCTAACCTAGAACTAGAATATTCCCTACCTGCCGGGCGCATGTGTGCCAGCAATATCTTTATTAAATAAACATGTGTTATGTTATCTTTTTCCTATCTACATCCTTAAGTATTAACCTTGAAAACATGATAGTAAAAAGTAACATATCACAATTTGGGAATTTTGGTCATTATATGTAAATAATAAAAAGAACACAATCCTATTTAAACAACACTCTTATAAATTTTTGTTGAATTTTACCCACTTTATTGTAGGTAACTGTTCTCCTACAATAAAGTGGGTAAAAATACACTATGTGTTTAAATTTCAACATTTGCACACAAAGTGTGTACAACTAATAAACATTTTGTGTGTACACCTACATGTTTGACGCTTGGAAAATTCTCTAGAAATAAACACAAAGTGTGTAATTTTAAAATGTTTGTGCTTAAAAAAGCATTTTTTGTGTGCAAAAATGGATTAAAAAAGTTTAAATTTGCATTTATAAGGGTTTTTTCATTTAATGATATTTATTCCTATGAAAATAATATATAGAACGCATTTTTAATTTTACGGATTTTATTTTAACTTAAGTGCAATTACAATATTTTGATAAAATATCCATCTATTGTATAAACTAAAATGTACAAAAGAAAAACAAAATATGTTGTGCTATAATGACAAATTATTAAAAATTATTGACAACTAAAAGCTTCATTAAACATCGTAAAAACGCAGAATTTGAAGAAATCTAAATTTTGATAACATCAAGGTTAGTCACAATCTGCAAATAAATAAAAATTCAAAATAATTAAAATTATTAGAATCTGATTTGTTTTATAGAAAAACTTTTAGCTTGATCAATATTTTATAAAAACATTCTCAAAATCTGAATGATGTTATCTATAGAAAAGTTCTCAGAATGAATGATATAGTATTGTCTGTAGAAAAAATCTTAGAATCTTAAAAAAAAAATTAGGAAGATTTTAGAAAAATTCAAATACTCTGAGACATTTTTTTTAATTTTCAGAATCTCAGACATTTTTGTATAGAAAAAATTCTCAGAATCTGACACATTTTTCCATATAAAAAATGATCAGAACCTGAGACACTTTTGCATTAAACAAATTCTCCGAATCTGAGACATTTTTTCTACAGAAAAATTCTCAGAATCTGAGACATTTTTTCTATAGAAAAATTCTCAGAATCTGAGACATTTTTTCTATTAAAAAAAATTCCCAGAATCTGAGACATTTTTTTATAGAAAAATTCTCAAAATCTGAGACAATTTTTTTCTATAAAAAAATGTCTCAGATTCTGAAAATTTTTCAATAGAAAAAATTTCTTAGACTTTGAGAATTTTTCTATGGAAAAAATGTCTTAGATTCTAACAATTTTTCTATAGAAAAATGTCTCAGATACTAAGAATTTTTCTATAAAAAATTTCTCAGATTCTAAGAATTTTTCTATAGAAAAAATGTCTCAGATTCTGAGAATTTTTTTATAGAAAAAATATCTTAGATTTTGAGACATTTTTTCTATAGAAAAAATGCCTAAGATTCTAAGAATTTTTCTATTTCATATTCAGAATATGAAACATTTTTTTTATAGAAAATATTCTTAAAATCTGAGACTTTTTTTCTATAGAAAAAATTTTCAAAATCTAAGATATTTTTTCTATAAAAAAAATCCTCAGAATCTGAGACATTTTTTCTATAGAAAAATTCTTAGAATCTGAGAAATTTTTTATAGAAAAATTCTTAGTATCTGAGACATTTTTCTATAGAAAAATTGTTAGAATCTAAAACATTTTTTCCATAGAAAAATTCTCAAAATCTAAGAAATTTTTTCTATAGAAAAATTTTCAGAATCTGAGACATTTTTTTATAGAAAAATTCTCAGAATCTGAGAAATTTTTTTTCGAAAAATTCTCAGAATCTGAGACATTTTTTTATAGAAAAATTCTCATAATCTGAAACATTTTTTCTACAGAAAAATTTTCAGCATCTGAGACATTTTTTTTATAGAAAAGGTCTCAGAGTCTGAGATATTTTTCCTATAGAATAATTTTAAGAATCTGATACATTTTTTCTATAGAAAAATTTTTAAAATCTGAGACAGTTTTGTATCGAAAAATTCTCAGAAGCTGAGACAGTTGTTCTTAAGAAAAATTTTCAGAATCTAAAACATTTTTGAATATTAAAATTCTTAGAATCTGTCACTTTCTTTGTAAAGAAAAATTCTCAAAATCAGGAAGATTTTGTGATTCTGGAAAATTTAAAAATCTGAGAAATTTTTTCTAAGACATTTTGTTTTAAGATACATGAGCTCACAGAATCTTAAACATTTCCGCTAAGAAAAATTCTCAAAATCAGGAAGATTTTGTGATTCTGGAAAATTTTAAAATCTGAGAAATTTTTTCTAAGACATTTTGTTTTAAGATACATGAGTTCACAGAATCTTAAACATTTCCGCCAAGAAAAATTCTTAAAATCTGAGACACATGTTTTTTTTAAAAACAATTTAAAAGATAGTTGCTGTACTTACCGATAAGTTGCATAATTGGCAAATAGTTTCCTTAAATATCACGAGATAATTTCCTTTGCTAATATTTGTTTTTGGTTTATTTTCGCTTAGACTTTGTAAATACCAAAATGCATATATTGTATTTGAACGCAGGACATATATTTTAATTTTTCCGTTACTTTAAATACGTTAATTTTCATGTTTTTGTTATTTTTATCGCGTTGTTTTATTTTTGTTGCTGAATGCTGAAAAATTTTCTGTATTTATTTTAATATTTATTTGACAATTTTAATTTTGTTTGTTTTTAGTTACACATTTAATGTTCAATTTTGGAATATTAAACACAAAATGCTTACTATACACATTAAATGTTTTATTTTAAACATCTTGTGTGTAATTTTCTACGAATAAATTTATCAACACACAAAATACTACATAAAGTGTTTAATTTTCGAATTTTTGTGTGCAAATTAGATTTTTAAACACTTTGTGCTCAATATTAGGCGTTGTGTGTTATTTTACATAGAAATTTACCCACTTTATAGCAGTAATTTTACAAAGAGTTTTTAGAGTGAATACTAATCAGTTTTGTGGAAAATCCAAAACTAGAGTATAAAATATCGTGTTCATATGTGAACATTCTGCCGGGCACTAAATGACAATTGATTATTAAAATCTAATTTTACTACTAATAATATTTATCTTTAACATAAATACAGAATAATTAAAAATAACAAACATAAATAAAGTTAAATATGCTTGCCGATATCTTGTGTTGTTGTTGAAATGTCGGAGTTCATTGGTGTTGCCTTATCTTTTCTTCTTCGAATATTATCAGAGGCCATACTTTATGAATGGACCGCTAAAGCACACTATTGTTCTGAAGTTTCAACGTTGCTACTCTTACTTTTCCGTCTCGGCCATCATGAACTTCGGTAATAACGACTGTACCTTCTTCCATATTGATTTGGGAATGCCTCTGACGTTGTTGTAGGGTAGTCAAATACTTTTCTTTCCATCGGATCCAAAAGTATTTCTGGATTAACTTCCATCTATCGAAGCAAATAACATTTGAAAAGGAAGTATACTTTGGGCAGTCATATATTGGCGTAGGATGTTTAACCGACTTTACACCAGCCTCCCAAATCCCTCGAAAAGGAGGGGCTGCCGGGGGAATAAACTTGAAGATCTTTCTTGATGCATACCATATTTGAAGCATACCATATTTGAGCGTAAAAGGATGAAAACTAACGATTTTGTTGTTTTTATTAACAATTCGATGCCTTTTAAATTTTGTGAGCTCATGTTGAAATATTTGTTTTTGATGATATATGATGATCATATTTTTCGCAACTTTCAGTTTTAATACTGATTGAGCCTTTTGTTGCTCTCTTTGAGCTGGCTGACTTACAGCTTTTTGCTGCTTATGTTGAGTGACATCAAGATTTTGTGGCAATGGCTCCCCCACATTTAAATCTGATACTTCGTTTGGAGCTTTTTCTATCTCATTTACAGTCCTTAGCTGTTTCCGTTGAGTCTCATCAAGTTTCTGTAGCAATTGTTCCCCTACATTTGAAACTGATACCTCATGTTGAGCTATTTCTAACTTTCTCTGAGCATTTTCTTGCTCTCCCTGAGCTTTTTCTTGCTCACTTAAAAACTTTTGCTGCTTTTGTTGAGTCTCATCAAGTTTCTGTAGCAATGGATCCCCTACATTTGAAACTGATACCTCGTTTTGAGCTTTTTTTAACTCTTTCTGAGCTTGCTCATTTACAGCTTTTTGCTGTTCAAGTTGAGTCTCATCCTGTTTCTGTGGCAATTGTTCCCCCACATTTGAAACGGTTTCCTCGTTTTGAGCCTTTTCTAGTTTTTCTGGAGCTTTTTCTTGCTCTCTCTGAGCTTTTACTTGCTCATTTACAGCCTTTTGCTGTTCCTGTTGAGTCTCATCCTGTTTCTGTGGCAATTGTTCCCCCACATTTGAAACGGTTTCCTCGTTCTTTGTTTGATGTTCACCAGGGTTCAATACCAAGATTAATCTGTTTAACCACTGTTCCATTTTCATATCGAAGTTAGTAGACATCTGCTGCATTTGTTCTTGCAGTTCCTTTTTAACCAGTTGAATTTCGTTATGCTGTAGCCCTTGTGCTTCTTTCACAGGTTTACTACCACTTGCTTTTCTTTCAAGCAATTCTGGAGCATCTTTGGTGACACTCATTATGTAGGTATAATAACCGTTAGTCTTCTTTAACCTGTGCTCAAAAACCCACAATGGTTTTGTCGATGGAACGTTTGTTGGACTAGTATTTCCCAATGGATCCGGTTTGAAGGACCAAATGTACGCGGAATTACTATTAAATAATACACGTACTACGAATGTTTGTAAGACACTGATTATTTTATTAAAATTAAAAACCTTAAGAGCTAACTACAATAATCTTAAATCTAACCTAGAACTAGAATATTCCCTACCTGCCGGGCGCATGTGTGCCAGCAATATCTTTATTAAATAAACATGTGTTATGTTATCTTTTTCCTATCTACATCCTTAAGTATTAACCTTGAAAACATGATAGTAAAAAGTAACATATCACAATTTGGGAATTTTGGTCATTATATGTAAATAATAAAAAGAACACAATCCTATTTAAACAATACTAATCAGTTTTGTGGAAAATCCAAAACTAGAGTATAAAATATCGTGTTCATATGTGAACAACCACACATGCTTATATTAATTTTGTTTAAATAGGCGTAAATCGTAAAAAACTGAAAAAGATCAATTTCCCCCCATTCAAATGACCCCCCCTAAAAATGAGTTTGGGTCGCTAAAAAAATACGTGTCGAATTAATTTTAGTTCTTAACAACATATCTAAATTTCATGAAGATTGGAGGGTGACAGCAGGGAGACTTCCCTTGTAGGTCCCAAAATGGTGCAATTATATTCCGATTTGATTAAGTTACTAAAGTACACGTTTAACACCTAAAAATAATATGTTTATCAAATATATCCATTTTTATGAATTTTAAGGGAATTATGTGAATATCGGGAAGGTGGTTTGTATGGGGACTACCAGAAGGACTGACCCGATTCCTTTGAAATTTGAAATGGTGATTTGTGCATACAAAATTTGATTACCTGCTGAATTTCAAAGCGATATCTATTATAATAAGATTATTAGAGTCATTTAAGCCGAATCCAAAGGGAGCGTTTGTATGGGGGCTAGGTCTTTACATGCACCGATTTTCTCTAATTTCAATAGGCTTCGTCCTTGGGCCAAAAGATGTTTAAATTTCAAGTCAATTGATTGAAAATTGCTACCTCTATCGTGTTTAAACCGATAGATGGACAGACGGATGGACGGACATAGCTAAATCGACTCAAAAAGTAATTCTGAGTCGATAGGTATTCTTGAAGGTAGGTCTAGGACCAATATTTTGGGTAGTTACAAACAGAGTGGTGTAGGGTATAAATATATAGGACCTTGATCTTTGATCTGTTAGATGTCAAATGAGGGGTTCAAACCTGTGGGAGCTCGCACCCCTTAGAAGGGGTGGGGCTTCAAAGTTGGAAATCTTGACTAAATACATTTCAAATAAGGTATAACATGTTAAGCGCCAAAAACAAAATGGTTAATATTAAAAAAATTTCTAACGGCAATATCTCGGAAACCAATTGGAATTTTGTTTTCCTAGCTTTGGCATTGTAGCTATAGACCAAGAGACCATATAATACTATACCCCAGTGTTTCCCGGAAAATGGGTCCCAAGCGTAAAAAACACTCACAAACCAAATTTGAGTGAAATAAGCTACAATTTGTTGCCAATAAACCGATTTCCAGAAAAAGTCCGATTACACAGTCCGACAGCCAATATTAAACATGAACCGGATTATATACGTCTGAAAGTAGAGATCAAATGGAGTAAAACTGCATTTACAGTTTTTCATTTCGTGATCCTGTTTCTTTTTAAAAGGTCTTCAAAGTTTTAAAGGGTACAATTTTAAAATATTTGTACTTGTCCTAGGATGACGCTGGTGATGGCAAATGAAAAAGGAGGATCTCCCCTAATTTTTCCATTTATTTTGCCATAAATCTAAATAACTGATGAAAATTCGTCCCGAATTTTCCTTTTAGGTTTTTTTTTTTTTTCAAATATTGAAAAGTTCTTAGATTCTTCACAAAAATGTTCAGATTCTGAGACTTTTTTTTCGTATGGATTCAGAGTCTGAGATATTTTTTTGTTAAAAATTTTTCAAATTGAAAACATAAGAAACATTCTAAGATTTTTAGAATTTCTTTTACCTAAACAAATCAAGTCATATTTCCTACAGAAGTTTTACCGTTTCACTCCTAACGAAAACTTTATAATTCCCCACTTTTAAAAAAAAAATTCTTAAAAAGTTTCCTACAATAAAAATTATTTTATTGAACATTTATTTGACCTTAATATTATAAAATGACACCTGAACATTGATAATATTATTTAAAAAATTCATATGTAAAAATTAATTTACAAAACTAGAACAACTTGAGTAATTTTCCATTTGGAATACGTAAATTGTTTAACGAAAACCTGTAATATTAATTTAATCTAAAGACAGAAAGTCTAGATATGATTACAAATTAATAATAAAAAAAATTAAAAAACCAAAAAAAAAAAAAAAAATAAATAAATAAACAATAAAATCAGTCTAAAGTACCCTTTGGAATAGATTAATTAAACTACAAATTTAAACTAAGGTGATTAAACAAAAACAAAAAGGGCAAAAAAACAGAAATTAAGAATCAAGTGAATTCAAAAACTCAAGCAGAAAAGAGGAAAAAAATTTAAAGTGGATCAAATACGACTATTGAATACGGTATAAGAGATTGGTATGTATGGAATTACCGGAATTTTAAGTACTCCAAATCTGAGTAATATTCTTTAAGAAAAATGTCTTAGAATCTGAGAATTTTTCAATAGTTGGTATCCTGCCCGTAGTTGGTAGTGTGCAAACACCTGAACTTAGGAGTCGTGGGTTCGATTCCCACCAGAACCCTTGGTCTGTTTCGCTACATAGAGACGTCGGTAATTTTTACCAGTTTTCAGTTAAATAGAAAGAATAAAAATACTTGATTATGGGATCAAAATTATTACACAGTTCAACAACCAAAATTGGAATGGGATGATACCAAAAGAGAATAAAATCTGAAACTTTCCATAACAAAACCCTTTGGATTTTTTTTTTTAATTTAGTGCGATATTTTTTTACGCGCATTTGAAGTGTGTAAACTATTAAAATAATTATAATAACTTGAAAACTGTATAAGAGGCGTATACTTAATTTTTCAATTGCCATTAAATAACAATCATACGCAACGGTGCAAAGTGGTTTATTTCTAATAATTTGGCCACTCAGTATGTCCTGGACCGATTGGATCTAAATTCATACCGGTTATTACTAACTTAATTTTGAGCTTAAATTTGGACGCTGGACCCCACATGTCCAATAAGGGCACCACAATGGGCCCCTAAAGGAAGACATATTTAGTATACAAAAACTTTAAACAAATTCCTTCAAATGTACATTTTTTTTATTAGAAAACATTTTTTAAAACCAAATATTTTCTACCGAAAATATTGTGTGAAATCTTAGGGAAAATTCTCGCAGTCAATGGTGAACGTGTGATTTTTTAAATCTTTCTTATAATGGTCACCTACAAAATGAATGTTTAATATACTAAGGTGTAGGGTAACACTAAACGCAAAATGGAGATAAAGAGAAGCAAATCAACACACAAAAAAGATTGATAACACAGGCCAGTGTTGTAAACTTTGCCAAAATACAAACCGCTGCAGTTTTAGTACTTTTTATAATCTCCAACAACAGTATTTTGGTATATACACTTAGGTCTGTTTTTATGCGGTTTATTTTTAAGCGGATTTGAAGTTATGCGGTTTTTAATTCGACTTTTTTATACCCTCCACTTAGTGATAGAGGGTATATATAAGTTTGTCATTCCGTTTGTAACTCATCGAAATATCGGTCTGGGACCCCATAAAGTATATATATTCATGATGCCCGATCGATTTTAAGACATTCTAGCTATGTCCGTCTGTCCGTCTGTCTGTCTGTTGAAAATGCTCTCGCGGACAAAATATTGCACAGAGATGACTGAAACGTAACATATATATTGGAAGTTCTCCCGAGAAGTTTGGTATTGCATTTGAGCGATATCGGTTCAGCGGTTCAAAAGTTATGAACGAAAATGTAAGCACACCTCAAAAATTTCAGTACATTCAACATAACCTAAAAATACAAAATGCTTTAATTCGGCTTCTGGTTGACATATGTGAACATAATTGAGCACCAAATGGTATTTAAACAAGTACGAACATATTTTTTGACAAAAAAAGAAAAAAATCGCGGATTTTTTTTTTTACCAAAATTTTTTTTCGCGGAATTTTTTTTTCATTTTTGCAAAAGTAATTTCCTTTTAAATAAAGATGTTTGCAATAATCTTTTTGAAATTGTGGAGGGTATCACTACATTCGGCAAGGCCGAATTTAACTTTTTTACTTGTTTTTACTATTTTATCATTATTTTTATAGAATTTCCAAAAAAAAAATTAAATTTGAAACGTTTTGTGTAAAATGTGATATTTTAAAATAAGTTTATTGTTTTTTGGCCATTTTTTTTTATTTTAGAATTTTTTTTATGCGGTTTTGGTGTAATTTTTACTCCTTGATTTGAAGTTATGCGGTTTTTAAATTCGGAACGAATCATCCATTTTGTGTGAAATCGGAGCAATTTTTATGCCGATTTCGTTTATGCGGTTATATTTTGAACACATCTACCGCATAAAAAAGACCTGAGTGTATTTGGTATTTCATTTCAAGTGAATACATTTTTAAAACCGATGTCCGATTAAGCTCAAATATAAAAGAGTTTTTAAAGGAGGCAACATTTGCATAGAAAACTTTTGATGTTCTCACAAAAATAATTAAAAAATTGATCAAATTTGTGATCCAAATCGAAAAAAAATTTAATTGAAAAAATATTCAATTAATCACCTACAATTTGATGATTGGTATAACAATTTTCTTTATTGGAAACAATTGATTGAATCCGCGTTTTTATTGATTGAAATTTGTTTGTCGAATTCTTTCTGTGTTTTAAGCTTTTGTTCCTATTGAAAAACTCGCACAATCTAAAATATTTTTCCATAAAAAAATACTCGAATTCTGAGATATTCTTATTACAGAAAAAGTATGAGATTCCGAAATATTCTTCTTTAAACTAAACACTTTTCTCAAGAGATCTATCTATTTTAAAATACTTTTCTATAAAGATCTACCTGAGATTAGCAAAATTTTCTATTTTAGGATTCTGAAACATTTGCTGAGAAATTTTTTCTGCAGAAATATACACAGGCTCTGAAACATTATCCCTATAGAAAAAAATCTCAGATTCTTATATCTTTTTCCTATAGAAAAAGCATCAAATTCTGAGACATTTTTCCTATAGAAAAAATTTCAAATTCCGAGATATTTTTCTTTAAGTAAATTTCAGACTCTGGAACTTTTTTTCTTAAGCAAAAGTATAAGATTTTTTTCAAATTCTGAGTAATTTTTTCTATAACAAAAGTCTTAGATTCTGATAAATTTTTTCTATAAAAAATTCTCAGATTTTTCTCATGGAAAAACTATCTTTTTCTAAAACTTTTTTTATTTCCTGAGTATTTTTTATAGAAAAAGACTCAGATTCTGATACATTTTATTTATAAAGGGTGTCCAAAATTGAGGTATCATTTTAATTTTAATAATTTTTTTTTTTTTTAGATATTAAAAACATTTTTATTTCAGTTCATTAGAAATAGGTTCTGGTTAAAAATAAAAAATTATGTGGGCCAAGTGACCCCCCATACTGGCTTGGCAGGCTCCCAATCTTTTACCAAAATTATCAAACAGGTTTTTCAAAAAACTGTTGTAAATGGTTGATATCTGCTTATTAATGTTTGTTTTAAGTTCTTAAACTGTTTTGGGTGTGCCCTTTCGATTTCAAAAAAACCCACAAAAAAATCCCAGTGTGACAAATCACACGATCTTGGTGGCCAATTTACTCCTCCTCTGCGAAAATAAAACCGATTTTCGAACTTGTCTTTCAGAGATCTATGGTTTCTCTTGCTGTGTGACAAGTGAACCATTCTGTTGAAACCACATATTCACTACGTCTAAATTATCAATTTTCCCTCACAAAACCTACGGATCACCTCCCTGTAGCGATTTCCATTGACCGTAATCACATTTCCTTTTCCAAAAATATGGTCTGATGATTCCTCCGGACCACAAACCACGCCAAACCGTAACTTTTTGTGGATATAATTATTGCTCTAAGATATCTCTTAGATTCTCTTCACCCCAAATACGACAATTCTGCTTGTTGACGTAGCCATTGAGCTGGAAATGGGCTTCGTCGGTAAAGAACATTTTTTTAAAAAATTCTCATTTTCTTCTTTTCATTTTCAAAAAATGTTTAATAATAAAAACACGTTGTTCCTTCATGTATCGTAACATATTAACTAACCGGAATGCATTTAGAATCTAGAAATTAAAATTTAGAATAAAAATTTCAAGTAGAAAAAAAAATGCCAGCAAAATTAAAATGATACCTCAATTTTGGACACCCTACAGAAAAAATTCTAAAATATTTTCCTGAAGAAATTAATCAAATTTTTTTGGTTAGAAAAATTCTCAAAGCTTTCTTAAGGACAGGTTCTCAGAGTTCTCGGATAAAAAAAATTCTCAGACTTTTTGTATAGAAAATTTCAAAGAAACCTAGCCTTTTTTTAGAAAAAAATTTTCAGATTGTTTCCTTTTTCAAACACGATGAGCAATTAGGCAGTATCCTGTGACCACTCCCGTGAGTGTAGCGAGTTCTTCTGAGGTCGTAACTCGGCCAGATTGTTCTGGTAATTCCTGGAACCCATATTAGAGACGAGGTTATTGCAGGATAGTTTCTGAAGATTCTCGTAGAACTCAAAGACTACTTTTGATTTTATACAAAAGCCTCTTAGAGCTTTTAGTACAGCTACAGCTCAGAGGTAAATTAAAAGATTTTTGTATATCACAGACGTCTGAAGTAAATCCCGCACCCACTCCCGTCGATTGTTTGGAGCAGTCTGTGAAGATATTTAAAGCATCATTTGGAACGCAACGCCAGTTCGACCATAACCCAGCAGAAATAAATCGAGATTTTGGCGACACAGCATCTGTTTATAGCATACCGTAGCGCATCCAAAGAGCGCTCTTAGGGATGCAGTAAAAGGAAGGGGAAAAAATTTAATTTTTTTTTAAGATTTTTTATATAAAACTTATAATGTGTAATTATTTTTTGGTATAATTTCACACTTACTTTCCTTTTTAATATTTTTAACACTTTTTGAATAAAAAAACATAAGTTTTAGACAAAGACACATGATTTGACTGCATCATTATTGCGCATTAATCAGCGCTGCAAAGAGCGCTTCAATCATAGCATCTTTGACCGCTGTTCCCAAAAAAAATCCCATAAAAAATGTGAAAATGAAAATTTCCGATATTTTTTTGATGTTCACTTCCGATTTTTTTTTTTTTTTCATTTTGTTTCACATAAATAAAGTTTTGTAAAGTAAAACGAATGAATTTTTTTGTTATATTTTTTTTAAATTTTAGTTATTTGATTTCAACTTTGAATTTACAGCATCTTTATTCTGCTTAAATAAGCTCTACAAAGATACATGAATTCACTGCATCTTTAATCTGCTTAAATCAGCGCTAAAAAGATACATGAATTTACAGCATCTTTATTCTGCTTAAATCAGCGCTCTAAAGACACGTGATTTCAGTGCTTTTAAAGAGCGCTGTTTCTGTGTATCCAACTAGCGCTCTAAAGTGGGACATCGCCTTAGGGAATCATGCATGAATTCAGCGCAATTGGATGCGCTCCTTTACTCAAGTTCCCCTTCCAAAAGCTGCTGAACGTTCAGCAAAATTTCTGCTGGGAATTCTCGAGTCGGAAATTCAACTTTAAATTTACGATCGAAAAGTAGTTTGGGCACCTTGAATAACGTTGTCACTGACTAGATAACGTTATCCAAATTGTCCATGCTACTATGTCCAAAATTTCGGGGCCAATGTGACTCTTTGAGTCTGAGGCATGCCTCACCCTTAGCAAAGAGGTCAATTGGCAGCAGATGCAATATTGGGTTGATGGATGCAGCTGATGTTGTTCTTAGGGCGCCAGTGATACTCAGACCCATTTGGGATTTTTGGAACTTACTACGGTAGATACAGTGCGTGATCCTTGGCTAAGTCCCCATGTCTTGCCGAACATTTTCTTGCACGCATAATATGAATTATTTGCCTTTCTCAATCATTCATCGGTATTTTGGTTCCATGATAATTTACTGTCTAGAATAATTCCTAAAAATTTCGCATGCTGAGAAAGTGGGATTTCAACCCCGTTAACCTAGACTTTTCTAAAATTTTCGATCTTATACTTTCGTTCCCTCTTATTATTATAATTATTTTTCTAGCAGTATTTTGAGGCATTGTCGGAAAAATGCAATCAGGCCATTGCGATTTGTAAGGCTCGAACGATTGGGCTGTCCACCTTGTCCGCTTATCAGATAACAGATTGTTAGTGTCCGACCGAATATTCGGCTTCGGCCAAAAAGCACTATTCGGCCACTATTCGGCTTCGGCCACAATTTTGGCCGAATAGGCCGAATACCGAATAATTGTATCATATTTGTGCTCACGTGTTGAAAAACACACTAAACTAACTTTAAATGACATAAGAAAGCCATAAAAACATTTTACTAAGTGTTTTTGCAACTAAAAACATTTTTTACATTAAAGAATAATTTTCGGTCGAAAAAAATTTACACTCTAAAATATATTTTTTTACAAAAATGTAAAAAAAAAAAAATTTTGCTTAAAATAAAATCATTCTAGACAACATTCTCATGCATTTGAGTATCCCGCCGAGTCGAATTTTATTTATTTTTTTCTTGTTTTTACTACATAATTTTTATTTTTTTTTTAATATTCGGCTTCGGCTTCGGTTTGGCCGAATAGTGAAAATTTGGACGAATATTCGGCTTCGGCCAAAAAAGGTGTATTCGGTCGGGCACTACAGATTGTGGTTGAATCTCTGATAAAGGTTGTTCACTGCATCCTGGAAAATATGTTCTTAGAAGAGCATCCAATGTTTCGTCTATTCCATTTAGAAGAATAGGCGGTATTGGTTTAGAGTCTAACTGCCTCGGTAGTGTTTTCTACGTCACTGCAGAATTTTTCCCAGCTACTCTTTTTCGACTTCCAAATGAGTTTTTTTAAAACATTCAGTACCTCTCTATATAAGGCACAATTTGCATCATTGTTAACCTATCTTGCTTCTTTAAGAAGGTCTTGGACCCTTCTCCTTGTCTGCGGTAGTCTCTTTCACCATATGGGTGTCAAAATAGGTGTATTTTAAGCGTAACATCTATAGTAGACAAGCGTGAAAATACCTGTAAACTTCATAATAAAAGACCAATTGGACATAAGTATTTCCGGTATAGGGTAAAAACACAACACCTTAACTTGAAAATCTCGTTAGAGACTGAAGAGGAAATCACAAATCACTGAAGAGAAAATCACAAACGCCATTGAGCACTACATTGTGCACGTTGTAAAGGCACCCTGGAGTTCTACTCCAGCAGTTAAGGAAAAATTAGTTTTAACCTCCTCTAGTACAGTTCAAAATAAATTGTTAGAAAAAATGAGTGCCAAAAAGAAATTCCCTCTACCCCCTTTCCTTTCGTTCTTTTTTCCAATTTCCTTTCATATTTCCGCCCGTTAACCCACGACTGAACTAAATAAAGACCTCTACAGTTAAATATTGATAGTCACAACAAAATTCGGGTAAAAACACAAATTAACTTGAAAATCTCGTTAAAGACTGAAGAGGAAATCATAAACGCCATTGAGCACTTCAATTACACCTTAAAACGTGCTCCCTGTAGTTCTACTCCAGCAGTAAAGGAAAAATGCGTTTTAACCTCCACCAGTACAGTTCAAAATAAGTTGTCAGAAAAAAGGAGTGCCAGAAAGAAATTTCCCCTTCCATTCCTTTCGTTCTTTTTTCTTGTTTCTTTCGAATTCGGTTTGGGAGGAAGGAGGAATTCCCTATTCCACCCGTGGACCCGCGTCTGGACTAAAAAAAGACAGTTGAATATTGATAGTCACGACAAAATTCGGTTAATATAACACAATATTTGGATTTCACCATCGATTATTATTAGCGGCAACTGAATTTTCGACTGATTTCGATTTTTCGAAATATTTTGTGCTTTTTGTTTTCAAAACAGTTGTCATCACTGAAACAGGCAGGTACATATCAGTGAAGCAAGCCGATGCAAAATTTTCGGCGGCGGCTAAAGTGCAAAAATTTTCGGCGGCGGCGGCGTTTCGGCTGCGCGCCGCGTTTTTTTTTAGAACAGCGCGGCTGAAATAAAAATTCGGCTGCGCCGCTATTGTATAGTAAAAATCGGTTTAAATCTAGGCATATTAATCACGATACCCTACCGAACATGTGGTCGATATAACATTCAGCATAGATGAGAACTTTAGGGATCAATTAATGGTTTAATTACTGTTTACATGGACGGACATCGCTAAATCGACACAGAAAGTGATTCTAAATCGATCGCTATACTTGAAGTTTGGTTTAGGACCAATATTTCGGATAGTTACAAACATTAAGACAAACTCACAATATCCTGTACTTGAGATGGGCACATGAGCAGATTTGTGCGTGATTCACGCTTGAGTGTGGCTGAAACTCAATTTTACTTAAGTGGTTGTGAGTGAGTGGAAAAATAATTGCGTGAGTGAGTTTGCGTGAGTCATTTTTTTGCGTGCTTTATTTTCTCTTTATATTTTCTTTCATTCCAAAAAAAGCAATTTTTTAAAAAAAAAAAAAGTTTCGTGAGTGTGAGTGAAGTTGGTGTGAGTACTCGTGAGTGTGAGTCAAAAGTCACTCACGCGACCATCTGTACCCTGTACAGCTTATGCCTGTGGTGTAGGCATAAGCGTATCTAGTCCATTATTCTGGGGTGGGCAAAAGCCCCCCCCCCCCCCTTCCGAACAATAAAAAATCAAAACAAAGCTAAACAAGTAAAAAAGTTAAATTCGGCCTTGCCGAATGTAGTGATACCCTCCACAATTTCAAAAAGATTATTGCAAAAAACTTTATTTAAAAGGAAATTACTTTTGAAAAAAAATTTTTTTTTGAAAAAAAATTTCCGCGAAAAAAAATTTTGGTAAAAAATATCCGCGATTTTTTTCTTTTTTTGTCAAAAAATATGTTCGTACTTGTTTATATACCATTTGGTGTTCAATTATGTTCACATATGCCAACCAGAAGCCGAATTAAAGCATTTTGTATTTTTAGGTTATGTTGAATGTACTGAAATTTTTGAGGTGTGCTTACATTTTCGTTCATAACTTTTGAACCGCTGAACCGATATCGCTCAAATGCAATACCAAACTTCTCGGGAGAACTTCCAATAAATATGTTAAGTTTCAGTCATCTCTGTACAATATTTTGTCCGCGACAGCATTTTCCACAGACAGACAGACAGACAGACAGACAGACGGACAGACGGACAGACGGACAGACGGACAGACGGACAGACGGACATCGCTAGAATGTCTTAAAATCGATCGGGCATCATGAATATATATACTTTATGGGGTCCCAGATCGATATTTCGATGAGTTACAAACAGAATGACAAACTTATATATACCCTCTATCACTAAGTGGAGGGTATAAAAACATACATATAACACGAAATCACAAAAAAAGTATTTAAAAAAATTAAAGTTAACTACTATTTTCGTTAAAAATATATAAACATTAACACTACTCTTCACGGTTTTTGCACAGACATGTTGGATACATTTTCTAAAGTATTTTGGCCTCCTAAACACGAATCTGTCATCAGAAAAGTTGTATCGAATCACCTTCTCGAGATAAAGGCATTTTCATTTTTTGTGGACTAAGCCCTCAAAACGAAAATTTTTTTAATATTGAAAAAGTGTATGTTAAAGTTATTCATATTTGTATTTATTTGAACTTGGTCCACAAAAATTAAAAATGGCTATATCTCGAGAAGGCGATTTGATACAATTTTTTGGTGTCAGATTCGTTTTTAGGGGGCAAACATTTTTAGGAAATGTGATTTAATCTTTTTTTTTAATTTTACCAAAAAAATCGTAAAAATTGGTTCGAACAAATGTATGAAAAAAATATTAAAATTTGGTTCAATATTTTGACTTCTTTTGCAAATATTTCAGGATATACTTAATGGATTTTAGATTTTCTTTTTATTGGAGTGTCTACTTAACACATCTGTTTTGAACAGGAAATTTCTTGCAAACTTCGGATACTTATAAGGATATAACCATAAAAAGGATATTTTGAACTTCCTTATAATATCCTGATGGTTTCCTTGATCGTACCGATTCCGGATTTCTTGCAAAAGTTAGGTAATTTTATTAGGAATTTGAATAAAAAAGATATGAATAACTTTTACATACATAAACTTTTTAAATATTAAAACATTTTCGGATTTTGTGTAAGATTTTACATTGAAAATAAATGCAAAGTGCCGTGGATCGCAAAATTTTTTTTAATTTGTAAACAAGAGTTATTATTTCTCAGAAATAATAGGGACTCAAACCGAACTAATATACCTATTAAATTATAAAATATAAAGCCCAACAATATAAAACACAAATAAAACAGACAATTAAAATTCAGCAATTGCAATTAAATTTGAGAAAAGTTTAGTTGAAATTCAAATGAAATCTAGAAAAAAAGTATTGAAACCGTGAAATTTCATTTGAAATTTAGAAAAGGCCAATAGTCATTCAGAAATTGTATTCTCAATTAGTTTTTCTGAGAATGCGAACTTTTTAATTGCGGTTGTTATTTCAATATTTTAATTGGACTTTTTTGAATTCCAATATGACTTTTAGAAATTTTAATATCCAAATAGAACAAAATTGAGGAATATGCTCTTTTTAATTTCAAAACCGCCAAAATCGGCTGGAGTTTGAGCCGCCGATCAGCCGATGATATCGGCGGCGGCGCGGCTGGTGGAAAAATATCGGCTTAGCGACTCAGCCGTCAGCCGCGCCGACCGGCTTGCTTCACTGGTACATATTGGAGCTTTATTTATTTGTTACTAGCTCGCCCGCCGGAACTTCGTTACCGGTTACGTTAAATACCGGATAATAGAAGGATCAGGATTACCCTACCGATTTCAAAAAATTATTGTGGACGTTTAAGTCGTTCATAAAATAATATTTCATTGAATAACTTTAACAATAAAATTTGAATAATTTCGGTGGTACGTTGTCATGTACGTTCCGGTGAAAAAGATTTTTAAAATTTTCGAGCCCTTATATCTGGATTTTGGGCCTTGAGTGAAAAAATATTTCAGTGTAAAAAGAAATGGGAATGAAAAAAATTTTGGGTAAAAAAACATATTCAGAAAAAATATGGAGTTAAAAAGTTTAATACGAAAAATATTAGTAAAAAGTATCATTCCATATTGTTCCCCGCTCTATTCCATTTCGTTCCCCGTTCTACTCCATTTCATTTTCAATTCAATCTTCATGCAAGTTTCATTCCTCTCCATATAATATGCGTTACAGAAACAAAAAGTGCTATTGTATTTATCTTATAAATATAAAAATACCATTTTACACCACTTGTACCAATTTAGGTACCCCTTTTTACCCTGTCCATCTCTTGGGTGTTACTTCGGGTGGAAGATACTGCACGTCAAATTTCGAGATTCTAGACTTTAATAGTTAGATATTTACAAATAACCATTTGCCACCTTTTCCACTTAAAAACCTTTTTTTTCTGAACCGTTATTTCAAGATATATAAGAAGTACCAAACTTACACCTTTTTATGCCCTTTACGACTCTTAGAAACAGAATTTCCAAAAAGTACTTTTTCCAAAATATTTTTTTACTAAAGAATACAGCATTCAAATTTTTACTGCCTAGGATCATTATTTCAAGA
The DNA here is from genome assembly GCA_963921195.1 of Pegoplata infirma. NCBI lineage: Eukaryota > Metazoa > Arthropoda > Insecta > Diptera > Anthomyiidae > Pegoplata > Pegoplata infirma. Next base: position 100,460,226 of record OY992537.1, read on the forward strand.
AGTATAAAAAAAAACACTTTTCTACACCTCTAGAAACGGAATCTTTTAAAAATACTTTAGCATAGCAGATTGTTTTTTTTTTCACCGAAGGACCCTACATTCCAAAATTCTAGCTTCTAAGACCATTATTATAGGAACAAACAAAAAAAAAATAGTACCAAAATTACACTTTATTACCCCCGTTAGAAACGGAATTTCCAAAATGTACTTTTTCCAGTATGTTTTTTCTTCACCGAAGGATCCTAAATACATTACAAATTGCAATTATCTAGGAATATTATTTCAGCAAATATTAAAAGTACATACTTTTTAACCTGTTAAGAAACGGAATTTCCAAAAAAGTACTTTTCCCAAAATTTTAGTTTTCCATTACGTCAGAAAATATCAAAATTACCGGAAGTACACTTTTTTTAGCCATTTTACCCTACTAAGAAGCGGAATTTCCAAAAAGTATTTTTTCCAGAATGTTTTTTTACCGAATGATCCTACATTACAAATTTCAAGATTCTAGGGCCATAACTTCAGAAAATAAGAACGTAACTAAAGTTTACATTTTTACCCGTTCCACCCCCTAAGAAAAGGAAATTTCAAAAATTACTTTTTCCAGAATTTGTTTTCACTTAAGGATCCTACATTCCATATATCAAGTTTCTATGATCATTATTTCAGCATAAATAAAAAGTACCATAAGTACTATTTTTACCCCTTAAGAAAAGGAATTTTCAAAAAGTACTTTTCCTGGATTGTTTTTTTTTACAAAAAAGGTACTTTTTATAAAAGGTACTATTTATAAAAGGTACTTTTTATAAAAGGTACTTTTTATAAAAGGTACTTTTTATAAAAGGTACTTTTTATAAAAGGTACTTTTTATAAAAGGTACTTTTTATAAAAGGTACTTTTTATAAAAGGTACTTTTTATAATAGGTACTTTTTATAATAGGTACTTTTTATAAAAGGTACTTTTTAAAAGGCACTTTTTATAAAAGGTAGTTTTTATAAAAGGTAGTTTTTATAAAAGGTACATTTTATAAAAGGTACTTTTTATAAAAGGTACTTTTTGTAAAAGGTACATTTTATAAAAGGTACTTTTTATAAAAGGTACTTTTTATAAAAGGTACTTTTTATAATAGGTACTTTTTATAATAGGTACTTTTTATAAAAGGTACTTTTTAAAAGGTACTTTTTATAAAAGGTACTTTTTATAAAAGGTACTTTTTATAAAAGGTACTTTTTATAAAAGGTACTTTTTATAAAAGGTACTTTTTATAAAAGGTACTTTTTATAAAAGGTACTTTTTATAAAAGGTACTTTTTATAAAAGGTACTTTTTATAAAAGGTACTTTTTATAAAAGGTACTTATTATAAAAGGTACTTTTAATAAAAGGTACTTTTTATAAAAGGTACTTTTTATAAAAGGTACTTTTTATAAAAGGTACTTTTTATAAAAGGTACTTTTTATAAAAGGTACTTTTTATAAAAGGTACTTTTTATTAAAGGTACTTTTTATGAAAGGTACTTTTTATAAAAGGTTCCCCCTAAGAAACGCATTTTCCAAAAAGTACTTTTTCCAGAATGTTTTTTTCACCTAAGAATCCTACATTCCAAACTTCAAGTTACTATGACCATAATTTTAAGAAATAAAAAAAAGTACCAAAAGTACACTTTTTACCTCTTTTATCCTCCTAAGAATCAAAATTTTCAAAAATTACCTTTTCCATATTGTTTTTTTTTAGCAAAGTATCCTACATTCCAAATTTCAAGTTTAAATGACCATTATTTCAGTAAATAAAGAAAAGTACCAAAAGTACACTTTTTTTACCCATTTTACCCCCGTAGAATCAACACTGGCAAAAAACTAAGCCTAAGTGGATCTTTGTCTCGGGAGGTGAACCTACATTGCAAATTTCAAGTTTCTAGGACTATTATTTAAGGAAATATAAAAGGTACCAAAAGTACAGATTTTTACCCTTTTTACCCCATTTGAATCAACATTGGCAAAAATCCAGCCTTACTGGATCTATATTCCAGGATGTGAACATACAGTCCAAATTTCAAGTCTCTATGACCATTATTTCATGTGATATAAAATGTACCAAAAGTACACTTTTTTACCCGTTTTACCCCCTTAGAATCAACATTGGCAAAAACCAAACCTCAGTAAATCTATTTTCCGGGAGGTTAACCTACATTTCAAATTTCGAGTTTGTATGACCATTATTTCAGTAAATAAAAAAAGTACCAAAAGTACACTTTTTTACCCATTTTACGCCCTTAGAACCAACATTGGCAAAAATCCAGCCCTAGTGAATCTATTTTCCGGGAGGTGAATCTACATTCCAAATTTCAAGTTTCTAGGACCATTACTTAAGAAAATATAAATGGTACCAAAAGTACAGTTTTTTACCCTTTTTACCCCCTTAGAATCAACACTTGCAAAAATCCAGCCTAACTGGATCTATATTCCAGGCTGTGAACATACATTCCAAATTTCAAGCCTCTATGACCATTATTTCGGGAGATATAAAAAGTACCAAAAGTACAGTTTTTTACCCTTTTTACCCCCTTAGAATCAACACTGGCAAAAATCCAGCCTTAGTGGATCTATATTCCGGGAGGTGAACCTACAGTCCAAATTTCAAGTCTCTATGACCATTATTTCGGGAGATATAAAAAGTACCAAAAGTACAGTTTTTTACCCTTTTTTCCCCCTTAGAATCAACACTGGCAAAAATCCAGCCTTAGTGGATCTATATTCCGGGAGGTGAACCTACAGTCCAAATTTCAAGTCTCTAGCTTCAGCGGTTTGGGCTGGGCGATGATGAATCAGTCAATCAGTCAGTCAGTCAGTCAGTCACTCACTCACCCTACTCTTTTATATATATAGATAGATAGGCTGAATGAAGAGAACACAAACAAAGGTAAACAACATGTTTGAGTTAAATACAAACTCATACCAGGGATGGAAAAGTTAGTACTTTAGTACTTTTTTCAGTACTTTTTCACTCTCAAAAATACCGTAGTACCCCCGCGACTGATTTAGTACCTTTCTATACCAGACGATTTCATACATTTTTTAACCAAATTTAAAAAAAATCCGAAAATCGACCGATTTTCATTGGAAAAATGCTTCAAAAGCTTCAAATAAATGAAATTTTTGATTTTAGCCAACCTTTATTGAAGTTTTCTCTAAAAAATTAATAAATGAATAAGGATGTCTTCAATTTAAGAACTTTTATATTGAATTATGCCTAGTTTCTTCTTATTCGTCGCAGGCGAAAGGCGTTTGTCGTACGGAAACTGGACTTTAATTTTTTTTAGTACCGTCGAGGGCGAAAAAGTACTGTTTTGGTTGAGCTCCAGTACCATTTCAAAATTCCGATTTTCCATCCCTGACTCATACACCAACTGTGTCTTACTTACTAACTCATGAGTAAAAATGTGAGTATTTTTTTTAATCAACAAAAAAAGATCACGAAAAATATAAAAAAAAACCCCAACAAACATGAAGAGGAGGAGGCAATAACAGAAATTGAAGAAGAAAAATGAACAAAAAAGAAAATAAACAAAAACAAGTTAACTAAAGTAAAAAACACAAAGTAGCTGTCAGTATCAAATTAGACGGCATAATAAAAACGAGTCAAAATAAAAATCAATTCCAGCAAAAGTTGTAAAACAAAAAAACACAGTGAATAATTAAATAAAAACAAAGGAATAAAGAAAAATTTATTAAATTTAATTAAAATTTCATATTTTCTAGAGTTTTCTTTTAAATAAATGTTTAAAAAAACTTATAAACATAAAATTTACAACACTTGGTGTTTTTTCAATGGCAATAGAGAAAATAAACTAAATTTAGCAGCAACATCATCAACAAGTTGTAGTGTGACCTTTAAATTTCAAACGACATAAAAGTTGACATATCGCCACAACAATAATAAGTAGCAACATTTACAAGAACAACAAATGTTTTACAATACAAAATAATTCCGTGATCTCATAATAAACGTTTTAGAAAAAACATTGTGCCAACTAACGAAGCAAACAACATCATCATCTGTCTTTCTTTTCCTGCCTGTCACTTAATCATCCACAAAGAACCCAGACAGACAGAAAGAAAAAACAGCCTGCCTGACTATTTGCCACCAACACATGCTGTTTTGGAGCAAAGTATAGAAGGTAACTTTTGCTAAAGACTAAACAACTAAAGAAACATCTCAACACCACACCAACCAGCCAGCACCATGACTGAAGTAGCCTGTTTAATGTTTATTTGCCCTTGGCTGCTATTAGTTTTTATCATAATTTATGCCATGACTGTGCTATAGAATAAATATTAAATTAATAGAATGGTGGAAAAATATGGCTAAAAACGCAATAATACTTTGAGAAACGTCGTCGTGTTGTTTTTCGACATCATCTTTAGAAACAATTAGAATTGTAATACTATGGAAGCAGCTATAACAGCTATAACATTCATTTGGTTCTAATTCTTCCAGAAAGTTTAAACGTTGTAATGGAAGAAAGTACATCCATTTTCGCTTACGATCATCTAGAATTGCTGTCATTACCTGTAACCGAACTAGTATGCAAAACCTTAATAGGAACTCGTAATTGAGAGTGAGTTTTTTTTAACAAAGTAGTGTAAAAAGAGAGAGAGAGTACTTCCATCATCGCTTATCTTCAAAATAAGTTATAACTTGAGAGCAAGCAAGTAATGCAAGCAACTTTAAAACTACAAATCTTCTAACTTCTGGTAAAGTGCGTATGATACTTGCTTGTTTCCAGTTACTTGTTGCTGCATTTATTAGGGTTTTTCTATAAAAATTTCGATAACTTAAACCAAAAATTTTGAATTTATCGAAATTCCCATAGAAAAACCCTAATAAATGCAGCAACAAGTAACTTGAAACAAGCAAGTATCATAAAGGCATAAGCGAGAATGTAAGAACTTTTCTGAAATATCGTGACAGGACGCAACACAATATCTGATGTCTGTAATCGAAAGTGCTATTTAAATATTAATGCTATTTAAATATGTAATGCAAACGATATAATCCTACTGATTTCCTAGCTACTGGTAGGCGAGAATGAATTTTCCAACAATGGCATGTCACGCAACACGATATCTGATGTCTGTAAAAAATGTGAGTTAAAAACAAAGGGCTCCATCACTGAACAATCCAAAGATAAAACGTCACGAAAGCGATTAATGCTACAGATTTCCCAGTAACTCTTAAGTGAGAATGTGAGAACTTTCCTTTCATATAAATCAATCAACAGTTAAGAATAAAATAGGTAATACATCCGTTACAATACAGCTGATTTCTAAGCTACTCGTAAACGAGAATGAACATTCCAACACCCAGCAAAAACTCCAAATATTCGTAAGTTGTTACCTTCGAATTGCAATGTTCATTACTTTAACAAGAAGATGTCATTGGAGGTAACCACTTTTTTGCCTTTACAACAAATTTGCATTACCTGGCAAGTAACACTAGTTTACAGAGATTTTGATCCACTACACTCAGCATTTATTTTCCATGTCAAATCTTACGCTGAACCCGAAAATCCACTCTAAAGTTTCATAAGTAGAACAATTTTTGAGATATCGACAACTTTTCAAATTTTCATCTTTTTAAAAAAGTGGTTTTACTTAAACTAAAATATCTCCAGAACAAATTATTTAAATTAAAGGTAATTTAATGATCTATCAACCCTATAATGTTGTATGTAGTGTAGGGTGGCCCAAAATTCCGTTTGCTTCGCTACAGGTCAACGTAGCTTAAAAAATTAAAGATGCTATCATAAGTCCCAATTCACAACAGGCAATTTTAATTGCGGCAATTTTTATGTTTCTCTTTTGAACTTGCCTTATATGTTTACACACTAGCAATTCTGGTCGTCAATTCCAAAAAGAAATGTGAAAATATTCTATAGAGTGAGAGTTGCGAATGAAAAAACAAAACGAATTGCCAGTACGAGCAAGTTTTTTCCCCTTTCCATTCTTCTTACCTCTCTCTCCTATAAACTAAGAATAGCGGCAATTAAAATTGCCCTGTCTGAATTGGGACTTACTAATATTTGCGCCAAATTGCAGCACCCTACGGCAATTAGAAGGGGATGCTAACTGATCACATGTGTTTGCAACCTCCGAAGAAATCTAAAAAAAAATTTGCAATCCTAAAAATGACTACACACAAAAAATTATTGGCTTAAAATTTTCAATTAAATGTATTGATCAACAAAAATTAAATGAGTCAATCAATGTTTTGATTAAAATTTTTGCTATTTTTTGTTACAAATTTTCAACATACTAGATTTTTTTCGCTTTAATTTATTTGAATAGATTAATTCAAAAATATACAAAATAATCGGGCTTTACTTTTTTATTGTTGGCAACATATTGGAAAGCAAAAAAGATGAATTTTTTGATAGTTTTGTCATAAGCTTACAATTCATTTGTTAAATCAATCATTATTTTGATTGACTTTAAACAAAAAATTGATCAAAGTTTTGATCAAAATCGAAAAAATGTTTGATTGAAAAAATTTTCAATCAATCACCTACAATTTGATGATTGGTATAACAATTTTTTTAATTGGAGGAATTTCAATCAAAAAATTTATTGAATCCGCGTTTTTGTTGATTGAAATTCGTTTCAAATTTTTTCCGTGTACATGGAATGGTATCGTTACAAGAGCACATAAGTCACATATGGCCATTTTGCCTTAAGGTTGTCTACAAAGGATAATAAGGACATTTTAGTTTCGAGTAGGAAAAAAACAAAAATTTTTGATATTATACTCAAATTGAAGATATTTGTATTACTTTTCAAAGGAACTTTATCGCAACTTAATGGTCAGCATAATTTTTTAGTTACAGCGGTTTTAGTGAAATGCAGGGTTCTGTTTTTATACCCTCCAACTACAGTATGGGGGTATACTCACTTTGTCATTCCGTGTGTAACGCATCGAAATATCGGTCTAGGACCCCATAAAGTATATATATTATTGATCAGTGATTGATTCTAAGACATTCTAGCGATGTCCGTCTGTCCGTCCGTCCGTCCGTCTGTAGAAGACACGATACAGTCAAAAATAAAAGTGATAGACTCCTGAAATTTGGCATATATATGTCTTATGTTCATAGGCTGGTTAAGTTCGGAGATGGGCAAAATCGGACCAGGGGGGAAAAAGTTCCCCCTTGAGGAAGTAAACCAACTCATGAAAAAAGGTAAATTTTTAAAGGTTTATTTGTATTTTTGTTAAACAAATGAAACATTTTTATGCTTGAAAAAGTTCAAAATCTTGGACTTGGACCCAGGGGATTTGAAAATAACTTTTTTTTGGTCCGCCCCCTTTTGTGGGCGTAGATATTAGCAAACAATTTATATAATGATGAAATTGTATATCTTTTGTACAAAAAGCATAGTAATTAAATTTGTAAAAAATTTTGACCAGAGAGAAGGTGTCACCAAGGACCCCCGACAAGCCCCGCCACCCACCCCAAAAAAAAAACGCCCCTGCAATTTTATTTTTATTTTTTTTTAACGTTGGAGGGTATACAAGATTCGGCACAGCCGAATTTAACACTCTCACTTGTTTTTTTTATATGTATTTTTTTTGTTTAAGGGTGCTCTTAGGACAAAATGGCCACATGTGAATTTTGTGCTCTTGTTACGCTACCATTCCATATGGTTATTTTTAAGATTGCAATAATTTTTTTTTTATGATTTCTTTGGAGATTGCAAACACTTCTGATTAGTTAGCATCCCCTTCCAATCGTTGTAGGGTGCTGAAATTTGGCGCAAATTGTTCGTTACGATGCCATCTATCATATTTTGGGGTACGTTTAGTTGTGAGTTATACTTGCTATTTTTCCATATGTTGATGGGCCACACTAATGTAGGACCTACATTAGTGTGGCCCAACAACATATGGAAAAATACCAAGTATAACTCACAACTGAACGTACCTTAAAATCTGATAGATGGCATCGTAATGAACAATTTGCGCCAAATTTCAGCACCCTACAACGATTGGAAGGGGATGCTAACTCATCATAAGTGTTTGCAACCTCCAAAGAAATCTTGAAATTTTTTTTATTGGAATCTTAAAAATAACCATATGAAATGTTAGCGTAACAAGAGCACATAATTCACATGTGGCCATTTTGTCCTAAGTTTGTCCTTAAACAAAAAAAAATACATATTAAAAAAAGCGGAACTCTGCATTTCACTAAAACCGCTGTAACTCAAAAACTATGCGGACCATTAAGTTGCGATAAAGTTCATTTGAAAGGTAATACAAATATCTTTAATTTGAGTGTAATATCCAAAATTTTTTTTTTTGTTTTTTTCCTAACCGAAAGTAAAATGTCCTTATTGTCCTTTGTAGGCAACCTTAGGGCAAAATGGCCATATGTGACTTATTTGCTTTTGTAGCGATACCATTCCATGTAGTAATTTTTACGATTGCAAATTTTTTTTTTTTTAGATTTCTTCGGAGGTTGCAAACACATGTGATCAGTTAGCATCCCCTTCTAATCGTCGTAGGGTGCTGCCATTTGGCTCAAAATATTAGTTACGATACCATCTTTCATTTTTTAAGGTACGTTGACCTGTAGCGAAGCAAAAGGAATTTTGGGCCACCCTAACCTACATACAAAATTTTTCAATCTGATTATAGCCTTAGAAGGTATTAATCGATATATCGATCATTTTTCTACAATTTTACCAAAATTTGGCAAAAAATTAAAGTTACATTGTAAATTTCACAAAGTAAAAACCTAAAATTCGTTTTTCTTTTCGCAGTTCAAGTCTGATCTAATAAAAAGAAATTAAGACGATTTTTGAAAAAAAAACCATTGAAAATTGTACAAGTTATAAATGTTAAATATCGTGAATCGAACAATTTTTCAAAATTTTGAAACTGCCCCAGTCAGAAAAATACCATCGCAAAAGCGTTGTGAAAGCGTTGTGGACGGTTGTACGAGCGTTCTGTATACCAACTTCAAAGCGCCTTCAGATGATCCGAATGATAACATCGATCTACGCTAGGTTTAAAGCGTTTTAAAAGCGCTGTAAAAAAGTGCTTTGAGAACGTTTTTTTTAAAGTCATCAAAGCGCTTTAAAAACCCAAAGTAAAGAATTTCTGTTTTAGTTCGGTTATAATAATTTGTTTGATACAGAGTGAAGTTCGAAAAAAAAGTTTTTGTACTCAAAAAAACTTATAAAATTTTTCAAAAAAATTTTCGAAAAAATTAAAAAAAAAAAAATCTAAAAACATTTTTTATGATTTTTTTACTTAAAAAACAAAAAAAAAATTGACAAAAAATTGTTATTCAAAAATAGTTTCGGAACTTGGAATTTTTTTTTCAAAAAAATAAATATAAAGAACTCTTAAAACGCTTTTCGAATACGATCGCAAAGCGTTCCAAAAAAACGTTTTGAGATTGCTTTTTGTTTTGTTAAGAGCTTTTTAGAACACTTTTCAAAAACGCTCGCAAAGCGTTTGAAAATAGCGTTTTGAGAATGCTTTTTTTTGTTACAGTGCTTTCAGAACGCTTTTTTTTTAGAACCGTCGTCAATTTCTGCTTGGGTGGTGTTTCACTCAATAAACTAAAAATGTATAAAAACTGAATTTCTGCATTTTTTCTCAGATGCACGCAACTCTTCTATTTTTCAACGAATTTTTTTAAAAGACCTTTTATTTTCTTCGTAATGGATCAGACTTGATTTGTAAGGAGAGAATTGAATTTTAATTTTTTTTTTATTTCTGAAATTTTTAATTGAATTTACTTTTTATACCGAATGTTGGTAAAATTGAAGCATAATTTTCGATATGTCGATTAATAGCTTCTAAGCCGATAATCAGATTGAAAAAATTGTATGCAGGGTTGATATATCAACAAATTGCCTTTAATTTAAAACCAAAAACAATGAAATCCGTCAATTTGTGTTGGGGATATTTTAATTTATGTAAACCCACGTTTTTAAAAAGATGGAAAAGTTGGCAATATCTTGAAAGCTATTTTACTTTAAAAATTTTGGAAGTGGATTTTTGGATTCAGCGTAAGATTCTGCATAAAAAATAAATGCAAAATGTCGTGGATCGCAAATTTTTTTTAATTTGTTAACTAGCAGACATGTGCATGAAAGTATTCCTTTCTTAGCTTACACCAAAGCATTCGCTTTAGAGTCCAACACTTTTAGAGTAAATAAAGTGTTTGTGAATTATAATGTTTAGAATGAATTTAAAAACGTCGTTCTTCATTAAAACAAAAAATTTTGACAAAAAAATTTCCAAAAAAATTTGTCAGAAAAAATTTGTAAAAAAAAATTTCAAAAGAAACAAGTGAGAGTGTTAAATTCGGCTGTGCCGAATCTTTTATACCCTCCAACACGTTAAAAAAAAAAAAAAAAACAGGGGCGTCTTTTTTTTTGGGGGGGGGGGTTGGATCGGTGGGAGACAACCTTCCTGGATCCAACTGCAAGACTTTGAACTTCTTTTGACATAAAAAAGTTTCGTTTGCTAAGCAAAAGTACAAAAAACCTATAGAAAATGGCTTTTTTTTAGAGGTTTGTTTAGTTCTAAAGAGGGGAACTTTTTTCCCCCTGATCCGATTTTACCCATGTTCGAACTTAACCAGCCCAATACCATAAGACATATTCGTGCCAAATTTCAGGTGTCTAGCTCTTTTACTTTGGACTGTATCGTGTCTTCCACAGACGGACGGACGGACAGACGGACATCGCTAGAATGTCTTAGAATGGATCACTGATCAATAATATATATTAGAGTGACTCAAAAAAAAAAGTTGATGATGTACCCCCCTCAAAATTAACTTTGACATGTTTTATGAAGATATCCAAAATATTTGGGCTCTAGCGATAATCTCCCGTGAGCTAAACCGCGTCAAAAAAGGGTCCAAAAATGGTATTTTTGATGAATAAAAATTTCAGAAAATTTTTTTTTGTCCAATGAATGACCAAATATAATAGATATTAAGGAATTCTTTGATTCTGCATTAAAACATTTTAAAAATCTAACCACAGACTCGAGATAACGAGATGTTTATGCCAGTTTTTTGATGCTTTTCAATTCGATTTTACTGAAAACTTAAATAACTTTGGTATTTTTTGTCTGATTTTCACTTATTATACATCGTTAGAAAGGTGTTGATCACCGCTTGGGATCTTAGTCAAAAATTAACCCTTAACTGCACTCTCTTACTTTTTTATATGATTTACTTAGACTTCCTTAAAAACGCGTTTTATAACCACAAAAAGCGTATCTTTGTGCAGGAAACACGTTTAATTAATATTTTTGGCAACAATTAATTTAACCCATGGATGATCAAAACATTTTGGCAAACATTTTTAAAAAAGTTTTTGCGGAAACTATTGAAGCTAGTTGAAATATTTAAAAAAAATAAAATAAAAAAGGTTTTTGTTTAAATAGACGTGTTTATTAATATCAAATAATTATTACGTGTAACACTTTCCCGGTGAAATTTTTGTTCGAAATTTGTATGTGCAAATAAATTTTAGAAATAAAATATAAACCAATTTCCTCTTAATCGCATATATTCGTGCAAAAAACGCATCTAATAAATAGAACTTAATATTTTTTATTTAACCCATTCATGACCAATTAAAAAAAAAAATATGGAAAAAATTTAAGTTCAGTTGTAATACTTAAAAAAAATATATAATTGATATTTCAGTTTATTAGATGCATTTTTTGCACAAATTGAAACAAAATTTGTTTATATTTTATTTTTAAAATTAATTTGCACATACAAATTTCGAAAAAAAATTTTCCCGGGAAAGTGTTACAAGAAATAATTATTTGATATTAATAAGCACGTCTAGATAAACAAAAACCTTATTTAATTATATTTTTTTAAAGTATTACAACTAGCTATCAATAATTTCCGCAAAAACTTTTTTAAAAATGTCTGCCAAAATATTTTGATCATGCATGGGTTAAATTAATTGTGGCCAAATATATTAATTAAACGTGTTTCCTACACCACGATATGCTTTTTGTAGTTATAAAATGTTTTTTTAATGATATCGAAGTCAATGTTACAAAAAATTAAGACAGTGCAGTTAAGGGTTAATTTTTGACTAAAATAAACAAATCCTTATTTAATTTTATTTTTTTAAGGTATTACAACTAGCTTTCAATAATTTCCGCAAAAAATTTTTAAAAATGTTTGCCAAAATATTTTGCTCATGCATGGGTTAAATTAATTGTGGCCAAATATATTAATTAAACGTGTTTCCTGCACAAAAATATGCTTTTTGTGGTTATAAAACGGGTTTTTAACAATGTCGAAGTAAATGTTATAAAAAAGAAAGACAGTGCAGTTAAGGGTTAATTTTTGACTAAAATCCCAAGCGGTGATCAACACCTTTCTAACGATGTATTATAAGTGAAAATCGGACAAAAAACACCAAAGTTATTTAAGTTTTCAGTAAAATCGAATTGAAAAGCATCAAAAAACTGATATAAACATCTCGTTATCTCGAGTCTGTGGTTAGATTTTTAAAATGTTTTAATGCAGAATCAAAGAATTCCTTAATATCTATTATATTTGGTCATTCATTGGACAAAAAAAAATTTACTGAAATTTTTATTCACCAAAAATACCATTTTTGGACCCTTTTTTGACGCGGTTTAGCTCACGGGAGATTATCGCTAGAGCCCAAATATTTTGGGAATCTTCATAAAACATGTCAAAGTTAATTTTGAGGGGGGTACAACTTTAACTTTTTTTTTGCCCATATAAGGTGAGTCGGTCTAATATATATACTTTATGGGGTCCTACACCGATATTTCGATGCGTTACACACGGAATGACAAAGTGAGTATACCCCCATACTGTGGTTGGAGGGTATAAAAAAAGTTTAAACAAAAAATTGCTGAAAAAAAGTTAGTGAAAAATGATTTGATTTTTTTGCTTAAGAATACAGTACAAATTTTAGAATATTTTTATATTCCCCAATTAGTGGTAGAGGGTATACAGGGTGATTCAGTCACGACCCGCCGAATTTTACCAGCGTATTCCTTGGCTCATTTCATGAAAATAATTCCACTACGACCATCCCCGAAAAAGCAAGTGTGCGAAATGGCAGCGGTTTCAAAATTTTCGGATTTGTGGACGGAGGATAGTAAAATTGCTAACTTCTGAACCAGTAGCCGGATTTTTTTGTCTTTGGGCTTGTTGGAAAGGATTTTCTAAGGCCTTTCAGAATCAATAACAAAAAAATTAAAAAAATAAAAAAGCCGAGATACACAGCTTTTAAAAATAAAAAAAGAGATAGGAACGTGCACAATGTGCACTGCACATACATATAATACCCTAAACTGTTTCCGAAAAATTTTATTATTTTGATATGTCAGGAAAAAAAGGTGGTAAGTAACGTCCTTTCAAATTTTTATCCCTCAATATCATATAAAATGTTTTAAAAAATATTTTGATAAAGTTTTGAAAGGACATTATTCACATTCTTTTTCCTGATATGGCAAATAAAACAAATGGAAAAATTAGCAAAGATTCTCTTCTATCATTTGCCATTAACGACATTATAAGACAAGGACAAATATTTAACAAATATTTTCTTAAAATGCTACATGCTGTAAAGATTAAAACTGAAGAAAGACATTAAGAATAATCGACTTTAAAAAAAAAATATGTTTCAGGTGCCGTTTAAATCAGTGGTGCCCAAACACTAGTTAGATCAACGAAGATAAATCTGTTTGTTACACTTACACAGCCCCAACGTTAACTAAAATAAAAACAGAGAGCGTAAGAACAAAAAAAAAATATGTCAATCAGTTGCTTGTCAGCATTCAACAAATAATATTAATATTTTATTAACAACAACCAATGGCAAAGTGTTCAAGGCAAGCGTATGAAGTCTTTTTAATATTTGTATTCACTATCATTCATTAAAAAAAGTATTTTAAAAATTATATTCTCTTTGATATGTTCTGCTTATTCTAAAATTTTGTAAAATATTCTTTCAAGTAGTAATTAAATAAAATATTTTTTTTTATAGTTTTTAAGTTTTTTTTTACAAAAAATGTTATAATTTTTGTTAAAAATAAAATATTCCTAAAAACTTCCATGTGAACCTTACATTAATATAACTTTTACATAATGTTACATAATATAAAAAATATTTTTAAAAATTGTGATTTTTTTTATTAATTAGTTTTTAAGATTTTTTTTTAAAAAACAATTGTTACAAATTTAATAAAATTTTATTTAATTAAACAAAAAAGTGTCCGTAATTTGTAGTCTCATAATCAGGTAATGGTGTTTTTTTTTTTTTTGAACTTTCAGACAGTGAGTATGTAAAAAAAAAAAAATTTTATCAAAAATGGATCGTCAATTCGATGAAAAAAAGAAGAAAATTTATAAATCATACACTCAAAAAAATCCGTTAGTAGATTTACTATTTTTTTTTGCTAACGCTAGTTACCTAACTTTTAGCAAACTTTTAGTTGAGATTAGCATGTTAGCAAAAAATTCTTGTAAACTTCATTTAGCACATTAGCAATTTTAAACAAACTTTGAACTAATTTCTTTTGCTAAATTTGAAATTGAGTTGACAACATTTTTACAAGATTTTTTGCTAATATTAGCAAAAATAAATGGTAAATTTTTTTTTATTTTCAGAAAACTTAAAATGGCGCTATCTCGGAAACTAAGCCAGATAGAGCAAAATGGAGGGCATTTTTGGTTCTCGGGCTCACCATAGTATCGCCGGTACTCTTCACATGTGTGGACCCTAATGGGATCCAAAAAAGTTAGCATTCCCGAAAATTTTAAAATGCTCATATCTCGGTAAATATTGCCGACACGACAAAAATTCCAAAAGCATTTTTGTAGCTCTCAACACGTAGAACAAGACCACAAGTTATCGAGTTTTTAATTCTCAAGACCCCAGTGGTCCCCTATAATCACGTATATCAAAAACTAAGCAAGGTAGAGCGAAACGGACACTAATTTTGGATCAAAAACTATGACGATTTTTAAGGAACCCAACTAGGTCTAGGCCCATCGGGGTCTGGACCTATCGGATCCGAACCCAATGGGGTCCTCAAATGTGTATGAACTAAGTTGAAATAAAAAAAATTTCAGTTAACTAATTTTTAGCAAAACGTTTTTGATAACTTTACCAAAAAAATTGTGGGTTCAAAATCAGCAAATTTTCTTGTAGGTTTACAAGCTTTTTTTGCTAACTTTACAGTTTTTTTTTTTTGAGTGTAGTGCTGTCTACTTTAAAAAAAAGAAAAAAACAAATAAGAAAATTAAATTTGGTTAAGACCGACATTCTCATAATACACTTTTTGACGGAAAGAAATTTTGAGATTTAAAAAAAAAAAAAATTCTTGAACATATGAAAAAACCGCCATTTTTGCAAATTTCAAATAGCGATATCTCTAAAACCGTTCCACCGATTTTACAATTTTTTTAATATACGTGTCCAGCACATAAAAAATTAATAAGTATGATGTCGCAAGACATTTTTTTTTGTAATTTTCAAAAATCCGAAACTTTGAAACCGGCAGAATTTTATTATCCGATTGAGCTCAAATTTGTACCACATAAATTTTAGGTCTAATTGAATAAAAATTTTTGATCGGACGAAAAAAATGCCACTTTAAGATGCCATCCTAAAAAATAATCTTTTTTTGTGTTGAAAAATGTTCTAAATTTATTTTCTACTTTTTCGTTAAAATATTTAACAACCAAAACGTCATAAAAAACTAATCTCATAAATAAGTTTTAGATAATTCTATTTCCTGTTTATCCGAAAAAAAACGATAAAAATTCATACAAAACAATATTTGTGAAAAAAACACATACAAAATTTAAATTCGGCTTAGCCGAACCCATGACTACCCTTCACAATTCCCAAAATATTTTGAATACAAATGAAATCAATTGTGAAATCAAATTTTAGTGATTGTTATTTTTTTAACGTAAAAAAAATGATAAAAATATCGACTAGAAAAATTTAATTTTGAGTAAAAACCATTTTTTAGTAATTTTTGCAAAACAATTTCGAGGTGCAAACTTTTTTTAGTGTATTTTAATTTTGTAAAATATTTTTGAATGACAAAAACACTTTGCAAAATTCTTTTGTGGCTTACCAATGCCATTCAAAACCTGTTTAGAGGGGTTTTGAACACGTGAAATCGCAAAACATCCAAAATTTACGGGTTGGCTAATAACTTCTAAAGCCCTGGACCGATTTCGCTGAAATTCAATACCAACCTGACGCGAAAAACTCCAAATATATATTCCAAGTTTCAGTGGTCTTAGATTTGTCGTTCGAAAGTTAAAGTGATTTCAACAGACAGACGCATGGACTGACCTCGATAGATCGTTTTAAAATTGATCGAGGATCGAGATGATATTTCGAGATGTTACAAACAGAATGACAAACTTCTATATATCGTCTATCTCTAAGTAGAGGGTAAAAAACATAAAAAGAGAAAAGAATCGCAAAAAATATTTACACGACCACACACTTTAAAAATACAATCGTTCAAAGTCTATAATATATTGATATGATAATCGTTTCATTCATTCATACATTCTTTCATACAAATTCACTTTAATGATTGTTAACATGAAAGTATTTTGCATAAAATATATAAATAATAGACATAACAAAAATAACAATGAAAAACAGATAAACGGCGAAAGTGATGTCATAGTTGCCGAAAAAAAACTGCAAAAACTTTTAAATATGAATGAAAAATAAATTTTGTGTTAACTTGAACAGAAGTGTCATATCATATCTGATAATTTCGAATCCATAAAAGGGGAAGTATACAGATGTTTAAAGGAATTAAATAAAAAAGAAAAAAAAAACTTAAAGTTCAAACATTAGAAATTTAAAAAAAAGAGTCCATTAATTTTTATTCAGTGATCAAATAATTTTTCCAGCAACCCAAACAAATAGCGAAATTTTTTAACATAATTATGTTAAATTTAATACAAAATGTGTTACTTTATTTTAAAGAATTAGTTCTTTATCAGCTCTGTAATATTTTACATTAATGGATATGTACAAAATCGCTATAATTCACATAAGTTTTGAATATAATGTAATGTTAATTTTGTAAAGAAAATTTCGACATAGAAATATAAAAAAAGTTGCTGAATCAATTCATAAAAAAATGTCGGATTATATTTGTTAAACTTAAATCAATCATTTCTACAAAAGAAAAGAAAGACATTTTTATGCCATTTTATTTGATAACACTGTGCAACACAAATTTGTAACATGAACAACAAGTAGAAAAGTGAAATTCGACTTTGCCGAACCTATGAATACCCTCCACAATGCCCGTTTTAAGTGAAATAAAATTTTTTGATGTGAAAATTTTGATCAGAAATATTTTATTTTGAGTAAAAATTAAAACTTTTTTTGTAATTTTTGTAAAAAAAAAATTAATTGCAAATTAAAATAAATAGTGTAAAAATATTTTTAAGTGACAGAAATGCTTTGTAAAGTACATTTGTGGCTTACCAAAGTTTTTAAAGCTCGGTTTTTTAAACACGTGAATTTAAAGTGAAAACATTCTGAAAACTTTTGAGCCAAAGAATTGATTTTGCATAAATTCAATACTAACCAGACCAGTAGGACGATAAATATATATGCCAAGCATCAGCATTCTTAGAATTGTCTTTCGAAAGTTACCGCGTTTTTTATCTCGTAAATTCGTTTTCAACAAACAGACAGATTGACAGACGGACATCCCTAGATCGTCTTAAAATCGATTGAGACCAAAATTTCGAGGTGTTACAAACGGAATGACAAACTTATATAAACCCTCTATCACTAGAGTAGAGGGTAAACAAGTAAAAAAGTTTAATTCGGCCTTGCCGAATGTAGTGATACCCTCCACAAAAATATTATTGCAAAAAACTTTATTTAAAAGGAAAATTACTTTTGAAAAAAAAAAAAATTTTAAAAAAAAATTTCCGCGAAAAAAAATTTGGTAAAAAAAAAATCCGCGATTTTTATACCCTCCACTCTAGTGATAGAGGGTATATATAAGTTTGTCATTCCGTTTGTAACACCTCGAAATATTGGTCTAGGACCCCATAAAGTATATATATTTATGATCCTTGATCGATTTTAAGTCGATCTAGCGATGTCCGTCCGTCCGTCCGTCTGTCTGTCTGTCTGTCCGTCCGTAGAAAACACGCTAACTTTTGAAAGACTTCACAGAGGCTACTGAAGTTTGGCACATATGTTTGTCATTTACCTGGTCAGGTTGGTATTGCAATCCAGCCAAATCGGTCCAGTGGTTCAAAAGTTATGAGCAAAAGAGTAAATTTCGGCAAGGGTGTTTCCCGAATTTACGAGATAAAAAACACGATTACTTTCGAAAGACAATAATGAGACTACTGAAGCTTGGCATGTATCTTTGCCGTTCCCCGGGTCTGTTTGGTTTTAAATTTCAGCTCAATCGGTCAAGTGGTTCAAAAGTTATAAGCAAAACCCTGAATTTCAAATTAGTTTCATCTAAAATGCCATGTGTTTTAACAAGTTTTAAAAGCATTGGTGGTAACTAAACAATGCTTTTCAAACTTGTTCAAATTTTAAGCAATGCTTTTTAAACTTGTTTAGTTTTAAAAGCATTAGTAACTTCAAAAACACACTCGAAAAAAATTTTACACTCAAAAAAAATTTTACACTCAAAAAAAAATTTTACACTCAAAAAAAAATGTACACAAAATTTTTTTTTTTTTTTACAAAAATTACAATATTTTGTGTACATACGTACGTGCATTCACTCAGAAATATTTTTACAGTAAAAAAACATTACACTCGAAAAAAATTTTACACTCCAAAAAAAAAAAAAAAATAGTATTTTTACTTATTAAAAAAAAAATGACAAAAAAAGAGTTTTTTACTCAAAATAAAATATTTCTAATCAAATTGTTAATTTTTTCACGTTAAAAAATGTACTACCCTTTAAAAAAATGCATTGTGGAGGGTATTCATAGATTCGGCAAAGTCGAATTTAACTTTTCTACTTGTTTTTTTATTTTTTTGTCAAAAAATATGTTCCTACTTGTTTAAATACCATTGGTGTTCAATTATATTCACATATGTCAACCAGAAGCCGAATTAAAGCATTTTGTATTTTTAGGTTATGTTGAATGTACTGAAATTTTTGAGGTGTGCTTACATTTTCGTTCATAACTTTTGAACCGCTGAACCGATATTGCTCAAATGCAATACCAAACTTCTCGGGAGAACTTCCAATAAATGTTAAGTTTCAGTCATCTCTGTGCAATATTTTGTCCGCGACAGTATTTTCCACAGACAGACAGACGGACATCGCTAGAATGTCTTAAAATCGATCGGGCATCATGAATATATATACTTTATGGGGTCCCAGATCAATATTTCGATGAGTTACAAACAGAATGACAAACTTATATATACCCTCTTTCACTAAGTGGAGGGTATAAAAAAGAAAATTTAAGTTTACTACCAGTAGACCAAAATCCCCAAAAGGTTTGGAAAACTAAGCTTTATTATTTTATGGCCAACTGCAGTAATTATTATACCCTACACCACACTGTGGTACAGGGTATAATGAGTTTGTGCTGATGTTTGTAACTACCCGAAATATTGGTCCTAGAACTATCTTCAAGTATACCGATCGACTCAGAATTACTTTTTGATTTAGCGATGTCCGTCCGTCTGTCTGTCCGTCCTTCCATCTGTCTGTCCATCTATCGGTTTAAGAAACGATACAGTTCGCAATTTTTAACCAATTGTCTTGAAATTTAAAACTTTAGCATCTTTTGGCTCAAGGACGAAGCCTATTGATATTGGAGAAAATCGGTCCATGTTGAGACCTAGCCCCTTATACAAACGCCCCCTTTGGATTCGGCTAAAATGACTCTAATAACCGTATTATAATAGATATCGCTTTGAAATTTAGCAGGTAATCAAAATTTGTATGCAAGAATTCCAAATTTCAAAGGATTCGGGTCAGTCCTTCTGGTAGTCTCCATACAAACCACCCTCCCGATATTCACAGAATTTCCTCAAAATTCCTAAAAATGGAAATATTTGATAAAAATTGTATTTTTAGGTGTTAAACGTGTACTTTATTAACCAAATCAAATTGGAATATAATTGGGCCATTTTTGGACTTAGTCCACCAAATAAAAATTTGGATAAATCGGTCAATTGATAAAAAAATTAAACCAATTCCACTAAAGTTTGACCTGTGTGTGTTTTCTACACTAAATAAAGATCTAACAACGACAGATCCAATCGGTCCATGTTTGGACTTGGGACCCATTTTCCGGTTAACACTGGTGTAGGGTATCATATGATCGGTCTTGACCGACTATAACTTTCTTCCTTGTTTTTTTCAATGGCGCTTGGAAAACTTTAAAAAAAAAAACTATAATAAATGAACCTTCGAGTTAAAACAAGTAAAAAATTATAATTCTACACACAAAAAATTATTGGCTAAAAATTTTCAATTAAACTCTATTGATCAACAAAATTTAAATGAGTCAATCAACGTTTTGATTAAAAATTTTGTTATTTTCTTTTAACTGTCGAATTACAAATTTTCAACATAACAGATTATTTTTCGCTTTAATTTATTGGAATAGATTAATTCAAAAATATACAAAATAATCGGGTTTTACTTTTTTTTATTGTTCCGAACATATTGGAAAGCAGAAAAGATGGAATTTTTGAAAATTTTGTCATAAGCTTACAAATCATTCGTCAAATCAACCATTATTTTGATTGATTATAAATAAAAAACTGATAACAAAATCGAAAAAATGTTTGATTGAAGAAATTTTTAATCAATCACCTACAATTTGATGATTGGTATAACAATTTTTTTAATTAGGGAAATTTCAATAAAAAAATTGATTGAGTTTTTGTTAATTGAAATTCGTTTCAATTTTTTTCTGTGTACCCAGGCAGAAAAATACATACGGGCCAGATCTGGCAAAGTACCTAATAAGGTAGAATTAATACTGGCAAAGTACCTTCTTTTTGGGTTTTTAGTACTTGCTAAGATGCTAAATGATAACACCATTTAGTAGTGGCAAAGTACTTTTAAAAGCGCTTTCCCTGTACTTTAAAAAGTACTATCCGAGAATTTTTAAAATAGCTTTTTAACTAAAACAATCCATTACAAAATTAAAAATGTATTTAATATTTTATTATAAAATATTTTTTTATTTAATAATTTGTACATTAGAAGTCTTTTTTTTTTAATTTTTAAATTTTAAATAAATTATGTATTAATTACACAGCATGACAAAAGTGACCTCTATTATAGAAAATAAGAGGTATGACCAACATTTCCATCTATTTGAGACATGCTGAGTCGAAAATTTCTTGACTTGTAGCAATGTTTCTTATGCAAATTTGGTTTAAAGCTTTTCATCTTAAGCCCATAAATTCGCGAATTTATTGCTACAACCTCTTAATAGAAATTCCAAATTCTCTCTAGGAATATAAAAGAAAGCTCGGAACCGAGAGTTGTATTTTCTTTCGTAAAAATTAATGGTTTTAAAATAAAACCAATCCATCCAGATAACGTATGTTTACTCGACAATGAAAATGTAATTAAAGTTACTGACATTTTTTTTTTTTTTTTTTTTACGTTGAACCAACACTCAGGGGATGCCCCTACTAATGCAGTGCATTGTGTTGATATCAGGAAAATAGGTTGTGAGGAGGAGGAAAGAGGGAGTAGTGTTTGTGGATATTTGACTTGAATTTATCTACATTGAAAGAAGCTGGGAAGACCTCCGCTGGGAGATTATTCCACATACGGCTAGTACGACTGATAAACGAACCTTCTCTGTAATGCGATGTGCGATCAACTGGACAATCGACAACAAATGGATGTGATCTACTAGACGACCGAGTGCTGCGAACAAAAACTCGGGCTCTAGGGATAAGTTCACTTATCTCAGCGGAACACTTTCCATGATAATATCGATAGAACAGAGTCACACAACCCACATTCCGACGATGCTCCAGTGAGTCAATAGAGTTGGATACCCTATTGTCATTGATAAGCATCAACGCCCTCCTTTGCACACGGTCCAAAAGCTCCAAAATAGACTTTGAAGCCCCTGCCCATATATGGGAGTTGTATTCCATCTTCGGTCGGATGTAGGTGGTATAAATAGTTAGGAGATCGGATGAGGTGAAGTACATCTTACACCGGTTTAAAAAACCGAGACACTTGAATGCTTCTTTCGACACTTGAAAAACGTGTTTATTCCAACGGACATCACACTGAATTTTCATGCCCAGAACATCAAGAGCGCCCGATTCCTCGATACCTATACCACCCATTTGTACAGATGACGCTGGTGATTCCACATTTCTGTGGGTCAACATACAACATTGGGTCTTGCGTGCATTAAACTTGACCCTATTCGCAAGACCCCACTCAGAGATTGTCGACAGGTCCTGATTAAGTGTGTCATTCATAATCCGCCTTTTTTCCTCAACCTGAACAAGGCTTGGCCTACGATCGAAGGAAAATGAATGACAAATGTTGCTGTCATCTGCAAAAGAGTAGATAGGATTTGAAATTTGACTTAGGAGGTCGTTAAGAAAAATAAGAAAAAGGGTAGGAGAAAGAACAGAACCTTGCGGTACCCCTGATTGAAGCTGAAACTCATCCGATGAGAAACCATCTATAACAACACGTATAGATCGGTTCCTAAGAAAACTCGAAATAAATCGAGAGAAGTCATTACCGACACCAAAGGCATTAAGCTTAGATATGAGTGCATCGTGCCACACACAATCGAATGCCTTAGAAATATCCAGAGCAACCACCTTACTCTCACCAAAACGGTGGATCGAACGACTCCAACGTTCCGAAAGGAACGCCATCAGATCCCCAGTAGAACGAGTTCTACGAAAACCATATTGTCGATCGTTTAAAAGTAAGTTAGCCTCAAGAT
Source organism: Pegoplata infirma (assembly GCA_963921195.1). Lineage (NCBI taxonomy): Eukaryota > Metazoa > Arthropoda > Insecta > Diptera > Anthomyiidae > Pegoplata > Pegoplata infirma. The sequence goes on from OY992537.1 coordinate 100,483,251, forward strand.
ACCTTACAAGATGGCAATTTACCATGCTCTCCATCACCTTCGAGAGCGCTGAGCATATTGCGATTGGGCGGTAGTTATCAGGGTTGTTAGCCGTTCCCTTTTTAGGGATTGGCTGCACATTGGCAACCTTCCAACATGAGGGAAAGACTCCCGCACGGTAAGACGATATAAAAAGGTTGGCCAGTGGACGTGCTAACGTCGTAGAACACTGTTTCAGCACCAGTGCTGGTATACCATCCGGCCCCGGTGATTTATTTACGTTAAGATCCGCAAGAACCCTTTTAACTGCACGTGCTCGGAAAAATATCCTGGGCATAGTATGGGATACCCTTTCGAGTTCGGGCAGTGGTTGATTGCTTTCCGGCAAAAAAGAGTTTCTTGCAAAAAGACCAGCCAAGAGGTTAGCTTTATCAACCGGTTCAGTGAATACTTGGTCGTCTTTTAAAAGAGTCGGGATAGAAGAACTAGCATTTTCCCTGACTCTTTTAACAAACGACCAAAAGCTCTTACTGCCCCGAGGAGCAGCAAGAACTTTAGCACGAAGTCGCTGTTCGTAAAGAAGCTTTTCACGACTAAGTACTTTTACACACGCGGATCTCGCCTGTTTGCGTAGCAGATCAGTATTGGCGTTTTTATTGTTACGCCAATTTCTGAATGCTTCCTCCCTGGATCTGACTGCGTTCCTGCAAGTCTGGTTAAACCAACATTTATCCTTTGATTTAGCCGAAATGAGCTTCGATGGAATGAATGACTTCATTCCAAGCAATATAACGTTTTCAACCATTTTCGCCGCGGCGTCGACGTTGCCGTCGAGGAAACAAAGTTTCCAATTGAAACGCCGGAAAAAGTCGTTGAGCTCAGCCCAACGGGCCTTCTCATATATGAAAACTGAACGCTTCGTAGCTGTTGTTGAAACGTTACGAAGATCGGAGTACGAAAAGGATGCGGAAATGGTGCAATGATCCGAATTACCCAGAGGTGCAAATGTTTTTACTTCGTATTTGTCAGGATGCGAAGTAAGAAATAGGTCGAGAGTATTTTGGTGTTCATTCCCAACGCCCGTTAAGCGCGTTGGTTCATTCACTAACTGCGACAGGTGGTTATGCGCGGCGAATAACTCAACGTATTCACCAATCGGAGACGAATGGTTTGAATGGAGAATCCATGAAGAGTTGTGAACATTAAAATCACCTGCCACTACAATTTCACTGCTCGGGCAACTCTCCAGGATTCTCGATATCGAATTTGAAAGGGCATCAAAACCATCTAAAGAAGAAACCCTTCCCGCATTGGGACTCCTATATAAAAATAACATTGAAATCAGTATCCATAGTAGAATCAAAATGTATTCATACTAAATTTGATAATGACACCATTGTCATAACTTTATAACATAATTGTTTTCAAATTAAATGTTAAAATTTTATTAAATTATTAAAAAAAATATTTCAAATAAATAAACCGCCTTTAGTTTGGTAAAAAAAGTACTAGAAAAGTACTTAATTCGGTGAAACCAAGTACTTTACTAAAAAGAGCTTGCTATACAAAAAATAAATTGCTTTGCCAGTACTTTTTTTTTGGTACGGTTGGCAATTTCTGGCTGGGTAGATTCAAATTTTCTGAATCCGAAGACATTCCTCCTTTGATTTTTGCTTAACTTTTGTTAAAAATACATTATCAATGTAATAGTCTTAATTAACTACTTGCACATATGAAAACTAATTAAAAGTGAAAGTTACAGCCAAAGTTACAAAAAAAAAAAAATGTAACATATGTACTTTGATTATAAAAGTTTAAACCTAACATTTGACCATGAATTTTTGTTTTAAGCCACAAAAAAACTGCATAAAAAAAAATCTCTAGAAAGGTTAAATAATTAAACAAACTAGTTTTTTTTTTAAACCAAAACAACATTTCAACGAAAAACTTCCTTTAACTAAATAAAAATTTCGTTAAAGAAGATGAATTTAAAAATTAACGATGATTTCAGTTAAGAAGAAAACAAAAATCAACACGTTTTATAAAAAAACGTGTATAGTAATTTATCAAAAATTTGGATAGTTCAAAAAAAAAAGTCAAAACATAAAACTAGAAAAACCAAACAAATGAAATGAAAATTAAAAAAAAAAATAATTTAAATATGAAAATTTTAATAAAGTTGAAGGTTAAGCAAAATTGAAAATAAATATTCAAAATTTGAATTTCAAATATATAACACTGTGCAACAAATTTGGTGTTACCGAGTGTATCTTGAATGGTACAAAAAAAATTACAGTCGAACCCGGTTATAACGAACTCCGAGGGACCAGTAAGATTAGTTCGTTATAAGCAAAGTTCGCTATAAGCGGGTTTTTTTTTCAAATTCATTTCATTTGATGCTTTTTTTCATAAATTAACTACTTATCGAGAAGAAAACATAAAAAATATAAATAAATTCTTTCAAAATTATAACATTGACCAAAAATTTCTAACTTTTTGTGAGTTTGGTAAACATGATTGCCGCACATTTCAAAATATTTATGGGAGTTCGTTATAAAAAGGTTAATACACATGAAATTGTATTCGTGGGACCATAATAAGCAGTTCGTTTTAACCGAGGATTCGTTATAACCGAGTTCGTTATAAAAGAAGTATTTTGTGTGAAAATTGATGCCAAAACGTCGGGACTTTAGAATTAGTTCGTTATAACCGAGAATTCGTTATAACCGAGTTCGTTATAACCGAGTTTGACTGTATATCATTAGTAGACCCAAACCCCAAAAGGTTTTTGAAAAATTAGCTCGAGTTATTTTTTTATGATCCACTAACAAGGGAAGTATCTCAACCCTTATGAACCGATTTGGGGATCGGTCTCACTAATGACCCCTCTAGGGCACACATTGGACCGGTAGCAGCGGATTTAAAAAAAAAACTATTTTATAAAAAAAAAACAAGAATGGTATGGGGACCGCCTTAAGAGTTCAAAGTAAAGGGTAGGTATGTTCTAATAAAAATGTTTGGATTAAATATATTGTGGGTCGGTCATACATTTAACTGCTCTAGGGGCACTATTACGACAATAAGAGCACTATTACGGAGCAGTAGAGCTGATTAAAAAATTAACAAGTAAAAAAGTTAAATTCCGCCTAGCCGAATGAATGTATTGATACCCTCCAGAATGCAAAAAACTTCATTTAAAAAGAAATTACTTTTAAGAGAAAAAAAAAATAAAAAAAATTTCCGCGAAAAAAAAAATTTGGTGAAAAAAAAAAATCGGCGATTTTTTTGTTTATTTGTGAAAAAATATGTTCGTACTTGCTTAAATACCATTCGGTGTTCAATTCTGTGCACATATGTCAACCAGCAGCCGAATTAAAGCAGATCGAGCACGGGCTCTAATTACACCGCTCAACACTCATTTTCCGGTTTGAATTCTGTTGATCAATTTTAATAGACTTTGATCTCCTGATTCCAAATCTGTTCTCCAAATTTTTCCATCACGTCCAGATTTTTAGTTATTCATGGTTGAAAATGCGAAAAATTACGATTTTTGCATTATTTGAAAGCCTGCACAGCAGCCATTGAGTGGAATACAAATCTGGTATAAAGCGCAAAAGTATAATTTGCCTTTGGTCTCCAACATAGAAAACATTTTTTTTCTAATTATTGCGTTTGGTTGGGTTACAATTGCGTTTTAAAATGACTCTGTTAAAATTATAATTTTTGAAAAAAAGATAAGGTAGATTCCTTAGTTTTTTTTTATATTTTTCAAAGAAAAACTAAAAAAATAAATATTTTACAAATTTAAGTTTTCTGTGTTATTTTTCGTACAAACCGGAAGATATCTTTAATGGGTTTAAAAGTCTATAAGAAAGAATGAACTTTTACCTAAATTTTGAGCTCATCACAATAATGATTGATCATCTGGTTTTTGTTTTAGAGCCTTTTAAAAATGGTGCGTTTTCTAATTTTTTTCACAGTGTTTTTTTAAATACATGTTTGGCCAATAATAGTGCAACAACTTCAATTTTTTTTTGATCATATATTTGAGATCATAGTTCAATTCTACTCGCGTTTTCGCATTTTCATCTGCGAATAATTAAAATTCTAAACGTGATGGAAAAATTTGGAGCACAGATTTGGAATCAGCGAGTCAAAATCTTTAAAAATTTTGTATCAAACTTCAAACCGGAGTCAAAAACCTTCGATTTGTTGAGCGGTGTTATATTTGTTATAAGGGTTCAAGTTGAAAAAACGCAGAAGAAAAATTGAATTTCTAAATATTATAGACATTTCTGGTATTTCCCATACCGGTTTCAAACACCCTAGTTAGTGTTATTATCAGTAGGATTTTAAATGTCGGTTTGTATTTTTAGGTTATGTTGAATGTACCAAAATTTTCGAGGTGTCCTTACATTTTTGTTCATAACTTTTGAACCGCCAAACCGATGTGGTTCAAATGCAATACCAAACTTCTCGGGGCAAGAACAAGTAAAACCGTTAGTCGAAAAAACTTAAAAAAAAAACAATATTGTCGATAAAATTATGAAGATTTAAAATTTTTTTATAATTTTTTTTTTTTCAAAAATTTCAACAAAAAATTTTGAAAAAAAACATTTATTTCAATGTCCTTTTTTCCTGGGAAGGGCACCATGGATTTCCAAAAGCAGCATTTTGTTTTAAAGTTTAGAATGCCCTTTTAACGCTGTTAAAATTTTAGAGCGGTGTTTTTTCGTATTGTTGAGCAATCAATTTTCAAAGTTTTTTAAATAGCCAAATATTTGATTTTTTTTAAAAATTTTGGCAAAAAATCAAAAATTTAGGTTTATCACCAATTTTGAAAACATATTGCTTGACAACACGAAAAAACACCTCCCTGAAATTTTAACAGCGTTAAAAGGACATTCTAAACTTAAATACAAAATTTTGTTTTTGAAAATTTATGGTGTTCTTCCCAGGAAAAAAGGACATTCAAATATAGTTTTCAAAAATTTTTGTTGAATTTTTTTTTTGTTTCTAAATTTTGAATCTCCATAATTTTATCAACAATGTTGTCACACAAAGGACATTCTTAACATTGATACAAAATTTTGTTTTTGAAAATAAATGGTGTCCTTCCCAGGAAAAAAGGACATTCAAATATAGTTTTCAAAAATTTTTGTTGAATTTTTTCGAATTTTTTTTTTTTCTAAATTTTAAATTTACATAATTTAATCAACAATATTGTCACACAAACAGCCTTACCACAAGAAACTAAAATAAATTTAAAATGAGCTTTTAATTTTATTTCCATACAAATTGTTTTTGTTTTTAAAATTGACTTTCAAAAAATGTATAGAAAATTAAAATTTTAAAATAAAACTTTTGTTAAAATAGACTTTTTGTTTTCTTGTGGTAAGGGCCAAAGTTTTTCATACAACTTACGGTTTCCGACTAAAAAAACACAAAAAAAAACTGTCTAAAGCCAATTATTTGATTTTTTGTCAAAATTTTGAAAAAAATCAAAAATTTGGCTCTCTAACAAACTTTGAAAATTTATTGCTCAACAATACGAAAAAACACCTCTCTGAAATTTTAATAGCATTAAAAAGGCATTCTAAACTTAAGTACGAAATTTTTCTTTTGGAAATCCATGGCGTCCTTCCCAAAAAAATGGACATTCAAATATCGTTTCCAAAATTTTTTGTTGAAATTTTTAAAAAATATTTTTTTTTTTTTCTAAATTTTAAATCTTTTATCCATCATTATTTTATCTACAATATTGTTTTTATAAGTTTTTTCGCAGGACTTACGGTTTCCGAGCAAAAAAAATTTAGAAAAATGTCTAAAAGTCAATATTGTCAATAAAGCGCTTTTTTAAACGCCCCTATCTCCAAAGTATCGATCAAAAAACAATATGATTTTTAATCATTTACTAGCTGGCCCGGTCCGCGTTGCTGGCCCAAGTATAAGATCAGTGTTATATTTCGTCTCGCTTCAAATTATATTTGAGGAACTAAAAAAAAAACCATATCTTCGACTTTGCGAACTGTACAAATTTAAAGCTTCTTTAGTATCATTACGAACTACACAAAAATAAATTACGCATATTTTCGTTTTTTTCGTGAGTTATTGTCTTGAGTTCAAACAAACCTTTATAGTTTTCCCGAATTTCCCATTTTTCCGGGACACTTCTCATTTATATTTTCTTAAAAACCTAATTAGAAATATAATTAACATAAAATAATCGGTCCGGTCATTAGTAGTCGACATATTTAGACAAAAGTACTTAGGTGTTAAAATTTTTGTGGAAGGTAAACTTGTACATACGTTAACAATTCCAAAGGATTTAAAATCATTTGTACCAAGTTTAAGCGGAATTCATTAAGAAATATTTTTTTAATTGATCAAATTAGAGTAAAAATAAATTTTAGATATATCGATGTGCGAGGACAATTTTTCTTTCCGAACAATTATAGGGACTATTACAAACATTTAAAACAAACAAAATAGCCAAATCGGTATAGGCGTTCTCAAGTGTTGAAAATTTTAAGGATATCGAAAAATATTGGCTTTAAAGTGTTGAAGGACAATAATTATTTACCGGAGGACAATAAATATTAAAACCTTAGTTGTATAATCACGAACGTCAAAAAATACTACTAATAGCCGAATCGGCCCTGCCGTTCTTCTATTTTAGATATATCGAAAAAAGTGGATGTGAAAAATTGTTATTTTCTAACCTAAGTTGGACTATGACGAACATTTAAAAAAATGTTAAGTCAAATCGATCCAGCTGTTCTCCGATTTTAGATATATAGAAAAAAGGAAGCCTAAAAGTGGGCGTGATTATTTTTTTTTTTCGAAAAAACCTAAGACGAACATTTTTAAAAAAATAATACGAACATTTAAAAAATAATAATTTCGAAATCGGTCAGTTCTCAAGTGATGCGATTACCAGCGAACTACTTACATTTGATTTTTATTTATATTTTATTATTCTATATATAATTTTTTTATAGAGAAAATTTTATTTATATCGAAAAACTTTTCTTGCCGTGAAAACCTTATTTGAATTTCAAATAAGGTCCATCGGTCCATCCATTCAAAAGTGGGCGTAGAAATGGAAAATTGTTCTTTCTGATAAACCTTAGTTGGACTATGACGAACATTAAAAACAAAATAAGACAAATTGATCCAGTTCCATGATTTAAAATTTATATATCGGGAAAAGTGAGCGTAAAAGTAGGATTGGACAATTTTTCTTTCCTTAAAAGTCTTTTGCGGACTATAACAAAATCGGTCTAGCCCTTATAGTGTTTTCGGTTCATAGAAAAAAGTGGGCGTGGGAAATTTCACTATCCCTAAAAATCTTAGGTGAATTATGACGAAAATTTTCAACAAAAATTAGCCAACGTGAGCGTTTCTTTTTTTCGTAAAAATCAAAGTATGATGAAAATTCATTAAAAAAAAATTTGTCAAATCGATCCAGCCATTCTCAGATTTTAGATAAATTGAAAAAGTGGGCGTAAAAGTGGGCGTGGAATATTTTTCTTTCAGTACAAACTTAAATAAGATTACTACGAACCTTCAAATAAAAAATTACCTAAATCGGTGCAGACGTTTTCCGATTTTAGGTAAATTGAGAAAAGTGGGCGTAAAAGTGGGCGTGGTCAATTTTTCTTTACGTAAAAACCTATGTTGGACTATGACGAACATTTCAATAAAAAAATTGTCCAAGCCGTTCTCAACTGATGCTGTTACCAACGAACGACAATTGATTTTTATTTATATAGATAAAGATCTATCAAATAACCAAAAATTAACAAAATCGATGATCCGTCAGTTAAATTTCCCATAGATTTGCTCATATACCACCTAAATCTATGTTAAGGGTATAAAAAAATAAATATTTAATTAAAAAAAATAATTAAAATCATAAGTCAGCATTTTACATTATACTTCAAAAGTCAATGACATTTTACAAATAGGTCGGTCGTTCGTTCAGTTGTCTTATTATTTAAAATAAATATTAATTTAAAATTTTGCTTTATAAACAAAAATTTATTTGCATTTTTGTTTTGTAAAATCAAAATAAACAAATAAATTGTATATAACATACATTTTTTTGTTGTAATTTCAAATAAAAATTTAGGTTAAAACAACTGTAAATATTCATATAATTTTTTGGAGTTTACTTCATTTCCGTTTTTTTTGTATGCTTGCACAACCATATTTTGCCTAAAAAGTAGGCAACTAATTTGTACAAACAAAGCAGCCTTAATATATACTACACTTTATTTATTCTGTCATAATTTAAAATGTTAACCTAAAAAAAAATAGAAGACGAAGGGAAAATTGCAAAGGCAACTAGTCTTAAATATTTTTGTTGTCTTTAACATTTACATGCAAATGTTGCATTTCCTGTTTTGACATACACAAGCATGCAAAGGCATGTTGTGTTGTGTTTTTTTTTCATTTTTTTGTAGTATTATATCCTTTTTCCCCACCAAGCTTTACAAAATTCTGAGAATAAAAAAGTTCTTGTTAACAAAAATTGCATGCTTAGTTAATTTTTTGTGTTGTGCTTGTGGCGGGAAATTCTATATTATTTTTTTTTTTTGTTATTTTCCTTGGAAAATGCAACACGATTCTACCAGACATGGGGTGCAATCAACTTATGTTACATGTTACCTTTTGTTATTGGGTCACCAGGTTCTGTTGATAGCACATACAAAAATACATTTTGATAAATATGACTACTTAATTTGTTTATAAATGGAATTATTTGTTTTTAAGGTCTATGAACTTTGTGTAAAATAACGAAAAAGTTAGGAGGATTATTTTGAGAGCTTTCTGATCTTTAATGAAAAATCATTTAGAGGTGATTTTATTAAACAAGCTTTAAGCTACATACAAACACAGAGTTTTAAAAAAATCCTATAAAGACCTTTTGACGCCTTAAACTTTTTAAAAACGGAAAAGCTCCTGGGTGAATTTAGTAGAGTACGACCGAAACCGTTATTTAAGGCCGCACCGAAACCGAAAACAATTTAATTTTTATTTAAGTTTGTCATTCGGTTTGAAACTCATCGAAATATCGGTTTGGGATCTTATGATCCTAAATCGAATTTAACTCAATGTCCGTCTGTCTGTTAAAATGGCAATCACATGCGAAATATTACGCAGATATGACTGTAACTTAGCATATTTACTTGTTGCTAATTCGATAAGTTTGGTATGGCATTTGAGCGATATCGGTTTAATGGTTCAAAAGCCATGAACGAAAGTCCTAATAAAACGCTGTTCTACAACAAAAACCTCCCAATAAAATATGAGCAACTCCATGGGAAATTTAACTGACGGATCACCGATTTTGTTTATTTTTCGTTATTTTTTAAATGATTAAAAACCATATTTTTTAATTTTTTTGGATCAATACTTTGGAAGATATGGGCGTTTAAAAAAGCGCTTTTTTGACAATATTGACATTTAGACAGTTTTTTAACATTTTTGTGCTCGGAAACCGTAAGTCGTACGAAAAAACTCATAAAAACAATATTGTTTATAAAATTATACAGATTTAAAATTTTTATTTTTTTTTTTAATTTCAACAAAAAATTTTGAAAACCATATAGGAATGTCCTTTTTTCCTGGGAAAGACAACATGGATTTCCAAAACCCAAATTTTTTATTAAAGTTTAAAATGTCCTCTTAACGCTGTTAAAATTTCAGGGAGGTGGTTTTTCGTGTTGTCGAGCAGTCAATTTTCAAAGTAGGTGATATAACTAAATTTTTGATTTTTTTTCAAAATTTTGGCAAAAAATCAAAAATTTAGCTTTATCACCAACTTTGAAAATTTATTGCTCGACAACACGAAAAAACACCTCTCTGAAATTTTAACAGCGTTAAAAGGACATTCTAAACTTTAATAAAAAATTTTGCTTTTGGAAATCCATGGTGTCCTTTCCAGGAAAAAAGAACATTCAAATATGGTTTTTAAAATTTTTTGTTGAATTTTTTTTGAAATTTTTTTTTTGTTTCTAAATTTCAAATTTCCATAATTTTATCAACAATATTGTCACACAAAGTTTTTTTCATAAAACTTACGGTTTCCGAATAAAAAACACAAAAAAAATTGTCTAAAGCCGACTATTTGATTTTTTACCAAAATTTTAAAAAAAAAAAATCCAATCTCTAACAAACTTCGAAAATTTATTGCTCAACAATACGAAAAAAACACCTCTCTGAAATTTTAATAGCGTTAAAAGGGCATTCTAAACTTTAATAATTTTTTTTTTAAATCCATGGTGTCCTTCAGTTGATCCGTCAGTTAAATTTCCCATGGATTTGCTCATATAACCTGCTGCTGGTGGACAAAAAAATTTTTTTTTTTCAAAATCAATTTCTTTTACTAGTTGACACTCCACTTCAAGCAAGTTAAGGTTGTGTTAAAATGGTGAAAAAATCGGGTAATGTCATTTCATTCCTCGTTATTTTGAACTTTAAAAATCGTTAACACGAAAATCCTACCTGATCCTATCTTCGAGTTATTGCTAAATATTGACACTGTTCGACATCAAAAACCTCACAATGAAATGTCCAATTGATTCTTAAAGATTTTGCTCTCCTGAATCTAAATCTGCCTTCCAATTTTTACTAGCATATACCGTTTTTGAGATATTCGCTGTTAAAAAGTCAAAAACAAATAATTTCGCACTTTTGGGGGGTTCAATGTTATGTTGCTTCCAACAAATATGACTTGATTTTGTACTGTTTTTTTTATTATGTTCCGTTTGAGATTTTCGAGTGGAAAAATTTTCAAACGCGAATATCTCGAAAACGGAACTAGCATGTTTGAATTCCAGTTTTGGAATATGAAAGCAAGTTCTATTTTTGGAAGAATCTGTAAGAGTGAACCACCAAAAGTGCGAAATTATTGGTTGTTTGACTTTTTAACAGCGAATATCTCTAGTATCCGACCGAATACACCTTTTTTGGCCGAAGCCGAATATTCGGCCAAATTTTCACTATTCGGCCAAACCGAAGCCGAATATTAAAAAAAATATATATTTATGTAGTAAAAACAAGAAAAAAATAAAACTCGACTCGGCGGGATACTCAAATGCATGAGAATGTTTTCCAGAATGATTTTATTTTAAGCAAAATTTTTTTTTGGACATTTTTGTAACAAAATATATTTTAGAGTGTAAATTTTTTTCGACCGAAAATTTTTTTTGAATGTAAAAAATGGTTTTAGTTGCAAAAACACTTAGTAAAATGTTTTTGTGGCTTACTAATGTGATTCAAAGTTAGTTTAGTGTGTTTTTCAACACGTGAGCACAAATATACAATTATTCGGTATTCGGCCAAAATTGTGGCCGAATACCGAATAGTGGCCGAATAGTGCTTTTTGGCCGAAGCCGAATATTCGGTCGGACACTAAATATATCAGAAACGGTACATTCTAAAAAAAATTGGATGGCAGATTTGGATTCAGGAGAGCAAAATCTATAAGAATCAGTTAGATATTTCACTGCGAGGTTTTTGTTGTCGAACAGTGCAATTATTTAGCAATAACTCGAAAACAGGATCAGCTAGGATCCTGTTCATCGTGTTACCGATGTTTAAAGTTCAGAATAAAGAGAAGTGAAATGACATTTTTGCCGATTTTGTCACAATTTTAACAAAACCTAAACTTGCTTGAAGAGGGATGTGAATTTCTTTAACAGTTTTTTTGTTATTTCAGTTGTATTTTTTTAAATTTAAATTGTGTTTTCCTGAATTTTTCTGGATTTTCTGGATATTAAATTGGCTTTTTATACCCTCCACTCTAGTGATAGAGGGTATATATAAGTTTGTCATTGTCAATGGTGATCACGGCTAACCACGGATATGACTGAAACTTAACATATTTATTGGAAGTTCTCCCGAGAAGATTGGTATTGCATTCGAGCGATATCGGTTCAGCGGTTCAAAAGTTATGAACGAAAATGTAAGGACACCTCACAAATTTTAGTACATTCAACATAACCTAAAAATACAAAATGCTTTAATTCAGCTGCTGGTTGACATATGTCAACATAATTGAACACTTTATGGTATTTAAACAATTACGAACATATTTTTTGACAAAAAAAGAAAAAAAATTGCGGATCTTTTTTTTACCAATTTTTTTTTTCGCGGAATTTTTTTTTTTTTTTTCAAAAGTAATTTCCTTTAAATAAAGTTTTTTGCAATAATCTTTTAGAAATTGTGGAGGGTATCACTACATTTGGCAAGGCCGAATTTAACTTTTTACTTGTTAAAGATTCGGCACATCCAAATAGCGTTATCACTTATTTATTTTGAATGTAAAGGTTATAGTTTCAATATTTAAAAAAAAAAAAATCAAATATTTAAATTTTTTATTGCACAACGAACGAATTATTACATGCCAATTTTTTTGTATAAATATTTTTTTGAAATGCTTAAGCTTGATCAATAATATTATTTATTATTATTTTTTTCAGCCCATTTTGCATTTTTTTCAGGTTATTTGCTGAAATTTATTAAAAATATGATTGCGTTATTTCATTATTTAATGTGATGTTGTGTTTTTCAGTATTCCCGTGATCAATCAATGTCAATAATTATAGGTTTTGTGTGAGATTGCAATTTTTAAAGATCATGCAATATTAGCCCTGTTTTTTGCAGACCGGATTAAGATTAGGATTAACTCTATTTAGTTAAAAAATGGGTCAAGTCAAGTCCAGCAATTTTTTTTATATTTTTTTTCTGAAGTTACATCCAATTAGTTAATATAAACAGAAAAAAAAAATTAAGCGTTGTCCGAAATGTAAAATGGTATAAATAAATTTGAGTTAATCCAAGGATTTAACTAAATTTATGTTTCATTCTTTGCATTTTGGGCAAAGCTTAATTTGTTTTTCTGTTTATATTTACTAATTGTATGTAATTTCAGAAAAAAATTATAAAAAAAAATTCTGGACTGGATTTGACACATTTTTTAACTAAATAAAGTTAATTCAAATCATAATCCGGTCTGCAAAAAACGGGGCTATTATCTTTTGTGTAATTGATTGAAATTAAATTTAGAAGAAAATTAAAATTGAAAAAAATAATAACACTATTCTTTAAGTTTGTTTAAATTCGCACTTCCGCAGGTTTGGCCTCCTGATTCCAAAACCGTTTTTAAAATATTCATGTTTAAAAATTAAGAATTTCTCTACGTTACGTACACACAAAAAAAAAAACTTTGTCAAATTACTAGGAAAAGTTTCGTTATCCCATTTTACCAATATTTATTTGACAGTTTTCCTTGTTTTTTAAAAAATCGAAACTAACATTTTTTTTAGTAATTTTAATGTTTTGTAATTTAAAAAAATTTCCAAGAAATTTTACAAAAAAAATCTAGTAAATTCACGAGAATTCCTTGTAATTTTAATTGCGCCAAAAAACTGTAAATTTACAATTTTATTGGTAAAAAGCTTGTAAAATAACAAAATTATTGTTAAAAATCTTGGAAAATTACTAGAAATTTTTGTCAAATAGGAGGTAGCAAACAAAAAAAAGTTACAAGTTTTTCTTGTAATTTTACAAGGTTTTTTTGTTTTAGTGTATTTTGAAAAACTCAAAAAACGGAACGCTCTAGAATCAGCTGGATGACTGATTTGAGATATATGTACAAATCCCTTTGGTTTTTACTTAACTAACACTCAGGTGCTAGTTCGACCTATAAATGATTTTTTTTTTGTAATGCGTTTTGCGGTACACTGACCAATCGACAACAAATGGAGAAGCTCTACCAAATAAGCGGGTACTCTTAACAAAAACCCGGGCTCGGGGATAAGTTCACTTATCTCAGCAGAACACTATGGTAATATCGTTAGAACAGTCGGAATGTGGAATTCCGAGGATGCTCCAAAGAGTGTTCGTATAGAGGGCTCCGACGCCCTCTGTTCATCGCGGTCCATAAACATCAAAATCGATTTTGAAGCCCGGATTTGTATTTCATCTTCGACCGGATAAAGGTGTTATAAATATTAAGGAGATTGGAAGGAGTGAAGTAGGGCTTCCAATCTGGAAATCCTGATCCCGGAAATCCTGGGATTAGACAAATCCCGAATCTCGGGAATTCCGATTTTCAATACCAAGATTTTCGGGATTCCGTTTTTTTTAACTTTTTTTCAATAATTTTTATAAAATATGAATTTTCTGATACAAAGTAAAAGAAATCGACAAAAGTTCCATCTGGTCCATATTTTTGTGATCGCAAATAGTGAACCGTTGTAAAGCTTGCAAAAAAATTCTAAAAATTAATGGTGATTCGACAAAAGGGCTTTTGACACTCCTTAAGATGGAAATGGTTTTCATTTTGAGTTTTTCTAAAACATTTTTTTACACACGTGAGTGAATTTTTGACTCACTCTCTTACGCACATTTTTTTTACTCACCCGCACGCATGATTCATGCCGGATTCAATCACGTGTGAGTCACGCAAACTCTACTTACGTTATAATTTTTTTTTACCAAAAATTGCAAGAATGAAAAAAAAAAAATTTTTAATAAAAAAAATCAAATCACGCAAGCTCCCGCAAAAAGAAAATTATCCACTTACGCAAAATTTAGACTCTTTAGACACTATTCCTACCATACCATCGCTAGTTTATGAGGCAAAGCAGCTAAAAGTTGATAAAGTGAGTACTTCCCGACCGAATATTCGGCTCTGGCTTCGGCCAAAAAGCACTATTCGGCCATTATTCGGTTTCGGCCATATTTTTGGCCGAATATGGCCGGTCGGACACTAAAAATGGCCCGCGACGAAAAGTAAGAAAGATAACCGAATACGGATGTCCTTCACAGAACGAATCTCTACCTATTTTAAATTTAACAACTTCGACAGAACTTTGCCAATCTTTACGAACACGTGGTTTGCCAAAGTGATAAAAAATACAAAAAAAAATTTAAAAATCCCGAAAATTTTCAAAAAATCCCGCGAATGCCGGGATTTAAAATATCCCGAAAATTCAGAGATCCCGAAAGTTTTTCTTCAATCCCGAATACCGGGATTTAGAAAAACCGATGCCGATTGGAAGCCCTAGAGTAAAGTTATTGCACCGATTTAAGAAACCAAGACACATGTTTATTGCAACGGACATCACACTGGATTTTCATGCCCAGAATAGCAATAGTATCCGATTACTCAATATCAATACCACTTATAGATACGACAATGTTGGTTCCACAACTTGTCAGTGGGCAACATACCACATTAGGTCTTGATACCACATATTGTCTTGACAAAAGGTCCTAATTGAGAGTTTTATTCATATTCTGCCGTAAGAGCCCTACCTCTACAAGGCTTGGGTTATGATTGACGGAAAATGATTGACAAATGTTGCTATCGTCTTGAAAAGTGTAGATAGAGTGGTAAGTTTGACTAAGAAGGACATTAAGAAAGAGAGGAAAAAATAGGAGAAAGAAAAGAACCTTGAGTTGAGCCCCTGAGTGGAGTTCAAAGCTATCCGATGATTCCCCATTTACAACAACGCATATACTTCGGTCTCTGAGAAACCTTGATATAAATCAAGAGAAATCATTACTGACACCAAAAGCAACAAGTTTAGACATAAGTGCGTCGTGCCACACACGATCGAAAGCCTTGGAAGTATTCAAAGCAGCCACCTTACTCTCACCAACTTGGTGAATGGAACGACGCTAACATTCCGAAAGGAACATCATCAGGTCTCCTGTAGAACGACTTTTACGAAAGCCATACTGTCGGTCACGAAAAAGTGAATTTAACTCCAGATAGTGAACAAGATAGTCCATTAACTTCGAGAGCGTAGAACAAATTGATATCGGGTGATAGTGGTCACGATTTGAAGACGAACCCTTTTTAGATATAGGTTCGACGTTGCAACGATAAGCTGAAAAAGTTTGCCAATGGACGAGATAACGCTGAGGAGCACTGCTTTAGCACCAGTGCCAGGTCATTGGATCCCGTTGACTTATTTACGTTGAGATCCTCAAGTATGTTTTTTGATTGTAAAAAACTCTTTAAAGGTGTTTTTTAGAAAGGCAACCTCAATAATTCCTCATTATTTAAAAAAACTTAATTAAATTTTTATTTTTTCTATTAGAAAAAAAATAAATATTGTTGGTGAAGAGTCTTTTATTTACATTCATATTTCATTTAGATTTCTGTTGAAAAGGGTTTTTA